>OY783232.1:52558026-53786955 GCA_963678685.1 Patella ulyssiponensis | reverse complement strand
GTTCCGGTAGTACATATATAGTATTGTAGAATGTAGAATTATATAGCTGTTCGCCAATCGTTGTCTCGTCGGAAAGTACTTTTATTTTAAGTTCACATATAGTTTATGTCATATTAATGAGTGTGCCTATAACACTGAGTCATTTGAGAAAATTTTGAAAAATTGATTCAATATCCTGGCATTTGAGGTCATTGAGAAATTCTTGTGGACGAGTGGACCACAAATGTCAGTCAATTGGACAGAATCTCCAGATGTGTTTCGCAAGAGTTGGCATAACATCTGTACAATCTGACGCCCCCGCCCCACACACCAGTGGTACTACAAAGTGGGCAGTTCACTATAATCGTGAATATGATAGTGCTGAGACAGTATCAGACAACTGGGGAGTAGAAGAATGATTTTAAAATGGAATTGAGCGCCGCAGGCGCGAAAAAAATTCCGATATGTAAAAGAGCTTTTAAATTTTTGGGACTGGGGTTGATAAGAAATGGGATAGAATCTTGGGGCTTATCTGTCAATTTCGCCTGTTTTGTGATTGTATGTTTATTTCATCAATTCATTTAGTCCGAGACCGACTGCGGTGACTACTTTTTTTGAGACCGATTATTTTTTGCCATGGTAGAAAACATTTCATAGAACAATATACTCACAACAGAATAAGAGTGACAAGCAGACATGGTTATTTTATACTATAGTTCTGTGTGACGAATGCAATTTAGGCACACGGATTCACGTAAATACATACTATTTGGGATCTATTCTGGCATTGTTTTTGTGACCGACTGCAGTGACTGCACTTATTTTGTGACCAACTATTTTTCCCCCTTTGGTGCGAAATTTTGTTGTTAGACCAACAAATGACTGCACTTATTTTGAGACCGACTATTTTTCTCCCTTTTCAAGGAAATTTTATACTAAAGACTGCCCATACTTTGCGACCGACTGCACTGATTTTGCGACCGACTATTTTTATACTAAAGTGTTACGTGAGTAGCGTGACGTATACAGTGAGTACTTATTTTGATACCGACTACTCCTATTTTGCGACCGACTGCACTGATTTTGCGAACGATTATTTTTTTTGCAGGGGGGGTGTACCACCCCCCCCCCCACATTTACGCCCCTGAACATAATACTTAACGTTACCAGGCAACCCAATAACTATTGTACCTAGTAACATTCTCAACAAGTGACAATTAGTTCACCTTGATCTCCGGTTCACCTCAATTGTTAGATCTGGTGTAAAAGCTATCTGTATCAAGAGTATAAAAGAAACCCACTGGTCTTTAAGATTAGTTTTAGAAGCTACCCGGAACACTAGTATGATAGACCAACTGTTCTTTAAGATTTGGTTTAGAAAATACCAGTAACAAGTATGATGAACCTATCGTTCTTTAAGATTAATTCTAGAAGCTATCTGTGATTCAGCATGTTTAAGGTTAGTTCTGGAAGCTACATGTGGCATGTTATGATAAACCAACCGTTCTTTAAGATTAATTCTAGAAGCTATCTGAGGTTCAGTATGGTAGACTGTGGCATGTTTAAGATTATTTCTAGAAGCTACATGTGGCATGTTATGATAGACTTACCTTTCTTTAAGATTAGTTTTAGAAGCTATCTGTGGAATTGTCATTGGTTCATGTGGCTCCATAAAAACTTGTAATAATCCAGTTTCTCGTCCAATAAACAAAGCTAAACATGCTGCAGCTCCGTTTAAATAACCTGTCATTCGAGCTTCAAAATCACCGGCCGCCATTTTCTATAAAATATATTTAGATCATACATTCAATATAGTAATAATCCTTTATATAGTAGAGAAGGATCGCGGTGGTTAAATTTGTCAAACATTGACCCGCTAACCTGGCAGTCCCTTCGATGCTGCTGTTGCTCGAGAAAGTACATCAGGATCTTCCGGCACGGTTCTCTCTTGTGAGTGGTGCAGGGGAGAGAACTGGGAAGAATTCCCCTCATAGCACATTGTGTGATGTAAATCTTTCTTCTTTAGCCTAGTCGGTGCAGAAACTTAGGACTTTAAACCCCATTTCATTTACATCGCAGAGAAAAGCGTGACCCTGTGACTAGCTCCAACATGTTTGTTGAACTAACTGCACCCACTCTCGTTAAAACCGCTAGGCTCTGAGCCCCCGCGTGGGATCTAAAGGTGTGTTCTCGTCTCGTGGTCAGGTCATGTGAAGTCTTGTTTCTTTGTCATGTGCGAGCGGAACTGGATAGACCGGGGCAGTTTCTGGAACATTTCCAAGCAATAGTTAAAAAATGATTTCAGCCGTGGGCCGAGAAAACAGACCATTTTAAGCGATCGAAATGTTTCACACCCAATTTGAAAATCGATAAAGTTCTTCCTGTCACAGAACGAAGGGTTGCGTAATGCTGAATATCGAGAATGTTCGCCCTCTAATGACCACAATGTTTCATACCAAGTTTGAATAAAAAAAACTCGTTAAAGAATTCTTTAAAGAATCTGAAGCACTGGAGCGAATTGTTGCTGGGCGGACGGACGAAGGGATATGTGGATATTGATGACGACAAAATGAATGTGGGCGTATAAAATTTTTTCGAAAAATAAGGGGTAACTCTGTAACGCCAAGTCGTGGAACGCTGTAGAGAAATAGGGTCCGCTTGATTTATGTCTCCAATTTATTTGTAGCCTCTATCTCCGTAAATGTGGGCGTATACAAAGCAGTCAAAATTTGTACTGTGCCGAGCACTACACAGTTATAAAAAGATCCTCAAAACACTATAGTTGATCGGAATTTCACTTGACAGTGACGCGGGACATATGGCGTGCATGTAAAAGTTATTTTGGCAGTTGGACTTCGATATAAGACTATGCCACAGCGCCGCTGCCCGGGAACAATTTCGCTCGTAGCACACTGTATGGCGTATATGCCCGTCTTATTAGCCCAGTGGGAGCAGAACAATATGACGTTAAACCCCATTTCATTTCATTTTCAAAACACTCTACCAGTTTCTAGCCTCGTTTGGCTATATTTAAGATTGTAGCGGAACATGATTATGAATGACACAATTCTACTGATGTGCATGAATATGCATCCTCGGTTACCCAGTGTACTCTTTCCGTTCTACTCCACTATACCCTGGGTTAATCCATAAGGTTTCCACGATTTCAAACTACCTGACCTGGCGGATTGTGATATTTTTATCGTCCAATACCATAAACCGATACTTGGAAAGGTAATAGGCGAAGGGAAGTAACTCTCAACAAAGAATTCCCCACACATGATGACCTCACACTCGGCAATTCTCGAGTGGATGACCTCAGTCCTTTCTTGCACACTTTGCAAATATGTCATTGGGAAAAATACCTACTGCGTAGTAGAAAAATCACTGTCATGATTTTAAGAATTTCATGACAGAACTTTCCCTGCCATATTTTTGTGTGCCTGTCAATTCTTTTATGTTAAATATTTTACAACCTGTCTCATCATCGATCAAACAAGCCGCCATATTGTTTGGAAACAATGTAGTTCTATGACGTAAAAAATGACGCTTAAGAGTCTACTGTTTTTTGATTGGTTCGTACACTTCAACTACATTCAGGTAGTTTGAAATCGTGGAAACCCTATGAATTAACCCAGGGTATAGTGGAGTAGAACAGAATGAGTACACTGGGTAACCGAGGATGGTGAATATGTAGCCGACTACAGTATCAACGCAATCCTTTTAAAATAGCCTGGTTTAATTAGCCTACATATATTGACACCAAGCCTGTTAGTCCTTATACATGTAGTATATATATTGTAAGTTTACATCACACTTACTTGATACCGTTAACTAATAATGTACTAATAATGATCTGATGTCGACAAGTCTTCACTGTGTATACATGTATCAGTGTTCTCACTAGCTGAAATGGTTTATGACCTTGACTCTCATCGTCGATAGCTGCGTTTAGCCGTTTATGTGAGCGGATGAAATGAATAACAAACGCCCCGTAGTATTTTAACCATTGAAGACACGCAAAAATTGTATCAGTCTTTATCCCCCATTTCTGTGGCACCAAAGATAATTCCTGAATGTCACCAGAATATTCCGTAATTATCTGTATAAACCGCAAAACATCGGAATATACTGATCTCACTTTCTTATCGATTTTCATTTACCAAACCCAAATGTTTCTTTCTTCTCGAGCCATCCAATACATGACATGAAAGAGTGTTTATTCCTCTTTCATGTGGTACCATTGGTAATTCCTGAAATAACTCGGCTTAGTATGAAATCCGTCCCCGCAAATCACTACCCTTACCCCCGAATCTATTTTTTTAATATTTCATTTCATTTTCTAACGTCCGCTGCCATTTTATTTATTTGAGCCACCCAATACATGGCATGGAATGTTTATCCCTCTATCGTGTGGTACCATTGGTTATTCCTGAAATCCCTCTCTAGCCTGGTGTAATCATGGTTAGGTCACAGAGTTCCACGTTATCGGTACAAATTTCAAGTACACTATACAATTTATTGTAATCCATATGGAATATTTGTATTATTTACCGTTAAAATAGGAATTATAACTTATTCCCTGTTAAATAAACATCCTGAAATCCTTCATCACCGTCCCCGAAAATCACTACTAATAATATTTGGAAAGCTTATTCAATTACCTTTCAGAATATATATAGCTGGGTGTTCAGAATTTTGTATGGTGGTCCGAATTTTGACTCGGAATATTACCATTTTTTCATATTAAATTGAAAAACTGGCGACGTTTAGGATGAGAGCGTATGATTGTGCCAACTTTTATTAATAGTACTTGGAAAGCTTATTCAATTACCTTTCAGAATATATATAGCTAGGTGTTCAGAATTTTGTACGATGGTTCGAATATTACCGTTTTTTCATATTAAATTGAAAAACTGGCGACGTTTAGTTTTTCAATTTAATATGATTGTGCCAACTTTTACTAATAATATTTGGAAAGCTTATTCAATTACCTTTCGGAATATATTTAGTTGGATGCACAGAATTTTGTACGATGGTCCGAAATTTTACTCGGAATATTACCGTTCGTTTACTTTAAAATATTGAAAAATTGGCTATGTTCAAGTTGAGACAACACCCCTTTAATATGATTGTGACAACTTTTACTAATAATATTTGGAAAGCTTATTCAATTACTTTTCGGAATATATTTAGTTGGATGCCCAGAATTTTGTTAGATAATGCGAAATCACACATCAATTCTGAGCTAAAGGAATGGATAAAAAAATTATATTTTTCTACTTTCACTTGGTACGGCTCTAGGACAATTCGTCCCCGAACAATTCGTCCCTGGACAGTTCGTCCCCAGACAATTCATCCCCAAGGACAATTCGTTCCAGGACAATTGGTCCCATGACTATTAGTCCCCTAGGATTATTCGTCCCCTAGGACTATTCGTCCCCAGACAATTCGTCCCCATGGACAATTCGCTCCCTGACTATTCGTCCCCTGACTATTTGTCCCCTAGGACAATTCATCCCGTAGGACAGTTTGTCCCTGGACGACAATAATGGTACGTGTGGTTTCAATATCATAAACTGTCCTGAGTGTGCGAAATATCTTTATTTAATGTCTGCTTACACTGATCTAATCTAATCTAATCTGGTAGTTTTAACATCCGCTTTCAAATTCATCAGTGGAATGTGTTTGACAGAGCAATGGATGGTTTGCTGCGTACTAACAATGCTATTGAAGGATGGCACCGTGGATTCCAGTCCAGTGTAGGGGCGTTTCATCCTACCATATGGCGATTTCTCGATGTTTTACGCAAACAACAGGGACTTAATGAGGTACGGATTGCCCAGATAACAGGTGGACATCCCCCTCAACAGCAACGTGCTGTATACCGTGATTGTCAAAGAAGGATTTCGAATATTGTGCAGGACTATCAGAACAGAGACATTATCCCTTATCTTCGTGCTATTGCTTACAATCTAGGATTGTAGATACTATATTGTGTGAAACTGGACAATCTTAAACTTCGATTATTTCGAATATTGTGCAGGACTATTAGAACAAAGACATTACCCCTTATCTTCGTGCTAGTGCACACAATCTCGGATTGTAGATACTTTATAATGTACGTTTTATGAAATTGGACAATCTTAGACTTCGAATAATATTTTATATTTAAAATAAAAATACATTATAAAACGAAGTTTCTTTATATGTTATTGTTTTATGAAAAAAACTTTTAGAAATAGCATCTGCATATTATTGTTCCATTCTAGTGGATTCGATAATTTTTCAGAGAGACAGAGAGAGAGATGGGGTTTAACGTCCACTTGATACAAACTAGGTCATTTCGGGACTAACAAAAGGTTCAATTTTATTTTAATAATTCGCTTGCGTCTAGGGGTCTTTCTTTTGCAGTGTTAGGAAACCAGAGGACCTGGATAACACCCACAAAATTGGACAGACTACCCTACTCAGGAAACCCACGCACCCACACCAAGAGGTTTCAGAATTGGCAGGAAGGGGGGCTACTTATTTCTTCCTTCATCAGGCCTTCAAAAACATGTAGAACGAATAGTCCTAGGGGACGAATAGTCCTAGGGGACGAATTGTCTGGGAACGAATAGTCTTTGGGGACGAATTATCCGAGGACGAATAGTCCTAGGGGACGAATAGTACGGGGACAAATTGTCCAGGTACGAATTATCTGGGGACTTATAGTCCTTGGGGACGAATTGTCTGGGAACGAGTTGTCAGGGGACAAGTTGTCCGGGGACGAATTGTCCCGTACCCACTTGGTACATGTTACATTGGATTTTATTGGTTGAGGTCGGTTGTGGCTGGTTAAGTCAGATTAAAAATGGCGGCCCGCGACAAAACATGTGTTGTGTTGGAATTGTTATTTGAAGATAGAACCTATACTACCAATGTTGCTCGAGAACTTGCGTTTCGTTAATTAAAAGTTTTTGTAGCTGTTCTTGAAGAGAACGGTGTCCATTTTGACGACTATGGTCGAACTAGCTTCTGTTCGGGTGTAGTGAATTATACTCTGAAGTTTAGTCGTGGCCATACAAGCGCGCCCGAAGGCTGCCTTGCTATCTGTATCGGTCGAATAGGTCGCCAATTTGTGTTCGGTTGTATTGTGTGGCTGGGAAGAAAGAAACATTCTGTTTTTTTAAATGAAATTCGACAATAACAGTAGATCAGTATATTCCAATGTTTTGCGGTTTATACCGGTAATTACTTCAACCTGTTTTACGGAATATTCCGGTGATTTTCAGGAATTATTTATGGTGCCACAGAAATGGGGGATAAAGGCTTATACAATTATTGTGTGTACTCAAAGGTTTAAATAGTACTGGGGCATTTGTAATTCACTTCGTCCATTCACATAAACGGCTAAACATTGTGTTTAGTTAACGCCAGCTTTCGACGATGAGATTCAAGGTCATGAACAGGTCAATATAGAGGATAAGTTGCGAACGTGATATGAGTGACACAGGTATGTTGACGGAAATTAACGGAACTGAACGGAAATGAACGCGGTCGTCTTTAGGTCTTCACGGTTCTCCGGCGTGTTAAAGGACAATATTGGTGCCAGTCATTATCACATATATGATAGAGCCGGTTAAACACTTTCCAAATATACTTTTAACAGAGAGATCAATGCTACGATAGCTGAGTAATACAGGTTTCCCAAATCGGAAGTGACGAACGCCAAAGGAAAACACGAGTCACCGCTTTATATAACTGACTAAAGCGACGAGTGATAACAGATACACGGCCGAATATCTGCTCACTAATAATTCCTTCGAAGACCAAAAGTTGTTATATGGGACCGCAAGAGGATATCTGACGATTCAATAAAGTAATTAAGTGTCATAAGATAAGAGAACACGGGAAAAATAGAAATACTCCGTACAGCCCCTTGTTTTTTAGGGGAGACCGGGGCACATTGAACACTGTATAGCGTTGGGTTGTACAGTATTATATATCCATGGTGGTTCAATGTGCCCCGGTCTCCCCTATCTTATAAAAACATGGTACTGCACGAACTTTTTTCTGTTTTTCTTTCGTGTTCTCTTATGTAGTGGCAGTCAATTCTTTTTATGAATTGTCAGATATCCTCTCACAGTCTCACACAACAACTTTTGGTCTTCGAAGGAATTATTAGTGAGTAGAAATTCGGCCGTGTATCTGTTATCACTCGTCGCTTCAGTCAGTTAAATAGACCGTTGACTCATGTTTTCCTTTGGCGTTCGTCACTTCCGATTTGGGAAACCTGTATTACTCAGCTATCGTAGCATTGATCTCTCTGTTAAAAGTATATTTGGAAAGTGTTTAACCAGCTCTATCATATATGTGATAATGACTGGCACCAATATTGTCCTTTAAAGTTGTGAACGTGATCAGAGTGACACAGATATGATGACGGAAATGAACGGAACTAAACGAGGCTGTCCGGATATGTACTTTGCCAATGTTTGAATGATTTAGCATTTTAGCGTCCTATATTTCTGTTTTGGGTGTAATTCTTTGAAATGGGGTTTAACGTCCTACTCTTCTGCTTCTAAACTGGGCTAATGAAGACGGCCATACGCCATACAGTGTCCTATGATGGTAATTTTGCCCGGCAGCGGCGCTATCGCGTACCCTTATATCGAATTCCAACTGCCAAGGGATCTTTTACGTGTAGGCCAAAGTATACTCGGCCCTCGGTTTTTCGTCCCATCCGAACGACTAGACAGCTGTTTTTGTCAGGCCCTCAGTCCTGCATCACTGACAAGGAGAAACCACGCCGGAAAATCGGGATGAACTTTCTCGGCCAATACAGGGATCGAACATCCGACCTCCAGGCCAGCGAGCCAGCGTCTTAGCCACTTAGCCACCGTGATCACCCTTAGGTGAAATGGATAAAGTACAGTAGTAGTAGTAGTAATTGATATTTAGAATTATTGAGTGAAAAAAATAATATATTTGTGTATCGTGTAAATAAGATATTCGACTTATTAAATAGTTTAGCCTATATTAAAAATGGAGATTGGCATAATATAATATACCGGGTGGTATTAAATAAATAATTTTGGGACTGACTTGTATGGTATATTTTATTTCAGTGTTGAGCCGTGGTGGATCGGAAAAAGACGTTCCCCCGGAAACCAAGAAGTCTCAGGTTCGTCCCAGCTGTGTTGTTCCCTCGTGGTTTTTCCTTGGGTGCGGGGAGAAGGGTCTGACACAGGACAGCTGTCCTTCGGATGGGACGAAAAATCGAGGTCACGTGTATACACATTGGTGTGCACGTAAAGGAACCACTGACAGTTGGAATTCGATACAAGAGTAGGTCGTAACGGCTGTCAAGGTCATAAACCGTAAAGTCCGCTCATTTCAGCTAGTGAGAACACTGATACATGTATACACAGTGAAGACTTGTCGACATCAGATCAACAGTACATTATTAGTTAACGGTATCAAGTAAGTGTGATGTAAACTTATATCTATATATATACTATAAGGATTAACAGGCTTGGTGTCAATATATGTAGGCTAATTAAACCAGGCTATTTTAAAAGGATTGCGTTGATACTGTAGTAGGCTACATATTCATATGCACATAGTAGAATTGTGTCATTCATATCATGTTCCACTACAATCTTGTTATACTCTTGATACAGATAGCTTTTACAATAGTTATTGGGTTGCCTAGTAACGTTAAGTATTATATTGTATATTACTAGGTATATATACAAGTGTTATTGGGTTGCCTAGTAACACCAAGTATTATATTGTATATTACCAGGTATATAAAAGAGATATTGGGTTGCCTAGTAACGTCAAATATTATAGAAGTTGATGAAGCATCAGTAAAATATTTTGTACCAGATGAAATAAGATCATCTCTGAATTCAACTCTGAATTCGATCGAGTTATTTGACTATGGTTTAGCTCGTAAAGAAGACCTTAAATCTTGTTTAGCGATTGATGGACCAAATGGTATGTAAACACGTAAAGGGGTAATTGTTAAATTCCCCATAACAGAAAATTTTTGATAACCACTGCTCAAGGCGATATTTAACCTTACGTCACTTGAATGACTTCTTGCATACTAAACTTAGGCTGCTAGTCTACAATTAGTCCCGGTTGGTAACAGACACTAAGCTAGTTAACTGACATTTTAAATCCTAAAGCGACGATTTTAGCCTGAAACACTAATTCGCCGAGAATTTTTATACGCCCACATGGAAATATCCAATTGACTTTAAATTTATACACAGTGTGTAAGGTCATGAGTCGAAGAATCCTATTGATTTTCAGCGATATCCGATAATTACTGCAAGAGTTATGTCCCTTGATCACTTCAAAAAATCTTGTGGGCGCTCATAAGGCCAAAGTTAATATCCGATTGACTTCGAATTTATACACGGTGCTTAAGGGAGTGAGACAAAGGCGCCTGTTGATTTTCAGTGATTTCCGATAATTACTGCCAAAGTTATCTCTTGTGACGCTTTATCATGGGGCAGAATTGAATAGGTTTATTCAATCTCTGTATGTATGCCAGATGTGAAGCGGAGTAGAATGCTTTGTTGGTTTTATTTTACAGATTTAACGTTCAATATATGATTGTATAGCGGGTCGATATAATTAAGTAATTAACATAGGAAGGAGTAATACAAAAATGGGTAAAACAGATGACAAAAAAAACAAGTTGCTGTAAAGTGTCACGATGAGAAGAGAGGGTGGTTCTTTTTCACACTTCGTCATAATATCTCAATGACGCTAGATAGTCACGTGACCTTCATATTATACTGCTGTAAAAACATCTTGTCAACTATCGTCACTTCTTGATTCTGGTTCTGGTGGTCGAGTGTCGCACCTTTTGCTCTAGCTGGTAGTCCTCCATAAATCTACGGACGATCCCACCTTCCATAGAATATATGGACCAACCAATCTACCATTGAATCTAAGGACGACCCCACCTTCATTTGAATCTAAGGACGACCCCACCTTCATTTGAATCTAAGGACGACAGCACCTTTGAATCTTAGGACGACCCCACCTTTCTTTGACTCTAAGGACGATTCCATCTTCTTTTGAATCTACGGAAGACCCCTTCTACCTATTGAATCTACGGAAGACCCCATCTATCAATGAATCTACGGAAGACCCCATCTTCCAATGAATTTTACGGACGACCGCATCTTCCACTCTCTTCAAATAACAACTCAAACCTAACATATTCTTGTGCCTTTCAGGATTTGCCGGACAGACCAAACCTGGATACGGAGAACTACTCAAGAAATTCCGATCTACAAATATGGATAATCTGATCGAGGACGAATTCTTTAAGCACACACCGGTTATTAAAACAAAATTAGGTCAGTTAAAATGAAAGTAGATCGGATTAAATGAATCCAATTTTTCGTTTATACGTTTATATTGTTGATCTTTCTACTGAATTCGGAGCCGCAGTTGCTCAGGTTGTTCATTAACCATGGGGTTTAGGGTTCGCTTATGGTGTTGCCAGAACAATTTCTGCTGTCCCACCATCGTCTTGTCGTTCGCATTTGAAGAGAAAACGGAGTTCACGTGTACATCTTGGTGTATATGTAACAGGGATCTTGACATTTAGAATTCAATTGCAGACGCGTATGACGTATGTCCGCTTTCATTAGCCCTATTGGAGTAGGACGTTAAACCCTATCTCATTTATGCATTCTATCGTATTGTTCCGCCAGTCACGACCAGATAGACTGACTATGTATGGAGAGTGAACCCTATCTCATTTATGCATTCTATCGTATTGTTCCGCCAGTCACGACCAGATAGACTGACTATGTATGTAGAGTGAAGAGTCCTAATAATACATAGAGAACATTATATTTTTTTTCAGGGAGTTGATCCTAATATTTTGAAATTCCAATGTGTTATTTGTTAAAGACCCTGGGGATTCTTACAGAGTTTCAAAATAAATCTTTCCAGAACTCAGTCGTGCATCGCGGTCACGTGATTTCGTAACGTGATGTAAATGATGGTAGGCCATTTTAAATGTAGGCCTACACGTGTAGAGATTTTCATAGACTTATTCATTTGTATTTTTCAGAGAGTGGAATAGATTTTGTGGAGTTTGGTTGTGGATTGGGTCCAATAATTATAGAACTAGCCAGTAGATATCCTAACAGTAGATTTATTGCAAGTGATTACTCACCGGAAGCCGTTGCCTACGTTACTAAAGCTATTGAAGAGAAGGGTTTGAAGAACATTAAGGCTCAGAAAGCTGATCTTTATCAACTCCCGGACGAATTTGTGTGGAAGTTTGATGTTGTTTATATCCGCGATATACGCTACATGATCTAGGCCAGCCGCTAAAAGGTGCCACGGAGATGGTGAAAGTGCTGAAAGAGGGTGGTGTCATGGTAATAATAGAAATAGTACTCAAGGGAGATAACCATCGTGAGAATAAAGAAGACATCAGCGCCGCACTTCTCTTTATTTTGAGTGCTTCGGTTTGTGTTCCTGAAAGTTTGTGCCAGGAAGGGAGTATCGGACTAGGCTGCACTTCAGGACTGAAGTCGCTGAAAAACATAATTTATCAATCAGGAATCCCAGCTGCCAATATAGAGACCCACAAGCTTAATGAAAAAAAACAAAATGCCTCATTTTCTTGTAAATTCGTCTGTCACAAATAGACACCCCCTCCCTTCTGTGGGGCAAATGGTTTTGACTTTTTGTAGCGTAATGTGAATTTACTTTTTCGGTCAAAGTTTGGGGATATTCATGATTTTCGGGCGGAAGTATAACATTGTTAAGAGTCTTGTTACCTTGATATGTGCGGTTTCACTTCACAAAGAATGGATCGGCTTGTAGTATGTACGCAACAAAAAAGGTGCGGAAAAAAGAAAGCAGAATTTCTATTACTTGATAATCTACATAGGATGGATGACGATGTATATTGGATCCCATGTAAACTTTAAATGTATGTTTAAGTTATATTTTATTGACCAGCTTGAGGTGAAAATCGAATAACAAACAGTTCGTTATTCACGGCTTGAATAACAATCTGGTTTATTCACCGACTATACGTCATTTAATATGTTTTCTTCTGTTGTTGTTTAATGATCGTTATGAATTAAATCCTGAAATATCTCCATTAAAGATACCTTATATGTGAATCCCGAATAATGCTTGAATAACAATATGGACTGTGTTTGGACGAGATGTCATTTTGCTGTGTTTTATACTACTGGGGGATACTCGTTATCCATCATTCTAGTCATATTGGAATCCCGAATATAAAGTTGAATAACGAATAACCAGGTGACTTGCCTCGCTATTATCCAATTGGTGAATAACGAATAACCAAAAACAATTCCACTTTATACTGCCTTAAAGGTCTTTATTTAATTTTATAATACATAAAAAATGTTTTAGAATTTAATTTGACGGAGGAAGAAAGTTAATATTTGCAGCTCATAAAGTCGCATCGATAACATCCTTATCAGTCACTGTAGCGGCCAAGCGAATATTCACTGCTGATCAGTGTGAAGCATTGATAGGGTGACCCACCACAAATGAATATCTCCAAAAATCTCGACAATTACACCACAATACTTATATATTTACCAAGCCTTAAATCAGTTTCTCACATTTATAGTCACTAAATAAACGGTCATGTTGAACTCAATAAGCTATGGCCATTTAAACGTCTAAAAATAATATACTGAAACATGGTTCCGTGTGTCGTCCATAACATCCAGATAGATTTGAATAAAAGATAGGTTACGTGCCCTTGTTTTGAAATTAGTCTCGCTTCACCAGTCTACCGATCATTCTACGTCTAATTGACAGGTCGGGATAATTTCTTACGAAACTTAACAGAAAGCTGGAACAAGAAATTGAATTTAGAAACACAAACATTAGACAACTCAACATTTTAAGAACCTTGTAAAATGAAACTACTGATAGTATCATGTCCTTGCATTACGAACGTGATTCAGAGATATTATTTGTACTAAACCAAAATATGCAGCTTCTAACGGTACAGTTAATTTTTAAGAAATTTAAAAAATAAAACGATCGTAATTTCTAAAGGTGATGTAATAACCAAGAAGCTGAATTTTACTGCTATTCAAAATCGTCAACAATAGATTTTTTACGTCTGTAATAGTTGATAAATTTGCAGAGAGGTGCACGTGGAACGGCAAGTAATTCTAGGCTTCCTCGCCTCGTGAATATAAACATAGCGTATAATGGCACTCGATAGAACGTTATCATGGTGGTGAAGCGCACTAACTCATTGTTTGAAGTGGTGTGATTTCAAATCCAAGCTTGTACGTGACAAGGAGTAGGGTCGCCTGTCCAACCTCGTGGGTTTTCTCCGGGTTCTCTGGTTTCCTTCCACTACGAAATCCTCCAATGCAGATATATATATATATATATATATGTTAGTCCACAAATGACCCAGTTTGTGTCGAGTGGACGTTGACTCCCCCCCCCACCTTTAAGAAGCAACTAATGGACTGGTGACTCTGTTGGTGTATACGAGGCAACTGATACCAAGGTGACTCTGCGGGTGTATACGAGGCAACTGATGGGCTGGTGACTCTGCAGGGTTAAAAGGCGACTGATGACTGCTGGTGTTTAAGAGGCAACTAATATCCAGGCGAGTCTGCTGATGTTCTTAAAAGAGACAACTGATACCCTAGTGACTCTGCAGGTGTATACGAAGCAACTGATGGGCTGGTAACTCTGCTGGTGTTTAAGAGGCAACTGGTGGGTTGGTGACTGACACCCAGGAGACTCTGTCTTCTGATACCCTGGTGACTCTACTGATGTTTAAGAGAAAGATGATGGACTGGTGTTTAAGACCATACTCAATTAAAAGTATTTTTATTTTAAGCAAAATTAAATTCATATACAGTATCCTAATGTGCTAATTAAGTCGAAATGATTTGTATACATTGTTGTGCATTATAGATAATATCTTAACATGGAATAAAGAATAAAATATAAACGATTGGACTTTGGCTTGGATTAATAAATCCTGCTACCTTTAACGTATAAAATAAGCTAGTCAATAAAACACAAATTTAACATTTATTTCAAGTTTACATGAAGGGGGGGGGGGCAATATACACTGTCATCCACGTTCCGTAGATTATAAAGTAAAAGCACTTCTGCTTTCTTTTCCGTATCTTTTGTGTTGCGTACAAGCCAGTCCATTCTTTGTAAAGCCACACATATCAAGGTAAGCAACCTCTTAACTCTGTTATCCTTCCTCCCCAAAATCAAGAATATTCACCAAAGTTTGACTGAAAATGAAAATTCACATTATGTAGCAAAACGTCAAAAGCATTCGCCTTGGCGGACTATAAATAAAAGAAAGTACATTTCAACAGTTCAGATGTTTATTTGCGACAGACGAATTTACAACAAAGTGCCGCAAGTTGCTGTGTCTCTATATTGGCAGCTGGGATTCCTGATTGATAAATTATGTTTTTCAGCGACTTCAGTCCTGAAGTACAGCCTAGTCCAATACCCCCTTCCTGGCACAAACTTTCAGGAACACAAATTGTGGTACTCAAAATAAAGAGTAGTGGTGCACCAGGGTCTTCTTTATTTTCACGATGGTTATCTCCCTTGAGTACTATTTCTATTATTAACATGACACCACCCTCTTTCAGCACTTTCACCATCTCCGTGGCACCTTTTAGCGGCTGGCCTAGATCATGTAGCGTATCGCGGATATAAACGACATCAAACTTCCCCACCCATTCGTCCGGGAGTTGATAAAGATCAGCTTCCTGAGCCTTAATGTTCTTCAAACCCTTCTCTTCAATAGCTTTAGTAACGTAGGCAACGGCTTCCGGTGAGTAATCACTAGCAATAAATCTACTGTTAGGATATCTACTGGCTAGTTCTATAATTACTGGACCAAATCCACAACCAAACTCCACAAAATCTATTCCACTCTCTACAAAATACAAATGAATAAGTCCATGAAAGTCTCTACACGTGTACATTTAAAATGGCCTACCATCATTTACGTCACGTTACGAAATCACGTGACCGCAATGCACGACTGAGTTCTGGAAAGATTTATTTTGAAACTCTGTAAGAATCTCCATGGTCTTTAACAAATAACACATTGGAATTTCAAAATATTGGGATCAACTCCCTGAAAAAAAATATAATGTTCTCTTTGTATTATTGGGACTCTTCACTCTCCATACATAGTCAGTCTATCTGGTCGTGACTGGCGGAACAATACGATAGAATGCATGAATGAGATAGGGTTTAACGTCCTACTCCAATAGGGCTAATGAAAGCGGACATACGCCATACGCGTCTGCAATTGAATTCTAAATGTCAAGATCCCTGTTACATATACGCCAAGATGTACACGTGAACTCCGTTTTCTCTTCAAATGCGAACGACAAGACGATGGTGGGACAGCAGAAATTGTTCTGGCAACACCATAAGCGAACCCTAAACCCCATGGTTAATGAACAACCTGAGCAACTGCGGCTCCGAATTCAGTAGAAAGGTCAACAATATAAACGTATATACGAAAAATTGGATTCATTTAATCCGATCTACTTTCATTTTAACTGACCTAATTTTGTTTTAATATCCGGTGTGAGCTTAAAGAATTCGTCTTCGATCAGATTATCCATATTTGTAGATCGGAATTTCTTTAGTAGTTCTCCGTATCCAGGTTTGGTCTGTCCGGCAAATCCTGAAAGGCACAAGAATATGTTAGGTTTGAGTTGTTATTTGAAGAGAGTGGAAGATGCGGTCTTCCGTAAGATTCATTGGAAGATGGGGTCTTCCGTAGATTCAATAGGAGGAAGGGGTCTTCCGTAGATTCAAAAGAAGATGCAATCGTCCTTAGATTCAACGGAAGGTGGGGTCGTCCTAAGATTCAAAGGTGGGGTCGTCCTTAGATTTAAAGGAAGGTGGGGTCGTCCTTAGATTCAAAGGAAGGTGGGGTCGTCCTTAGATTCAAATGATGGTGGGGTTGTCCTTAAATTGGTTGGTCCATATATTCTATGGAAGGTGGGATCGTCCGTAGATTTATGCGGGACTACCAGCTAGAGCCCAAGGTGCGACACTCGACCACCAGAACCAGAATCAAGAAGTGACGATAGTTGACAAGATGTTTTTACAGCAGTATAATATGAAGGTCACGTGACTATCTAGCGTCATTGAGATATTATGACGAAGTGTGAAAAAGAATCACCCTCTCTTCTCATCGTGACACTTTACACCATTTTGTTTTTTTTGTCATCTGTTTTACCCATTTTTGTATTACTCCTTCCTATGTTAATTACTTAATTATATCGACCAGCTATACAATCATATATTGAACGTTAAATCTGTAAAATAAAACCAACAAAGCATTCTACTCCGCTTCACATCTGGCATACATACAGAGATTAAATCAACCTATTCAATACTTCTAAAAATTTCCGACGAATTAGTGTTTCCGACTAAAATCGTCGATTTAGGATTTAAAATGTATGTTAACTAGCTTAGTGTCTGTTATCAAGCGGGACTAATTGTAGACTAGCAGCCTAAGTTTAGTATGCCAACAAACAAGAAGTCATTCAAGTGACGTAAGGGTAAATATTATGGCGGTATATTAGAGTCAAAATTCTAACATGCTATCATCTAATTTCTTACTTCTATTCATGCAATTTCTAACCTCCATTCATGTTATTTCCAATTTCCATTCATGTATTTTCTAAATTAAGACAATGTATAATTCAACTTCTTAATTTGTTCAGTGTAAATATCAATTCTGTTTCATCTTATTTCTATTATTGAGGCGAAAAATGACTACTTCGTTGTTGCTTTACATGTTTAGCATGAACGGCAAACAAATTTAGAATTTTGATACTTCTACCTAGCAACCATCATTATGACATCGTTTGGTGTCGCCACCGTGTGCTCAATTTGGCGATTGAGCACCTGATCAGGACCATTCTGTTGATACAAACAACTCGCTCTCTTCGTCAGGTTGAGTGGTTTGGCGGAGTGTTAAAATTTAAAACAATATCGGGAGAGAGAGAGAGAGAGAGAGAGGGAGAGCGAGAGAGGGGGAGGGGTAACATCCACTCGACACAAAACAGTTCATTTCGATATTTAAAACATAGTTCAATTTTATTTCAATAATTCGCTTGCGCGTAGGGGTGTTTAGCAGTCGGAGGACCCGAAGAACACCCACAGGGATGGACAGGCGACCCTCCTCCAAGTCACGTACATCAGGGGAATCGAAACCACACCAGTTGATTCAGTGACAGACCTTAAGTTACAGCACGCACGTGCTAACCATTTGGCCATCCAACCAAACATTGAACGTGATATAAATTTATGGATTGTAAGACGGGTTCCCCTTGTCAGTGATGCAGAAGGAGGGCCTGAAAAGGACAGCTGCCTAGTCGTTCGGATGGGACGAAAAACCGAGGTCCCGTGTACACATTGGCGTGCACGTAAAAGATCCCTTGCAGTTGGATCCCTTAAGAGTAGGCCGTAGCGCCGCTGCCCGAGCAAAATTTCCCTCATAGCACACTGTATGACGTATGGCCGTCTTCCATTAGCCCAGGTCAGGTGCAGAAGAGTAGGACGTTAAACCCCCTTTCATTTCATTTTCTATTTCAAATATAAGCTAAACAGTATTTGTTCATTTTGTTAACGACAGATGCAGGATTTGGGGATTTTTTTTTTTTTTTTTTTTTTTTTTTTACGGTTGAGCCAATAATTAACATTTATATACTATTGGTCTATATTAACACAGGGTACAGTTTTATGGATAGGCCTACACAGTTACTAAGTTTAATACTAAGCGACCTTCAGACATGGAAACAATCTCTCTCAATTTCAGCACTCCTTCCAACATTCAACCAGACAAAGAATGAGTCGTTTATACCCACATAATGGTCCCGATCAGGTGCGCAATCACCAGTTGAGCACACCGTGGCGACACCAAACGACTTCATAATGATGGTTGCTAGGCAGAAATGTATAAATTCTAAACTCGTTGATGTTGATGCTAAACATGTAAAACATCTATTAAGAAGACATTTTTCGTTTAAATAATAGAAACAAGTTGGAACAGAATTGAAATTTACACTGAACAAATAAAGAAGTTGGGTTATACATTGTCTTAATTTAGAAATTACATGAATGGAAGTTAGAAATTACATGAATGGAGGTTAGAAATTACATGAACAGAACTAAGCAATTAGACGATAGCATGTTAGAATTTTGACTCTAATATACCGCCATAAAATATCGCCTTGAGCAGTGGTTATCAAAAAGTTCCTGTTATGGAGAATTTAACAATCACACTTTTACGTGTTTACATACCATTTGGTCCATCAATCGCTAAACAAGATTTAAGGTCTTCTTTACGAGCTAAACCATAATCAAATAATTGAATAGAATTCAGGGTTGAATCCAGAGTTGATCTTATTTCATCTGGTACAAAATATTTAACTGATGCTTCATCAACTTCTATAATATTGGACGTTACTAGGCAACCTAATAACTCTTTTACATACCTGGTAATATACAATATAATACTTGGTGTTACTGGGCAACCCAATAACTCTTGTATATGTACCTAGTAATATACAAAATAATACTTAACGTTACTAGGCAACCCAATAACTCTTGTACCTTGTAACATTCTCAACAAGTGAAAATCAGATCACCTGCGTCATCTGCAGGTTGTCACCTTGATCTCCGGTTCCCCTCAATTGTTAGATCTGGTGTAAAAGCCATCTGTATCAAGAGTATAACAGACACCCACTGGTCTTTAAGATTAGTTCTAGAAGCTACCCGGAACACTAGTATGATGGACCAACTGTTCTTTAAGATTTGGGTTAGAAAATACCAGTAACAATAGTATGATAAAACAACCGTTCTTTAAGATTAATTCTAGAAGGTATCTGTGATTCAGCATGATAGACTGTGGCATGTTTAAGATTAGTTCTAGAAGCTTCATGTGGCATGGTATGGTAGACTTACCGTTCTTTAAGGTTAGTTCTAGAAGCTACATGTGACATGTTATGATAGACCTACCTTTCTTTAAGATTAGTTTTAGAAGATATTTCTGGAATTGTCATTGGTTCATGTGGCTCCGTAAAAACTTTTAATAATCCAGTTTCAAGTCCAATCGATAAAGCTAAACATGCTGCAGCTCCGTTTAAATAACCTGTCATTCGAGCTTCAAAATCACCGGTCGCCATTTTCTATAAAATATATTTAGATCATACATTCAATACAGTAATAAACTTGACCCGCTAACCTGGCAGTCCCTTCGATGCTGCTGTTGTTCGAGAAAGTACATCAGGAGCTTCCGGCCAGGTTCTCTCTTGACCTCTAGCTGGCCGGTCACCTCTGGCTTGCGTCTGTGGTTTCGAGCCCTGTGTGAGCGTATGTGGCATGGAGATAGGGTCGCCTTCTCAAACTCGTGGGCGCCTCCGGGCACTCCGGTTTCCTCCCATTGCTAAGGACCCCTAGGCGCAGGCGAATTATTGAAATAAAATGAAACCATATGTTAGTCCCAAAATGGCCTAGTTTGTGTCGAGTGTACGTTAAACCCCATCTCTCTCTCTCTCTCTCTCTCTCTCTCTCTCTCTCTCTCTCTTGTGAGTGGTGCAGGGGAGAGAACTGGGAAGAATTCCCCTCATAGCACATTGTGTGATGTAAATCTTGTGAGTGGTGCAGGGGAGAGAACTGGGAAGAATTCCCCTCATAGCACATTGTGTGATGTAAATCTTTCTTCTTTAGCCTAGTCGGTGCAGAAACTTAGGACTTTAACCCCATTTCATTTACATCGCAGAGAAAAGCGTGATCCTGTGACTAGCTCCAACATGTTTGTTGAACTAACTGCACCCACTCTCGTTAAAACCGCTAGGCTCTGAGCCCCCTCCCCCGGGGTCTCAAGGTGAATTCTTGTCTCAAGGTCAGGTCATGTGAAGTCTTGTTTCTTTGTCATGTGCAAAATCTGTTTAATATGGTAGCTGATTGGTATCATGTCGTGATGTCGTGGTGTCGCCCTTCATAAGGCGACAACGAGACAACCCGACATCACGACATTATAACCCGACACCACGACATCACGACATTTTTTACCCGACACTACGACATTTTCACCAGACACCACGACATTAAGAATGTCGTAATGTCGCGTAAAAATGTCGTATTGTCGCGTAAAAATGTCGTAATGTCGTGATGTCGTAATGTCGCGTTGTCGACTTTATTTATCAATGTTGAAGCGGCCACGAGATCAAGTTAGCCCTCACTATCTCATCCTTCACAAAGAATACTTAGTCTTCACGAACTGCGAATCAAACCTGCCATCACTACCAAATTTGCTGAGTGACCATGACTTGAGAGAAATCATGTGCTCGGTATGGACTACTCCGAGCCTTTAGGAGCAGAACAGTAGGACGTTAAACCCCATTTCATTTCTAATCCGAGCCTTCTATAAATAAAATGAATTGAAAGTAGGCTAATTTTTAGTAACCAATTTATTTTCTCGAAATAAAAATGCTTTTATTTCTTCTAAAGTATCTAATCATAATAGTGCCAGAAAATAACAAGTAGATGTAAAGAGCGATAGAAACCTACTGTCCGATGGTGTATGGCACAATAACTGGAATTTCGTATTTAGACACGTATTTTGACATTAAACACTCGCCCACCCCACTCTCTTTAATTCAGTCTGTGAAAGCTACCAAACTTGTATCAATTCTAATTTTAAAAATTACATATGCATTCCTTCGAAAATATAATGATTAGGCCTACATTTCAAGAGAGGATTAACTTTATTTTGAGCATAGATACCGGTATACGGAATTTTGAATTAAGTCTCCAGTTTTTATTTCAAATACCCCCTCCCCCTTTTTACTTTTCAAGGCAAGTAAATATAAATGTGCCAGAAAATTAAGTATATATTGAAGGACATATGGCCTGGCAAGACAGCTGTCTAGTCGTTCGGATGGAACGATAAACTGGGGTCCCGTGTACACATTGGCGTGCATGTAAAAGTTACTTTGGCAGTTGGACTTCGATATAAGACTATGCCACAGCTCCGCTGCAAAGGGAACAATTTCGCTCGTAGCACACTGTATGGCGTATATGCCCGTCTTATTAGCCCAGTGGCAGCAGAACAATATGACGTTAAACCCCATTTCATTTCATTTTCAAAACACTCGACCAGTTTCTAGTCTTGTTTGGCTATATTAAGATTGTAGTGGAACAAGATTATGAATGACACAATTCTACTATGTGCATATGAATATGTAGCCTACTACAGTATCAACCCAGTATAATAGCCTGGTTTAATTAGCCTACATATATTGAAACCAAGCCTGTTAGTCTTTATACATGTAGATATATATTGTAAGTTTACATCACACTTACTTGATACCGTTAACTAATAATGCACTGTTGATCTGATGTCGACAAGTCTTCACTGTGTTTACATGTATAAATGTTCTCACAAGCTGAAATGAGCGTACTTTACGGTTTATGACCTTGACTTTCATCGTCGATAGCTGCGTTTAATAAACACAATGTTTAGCCGTTTATGTGGGCGGATGAAATGAATAACAAACGCCCCGTAGTATTTTAACCGTTGAAGACACACAATAATTGTGTCAGTCTTTATCCCCCATTTCTGTGGCACCAAAGATAACTCCTGAATGTCACCAGAATATGCCGTAAAACAGGTTGAAGTAATTACCGGTATAAACCGCAAAACATCGGAATATACTGATCTCACTTTCTTATCGATTTTCATTTACCAAACCCAAATGTTTCTTTCTTCTCGAGCCATCCAATACATGACATGCAATGAAAGAGTGTTTATCCCTCTTTCAAAGGTACCATTGGTAATTCCTGAAATTCATCGGCTTAGTACGAAATCCGTCCCCGAAAATCACTCCCCCAGCCTATTTTTTTGTTATATTTCATTTCATTTTCTAACGTCCGCTGCCATTTTATTTATTTGAGCCACCCAATACCTGGCATGCAACGAAAGAGGGTTTATCCCACTTTCATGTGGTACCATTGGTTATTCCTGAAAGCCCTCGGCTTAGTCTGAAATCCGTCCCTGAAAATCCCTCCCCCCCCCCCTCTCCAGTTTATTTTTTTTCTACATTCCATTTCATTTTCTAACGACCGCTGCCATTTTATACATTTGAGCCACCCAATACATGGCATGTAATGAAAGAGGGTTTATCCCTCTATCGTGAGGTACCATTGGTTATTCCTGAAATCCCTCTCTAGTCTGAGGTAATCATGGTTAAGTCACAGAGTTCCACGTTATCGGTACAAATTTCAAGTACACTATACAATAATATTGTAATCTATATGGAATATTTGTATTATTTACCGTTAAAATAGGAATTATAACTTATTCCCTGTTAAATAAACATCCTGAAATTCCTCGGCGTAGTCAGAATCCGTCCCCGAAAATCACTACTAATAATATTTGGAAAGCTTATTTAATCAACTTTCAGAATATATATAGATTGATGCTCAGAATTTTGTACGACCTTCCGAATTTTGACTCGAAATATTACAGGTCTTTCCCTTTAAAATATTGAAAAATTGGCTATGTTCAGGTTGAGACTACACCCCTTTAATATGATTGTTCCAACTTTTTCTAATGATATTTGGAAAGCTTATTCAATTACCTTTCAGAATATATATAGCTAGGTGTTCAGAATTCTGTACGATGGTTCGAATATTACCGTTTTTTTCATATTTTAATAAAAATTGAAAAACTGGCGACGTTTAGGATGAGAGCGCATCCCTTTAATATGATTGTGCCAACTTTTGCTAATAATATTTGGAAAGCTTGCCCAGAATTTTGTTAGATAATGCGAAATCACACATCAATTCTGAGCTAAACGAAAGAATAAAAAAAAATTATTTATATTCTACTTTCACTTGATGTAACATTGGATTTTATTGGTTGATAGAAATAGATGAGTTTTGGCGATTGTTGTTTTTATTCTGAATAGGTTGCCAACGGACAGGTTGCCAGCTGGATCGGTTGAATAGGTCGCCAGGCGAATAGGCCGCCAATTTGTGTTCGGTTGTATTGTGTGGCCGGGAAGAAAGAAACATTCGGATTTTTAAATGAAAATCGACAAGAAATGGAGATCAGTATATTCCGATGTTTTGCGGTTTATACCGGTAATTACTTCAACCTCTTTTACGGAATATTCCGGTGATTTTCAGGAATTATTTATGGTGCCACAGAAATGGGGGATAAAGGCTAATACAATTAGTGTGTGTACTCAATGGTTTAATAGTACTGGGGCATTTGTAATTCACTTCGTCCGTTCACAATATGAACGGCTAAACATTGCGTTTAGTTAACCGCAGCTTTCGACGATGAGGTTCAAGGTCATGAACATGCCAATATAGGATAAGTTGCGAACGTGATAAAGAGAGACACAGGTATGCTGACGGAAATTAACGGAACTGAACGCGGTCGTCTCTTGGTCTTCACTATTCTTCGGTGTTCATACCGGCGTGTTAAAGTTGTGAACGTGATCAGAGTGACAAAGATATGATGACGGAAATGAACGGAACTAAACGAGGCTGTCCGGATATGTACTTTGCCAATGTTTGAATGATTTAGCATTTTAGCGTCCTATATTTCTGTTTTGGGTGTAATTCTTTGAAATGGGGTTTAACGTCCTACTCTTCTGCTTCTAAACTGGGCTAATGAAGACGGCCATACGCCATACAGTGTCCTATGATGGAAATTTTGCCAGGCAACAGCGCTATCGCGTACCCTTATATCGAATTCCAACTTCCAAGGTATCTTTTACGTGCACGCCAATATGTACACGGGTCCTCGGTTTTTCGTCCCATCTAAATGACTAGATAGCTGTCCTTGTCAGGCCCTCAGTCCTGCATCACTGGCAAGGAGAAACCACGCCGGAAAATCGGGATCAACTTTCTCGGCCAATGCAGGGATCGAAAACCCGACCTCCAGGCTAGCGATCTAGCGTCTTATCCACGCACTTAGCCACCGTGATCTCTTTTGGGAGAAATGGATAAAGTACCACCCCAAGTACAGTAGTAGTAGTAATTGATTTTTAGAATAATTGAATGATAGAGAATAGACAAAAATAATATATTTGTGTATCGTGTGAATAAAATATTCGACTTATTAAATAGTTTAGCCTATATTAAAAATGGAGATTGGCATAATATAATATACCGGGTGCTATTAAATAAATAATTTTGGGACTGACTTGTATGGTATATTTTATTTCAGTGTTGAGCCGTGATGGATCAGAGAAAGACGTTGCCCCGGCAACCAAGAAGTCTCAGATTCGTTCCAGCTGTGTTGTTCCGGCGTGGTTTCTTCTTGGGTGCGGGGAGGAGGGTCTGACACAGGACAGCTGTCCTCCGGATGGGACGTTATGGCGCGCTCGTCATCTTTAGCCAAATTCAGTAGTAATGGAAAATGGAAAAACTTCAATAAGACTTGGAAGCTAAGGAAGAGGCCTGTTATACTTCTTTGTGTGTGTGTGTGTGTGTGTGTGTGTGAGAGAGGGAGAGAGAGAGAGAGAGAGAGAGAGAGAGAGAGAGAGAGCCAGCGTCTCACCCACTTAGCAACCAACCAAGATCCCCGAATAAGTCGGACTTAAGCTTACTTTATTCTATGTTGTGTGATAACTGCTCTGCCCTCAGCATCGAGACTTTCTAATTCCTTATTCTCTCCGTCAAAATCATTCAAGTTACCATAGAAACCTACACTATCTTCTGATTGGCTGGTTAAAAATTCGTCAAGAACGTTTTGATTCTTTTGAAATTTTGGATTGTTCTCTACAGTTTTCTTTCAAGGAAACTAGGATAATTAAAATTTATCTCCCGCCCAATAACCAATTGTGTCAAAGGTTTATGGGAGAATTTGGATTATTTTTAGACCAGGTAAATGTGACTAAGTGTTGCACTATTATTTGGGGGGATTTTAATTTTCATGTTGATGATTCTAACGACCCTGCCACGGTTGACTTTTGTAAAATGTTGAATAATAGATCTCTGACACAACATGTTTCTTCTTCTACTCATAATGGTGGACATATTCTAATCCATGTGATATTAAACTGGATAATCTCTCTGTCTCTGACAAATTAATATCTGATCATTTCCCGGCAAGTTTTAATCTTAAGATCCAGAAACCACAACAAACAAGAAAGGCTGTAATATATCGAAGGTTTAAATCACTTGACATGACTAAATTTAAAGCGGAGATAGTCAACTCGGACTTCAATGACATTCAACATATTCAAGATATACAAGAGAAGGCAACCCAATACCACTCTAAACTTGCTGAAATTTTGGACTCACTTGTGCTTCTTCAAACAAAATCATTTACCATTCGTCCCAATACGCAGTGGTTTAATGATTCTATTTTGGAAGCCAAAAGGGATCGTAATAAGGCCGAACATCTGTGGCGTAAAACAAATCTACATGTCCATAAACAGATTTATAAATCTTTAAAAAACAATGTGAATAAATTAATTGAAGACGCTAAAATTAAATTGGCGAAAACAGACAAAAAGACCTGTATAGTTGTGAATTCCCTTTTGGATCAGAATGCTGAGCGGACTATTTTCCCGGATAATGATACTGAACTTGCGAAATTATTCTCTGATTTCCTTCAAATAAAAATACAGAAAATACGAACTGAACTTGATGATTTTAATAAAACTATTGACTTTATTGCTCAGTATTTTGATAAGTTAGAAAAATTAACTTGGTTAGTGAATCTTTTGTTTTAAAGTTAATTAAATCGTCTGCTCCTAAATCTTGTTCATTAGATCCTGTTCCGACTTAAGAACTGTCTAGACTAAGTTATTACAGTTTTCACTAATATTATTAATTCTTGTATATCATCCTCTACTACTCCCAATATTTTCAAACAAGCTTATATTACCCCCTTAATTAAATAAGTCTACACTGGATCCTAATATTTTTAAAAATTACAGACCTGTCTCTAACTTAAGTTTTATTTCTTAAATATTTGAGAAATGTATTGCTTCTCAGATAAAGGTCCATCTAGATGATAACTGTTTGTGTGAACCATTTCAAAGTGCTTATAAACAATTTCACAGTACCGAAACAGCCTTAACCTGGGTTTCAAATGATATTTTGATGGAAAATGTACATTTTTAATTTTATTGGATTTATCTGCTGCTTTCTACACAGTGGACCATTCCATTCTTCTACGTAGACTACAGTTTAAATTCGGTATTTGTGGCTCTGCATTAAATCTTTTAGAAAGCTATCTTGTGGGTAGAAAACAGTTTAGTTAATTGTTAATCGTCGTCTGAATCTGTTTTGTCATCTGGGGTTCCTCAGGGTTCTGTTCTTGGACCGATTTTATTTACCCTCTATACGTCACCATTAGGTGATATTGTTAGAAAGTATGGTCTCGGCTTTCATTTGTATGCCGATGATACTCAATTATATTTTTCATTTAAACCTAATAGTCTATCCTCTTTCAATTTATCAAAATTGCAACTCGAGAACTGTATTAGTGAAATTAGAAAATGGACGTCAAAGAACTTTCTAAAATTAAATTATGATAAAACCGAATATTTGTTATTAGGCTCAAGGCATCACTTAAGGAAATTTGCACATGATAACCCCCCTGTAATAGGTAATTGTGATATATTTTCATCTGATTCTGCTTGTAATATTGGCGCAATCTTTGATAGTTTTATGCTTATGGGAGCTCAAGTAAGTAATATTTGTAAATTGGGCTATTTTAATATAAGAAATATAAGTAAAATACTTAAATTTGTAACTGAAGAGCCCACTAAGTCACTTGTTAATTCTCTTGTCACTTCTCGATTAGATAACTTTAATTCACTTTTAGTTGGTTTACCGTTAAAGCTTATAGATAAATCACAAAAAGTACAGAATACTGCTGCTAGACGTGTTACTTTAACTAAGAAATATGACCACATAACTCCTGTTTTATACAATTTACACTGGTTACCTGTTAAATATCAAATTGATTTTAAGATTTTGTTACTTACTTTTATATGCTTAAATAACCTAGCTCCTGTTTACCTCTAAGATCATTTAGAACTCTATACACCCGGCCGAACATTACGTACATCAGATGAACTACTTTTAGAGCCCAAAACTATTCAACTAGTCTCTTATGGTCAGCGCTCTTTTAGTTATCAAACACCTGTTTTATGGAATAATCTACAGTACCATTTAGTTTAAGACGTTGCACATCTCTGTATTCCTTTAAAAACAACTTAAAACACATTTATTTAATCAGGCTTTTAACTGACTCTGTATGCAATCGTTAACATGTCCATAATTTTGTTGTTTATTTATGATTACATTGTCACTTTGTAAAGTGCCCTGAACATGTTATAAATATGCTGTAATAATAATAATAATAAAAATCCACTCAGTCCTTCTCCAGCTTTACAAGGTGCTCCTGTGTCCTTACAAAATGTGGCAACACCTGAAAATGATTAATATTATGAGGGAGGTGGGAGAGAGAGAGAGAGAGAGAGAGAGAGAGAGAGAGATGGGGTTTAACGTCCACACGACACAAAGTAGGCCATTTCGGGACTAACACATGGTTTAATTTTATTTCAATAATTCGCTAGCGCATAGGGGTCTATAGCAGTTGGAGGCAACCGTAGGACCCTGAGAAAAGCCAGGAGGTTGGACCGGCGATCCTACTCCTTGCCACGTACAACCGGGGATTCGAAACCACGCCAGTTGACTCAAAGACAGGCTTTATGATACAGCACGGACGTGATAACCATTCGGCCATCCCACTCCCCTGTTATACTTCTGCGCAAGATGTAATATTTGCTACACATATGATTACAAAATAGATAACCGGGGGTTCATGTTTACATTTGAAATGGACACCAAGAAACCCATACTTTTCAAGAGCATTAGACATATTTGTGCAAATATTTTGAGCTTCAGAGCAGTGCCGGAGTGGTGTGGCGAAGGCCCACCTCTCAGGTCTGGTCATTGACCAAGGCCCGAGGGGGTCCGGAAAATTTTGAAAATTGACAACCGCAAACCCATTTGCCAAGCATTTCAGACCAAGCAGAAGAAAGCAAATTTTTGATGTTATTTTTAAGATGTTGCGTGTATTAATAAAGACACTGATTTTGCCACTTGGAACTAAAGGCACCCAATCGTAGCTTAAACAAGTTAATTAGTGTATCTCAAGTAATAAGCAGTAATTGATAAACAAAGAAAGGGAGAGAGAGGGGGTGGAGAGAGGGGAGAGAGAGAGAAAAATGGGTTTAACATATGATTTAATTTTTTGAATAATTCTCTGTGGAAGGAAACCGGAATACCCAAAGAGAAAACCCACGAGGATGGACAGGCGACCCTATAATATAACAGCTGCGTTAAGTTAATTCACTTCACTATTTAATATTTTAATAGAATATCAATATAGGGGGGAGGGGGCTGTTCAATGGGGTCCAATAAATGACCTGAACGTAGGTGATCTCCTGAGTCACCCTTTGTAGAGTTGTCCCTCTTTAGTCCCCAAGAAATAAGGGGATGCTCGATTCACAGTCCAGAACGTCCCGAATTGACAGAATTGCAATCGAGTGACACGGAATTGAGTCTTGTCACAGTTCTGCCAGTCCCGACAGCTGAGGTGGTGTGAGTGGAATCGTGACGTATTTTAAGTAACAAATATGTTTCAGCTGCCATGATTGGCTGAGATATTTTTTATGCAGTCGGCACATGCGTTGTACTCCGAAATTCTCCTTTTCACTCGATTGACACTATTTTTGGAACTGAGAGAATTTAATTCCGGAACGTTCAATCGAGTACGCCCTAAGACTTTCCCACTGTTTCCAGCTCCTCAATACATCGTTCAGAAATTATAAATTACAAAACCATCAAAATTAAATATATTGAGAATTAGTTTTAATTAATAGCACGGGACAAGTTTACTTATATTCAATCGACCACTAACGGTCTATATTTGGAAATGACATGGCTTTTACGGTGTTAACCATTTATCGAGTGGTTTAGCCTGGCCAGGTAACTGTCGTTTGAGTCAATGTAGGTCAACTTAGATTAAAATGGCCGACAACAACAACAATGGAATAGTATAAACGTTTAAAACCGTTAAAGGAAGATGTTTATTTACTGTTATAAGGAATCACAAGCTTTGAGACTGGTGAGTTAATTAACAGGTGAGCTGAGTTCACACACCTGGGTTCTATCGGGGTTTAAATGGTTGATTAATTGATGAGACCGTTTTCACTGATGACGGATTTCATGTCATATAGTGCACAACGATATTTCGGCTATCTCTGACATTGTTCGATGATCGTATCACCTGAACCAGTATTTTAAACATATATAACTTGACACTGTGTACCAGAATATAAATGTTTTGTTTGGGAATTTATGGACCAGGAAACTGAGCCCCAAGCCTTTTCTCATTTTGTTGTTCAAGTAGGCCAGGTTCGACATGAAACTTGGCATGCATGTTCCTTGGACAATTGTGCATTATTGACAGGCTTCGATTTTTGGTAGGATGCCACAATATTATTATATTTTTATGGTCAATTTACTTATTGTCCATTTACTAAGACATATTTGTATTATCCATTTATTATAGATATATGTATAATGTCCATTTTTCATTGTCCATTAACAAATAGACATTCTTTATTGTCCATTTAGTAATAGATTTTTTTAATTGTTTATTAACTATTACACATATTAATATTGTCCATTAACTAACAGACATTCGTTATTGTTCATTCACTTGTAGACATTTTTTTTTATTGTCCATTAACTAATAGACAAGTTTGTTATTGTCCACTAACTAATAGACATTTGTTATTGTCCATTAACTAATACACATATGTTATTGTCCATTAACTAATAGACATATTTATATTGTCCATTAACTAATAGATAACAATAGATACATTTATATTGTCCATTAACTATATAATAGACATATTTATACTGTCCATTAACTAAAAGATACATTTATATTGTCCATTAACGAATACATACATTTATATTGTCCATTTACTAATAGACAGATCCAACGAAATAAAAAAGGACATAAGGTGTTAATGTATAAAAATAATATTTTTAATTTATTATTTAGAAATGGTAGATTAAGATCTTCATGTGACAGGAATAAAAGACAGAATGGTTTTAAATGTGAACAAAAGCAAGATGATGTTGGTGTCTTTGGGTGTTGTTCTCCTGATAGCATCGTCATGGGGACAAAGAAATTGTAAGTAATAATTTACCTGACCAAACTCTTTGGTGTAATGTCCAATAAAAATGATATTTGCATTTTTTGGAAAATATCCATTTTTTTCACAGCTTTAATCCGTTAGATTGAAATCCAAAATGGCAGATTGAATTCCAAAATGACAGATTGAATTCCAAAATGGCAGATTTTAAGTTAATCGACAATTTTTTCTGTTGGATATGACTTGTAATTAAAATTGTTTTCGATAGTGCGGTGATATTCTCTAGGGTATTTTTGCGCTTTCTAGGGTATATTCCAATGATACAAGCTGAAGCATATATTGTTAAAACATTAAAACTCTACTATTTATTGAGGTAGAGTGTTTTTAAAAAGATACATCATGGAATATTAGATAATGAGCTGACAGTTCTCGCTATAATAGTTAAAGATAGATAATGTAAAGGCAATCCTCTCTTAACCCTTAGAACCCGAAATGCCGCAAAACCGGCTTGACGTTGTATCGCATATACCCGAAATGTCGGTTTTGCGGCTTGGGGCATGTTCAAGCTCCAATTACGTTGACGTCATAATTAATATGACGTCCTGTAAATCCAGGGAGGGACGTGCAACCTCCCATGTAAAGTCAGTGTTCAAAGGGTTAACCGATACAATATTAGCGATTCAATTTTAGGCTAGCCTAGATCGTCATTACTACTATGATTCTTCGGTTGTGCGTGACCAGAAGTAGGGTGGCCAGTCCAACCTCATGGGTTTTCTCTGGCTCCCCCAATTTCCTCCCACTGCTAAAGATCCAATGCACAAACGAATTATTGAAATAAAATTGAACCATATGTTAATCTCGAAATGACCTAGTTTGTGTCAAGTGAACATCAAATCCTCTCTCTCTCTCTCTCTCATTACTACCTTGGTTGATGATAAACAAAATCTCGTTATCAGATTCAAATCCAATGAAAATTGTACACAAAAGATGGCATTGAGACTTGATTATGGTCTTTTTATGTTAATAGATGTCTAATTAATATTTCAGACCTAAAGAAAGACCTACAATAGGCAGATTTACCTCTTGCATAATGTATGTTTAACTTTCTCTTGAATGATTTATGTTATTTTTCTTTTCAGATGATTTTGAATTTATCTGTGGTCAGACTCTACCTGTGTTTGATACTGACCTGGTTATAAATGCGAAAGCCTCGTTCGTCCCCTCTATAATTCCTGTCGAATGTATTGTTAATCTAGAATCCGGCTATACAGACGGCGCATATCGACTTCAGATTATTATCGAAGCCATCGACATCCAGGATTGTGCCGTCAATCTAGATGTCTTTAATGGTAAAGGCGCCTATGGCAATTATTTGGTAAGTATTTGTTATACCAGTGGTGTACAGACATGGTGGACACGGGAAGTTGCCGGGGCAGTGGTGTATAAACCTGGGGGTCGAGGGAAGTTGCTGGGGCAGTGGTATACAGACCTGAGGAATGGGGGAAGTTGCCAGGGCAGTGGTGTACAGACCTGGTGGGGGGGTGAGGGAAGTTGCATGGTGCCTGCCCAGATGTATTCAGGCGACTGAAAAGTCAGTCAAAGCAGAAATTCAGGCATTCATTACATCAAATTAAAATAATGCTCTTCAAGACCAATATTTCATACTATAGGATGCTTTTGTCTTGAAATCGTTTCATTTCGACACATTGTTTAGAGAGAAACTAAGTCACTAACATATGGTTCCAGTTTATTTCACTAATATGCTTTGCGTTGGGGTCTTTAGCAGTGGAAGTAACGCAGAGGACCCAGAGAAAACCTATGCGTTTGGACAGGCGACCCTACTGCTTGTCACGTAAGTCCATGTCAAGCCCTCCGTCCGGCACAACTGACAAGGGTGATACCATGCCGGAAAATATGAATGAACTTTCTCAGCAAATGTAAGGATCGAACACCCGACCTCAAGACAAGCGAGTCAGCGTCTTACCCACTTAGCCACCATCTTAAATGAAACTTTGAAAGAGATTTTTCATTTTCATGCACCAGTATTTCTAATCACTCTAGTATGATTTCTAAGTTAGGAAGACAAAGGAATTCGGTTTTAAATATAATATTCAAATGTTTTGTTTGATTTCAGCGGCAGTTATCATGTCGCAGTATGAGTACAGACACACTTTACACAGAAAGTCAGTTTGCCACGATACGATTGTCTAGACCATATAATCTTGCTGCAAATGCCTATGTCTTCAACCTTAATATTAGAGCCTACAGTAAGTCGATTGATCCTTGATCCTCATATTCCTGACGAATTACCGTACTGAGAGGGAAAATTGGGTTTTTGACGGAGTGCGTCTATTTTCATCATCCAATCAAATCTCTCCTGAGTGCCATTCTTAGAAACCATATTTCTATCCTGTTTGTTGAAAAACAATATGTAACACGACAGTCGGTCTCTTTGATCTGCGATCTTACCTAAAATTTTGAACAAGTAAAGCTACAGTAGATAAGATTAGATAAAGATCTGACGGTAATCGCTATAATAGTTAAAATATAGCGGGATGCCATGGCTGTAGGTCACTCTTGTTAAAAAGGGTGGGGTGGGGGTTGCGTGGTTATAGGACACTCTTGTCAGAGAATGGGATGCCATGGCTGTAGGTCACCCTTGTTACAAAGGGTGGGGGGGGGGGGGTTGCATGGTTGTAGGGCACTCTTGTTAGAAAGTGGGTTCCGTGGTTGCAGGTTACACTTTTTAGAGAGGGGGAGAGAGGGCACTGGCCCCTGGACAAGAATTTCACAAGTGTGAGCTACAATATCAATAAAGATCTCCTCTTTTGCATTTTGAGGATTGTTTGTGTTCATTTGATACCTTTTGCATTCTCCTTTATAGTAGCTGCATCGCTGTCGCTAACAATGTAGACTCAATTTGATTGCTGTCTCTAATGATGAAGACACAATTTGATTGCTGCCTCTAACAATGTAGACTCAATTTGATCGCTGTCTCTAACGAAGTAGACTCCTCAATTTCTTAATTCTTTCTATTTTCAGAGGATAATGGTGAATCATCAATATTTCAAGGTGGAGCCAATTTACCAGTTGGTGCAATAGTTGGTATAATTATTGGTTTGTTGGCACTGGTTCTCCTGATGTTTCTGTTGGTCTGGTGCTGGAAATCAGGAAGACTCTATGACTATACTGGTTGGACTGGAAAAAATGACGACGACGATCAGGAAGGAAAAGAGAATTTCGGTGTTGTAAATTCTGACAGTATGGTTACTTCTTCAGTTGCTTCTGGACTGGATCATAAAGATCCATCGGTATGGAATACAGCAGTAAGTGGTAAATACGATCCATCTATTCCCAGACGATCAGATGGTCCTCAGTTTCTTGGTGGTCGTAGATCATATGGACGAAATGGAACTACAAATGGAGTTGTGGTAACTACGTCTAAAAATGGGGATCCTGCTGCCACCTATCAAAAAGAACAGACTGATTTAAAGCAATTGCTGAACAACGAGATACGTCGAGGGCAGGGGTCAAGGGGCAGAGGTCAAAGTGCTAGAGGTGAAGGTGGCGATAGTAAAGAAACATTAATTGACGATGTTTTTGAAAGTGATGATAATAAAAATAAAGACAATAGACTTCTGTCAAATGGAGGTGATGATGCTTATGAAAATGTAGCAACTCCAGCATATTTAAAGAAAAAGGACAGTGGGAATGAGTTCTTTAAGAGGGGGGATCCTACTAGGGGGTCATCAAAAAGGGGAGAGGATGGTTCCCCTACAAGAGGATCGTTAAGAAGAGGTGACACAGGGAGAGGTAGTAATAAAAGTACAGGATCTCATCACGATGATATAAATACAGCCAAGAATCTGGCAGATGAAGCTACTGCAGTAAAACTAAAATCGTCTAAATCTCGATCAGGTCCTGGGGGAGGGGATGACAGAGAGAAGGGTGATAACCATGGATATTCGGGAGGACAAGTAGAGCCACCTTCTGATTTTGATTCCAGTAGTTTTATGTCAGTACCAGAACCAGCAACTGTTACAGCATCAGTTCATGGACGATCAGACCCTGGTGGACAATCACAAAAACCTACTGATAAAGCATCAGATGATTCAGAGTTGAATGAAATCAACTCCAGAGCTAAACCTGGTGAATCAGAAGTTGTGCCCAATCCAAACATTCCACAAAATCAAAATACAGATCCCCACAAATCACCAAATTCTAAGAAAAAGAAGAAAAAGAAACCAAAAAAAGAAGAAGTTAAAGATACACTCCCTCCTGAAGCTTTTGAACCTTTGTTTGACCGTCCAGTTTCAGAAGAACCCTATCCTGCAGGGATGCAACCTTTAAATGCTGGGTACAACCCATATGGTGTACCAGGAGCAATGTATCCCTTACAGCAATATGGAATGCCATATGGTATGATGCCCGCCCCTGGCACAGTACCACCAGGAACACAAACCTACTCTTATGCTTATCAAACAATGCCTGCACCAGGTGCACATCCCAACACAGCACCACAACAAATGGCAGGAAAAGCTGCTTGGATTGTTCAAGAAACACCAACTAAAAACGGTCCAGTCCAAAAAACATCTTTTATGATGGCTACGCAAGAATCACGACCAGGAAGTCAACAGAATCAACATCATAATGGTGGTCCAGGTCAGCCTAGTTCCTCTTCCACTCCATATGGAAGAAAATCTAAACCTCGAAATCCTGGTGATGCATCCGTTGTGCCTGCTGGAGTTATGTCCCCAGATAATGGTCAAGGTCACAGAACAGCCATGATGAAATCAGGAGTTGACCCAGTTTCTGGTATCGAGACAAATCAGGCTTTATGGACAGACACAACACGAGATCGGACAGATCCAAGACCAGAAGATAATCCTAAAATAAATCGTAAAACAGTTACCAGGACAACCAACAGAGGGGGTTATGGTGACTTACCACAGCACGTAGATAATAGTAAGTTTGTTTTATTAATAATAAAACCTGTCATGGCTTACACCTAGCTGACAAGTAAAGTTTGTACATCTATCTGACAAGCAATGGTCTTGAACTAGCTGACAAGTAAAGTTCTTACATCTGACTGACAAGCAAAGTTCTTACATTGTACATCTAGCTGACAAGCAAAGGTTGTCCATCTAGCTGACAATAAAAGGCCTTACATATAGCTGACAAGGAAAGGTTTTCCATCTAGCTAACAAAAAAAAAGGTCTCACATCTAGCTAACAAACACAGTTCTCACATCTAACTAACAAGCAAAGGTTGTCCATCTAGCTGACAAGTAAAGGTTGTCCATCTAGCTGACAAGTAAAGTTCTTACATCTAGCTAACAAGCAAAGACCTTACATTGTGCAAGCCTGACAAGGACAGCTGTCTAGTCATTTGGATGGCACGAAAAAACGAGGTCCTGTGTACACATTGGCGTGCACATAAAATTCGATATAAGTTGGAATTCGATATAACAGTAAAGCTGTAAGGCCACTGTCCGGGCAAAATTTCCCTCATAGCACACTGTATGGCGTATGCCCATCTTCATTAACCCAGTCAGAGCAGAACAGTAGGAAGTTAACCTCCATTTCATTTTACATTTTACATGCTAATTATTGAAAGGAAATTGTACTATATATTAGTCCTGAAATGACTAAGTTTGCTTTGGGAAGACGTTAAATCCCATTTCTCTCTGTACTGATATAGGCTTCACTCAAAATGAAAAACAAAGACTGAAAATAATTCAGCAATTACATTTTCTTATTTTTCTGCATTTCAGTTACTGATCATCTATTTATATCAATGGATGCAGATGATCCAGCTTTCTTGTCCCCGTCAGGAACAGGTGCTCACGCCATGACATCAACTGAAACTCCAGAAGGAGGCAATGCATTATTTTATACAGGTTTACATCGCGGACATGGTGCATCACCTCAACATGCCATACATCCAGCACCAAGTAGACATAATGCTATACGTGATAATATATCTATAGCTTAGATCAATGAGTCTGTAGATAGATCACATCATCAATAAATGCTATATCCTTGCCCTCAGTATATGGAAATGGGGCAGAGCTTAAAATTGGTCCTCAGGATATGAATACTAATTTATTACTTAGATGGAAATTAAGGAGGAGATGTGACTCGCTGTCATGAAACCAGGCGTTTGTCGCACAACTTCATTTTGTGCTACGGGCACAAAAGCATAAATTGTATGCCTTCTTGTTGCTGTGAATGAACTGAACTCAAATGCAGATGATACGAAAAATTTAAAAAGAATTGAATTTTTGGAAAGCTGTGGACTTTTCAAATATGCTGCCAGCTCTATTTTTATAAAAATGACCAAGCGTCTGGTTTTGTGGAAGCATCTCACATATGATATCACACCCTAATCCTAGGTAACAGCTGTCAATCAATCTCTAACTATGAATATGTATATGGTGGGGCTTGATCTGTTTCACATCCACACCTGCAGATGTCCCCAAGGTCACAAGATGTTATAGCATGTGATGGTTGCCGAGCATTCTCAGTTAGGGTAAGGCTTGGGGATAGGTCTTTTGAAAGGGTTGGGGTTAGCGCTAGCCCTGTTCACATCTTATAACCTATGACGAAATCTGCAGGTGTGTATGTGGAATAGATCTAATTCGGGGGAAAGGGGAGGGGGGCAGTCTCCTCCTGAACTTCGATTAAACCAATATAGCATCTATGGAGTATAGTTTATGATCATTGCTCACATCCTACTCATGTATATAGAATAGATAAAAGGCATCAAAGTGCTATTGAAGAATCTATTATTTAATCTGGCTGCAGACGTTGAAAATTCCTCCATGTCTTGATGGATGTTGTATAACTAAAATACAATGTGTAGGATACGAAAAACAAGCATAAATATACTTATAAAAATCGCTTCCAGTATAAAACAATAACATTGTGTTCCTCCATGGAAGTAAGTATCTTTTGTGGTTGCAACATCCTCAAAGTGGCATGAACTAACTTGAAACCTCCACAGAAGGCCCACCCTCAAGAAATTTAAATCTAACTTGAAATTGAAATCTGTTTGAATGATATTATTTTTAATTATTTTATGTGGAAAAATCTGCTCATAAGCAATTTCAGCCAATTTTCAAAACAAGTCAAGACCGACATATGCACGAAGGCTGAGGTAAATCCTATGGTAATACCTAGAAAAACATTGAAAATTACCAAATTATTTCATGTCATAAATTTTTAATCGCTTTTTCATTTTACCCAATCATCATTGTTTTTACATTTTAATTGTAATTGTAAATTGTGGAAATTTGTGGACCGAGTCCTAATATTTAAATATTGTAAATATTTTTTAAAAAATAAATTAAAACTTTATTACTGACACGATCAAAAAGCTGTTCTTTTTTAATTGGTCATCAGAATATATGGATAGCAATCAACATAGGCAGACCACGATCGATTTCTCGTTGACTTTAGGGGAGGCGGGGGTGGTTAGTGCATTTGGTCATAAAGTCTCTCATTGAGTCACATGGAGTGATTTCAATTCTCTGTCCAACTTAAAGGGACAATAACATTCTTGCTGACTTGGCAGCTCTAGAAAATAAATAATAGCCTTATTCTAAGTACTAGATGTTTATTTGTCCTACCTATTTTACTTCTCCATCTTTACATCTGAAACAAACAGTTCAACAGACATGATAACTTAAGGTTAAAGGGACGATAACACTCTTGCTGACTTGGCAGCCCCAGAAAATAAAAATAATAGCCTTATTCTAAGTACTAGATGTTTAAATGTCCTACCTGTTGTGTAAATTATCCATTACGACCTATATTACTTGTCCAGAGGGACCGAAAATATTTTAAATCAAAGTCACATTTGAAAAGGTTTACGTTAGACTTTTCAAATCAATTAGTTGAATTTTTTCAATTTTTTAAATTAGGTGTGTTAAGATGAAATTTATATCATCAATTAATTGGAATATTGTAAAATAATACAATTTGTTGACCAGAATGAAGATTGGGACATATTATTTAGTTACAACAAGAGTGTTATTTGGGCTTTAACAAATTACTGAAATAAAAATTGAACCATATTCAAGTCCCGAAATAACCTAGTTTGCGTTAATTAGACGTTAAACCCCATTTCTCTCTCTTTGTAAGCTTTATCTTCAGAATACAACTCAAATCACTAGGGTTTAAAATGAAAGATTCCCCTTTTCCAACTTTATTGGAATGGATAAACTAGACGGAGACATTTTTAGCCAGAATTTTTATAGACATTATTCAAGTTGTCTCCGGCGACAAATAGATTTTCTTGCTACTTGTCATTTTAAAATGTTACTTGGATTCGACAAGTAGACAAGCCTTATTTTGACCCCTGTTTAGAGGGCAGAACGTCGCATGCCCTGTTACTCACGACCTGTTACTCACAACCAAAATAAGATAATCTAAGACAAACTAGAGAAGGGCAGTGGGTCAAGTAGTCCATGCTTTAAGGGCAGAGGGGCATTTGCCCTATTGCTCACAACCAAAAAAAAGATAATCTCAAGACAAACTGGTACAAACATGAATAGTTTACTAACAAAATTAACGATGATAATTCGATTACAATTTAACTTCATTTTAGGGTTAAATCTATTTGATAGGGCCAACTTCAAGTTGGGTCAAAGGTCACGAGATATAAACTGAGCTAGCCGTAATCCCAACCCTAACCCTTGACCTAGCCCTAATGCTTACCCTAACCCTTACCTACAATCTCGCCAAAAATTACTTGCCCTAACCTTATTTACATCTCAGCAACCATGACAAAAATTGAACCGGCCTTACCAAATTGATTTAGTCCTTCATTTAGATTTATGATTTACCCAAACAAAATGGTCACATCGTGCTTCTGGATTTGAACTGTGACCTTCACCACGAGCACACACGTAGAATTGTTTGTTCTTATTCGGTCCATCTTTTTTAACAGTTCGTAAAACGCATGGTTCTTTGTGCCCTTTACAAAGTGGTGCTTTTCCTGGACCAGATAATAAGCTCTTCCATGCGGACGAGGAGTTTGATTTTGTAGATGCAGTTCCCTCCCCTGAACCCAACACAGCTGATTCGACCACACTTTCATTTTCTGATGCCTTATTGAAATAAGGTGATGTTTTAGTCTGAATTGGAATAGTTTTTGAATCAGGACTCTTTGGAATATGTTCAGAAAATTTCAGGTTGATTAATTTAGACGGTGACAATTTTTCTTCTGTTTTTTTAGGATTAACGAAGAATGTTTTCAAACTTGATTGCTTGGATACTTCTGGTTTAATCAATTTAGATCTTTTTGATTTAGAGGTAGATAAAATTGTGTCGGATGCCCTCTTTTTTAAATTAGTCACATTCAGAGATTCAGATTGGCAGGAATTGGTAATTATCGGAACCTTTAATGAAACTATTTCTTGAGATTTCAGTTCTTTTTCTGCGTCAGATATCTTCACATTGGAATCAGGTTTTTTAACAAAAAATGACGACAACTTTTGTTGAGAGCCTCGAAATTCAGGCATATACTTCGTGCAAAGGGATGGACATTTTTTCGGAATCACGATTTCACAGTCGTAATTAACTTTAACAGGACAATGATCCGATCCCTCTACCTCCGGCATAATGATCGCATCAGTTACGCAATCAACATGAAGCTTCTCGCTGGTTAAAATATAATCCAATCGTCTGCCGTAGTTATTTTCTCTAGCGTTTGTGGTCGTGCACCAATTGGTGAAGGCACCCTCTTGATCAGGATGTAAGTTACGGAATGAATCAACAAATAATCCGCCTATCAGATTAGGGGTCATCGTGTTTCCAAGGATATCACTCTCTTCCTCATCACATTGTAATTTAGGATCGCGATCCGATTCTCGTAAAAACTGATTCATCCACAGTCGACTTGGTCTTTTGGTAAATTCCTGAAATGATATACAATTTAAACTATATTTAGGGGATGTTTCGAAAAGTATTCTCTCAATGTTTTCAAGCAAGTACAGTAACAAATGTGTATGGCAATTATATATAGACAAGCAATAACAACAATTCTGAAACCATGCATGACAACAACAAGTTCAAAGGGATGATAACAACATGATCAAAGGCAGAAATACAATTTCTTAATACAAAACCAGAATTAAATGACACAAATTTTTATGTGAATTAAGTTCACTTATCACATGCTTTTTTTTCAAAATGAATGAAAGAACAATTTGCAGATATTAAATATAACGACTATAAGCGGTTCCAATAGCTTTTCATCACCAGTGGACTAAAACCCATTTCTCTCTCAAATCCAGTGGACTGAAACCCATTTCTCTCTCATCTCTCTCTCATCTCCAGTGGACTTAAACCCTTCTCTCTCCATCTCTCTCTCTCTCTCAAAATAGATCTTTCAGGGCTAACATTTGGTTCAATTATATTTCATTAATTCGATTGTACATAGGGGTTTTTAGCAGTGGGAGGAAACCAGAGGACCCAGAGAAAACCCACTAGGTTGGACAGACGACACTATTCCTTGTCACGTACAACCGGGAATTCGAAACCATGCCAGTTGACTTAATGACAAACGAAACCTGGTCACTTGACTCAATGACCGACCTTATGATGCAACGTTAACCATTTGGCCACCCAACCCCCTGTCACCCCAAGAACAGCAATAAGATGAGTAGAGCTTGGGGAGCAGTTCCTAGTCCAGATAAAATATCCATTGTTTATAATCTCCTGCGTTGCATTCCCAACTGAAACATACTGCCACAATTACATGAAATTATTTACCTCACTCTCTGTATCACAGTTATCCAGTGCACTGTGCGTTGTATTGATATCTCCTAGAACTATAACATGACTGGAAAACAGAGATAAAAAAACATTCATTTAAAAAAAAAAAACAGCCATCACTAATTCATCATTTTACCAGTTCACTTGTATGGAAGGAAAGGAAGAGGCGTTATTATATGCAGTGTATGGTGGGAAAGGCTTAATATTATACGAACAGGGGATGGATAAAACTCTGAAATTTCTCAATGTGAATAAAAATTGAAACGTTGGAAGATATTGGTACCTATTGTTCTGTAGTAACGTCTCCGCTCTGTTTTGTAGCAGTGACAGAAAGCGTAATTTGTACTGTTGTCGATCTTCTCTTTCCGCAGCCCTTGGTACGTAAACATTGATTATTGCAACATTTTCCATTTCTCCATCTTTACATCTGAAACAAACAGTTCAACACACGATACACAAGGTTAACTTTCTCTTGAATAATTTACGATATATATATGTATATGGGAGATTGGCAACAATCTGCAGCTGCTGTGTCAAAAGGTTAAGTAATTTAGGGTTACAGGGTTGCGCAAGGGGAATTAGTAGAGGCTAAAGTTAACCAATAACCAAAAAAGGAGAGAGGTGCAGCGAGTCCCTGCTGAACAGAAATGGGGTTTAACGTCCTACTATTCAGCTCCAACTGAGATAATGAGGACAGACATACACCATTCAGTGTTCTACATGCATATAAGAAATTCTGCCCAGGCACTACCACTACAGCTTACTCTTTTATCGAATTCCAACAGCGAAGGGTTCTTTTACGTGCACACAGGACCATGTTTTTTCCTGCAATCCGAATGACTAGGCAGTTGTCCTTGTCAGGCTCTTTGTTCTGCACCACTGTCAAGGGGAACTACACCAGAAAATCCTGAAGAACACTCTCAGCCAACACCGTGAACGAACACAGGACCTCCAGTTTATCGAGTTAGCGTCTTACTCATTGAGTCACCATGACTCTTGCTGAATAAAAGTACAGACTGGCGTAGGATAAAGTGGGAAATGAAAATGGTTTAAACGTTTTATGGTTCTGCACTGAACTGGGCAAATAAAGACGGGCATACGCCATACAGCGTGCTATGGGGGAAATTAACTGTCAAGGGATCTTTTACATGCAAGCCAATGTGTACACAGGACCTTGGTTTTTTGTACCATCCGAACAACTAGACAGCTGTCCTTGTCACGCCCCCAGACCTGCATCACTGACAAAGTAGAATCATGTGGGAAAATCCTGATGAACTTTCTTGGTGAATGCAAGGATCGAACACCCGGCCTCCAGGCTAGCGTGTCAACGTCATACCCACTTACCGACCAGATTCCCAAATAAAGTGGGGATTAAGCTTACTTTATTCTATGTTGTGTGATAACTGCTCGGCCTTCAGCATCGAGACTTTCTAATTCCTTATCCTCCCCATCAAAATCATCCAAATTACCATAGAAACCTACACTATCTTCTGACTGGCTGGTTAAAAATCCACTCAGCCCTTCTTCAGCTTTACAAGGTGATGCTGTGTCTTTACAAAATGTCGCAACACCTGAAAATCATTAATATTATGAGAGAGACAGAGAGACAGAGAGAGAGAGAGATTAACATCCACTCTACAAAAACCTGGCCATTTGGGGACTAACACATAGTTCAACTCTATTTCAATAATTTGCTTGCTCATTGGGGTCTTTAACAGTGGTAGGAAACTGGAGAAAACCCACAAGTTTAGACAGGCGACCCCACTCCTTGTGACATACAACTGGGGTATCGAAACCATGCCAGCTGACTCAATACCAGATCTTATGATACAGCGCACACATGCTAACCAAATGATTAATAAAATTGAGGAACATAGTGGATGGATGGGTCTGGCAGGCCAGATGACAAGGTTTTGGGAGCGGGATTCGGCCCGTGGGGTGAGTTTGCCCACCTCTGGTATACACAGTACAGTACCTGAATATCCACTTCTCCTGCGAGAGAAACTGTAATAAGCATTATACCCTTCAACTATAGCTGATGGTCCATCCAACATATCACCTGTAATAAACAATATCACCTCTAATTACCATGGCAACTACATGACAGAGGGCCAGGCAAGGGACAATGTATAGTCATTCGGACGGGACGGAAAAAAACAGATTCTTCCGAAAAGTTCCCCAAATGCACTAATGAGGGGTTGCAATTCGATTTAATGGAGGATCAAAAGAAAATATCTCTGGAACTAAATTCCAACTGGGATTTGCCTTTGAATTGAACACACGACGTCGGACCATTCAACCCCAGACCAGCCTCTTACAAAAAAACTTAATTTAAAAGGGCCCAGCAGATGGAAATGGAAGTAATTAAGAGTAGCCCTGTATCACTACTGTCCAGGCAATATTTCCTCATCATGGCATACGACATGGACTTTGCCTGTCTTCATTTGCCTGGCATGATTTTAAAGTTTTATTTCACTTTGTTCTCTACAGAAGCCCATCATCAAATGTCAATAACACTGACTGTCTGTCAGTGTACAGGTCAGAAATATTTCTGCAATGTATTTGTAATATTGTATTTAAATATAAATTAAAAATCATACACTTTCACTTACGTGTCACTTTTGTTTCTTGAAGACATATTATGTCAGCATCAAGTGAATCAAATAAAACTTTCAGCGACTTCTTGCTCGCTCGTATACCATTAATATTCCAGGTCAAAACTTTCATGTTCACATCAAAACAAAAACCCTTCATTAACCGGAAACGATGTTGGAAACTCTAAAGTAAAAGTAAAATTCATTTCCGGAATATATTTGATTGGTCGATAAATTAAACCGCCGACTTATCAACCAATCAAATATTTTCTTACATCTTTGTTTGTTTCGCGCCATTTCCGCTTTCAAAGTCGAACCCTGAATTTGCATACGATGAACTTTGTAGTTGATCATGCTGACAAACTGACGAAAGTAAAATTAAAAAGCGAATTGAGACGGCATAAAATAAAATTTCCATCCGGAGACGTTAAAAAGAAAGTTCTGGTAAATTTGTACCGAGAATTTCTAAACCCGGACGTATTAAGTGACCAAGATTTACTGGGAATCACCATAGAAACCGAAGAAAAGTTCCAGAAAGAACTGAAGAAATCGGTAACAAATTTTTAATTATGTACTACAGTACTGTACTTATTCCTGCCAAATCTTAAGATTAATAAGAAGCCACCACTGCATTATTTGTTAAAGTGACTAGACTCCAGGCCCATTGATTGATTGAATTGGATCAAAATGATAAATCATAAATCGTTGCAACGTTTCGGTTAGGATTAAGTATTAAATAGGCCTACGCTACCCTTCCCATTTTTGAAAATTTATTTTACGTACTGGTAGAGTCTACCGTACAAATTGATGTATAATTGAATGGGTCAACCGTTCCTTTTTTGAAAATTTATTTGAGGTAACTGTGCCATACAAATTGATGGATGCCTTATAAAGCCTTATTGCTTAAACTAAACTTATTGTATACTTCAGTCCCAAAATGACCGGGGGGTTGGATGGCCGATTTGTTAGCACATTAGCGCTGTATCATAAAGCCTGCCATTGAGTCAAGTGACGTGGTTTCGAAACCCTGGTTGTATGTGACAACGAGTAGGGTCGCCTGTCCAACCTCCCATTACTAAAGACCCCTACGCCCAAGCGAATTATTGAAATAAAATTAAACCATGTTAGTCCCGAAATGACCTAGTTTGTGTCGAGTGGACGTTAAACCCATTTCTCTCTCTCTCTGTCCATCTCTTGCTAGATGTGGGTGTATATTTCATGGCAGCCGCTTGTTTTGCTTACACAGGTAGACAGTAACAATAATAGTAGTAACAGATTGAAAGCAGAATCCATCACCATGCCAACAACCCACGATGTCAGTCAACTTAGTAACAGGGAATTGGCAGAACAATTAAGAGTGCATGGAATTGTTACTGGACCTATTGTGGGTGAGTATCATTTGGATAGGACGAAAAACCGAGGTCGCATGGACGCAATAGTTGTGCACATGAACGAAACCTTGACTTTTAGAATTTGATGTAAGAGTAAACTGTAGTGCCGCTGCCCAGACAAAGTTTTCTTTCCTCATAGCCCACTTTAAGGCATATGCTGTCTTCATTAGCCTGACTGACTAATTTCTTTTTAACACTGGGTCGGAAAGTTTCTGTTTTAAACCATGAATTAGACAACATATTCTTCAAGCTATTGTTTCAGGGAAAAAAGAGGCCTACATCTGCCACCAAAACATATTCTTCGATCCCTGCATTGGCCGAGAAAGTTCATCCAGATTTTCAGGCGTGGTTCTCCCTTGTCATTGATGCAGGACTGAGGGCCTTTTAATCATACAATTTATTTATATAAATAGTGTCTATGGTCGTAAGACGTTGCAGCTTATTGATTATGGCCTTTGATCTCTTTGATAAATCTTGTGGTCGCTATATTTATTATCTGATTGACTTTAATTTGATATTCAGTGTTTACTGTCATGAGAAGATAGTAAAAATATGCGACAACCCTTGTTGACTTTCCGGATGACTTACCTTCCGCGGATGTATGCTTTGTTGCATGGCAACCTATCTTTAATTTTTGTAAATTCATCTGAGAGCATTTTATTTTCAGCTTATAAACTAAATATAGGGAGCGGCGACATTGTTTTCCACTCTTATTTTGGAAAAATTAAATTGAATCCATGTAAGATATTTATTTTGTATGAATTTGTTTATTTTAGTTTCAACGCGTAAAATCTATGAGAAGAAATTGATACAATGTTTAACAGGTCATGAGGTTAAATCTCCTCACAGGCCAGTTAATGATGATGAAGATGAAGAGGATGGTAAGAACACAGGCTTTTGGATTTACAATAATACATCAGCAATATAACATTACAACCATAATATAATTGGATTAAACAAGAATAAAACCACAGTCCACAGTATAACGTTACAGCCATCTTATAACATTATAACCACAATATAACATCATAATCACATTCACAACAACAGTAAAGCCTTACAGTCTTAAACGACATTACAACCACACTATAACAACCACATTATAACCACAATATAACAACCACATTATAACATAACATTAATTAAAACCGCAATATAACAGCCACAATTTAACATAACATTATAACCACAATTTAACATAAAAACCACAATACAACATCACAACCACAATACAACATCTAATTGTTCAGATGGAACAAAAAAACGAGGGTTGAATTTGATATAAGAGTAGGCTCTGTCCGGACAAAATTTCCCTCATAGCACACTGTATGCCCATCTTCATTAGTCCAGTTCAGAGCAGAACAGTAAGACGTTCATTTCACTGTAAATATGCCATTAGCGGATGAGCATTAACTATTTATATTATTAGAGTTTTGATAATGTTATATGTATTTTATATCTTTATCTTTGCAGTTGCTCCTTCACCGGCCTATTTAGAAAGGTAAGTTGATTCTCACTTCTAACTCTGTCTACATTAACCTGTTCTGTACAGACAAGTAGGACGTTAAAATCTGTTTCAATTCACACTTCTAAAATGACCTAGTTTGTGTCAAGAAAATTTAACTGCTGCAAATGCATTTTCTTGCCCGTTCAGTATGTGAATACAGCAACTTCCATGTGGTCCAATATAGCCTAGCTTAGGTGGCTAACCTAAATCCCCAACAACCAATCAATAGTCTCGGGGTATGGGGGGCTGGCCATTCCAGAGAAAATTTAACTACCGCAAATGCAAGTTAGGCAACTCGAAAGTTCTCTAATTGTTTTATAACCAAAATTCCACTCCAAGCCGACCTGAAATCCAACCATCCAATCACACTGTTGCAGCTGCAGTCACAAATAATAAACGATGCCTGAAAAATGTCTTACAAAATAGAGTGGGTCCAGACAAAATTTTTTAATCCATAATCATTTCAGTACAAATTAGTGCAGGGATCTTAATTGGCTATTTTTGTCGGCTTTAGCAGATTGATCTTTAATCTAGCCGGTTTGTAAAACAATGAACCGGCCACTATGGTATCATTAATCAATTAACTTTCGGCTGATAACAAAGAGTTAATTATTACTCGTCGATTAAGAAACCCATCAAAGAATCAGTCAATACAATATGAATACCTTCAGCTTCAATCAGTATCGGCTCATTTCCTAAATAAACAACTTAATTAGTTGAGTCAATCAAGTAAAAGAATGTATATAATCCAATGTCGGTTCATTCGTTTCTATCTAACACAATGTTGAAGTACTTGAACACCTCACAGAATGACAATAGAAAACGTAAACGAGTTTTAGCCGACGATAGTGATGGCGGCATTGACCTTGAACTTCAAGCATGCACGTCGTCATTGGAAGTTCCAAATGTCGGAGAAACTCCCACGTCAAATATAGGTCAACCAAAGTCGAAGTCCGGGAGATATTTTAATTCCGAATGGTTAACTACTTTCAAATGGCTTTCGTTTGACAAAATTTCACAGAAAATGTTTTGTCTCATAAGTTATTAATTTAGTCTTCTTTTTTAAGTCACGTAATAACCTAGTGATCTCGTATATTAATAATTATTATTATGTTAGCGTTGAGTAAAAATCTGGTAATAACCTACTGACCTGTATATAATTATTATGTCAAGTGATAGCCTATCATGACAATTGCCTACGTGACTTTTCGCACGTCGGCATATTTCCGAGTTCCGACTATACACAGAAACTAATTTGTGCTAATTTGATATTATTGATATGTGCTTACATTCTTTTTATACGCCCACATTGAAATGTGGTCGTATATATTCGTCGCCCCCGTCCGTCCGTCCGTCTGTCCGGCCGTCCGGCGTCCACAATTGCTTGTGGACGCTCTGGAGGCTAAAGTTAATATCCGATTGACTTTAAATTTATACACAGTGTTTAAGGTCATGAGACGAAGAAGCCTATTGTTTTTCAGCGATTTCCGATAATAGCTACTAGAGTTATGGCCCTTGACGACTTCAAAAAATCTTGTGGACGCTCTAGTTAATATCCGATTGGCTTTAAATTTATACACAGTGTTTAAGGTCATAAGACGAAGAAGCCTATCGATTTTCAGCGATTTTCGATAATTAGTGCCAGAGTTATGGCCCTTGATCACTTCAAAAAATCTTGTGGACGCTCTAAAAGCCAAAGTTAATATCCGATTGACTTTAGATTTATACACAGTGTTTAAGGTCATAAGACGAAGAATCCTATTGATTTTCAGCAATTTCCGATAATTAGTCCCAGAGTTATGGCCCTTGATCACTTCAAAAAATCTTGTGAACGCCCTAAAAGCCAAAGTTAATATCCGATTGACTTTAAATTTATACACAGTGTTTAAGGTCATAATTAGTGCCAAAGTTAATATCCGATTGACTTTAAATTTATACACATTGTTTAAGGTCATAAGACGAAGAAGCCTATTGATTTGCATCAATTTCCGATAATTAGTGCCAGAGTTATGGCCCTTGATCAGATCAAAAAATCCTGTGGATGCTCTAGAGGCCAAAGTTAATATCTGATTGACTTTAAATTTACACACACTGTTTAAGGTCCTGAGACGAAAAAGCCTACTGATTTTCATCGATTTCAAATAATTACTTCCAGAGTTATCACCCTTGATCACTTCGAAAAAACCTTGTGGCGCTGTAGATGCCAAACTTATAAATCATCCGATTGACTTCAGATTGATACACAGAGTTTAAGGTGTTGAAACGAACAAGTATTTTGATTTTCAATGAATTTTGATAACTGAACAGCTAAATCCATGATGTTAAATGTTTCCTATACTAATTGTTAGCTTGGGGCAAAACTTTATAAAAAGCAAACAAATTCTAATGATTTTCAGATAATTACATAATGAGTTGTTACTCAGATTTTAGTGTATTACAAATGTTTTATTACCAAAAAAATGTAAAAATATGCGACAACCCTTGTTGACTGCCCGGACGATTGAGCTGCTGTGGGCGTATGTTTCGTTGCCTGGCAACCTATCCTTATTTTTATATATTGACAAATGATCACAATAATACAATTGTAGAAAAACATATTTATATTTACTGGTAGTTTTTCTTTTTACTAAATTATAACTTCCGTTTGGTTGGATGAAAGCGAAAGTAGGAATATGCATTATGCAAGTTGCTGAAATTTGACTATAAATTTCGATATTATTATCGATGTATGAATACAGGTATGCAATTACAACAAAGGTTTTGTTTATTCGAAGTTTAAGCTATTATTATTCGGAATACGTTATGCAATTATTAACGTGAATAAAGTATGCATAACACTGTAAACCTCAGAATGCCTCGTTCGGCATTTCTGTCCAAACGAGGTAAAGAAAATGCCTCGTTGTCTGCAGTTTCGAAACGAGGTTTTTTAAATTGCCCCTTTTTTGGAACGAGGTATTTTGTTCAGAACGAGGCTTGGTAAAATACCTCGTTTACTAAACGTGGTTTTCTCAAGATAGTTATTAGCGGTATATCGGCCAATTTGTAAAAATTAAAATTTATGTTATTTAATACGAAAATAAAACCAGTTCAAACTATATTATTATCAGAGAAATTGACAAGACAAGAATACACGCCATCGGTGGAGGTGTAAAACTATTGCAGACACATGGCTACCTTGATTGATTTATTGCCCCAATCAGGTATAGGTGTTAAGAAACAACTGTGGTGTTATGACATTTTATTGGGGGCAATCAATTAATCAAGGTATAGCTGTGTGTCTGCAATTGTTTTACACCTCCATCGATGGCGTGTATTCTTGTCTTGTCAATTTCTCTGATAATAATATAGTTTGAACTGGTTTTATTTTCGTATTAAATAACATAAATTTTAATTTTTACAAATTGGCCGATATACCGCTAATAACTATCTTGAGAAAACCACGTTTAGTAAACGAGGCATTTTACCAAGCCTCGTTCTGAACAAAATACCTCGTTCCAAAAAAGCGGCAATTTAAAAAACCTCGTTTCGAAACTGCAGACAACGAGGCATTTTCTTTACCTCGTTTGGACAGAAATGCCGAACGAGGCATTCTGGGGTTTATAGTGTAAACCAACATGTCTGTTGAAAATACGACTATCCGTTAGGCTTACCCTTGGCCGGTTCATTTCAAAATGGATTAAGAACCCTGAATTAGTGTTTTGTTAGATTTCGCCTTCGGTCACTTTAATTTGCCAACTAGATGAAATAATAATTTTTTTTTCACATTATTTGGCTCAATGACAGACCTTATGGTTTAATGCAATAAACTACCAGTCCACCGATCATTCCCCACCCACACACACACTATGGCCTACTGTAGTACTCTGTCTATTTGAATGATTGTAGAACTGAAGCTAGAAGAAGAGCACATGTAAGAGGAGGAACACCAGAGAGAAACACCGAATCTACACCACTGAGTGATTCGTACAGAAGATCTCCAATCAGGTACAAATATCTTCACTTAAAGTTTAGACTCGATCATCTAATCCAACCTTCATCTCCAAATCTATACATAAATTGCAGGCTACAATCTACTGTATGTGAATTGTCACGGTGGCGAAGTGGGTAAGACTCTGGCTCGCTAGCCTGGAGGTCGGGTTTTGATCCTTCATCAGGATTTTACTGCATGGTTCTCACTAGTCAATAATGCAGGAGGGGAGGGCCTGATAAGGACAACTGTCTAATTGTTCAGATGGGACAAAAAAAAAAACGAGGTCCCATGAACGCATTGGCGTGCTCGTAAAACATCCCTAGACATTTGGGATTCAATATAAGAATAGGCCGTAGTGCCGCTGTGCGGCCAAAATTTCCCTGTTTGCACACTGTATGGCATATGCTCGTCTTCATAAGTCCAATTTGGAGCAGAACAGTAGGATCTTAAACCCCATTTCATTTTGCTTTGATTAAGGGATATGTTGCATTAATTGTTATCTATTCTTCTTGTGAAAAATGACCTCCCTGATAAATTGTTGGAAGGGGGACCATACCTTGTTCTGTGTCCACCATACCTTGTTCTGAGAATTTCATATTTTTAAGTTATATTTTTAAAATATATTAAAATAAAGCCTTAAAATAGATGGTATCTATAAACAGTCCTACCTTTTAAAGAGTAATCCTACTAATCCAATAATTCACTATTGCCAGTTGAGAAATTGGAAAAAATAACATTTTCAACTTCAAATTCAAACGTTTGAAGATAGCTATTGCATGGGGGGAATAGAAAAATAAGGGATGTAATTGTGTTATTATTTCCAGTGTGAATGATTTTTAAGTGTTGGAAATAATGCCTATGATCGTATCATAGTGAGTTGACAACCTATTGAGCAAAAGACATATAAATAATTATGTTTTTACTTTATTAGAAAATATGAAATTCTCGTTTTAAGTTTCTTATTTTATTTTTCAGTAGGAGAGAACCGATCAGAAATACAAGCACACCAGTTAAATCATCATTTACCAAGGAATCCAATACATCAACAACATCAGCCAAAACGGGAGGGATTCCACTTTGGATAAAACTAGCATCTGTTGCTGTACTGGTCGTCATAGCATACCTTGTAGTCAAGAACATGGAGTCTCAAGAAGATAATAATGTGCCCCGCGGTATTGATGCCGAAGTTTAGACAATTATAAAAAATCAATTGTATATATATATTATTGTATTGTTTTAATTTTTTTTTTTCATGCAATATCAAATAGAGCTGGGCGATATCCCTAGAAACAGATATCGCTTTATTTTCAGAAAATATTGCGATATAATCACTATATCGCGATATTTTATAAAAGGTCAATACTTTCAGTTTATAACTTTTTAAATGTAAATAAACATGTGTAAAAATTGGAAATACCCCTCAATATTATTATTTCTAGCCAATGTTATTTTTAGCATACAGTACCAAATTTACAAAACATTAATTCGAGTTGGTTCAAACCAAGATCTATATAGCCATGAAAACATGCGAAAGTTGTTGTTTATTACAATTTTAATATTCAAAATATTAATTATAATATTTTATTTAAATCAAAAATATTTTGAATGAAGGAGGCCCTATAACTATAAACATATAGCACGCTACGAGTAAATGCGGTTGATGTAAACTCGTTTTTTCTCATTCACAAGTATACCTTTTTGAAAATGCACCATTCAATACAAGGATACTAAATTAGACTATAATTATAATGTACTATGTCAAAATGTGTCCATTGATTTAGTCAAATATTTTTCCCGGATCACGACTGCCATGACACGTCCGACACTGAAAGATTATCAGTATCAGTCTACCGGGACTCTCAATGTAATAGGCATTATTTATATTTCCGCTTTATTAAAATTTAATCCAATCCTAGAAACAATGATTACTGTCGAAAATCAAAGTATCGGTCTTCACAATTCGTCAAGATGTATAGAAATTGAACAGAAACAGGGATAATTCTAACTGGTGGAAAGGTGAGCGAGAAGTCACGTGATCGACGTAAACAAAGCTCCTTGTCGGCATTTGCAATTTTTCTGGAATGAACACTCGGGAGTTTATAGAAGTATTTTTCATCATTAAGCAATGAAATATCGTAAATAACATAAAAAAGAAAACATTTTGTTCAATATTTATGTTGAACATCATCCAGAAAATCAAAACCGCGATATATCGCGGTATGTTCGGTTTTTCGATATTTTTCTGAAGACGGTATTTTTCACAGTTTTTATTTCTGTGACGGTTTTATATCGAAATACCGAAATATCACCCAGCTCTAATATCAAACTATTTTTATCAATGCTAATATTATTTCTCTGATGTCAGCACATGATTTATGTGGGTCAACAGACCAGATTTGATTGAAGATTAAAAATCATTTGTGTAGATTATTGCTTGTTAATATATCCTGGATCAAAGGGAACTAACTGCATTAGGCATTTCTCGTTAAAATTGGGCGTTATCAGAAAAACGCGACCATTGATTCGTCTGCTTATGTCTTAATGATGATTGGGGGATTGGATGACAGAATGGTTAGCACGTGCGCGTTGTATCATAAGGTCTATCATTGAGTCAACTGGCAGTTACACCACCATGCAGGCCAAATTTGCCTCATAGCACACTGCATGGCGTATGCCCGTCTTCATTAGTCAAGTAAGATGTTAGACCCGATTTCATTTTATGAACATTGCCCGTGCAGAAAAGCAGTCATACTCCGCGCAGCGTTTCGTTTGATTACAGGTAATCTCACTACACACTGCTATTATGAGTGGATATTGTTGTTTTAAATTTTGATTGGTCAGTAGTCTGACTACCAACCATTCACTACCTACCATGCAAAAGCTTTACATTTAAAACGAGTGCCAGTATTGGACCAAATATGTTTACATAACGTTACATCATGGCTCACGCTTTTATTATGCCTAATTAACCCGTGACAAACGAGGATATCAAGTCGAATGAAATGTAAACAATACTCTTTGGAAACGAACATACTTTCACCGTTTTTAACACCTTAAATCACTGTCCAAAGTTTTAGGGAAGACTCAGATTGAACGAAGGACTGTCATGTTGCTGTACTTAAGTGATAGCTTTCATTGAACGGGGAGAATAGACACACTCCCGCAAAAGTTCAAGAAACAGACGCTATTCCAGCAATGGTCAGAGAGAGATTTCTCGGGCCATTGCTTCAGGAATATGAAAAGCAGTAGGACTTAAAACACCATTTCATTTTGTTTCTCACAATTTCTCCAGCTGCACATATTGTACAAATAATGTTGCACAAGACTAAAGCTTGCATCACATATATTTACCATATATAATAAAACGACTTTAAAAAGCGTTCTTTTTATTGCTGATTTGAATGGTTTTTTGTACGTACATATTATCAAATATGGAATGAGTGCAAGAGTTATCTCCCTTTAATCATATTGTCACAAAGGGGACGCTCGATTCACAGTCCCGAATTGACAGAATTACAAAATCGAGTGACACGGAATTCAGTCCTGTCGCAGTTCAGCGAGTCCCGACAGCTGAGGTGGAATGAGCAGAATCGGGATGTATTCCTATTGAAAAAATATGTTTCAGCTGTCATGATTGGTTGAGATATTTTTTACACTGTCGGCACATGCGTTGTACTCCGAAATTCTCCTTTTCACTCGATTGACACCAGATTTTGGAATTGAGAGAATTTAATTCTGTAACATGAGCATCCCATTATAGTACCTAATAATAGTAGTTTGATGGAATGAGTGCGAGAGTTATTTCCCTTTAAGCATATTGTACCTGATATTAACCACAAGAGAGATGAATGGGGTTTAACATCCACTCACAACAAGCTGGGTCATTTCAAAACTACCATATGGTACAACTTGTTTATTTCAATAATGGGCTTGTACGTAGGGATCTTTAGCAGTGGTACAGAAAGCTCTTGAGGCTAGACAGCATGCTCTATACCTCGAGGGGTCTGCTGGCCCAATGGTTAGCATGTGCACACTGTATCATTGGGTCTGTCGTTGAATCAATTGGAGTGTTTTGGATTCCCCGGTTGTACGTGACAACCTCCTGTGAACATCCTTTTCCAAATCTTAGTTACAAAATGATATCATGTGCCAACCGAAATTTGTTGGCAACATTATTTGGTGTCTTATAAGCATTGGGAGAGAGAGAGAAATGGGGTTTAACGTCCACTTGACACAAACCAGGTCAATTTCGGGACTAACATATGGTTTAACTTTATTTCAATAATTCGCTTGCGCGTAGGGGTCTTTAGCAGTGGGAGGAAACCCACGAGGTTGAGAAGGCACCCCTATCTCCAAGCTAGAGGTCGAAGCGCGGCACTGTAGACCACTAGGCCATCCAAACCCCCCATAAGCATTGGGAGCAGAACAGTAGGACATTAAACATATACACATAGAACCCTTTTCAAATATATAATTCAGAGTACTTAAACTTTGATTCAGAATTCACAAATAAAATAACTTGATTTGATTTATGGAGGTCCCCCATTTGGCAGAGACCCATAGGTTCCAATCCCTATAACACATGATTTGATCCAGCCCAGCCCTCTATTTTGCAACACTGACAAGAGAAAGCGCAATGGAAAATCCTGATGGACTTTCCCTGCCTACAATAGGATCGAACTGCCAGGCCTCCTTTTAGTGAGAGGAATCACGGTGGCTAAGTGGGTAAGGCGTTGGCCTGCTAGCCTGGAGGTCGGGTGTTCGATCCCTGCATTGGCCGAGAAAGTTCATCCCCTTGTCAGTAATCCAGAAGAAGGGCCTGACAAGGACAGCTGTCTAGTCGTTCGGATGGGACGAAAAACCAAGGTCCTGTGTATACATTGGTGTGCACGTAAAAGATCCCTTGGCAGTTGGAATTTGATATAAGAGTAGGCCATAGCGCCGCTGCCCGGGCAAAATTTCCCACATAGCAGACTGTATGGCATATGCCCGTCAGGTGCAGAAGAGTAGGACATTAAAACCCATTTCAGTTCCTTTTAGGAATAATGTCAGTATAAGGAGGAGGGAAACCCCAAGCAGATATGCAAGCAACCTCATTCCTCATAATCAAGGGTGATAACTCTTGACTATAATTATCAGAAATCATGGAAAATCAACAGGAGCCCTTGCTCCATGCACATGAACAATTTTACATTAAACATACATTATGCAAGAGCTAAATCTACCTATTAAAGGTCTTTTGGCCTGAAATGTTTTCTAAATTATTAATTAACATATCCAGAATAATCAACTCTCGATGTCATGACTGGTCTGCCATATCTTCTGGATTAGAATCCAATTTGCTGCTCAACTTTCATTCATGACTAAGTAATGAAATGGATAATGGAGACAGCATAACTTTCCTTCATGATTTGATCATGAAATGGATATTCGAGACTATACTTTTTATCGTACCAGCTTTAGTAATGATGATCGAGGGTAGGTCGAAAATTCAATCGCTAAATTCTCTGTTCAAAGTGGATCAATTGGACTGAAACTTTCATCAAATTCCCTTTACATTATCTAGTTTTGTAACTATTATAGTGAGAACTGTCAACTCTTTATCTAATCTTCCATAATGTAGTTGTATTTTTAATGGAATACGGGCAACAACAACATACAGTCACATTTTAATGAAGGTATATAATGAGAGAGAGAGAGAAATGGGGTTTAACATCCACTCGACACAAACTAGGTCATTTTGGGACTAACATATGGTTTCAATTTTATTTCAATAACTCGCGCGTAGGGGTCTTTAGCAGTGGAAGGAAACCGGAGTGCCAAGGGGGAAACCCACGAGGTTGAGAAGGCGTCCCTATCTCCATATCACATACGCTCACACCAGGGATCGAAACCACAGCTGCAAGCCAGAGGTGGTATATAATGAAATGAAATTTTAACGTCCTACTGATCTGCTCCGATTCAGATTCCAACTGTCAAGGAATCTTTTACGTGTATGCCAATGTGTACATAGGACCTCAGGTTTTCATACCATCCGAACGACTAGACAGCTGTCCTTGTCAGCTTCTCTGTTCCGCATCACTTACAAGGTAAAAGCACGCAAGAAAATCTGGATGAACTTTCGCGGCCAATGCAGTGATCGAACACCCAATCTCCAGGCTAGCGAGCCAGCGTCTTACCCACTTAGCCACTGTGACCCTCAGTATATGAAGAAAGACTAGAGGGATAATTATAGTGAGAACTGCCACCTTTTTATCTTATGTATTTTTAATGGAATATGGGCAACAACAACATACAGTCGCATTTCATTGAGAGTATATCAAGAAAGGCAACAGGGCCGGCGGAAGCAAGTCTTGATTGGGGGGGCTTCCATCCTAGGTCCTTATAGGCATGGGTCCAGGGGCTGCAATAACCTGAAGAAAAGAGTACTTGCGGCCAAATTATTGGGGGGGCTAAAGCCCCCCGTAGCCTCCCTACTCCGCCGGGCCTGGACAAGGGCGATAATTATCCATTCAGCCATCCACACCTCCCATTATATAAAGAAAGACAAGGGAGATAATTTAAAGATTAAATCAGATGTTTTATTACAAGATAACTACCAGATATAATATACACACAAACATATATAACAACAATTCTCATTGGCTCACATTAAGGCATTCAACAGAAATATAGCACAAATAACTAAAAAATCTCGACTACTGTATAATATAAATATACATGTAGACAGGATTATCCAGGCCAAAAACAAGACTAAATTCCAGATTTACCTTGTTTTCTAAAAACGATGAAATTCAGAGGAAATTTTTTTTATGCCAGTTTCCAGAAAAATCTTAACATTCTGAATATCCTTGACGCACAAGTAGAGGACAGCAAAATTCAAAATCTGCTCTCGTTTGCAGTGAAAATCAAAAATGTGGCCAAAACTGAAAAATTATATGTGGACTAAAGTTTGTACAAAGAGGTAACGTTCACCCATGATTCTCTACACTTTAGTCCACACTAAGATATTACAAGGGGTTTGCAAATTAACCCACTACTTCCAATGACCTTGACCTTTCAAAACTGACCAAGGATTTTTCTGGCAACTGGTCTACAATGCATATTATCAACAAGTTGCATTTTTTTTGTTATACATAAATTAAAAGTTAAACATTCTATCAAGCTTTACGATGCATATATACAATACGAAATGTCGATATTATTACCCTCTCGTAAACAAAGGTGTTGTCATTAATATACAGGAAGGGGTTACTTAGGGGTCAAATACAAAATGCTTTTAAATCAGCTTCCAAGATCGTTCAAAAATTCAATCTTTTTTATATGAAATTTTTACATTCTAATTGATTACAAAATTACAAATTACAATCAGAAAAGTTATCGCCCCTAAATTAACCCCTTTTTTTTCAAGGACACAAGATGGAAAATAAATAAATATCAAGTGAATTATTACTTCTATAATTGCAACTTTTCAAAAAATGACAAATCAGTTTCATGATTTTTCCATGTTCAAGCTCAGACTTGTGAAAGCTGATTTTGCCCACTAAGTACTCTGAGATTTATTGTTTTTTTTATAAAATGGTCAGCTACTAGTTAAAGGACAACATTGAGGTTCACTGTTTTTACAAATGTAATAGAAAAGGTTAAACAGATACCAATCAATTCAAATATCCAAACCAATTCCAAAATCCAAATATAGTTATGAGATAGTTGATTCATAACATGGTTTTAAAAAATTCTGGAAACTGGTTATTGGCTAACTTTAACCAATGTATCTTATCACATATGTAAAAATCTGTGATTCAACGACTAACATTGTCCTTTAAGTTAAACATAGAAAACAGAATTAAAATAAGATTTTTTTCATCTTTATGATAAAAATAAAAGCGTCAAAATCTACTCAAACTGAGAAGATAATTAAAACTATTTATAATCTTTCACCATTTCATTAACATTTTAAAGCATTAATATGTCGTCGTTTTGGAGGTAAAATTAAGCATTGAAACATCCAAAGCAGCACTGGTCAATCTTCAGAGGCAAAATATTGCTCTATATATAATTGATGTATGGTTTCAATAAAAAAGAAAGATCACCTCCAAAACGTCTTATTAATTTTCTCTACATTTACAAAGCATGAAAAACATCTGTTCTCCCCAAATGAAAAGACATGCAAGGGACAGGTGTGAAAATAAGTGGATTTCTACCAATTTGCCTAAACTTAATACTACAATATTACAAAAAGCGCTTTCAAAATATCCAACACCCCAAGTAGATGATTATGAGATTTATGACAATATGGCCGCCTTGTTCAAATGGTGAAACATGAAGAACATGATTGTTTTTGTTTGACTAGTCCAATGAGAAGATAAGAGGGTTGGGGACAGGAATACTATAAAATTAATGCGATATGAACATGTGTACCATATCTGAGGAATGGCTCGCCTGTCTAGCCTTGTTGGTGTTGGTTTTCTCCGAGTCCTCCGGTTTCCTCCCAATGCTAAAGACCCCTACGTGCACGAGAGAGAAACCACGCCCCTAGTCATGATGACAGAGATTCATTCTAATGAACGAACCAGTGAACTGTGCAGAAGACCATTAATTAGTCTGTTCATCCCTTTCCACCCCTATAAAGACCTACATGTTCAAATCTATGGTCAACTAACATGAGAGATATAAGACGGTATATATATATATATATATATGTATATATACGGACAAAGATATAATTAAAATAATAATAATAATAATTATAGTTAAATATATACAATTAATTATAATCTGCACCATATGGAAACTATACGCACAAAAAAATTTACAATTAAAATGGCTACCACCTCTTGATGTAGGTTAAAAATGAAATGGTTTATTTCATTGAATTTTAGTTCAATATTGCTTTGTTTTGTGGGGCTGATGATAATTTATATATCTTTTTTACGTTTCTCGATAAAGGCACCGATTTTGTTGATAAAGCCAAAAATCACCCACATCACTTGAAATATAAATTAACTCGAATGGTGCTTGCCCCATTATTTATCGAAACAAAACATTGTATTAATCCAATTCAATATTTCATTGAACCTAAATCAGAAAGGTCTAGCTCCTTTAAAAGAAAAGGTCAAAACTCCTAAAATTGGAGTTTTAAATTTTTTGACAATTCCTTCGATGGCTGATCAATTTCAAACAACTCCATCATCCAATAGAAACAGACAACACATTCTATCAACCAATCATAACATTCCTTCTATAAATAATATCTCAGGTGCCTTATGAAAAAAAAGATGTTAGTCTCAACAATATTTTGTGAACAGAAAGAACAAGTGTTATAAAGTGTTACGTGTAAAATATATTAACAAGTTTAGATTATAAAAATAGACTGGGATATACAGAAAATGCAATGGTATTTAAATTAGGGAATTCTACTCTAAATGATTTTTACATAAACAAAGTAAAACATTTACATTGAAATCTGGAGTAATCTCCCCTTGTACAATTTCTTAACATGAAACCTCAAGCAATAATGCTACACTTTTTGTTTTAGCCCCAAGCAAAATCCTTTTTTTTTTATTACTTCCTTTTCTTTTCTTTATACATATTGGAGTTATGTCCCCTATATCAAATCTTACACATTTGAGATAAACTCGAACAATGCCTACCGGTACATATATCCGTCTCAGAAACAGTTTTTACTTTTCCTTGGCTATCACTTTCCTTTAACCAAATAGTCTCTTAAAGTTTAATTATTTGTAACGTTTTTACTTTTCCTATATGATTTCCTGCAACATTCTCATTGGCTGAGTATTATGCAAATCACCTGAGTTCATCCAATCAAATAGAAGCTAATATCGTAATTTTTCATCAATGTTGTACCGTATACGTTAAATATCACAATGTGAAATCAAAAACACAATGATTTCAGACTATGGATTCCTTGTCGAAACTGAAAGTAGATATTGTCACGAGACTCACAAGGTTAGAAAAGAAACGGTCACATGACTACCAAATAAGGCAATTTACATGCATTAATAACTTATGATGAATAGATTGTGTTCTTTGCAGACACGGCGATGACAAAAAAAGAAGAAAAGCGTTCTGAATATCGCCACAGTATGAAAAACACCTTTGCATAGTTTCATAAAAGGTCAACAGTTCAATTTATTTTAATGCACTATTTACTGCGGTGAGGTGGAGGACATCTTACGGGGGTACGTAGGTAGTGGGTTTGTAAGATGGCTGCACGTATGGGCGTGGCTGTCGATTGCCACTAGAGGATTGGACAGGTGGTGGAGGTTGATAAAGAGGTGATAGAACATCCATGTTGTATTGATCGTCAGCCATAACGTTACGATGGTTGGCAGGTGGTGTTGATGCTTCACTTGACCCAGCACGATATTCAGGGGAGGTAATTGGTGGTTTCTCTTCTGGCATTATTAAAGGTTTACAGGATTCACTTTGTTTTTCGTTTTCTTCCAATTCATCAGGTAATATAACTGGAACTCCTTTATTGACAAAGGTGTGTTTATCCTCCAGGGACATCTTACCCTTTCGTTTCTTTCTGTAGAGGATGCAAGCAACCAGGAGAGCAATTAACAAAATGGCTACAATAACAACAGCAGGTACAACAGTGGTGATCCAGATATCGTCGCCTGTTTTGGCACTTCCTGTAAGAACATTTTCAGAGCTTGTTTCATCAGTTGGTTTGGTTGTACCTTCCGCATCACCACCAGTAGGTTCGGGAGCAACGGTTGGTTCTGGAGCTGGTTCTCCAATAGGTGATGACCTTCTTGGGAAAGCATCCACGTTTTCACACGCTCCTTGAGGGGCTAATCCTGCTTGGGTTAGTTTGTAGGGTCTCAGAGCACGGGCTGCCCCCTCTTTTATAGTGCCATCTTCGTTCATCAACTTATCTGCCATGGCTTTCAGATCATCAACGGGACAATCTGAACCACTCATCGATGTGTTGGTCCAACTTATGACAACAGAACCGCGTTCTAGTTTCGTTAATTGTATGGAATCGGCATTTTTATCACCAAACAATTTGGATAATTTATTAACAAATTCAATCCTGTTGTCAACATTTGACATGAATTCATCATAGTCCATATCTAAAGTAATGCTCATTTCATGATTAATTTTTTCGAGTTCTTTAGCTTTACCTCCCATAACTTTGATCTTGAAGGAATGGGTCACAAGGAGACTTCCTGATCCTTTTCTAGCCAAAAGGGTGAATTTATGAACGCCTTGGTCACTAAGTGATGGGAAGGCCTTAATCACCTGCTTCTTCCTTTCAAAAGAAAGCCAATAACCACTAGTTATTGGAACTGTATGGTTAATCAGCATGTCCAATTTCAAGTCTCGTGTGTTTCCAACTTCACAATCATAAAAGGTATCGGCAGGGATTTTAAACTTGGTAAATTCGCCAGCTTTGAATTCAAGACGTCCAAGAGGTGATTTGACCTCTGGTGGTTGGTCAGTAATGCATCCAGGAACAACTGGTCGCTCTGTGGGTTTTCCATGTGTATCAGTCTTTGTTGGATGGATGTGAATAGTTTCCTCTGGAAGAGGAACTGTTTTGTCCATGTCCGTTGGTTCTGGAACTGGTACGGAGGGCTGGAGACCTTCTGTTGGTTTAACATGAGTTGGTTTTGTTGGTTTGCCATCTGGAGAAGCTGTTTTCATCATGGGGGTAGTCTCTGTTGGTTGGATGCTGAAAGTAGGTGAAGCCATGCTTAATACTGGTCGTGTCATGTCATCACCAGGTTTTGTCATGATGATGGTTTCTTTTGGTGGTGGTACAGGGATGGTTGGTTGGACTCCGGGTGTTGCTAAAGGTGTAGCTCTAATGGCTCTCTTGCGTCGTTTGTGTTCCTGGAAACGACTGTTAGTTACATGCCATCCAACAATCGGGTGTTTAAGAGCTTCAGCTAGCTTTCCATTTTGGGCTTCAGTTTCAATTTGTTGCAGAATGGGCATGTGATCGGATTCAACCTTTCCGCAGCCAACTCTCCATGACACAAAAGCACCAGGTTCTTTGGGATCATTTGTGTTTCCTGGACCAGCAACAAGAGCAGAAGCATCATTGAGAGATTTACCTGCAACAGGAACCATTTTCAACATTTCTTCTGCCAAATTTAAGTAACCAGAAAAACGGTTCATGACATTTAATCTTTCATGAGCAGTTAATTTATCCAAATTGGAATCCAACATAATGGTTACTACTGTTTCCGACTGTTCTCGCTTACATCGTACTGTTTGCGGGCCTTCTCGTTGAAAGGTCAAGGTCGTAGATGGCTGACTCATTCGTTCACCTTGTACCTCAATGGAGAAAATGTCTTTAGCTTGAGCGTTATTTTTATCTGTAGCAACCACCTCAATGTAGTGTTGTCCAATTTCAGACGGCAAGGGTACGCCCTGTAATAATTGTTTCTTGGGGTCAAAGGCTAACCATGAAGGAAGAACATCTTTACCAGCCTCCGTTATCTGAAAAATACAAAAGAAAAACAGAATTTAATTAGGTATGTCATGAGGAGATACCAGAGAGAGAGAGAGAGAGAGAGAGAGAGAGAGAGAGAGAGTTGGGGTTTAACTCCACTCAACACAAACTAGGTCATTTAAGGACTAACATGCAGACATACAAGAGGGAGAGAGAGAGAGAAGGAAAGAGAGGGAGAGAGTCTAACCTCCTCTCAACACAAACTAGGTCATTTCGGGACTAACATGCAGACATACAAGAGAGAGAGAGAGAGAGACACAGAGAGAGAGAGATAGAGAGAGAGAGAGGGTTTGAAGTCCACTCAAGACAAACTAGGTCATTTCAGGACTAACATTCAGACATACAAGAGAGAGAGAGGGGGGGGAATGGGGTTTAACATCCACTCAACACATATTAGGTCATTTCGGGACTAACATATGGTTCAATCTTATTTGAATTATTTGCTTGCTTCTAGCAGTTAAACCCTAATAGTTGGAGGAACCAGGAAAATATTCCTCGTCACATACATGTCCAAGTGGGAAATCGAACACATGCCACATGACTAAATGACAGAGAGAGAGAGAGAAATGGGGTTTAACGTCCACTCGACACAACTAGGTCATTTCAGGACTAACATATGGTTTTTAATTTTATTGCGCGTAGGGGTCTTTAGCAGTGGGAGGAAACCGGAGTGCCCGGAGGAAACCCACACGGTTGAGAAGGTGCCCGTATCTCCATGCAACATACGCTCACACCAGGGCTCGAAACCACAGCCGCAAGCCAGAGATGACCGGCCAGCTAGAGGTCGAAGCGCGGCACTCTAGACCACTAGGCCATCCCAACCCCCGACTAAATGACAGACCTTACGATCTAACTTGTCCCACTTTTCTGCTCTGACTGGGCAAATGAAGACAGGTATACACCATACAGTGAGTAAGGGAAATTTTGCAACGAGACAAGGAGTAGGGTCGCCTGTCCAACCTCGTGGGTTTTCTCCGGGTACTACAGTTTCCTCCCACTGCTAAAGATCCCTACGCGTAAGCGAATTATTGAAATAAAATTAAACCAAAAGTTAGTCCCGAAATGACCTAGTTTGTGTCGTGTGGATGTCAAACCCCCACTCTCTCTCACTCTCTCCACTATTGCAGAAGTGAAAGACATTAAAACCCTATTTCATTTCTCGTTAAAATTTATAATGCCACTTTAAATCAGCAATTCGTATTTTAAATTTTTTAGGAGTCAAATTTCGCTGACATGCATTTAAAACTAAATTGGGTGGAACCATGACACCGTGTCACCGCAGATAGTTTATTTTTTCTTCTCGTTGTTTTAAAGAAACGAGTGGAATTACACATCCATTACGCCCATTTGCAGTGATTTTATCCAAATCATTTTAATAACTTTCAAAACATTCCTGTTACTAGCTGTTGTCTGGCATTCTATGAGCAAGCAGAAGTTTGTCTGATTTTGGGTGAAATATCACAGTCACATGGCCATGATGGGACATGTATTTCAAGTCAGTTTGAACTTTAATCCGACTTTTAGTTAAGTACGAGGCCTAGAAATAAACTCAAGTTTTGTCAAAAATTCAGAAGGCAAGATATTTGAAGATATAAGCTCTTTCGAAAAAAAAAATCCTATAAAACATGTGTTTACACTTTAGATGAATGTTGGCAATTTTATACTTTGTCTAAATACAAAATCAAGAGTCGTTGCACGACAAACTCCAGAGAAATGAAATGAAATCTTGTTTAAGTCCCACTGCTTCAACCGGGCAAATAAAGTGGGGCATACACCATATAAGGTGCTATGAGGGAAATTTTGCGCAGGTTGCCAAGAGATCATTTATGTGCAAGCCAATGTATACACTGACAAGGGGAAACCATGCTAGGAAAATCCCAATGAACTTCCTCGGCCAATGCAGGGATCAAACACACGACCTCCAGGCAAGCGAACCAGCATCTTACTCCTTTAGCCAACGTGGCTCCAGAAAGCAGAGACAATTTGTACCTACCCCAATAATCTATGGCCCCAAGTTTATGAAGCATTGTCAGACTTAAGTTAAGAATTTACTCAAAAATGTCCACCTTTATTTAACTAAAATGTAGCTCCACATGTACATTTTTTGGCTTAATGTATGAAATACATCAATCAGAAACTGTGCAAAGTTTTGTTTTGCTGGATCAAAGATATTTTGTCATAAACAGTGATTGGAAGTTGAGGAGATTCTGAGAATGCTTTGAGAACTCGAGGGCCTGGTCTATCCACTATTGTAGGCTGGGTATAATTAATTAATCTCTCTCTATTAGGCAATAGACAGATCACATCACTGGCCAGATTGGTTACACCTCAACTAAATGCATGTTGTATTTAATGGATATGACATGTCGTCATGTCCTCAGCATGAATATTGCACAATATAAATAGACTAATTTTTATTATTATGGCAGGGATGTAAGGTAATTATCGTTTGGCTAGGAGTTACATTCTTGCAACCCTCATTTTTAATGGGGTTTTATGTCCAATCGACACAAACTAGGTCATTTTGGGACTAACATATGCTTTTTAATTGTATTTCAATCATTCACTAGCATGTAGAGGACTTTACTTTACCAGTGATAGGAAACCGGGGATGCTAACCATTCAGCCATCCAACCCCCCTTATTTTTAAATATAAAACAGATGAAATTGCCAGGCAACCTACCTTATATTGTAGAGACTGGCCTTTAAATGCATCACTGGGTATGGTGTAATTAAAAAAGTGTCCAACATACGCTGTTGCATCAGGTATTCCCCACATTAACGAAACATCGCTTGTTAATTTCCCAGAATTCACAGCTACATCCACTAATTTGAGTAAATTATCGTTGCCAAGCGAATATCCTGGACGAACGAATAACAACACTAAAAATCCTATAATTGGTTTAAATAAATTGCACAAACGACACTTTTCCTGAGTGGCGGCCATTTTGTCTTTTTTTTTTTTTGGTTACCAAGGCGTCAGTTATGTAGAACCTGGTATGGTGCTCGATGGAATGAATGAAATAATTCACTGGAATGTTAGTCCTGGTTAAACACCGCTTGTATACATCCTAAATTCTATAAGCCGAATTCTGAAATGAAAAAAAAAATCAATAAGCGATTGTTAAATCATGAACAAAAAGTCATTTTGATGTCGGAATCAATCCATGGTGGAATAAAAACACATTAACAACAAATAACTTGTAGACAGTTCGCTTCACTGAATGCTGATACGCTTATAACACCTTATCTACTTTCTGTCCAGCGATCAGGTTGGTTTAATACAACATTCCTCACATCCCCAAAAAAACTTTCAGACATTTCGCAATGTCTCACCCACTCTATTATTGATTATTTCAACCAACGAGCAAAAGTTCCAAAAGATGAAAGAAAAATATTTTTATGTTTTCGCTGGATAAGGTTTCTTTCTATATAATTTGGTACTAGCAGATGTATGAGCGCCGTAGTTATGATTTTTCCTTTTTCCCAAAAATGTTTTAAAAGATTGTTTACAATATCTCAATTAGTTAATTTGAGATTCACCATTGAATTTATAATTATCTTCCACGCTATTCACAGATTTTATTACACAACAAAGCTGAGGCAGTATCACAAAGTTGACGCCCAACAATACAAAGAATTGTCAGTAACATAAAAATCCAAGTAAATTTGCACATTTGAAATCATGTGCAGAAGTAACCATCTAGTTTTATGAAAAAGGGTTCAACATTCTACTTTTTGGTACCAACACCAGGCACCAACCAGGTTAATTAAGACACGCATATTACGTCATACAGTGTTCTTATTGAGTTTTCCTTTACGAAGAGCGGCATTGCCAAATACTTGTCAAACTCCAACAGCCAAGGATTCTTTTACTGCAGAAGATTTATAGGATGTAACAAACAGCGCCACCTATGATTTTCGCTTGACATATTGAACAGTTCAACTTATCTTAATTAAATACCAAATAACCAGTTTGTGTTTATTTCGCATTGTAAGCTGTGAAAAAATGCATAGTTTAAGAAGTAAAAAATTTACGACCTAAAGCCAGTGGGAATAGGCCTTTAGCATCATAGTGGGAATAGGCCTTTAGTATCATAAAACTTACCAAAGGATTCTCTATCTCATTTCTATATTAAATGTTTAAAACTAAATTCTCCGACAAGATTAGTTTAATTAATCGGTTTAAAGTGAGAGAGTAAAAAATAAATCTGGTTTTAAAAGGTTGTCTGGGAGTCTGTTACAATAATGTGAGTACATCATGACAGCCAGGTAAAGGTTGGCTTACATCATCTTAATTACAGGTGTGAAATCTTTCTAACGAGCATCACTCACTCATTGCATAACGCTGTTCAAACAACCATGATAGAATCAGTTAACAAGCAGCCCTTATAACACTGTTCAAACATCCAAGATAGAATTAGTTAACAAGCAACACTCACTCAAACCAGACATAAATTCAGATAACAAGCAGTACTCACACCACTGTTCGCAGATCCTAAAGGCAAGAATAGATAGCTCGCACACAACATTGTTCAGAGATCCTACAGGTAATCATTTAAACAGGTATAGCTCTCACATAACACTGTTCAGAGATTCTACATAATTAGAATTAAACGTCAACGCATTGTATATATATTTTTATGTTATCATTATTATATTATATTAATTACATTACACTATTTTTTCTCTACGCTCTTTATTGTAACAGTTATTTGAGAATAAAGTTATTATGCATAACAATGTTCAGAGATCCTAAAGGTAATTATTGTAACAAGAACAGCTCCCATTACAAGTTTAGAGAGATCCAACAGGTAATTATTTTAACGAGCATTTACATAACCAAGATTATACTTGTTGTCCCACAGGTAAAATCTGTTAATGAGCATCACTCCCTCTTAACAGATCCTTAACAGACAAGTATGGCTAATAATTTACCTTCTAATCCAATTGAATGGAATAAATAAATAAACTAATTATGTACTAACTCCTTCAAATATAAATCAACATGGCCATAATATAATAACCATAATTTTTAAACTGGAATTAACATTTTCAGTTGGACATTTAATTAATATCAATGAAAAATTGACAGACCTCCGGAAGAAATTGTGCAGTGCCTGACAAATCCCAAGTATGAAGATGGCACAATTTTTACTTGTAACCTGAATTGTAAGTGGTATGAAATGTTCCAAAAAAGATAAAGAACACCCTACCTCATAAATCACAATGTTCACCTATTACAAATCGTACTTTTCTGCTTTCAAAGACTTTCCAATTATCATAATTCACTCAAACTAGACACAAAAAAAGTTACAATTTGTAATAATCCTTTAAATTCTTTCTACAGTCAGTTTTACGCAGGTAATGTAGCACAAGTTTAATCCATTACACGCTTGGATTTCTCCCGAATTAGTAAAACACAAACCTTGTTTCAAATTCATCAAATGACTCATCACATTGCATAAACATATTTTCAAATAAAAAAAAATATCGAAAGTCTAGTCAAACTGCGCCTGAAGGCATCTCAATATACTTGTTGATATATATATATCAACGTTATTATCTTTAAATTAGGCCGTCTGTTTTATTTAATATCACATGATCATTTTGCATTTTTTTCTGATATCATCTACTTTTTTACACTAAAAGACGCATTATGTAAGAGGTAAATCAGCCTATTTCAAGTCTTTAATTTGGCTTCAAATCGTAGAAACTATTTAGACATTTATTCACATAACAAGCATATAATCAACTCTCTAGACCAGTGATTCTTAACCAATGTGCCGCAAAATTTTGAACGGCACAGCAAGAAAATTTCTCACTAAAGAAGCCAGCTATTTGACTGATGAAATTCGAAACACTACAATAAAATAAGTGTGTCTATGACTAGTCTCTGTTTATGGATGTATGTCAACAATGCAAAATTCAAATATTTTTCATATATATTTAGCCAGGTGTGCCGTTGGCAAATAAAGGTTTAAAACCATTGCTCTAGATCATCAGATGGCTGAGATTCAAATGGATTTGATTTAATAATAAACAATCTAATGATATGACCCCCCATTTAAAATGTGCGACACTTGTTCATTTAGCTTATACTAGTCCCACAGAACAAGGTTTCGTCTAAAAACACTGGTCCCAAAAAAGAGGGTTTCCTCACGATACCCTAAAGTCTCGCAATACAGGGTTTCACCCTCAGGTAAAGTGACTTTATATCAAATACTGTTTTCAGTGATTAATCAATGTAGGTGTCTAATATACCCAGGTACAATCAATCTACACGAACAAATTACGATGAGGGGCTTTAAATCTTTCAACTTTAACATATATAATCAATCCACTACAGTCAAAGAAATTAAATGAAACGTCTTTACTGTTCTGCTCCGTAATCTGGAAAAACCTAGTAACGCTGTTGAATGTAGATTTGAGATAAAAAGGAAAACTGTTTTGTTTCAGAATTAAGCTGCTGAATATAAAACCAATTTTATTTTGTCTTTTTAGATGAAGATAATTAGAAGCCTTTGCAGTAAAGGAGGAGAAGAAACTATTATTATATACATGTGTACTAAGTTCAAATATGGGTCTAACTCAATTTTCACCAAAATTAATTTGCTAGGTTTTTCCAGATTACGGGAGAGAGAGAGAGAGATGGGGTTTAACTTCCACTCAACACAAACTATGTCATTTTGGAACTAACATATGGTTTCAATTTTATTTCAGTAATTCGCTTGCGCGTAGGGGTCTTTAGAAGTGGGAGGAAAACCGGAGTGCCCGTATCTCCATGCCACATACGCTCACACCAGGGATGGAAACCACAGCCGCAAGCCAGAGGTGACTGGCCAGCTAGAGGTCGAAGCGCGGCACTCTAGACCACTAGGCCATCCCAACCCCCTCCATACGGGAGATATATAATCAATCTACTACACTCAAAGAAATGAAATGAAACGTCCTACTGTTCTGATCCGACTGGGCTAATGAAGACGGGTATACGCTATACAGTGTGCTATGAGGTAAATTTTGCCCGGTCAGCGGTGCCACAGCCTACTCTTATATCGAATTTCAACTGCCAAGGGATCTTTTACGTACACACCAATGTGTACATGGTGCCTTGTTTTTTTGTTCCCTCCAAACAACTAGACAGCTGTCCTTGTCACGCCCTCTCAAGGATAAAGTTTAGTTCCCCACTTAGACAATCCTCATCTCACAAGACAGGTAATAATCAATCGACTACACCCAACATTTCCTGATGCATGTGCGCTTAGGGATCTTTAGCAGTGGAAGGAAACCGACCGGAGGACCCGAAGAAAACCCACAAGGTTGGACAGGCGACCCTACTCCTTGTGGCATACCACCGGGGAATCAATACGATGCCAGTTGACTCAATGACAGACCTTATGATACAGCGCGCACATGCTAACCATTCGGCCATCAACCCCCCCATGTGACAACGAACAGCTAAGTTAAATGAACAGAGGCCCCCCCCCCCTAATTTTCGACAGTGCCCTTTTTTACAGCAGAAAGTGCCTTTTCTCAGACCCAAATATGTCCGTTCTGAACGTTTATTTAGACGAAAATATCAGCCAAATAGCTCTTGGAATGGCTACAGATGTAAGGAAATGACGGATAATTGTCTGGGGGGCCCCCCCCCAATCCCCCCTCGCAGCGGCGTGCCCCCTCTCCACGGTAAGCGCCCTCATTTTGCGGCGCCCCCCTTTTCAAAATTCCTAGATCCGCCCCTGATGAAGTATGTTTTAATGACATACTTTTCTGCACGACTGGGCTAATGAAAACGGGCTGACAAGTTACACCCATATAGATCTTACATAAGTTCAAAAATCATGATACTAGCAAGTCTGATGCAAATGGATAATTTGGAAGCTCAATTCTGATTATAATTGAACGTTGTTAGCATGGCAGACGACTTTTGATAGATCTTATTTCCGCACACCTGACAGAGTCGACGTTGTAAATAGTGATCAATCGGGCGTCATCAATAAACTTTAAAATAAAATATGCAATTTACAACAGATTACCTGTAACGACTTTACCTGCCCTAAAGATACAAGCTGACATAGAAAGATCAAATTTTAACGCTTTTTTTTCTTTTCATCTTTTTTTCGCTTTTTTTTCTTTTTATCTTTTTAAGTCAGAGATATATTAAACGTTTCACCCATTCATATATAATTTGAAATATCTAATTTCTATTGACTGGTAGAACTTAAAACTAACGTTGACTGGTAAAACTCAAAACTAATTGATCAATTTTCTTACTGTCCCTATTCGTTTCTTTTTATTAAAAGAATTCTGAAAAATGTTTGGAACATAACGTGTTGTGCATTTTGCATACAAAAAGTTATCTTCTCCACTTTGAGAATAGATCTCTTCTTTAAATGGCCGCCATATTATTCACATTTGTTATACACAAAAAAATAATAATGTTATTTAATGAAAGCAGAATATAAATTTCTCAAAGAATACTATGTGGTTTTGTCTAATATCGCAGTAAGTTACATTCCTGTGAAAATATCGGGGTCAGACAGTGCCAATGTTATCGAAAGCGTGCGAGAACCGAATAAAGATGGTGAAGCTGCCCATGCGTAGTTAACTCCAACCTCCGACCGAAGAGGTCAGAAAAGTTAAACTGGTTTGGCTTATAGTACGTGTGAACGCAACACGATGCTGTCTTAAAAAACCCCAGCGATTATGAACTGGTTTAAAAATAAGCGTCTGAACGGACTATTAGTATGTGTATAGACCAGATGAGAAGTGGTCTACCTAGTAACTCACTTCTTTTATTATCAAAATTGAGTTAGGACCAAATTTGTAGTTACTAGAGTATGTGCTTTCTGTTGTTGTACTAGATATTCCAATTTTTTTTTTCCCACTGCTAAAGACCCCTACATGCAAGCAAATTATTGAAATAAAATTGAACCATATATTAGTCCCGAAATGACCTAGTTTGCGTCGAGTGGACGTTAAACCCCATTTCTCTCTCTCTCCAATTTTTTTCATTTTGTAAGCAATTACACCCATGACACGACCTAGCAACTTCCTTCATTTGCCTAGTATGCCACAGAAAAACCTAGTCGAATCAATGGATAAGCTGGGGTTAAAATATGCATTTATGTTTTCCTTTTTCTCAAAATAAGAAAAAAGTTGTGTTAATGATATCTGGAAGCAGACTTTGGTAGAGTCTTTTTTTTTATATAAACAATATTTTTATTCAGGATATCTGAATGGAATTAGGGAACAGTCGTAGCCTATGTGAAACCCCACTCCCTTGTAGAGTCAATGGTGCTGTCAAAATCAATTATACTCTGGCTGAGTAAGTTATAATACGTTAGTCATGTCCAGTTTAATGTTAATGATATGCAAATGATATGTAAATGATATGTAAATTAGATGCAGTGATAATTATAGATGACTATAAGTATATTACAAGTATTCTACGGTTTATAAAATTAGACACGTACTGTTAATACCATGTAACTCTTCCTTGTAGGAAATTTGTATAATCCCAAAATCCCAAAAGTGATAGTGCTAAGACACCAAAATTATGTCACTCCCTTATATCCCTAATTAATTTAAACATCTGGACAGCCCTGTTGTACCCTCACAACCCCAAAACACAAATAAATAAACTACTAAAACATACTGTATATCTGTATACCCTATATAGCTGGTTAAGTAAGATAAAATATATAAATATATATAATAAAATAATACTAATACATATTCTGTACCGGTATATAGCTAATTTAAGAAATGAAATGAAATGAAATGGGGTTTAACGTCCTACTGTTCTGCTTCTGCATACGCCATACAGTGTGCTATGAGGCAAATATCAAATTCCAAGTGCAAGGGTTCTTTTACGTTCATGCCAATGTGTACACAGCTGTCCTTGTCAGGCCCTCCATCCTGCATCACTGACAAGGGGTAAACCATGCCAGAAAATAGCTGGTTTAAGATAAAGTATACAAATATACATGTAATACATACTGTACTGGTATATAATAGCTGGTTTAAGTAAGATGAAATCAATAATACATAGCGGCATGGAATCTGACAGCACATGTAATACACCAGTCTTATTTTACTGATAATACTTTTACTCTACATAACTAGAATATTCCGTTCTATATAAACCATACAGACTATCTCTCTACACACGCTCGTCTAAAAATACTTCTCCTAGTCCTACACAACATTTAATACCAGTACAGTATACCATATACTTTCCACATGTATGTACAACTACTACAGAGAGAGAGAGAAACAAATAGATAAAACGTCCACTTGACAAAAACTAGGTCATTTTGGGACTAACACATTTTTCATTTATCCCAGTACAGTATACCATACTTTCTGCATGTATGAGCTAATGAAGACGGGCATACGCCATACAGTGCGTTATGAGGGAAATTTTGCCTGGGCAGCGGCGGTATGGCCTACTCTATTTTCATTATCTGTTACAACCAAACACGGTCAACTCAACATCTTATCTTACCTAATGCCCCTTTAAACAGCATTCAAAAAAATACATAGCATATCCGGAAAGTAAAACGGGTAGTCGATGTTAATACTAATAAAATCTGTACCCTGAACCAAGTAACTCAATGGTCCATCCCAAAGATTCCTCACACAACTAATCAACTTTTACAAACCCATCTTATATTCACTGTCACTCTTTGAATCAACACTACTAAAGAACTGTAGATCGGTAATTTCAGGCAGATGATTTTAATCCATCATGAAGCTCAGTACACGTCTTAAATTCTTACTTACTCATGGATTACTGTATGAACTAAAAATATAACCCTGCACACAGAGTAGATTTATATTTTCGTGAAGATGATTTTAACCGGCATGAAGTTCAGTATGTGTCGTAAATCCTTACTTATTCATGTATGAACGAAAATCCTTACTTACTCATGGATTACTGTATGAACTAAAAGTAAAACCGTGCGCTCTACATGTACACACAGAGTTTGGCTTGAAGCAACAAATCCTATAGAAATTACTGTACCAATTCCTGCCAATCTATTATAAAACATGGAAGCCTACTAAATCACATAGAACATAAAAAGTCTAGTAAGTACAAATACATGTTTGGCACAGATTTTTACCTTAGATAATAAAACAATTATTACTCCCCTGATTCACATCTCTATAATGATTACTCCAGAAACTCTCTAACCTTTAGAAACAATAAACAGTCTACAATAGAGGGTGGAACAATTTTGGCATCTTAAGCGTTTCTCACATCCACCACATATCAGGCATGACGTCGGTTAGCAGTTGTTTTACCAGCAATAAAAAAAAGAGAACGATTTGTCATGGTAACCTGCGCAGGGAATTATGGGTTAAATACCCGCATTCTATAGAATCTGATTAGTGGCGAACAGATGAAAGGGATGAAGTCAGACTGATTCTATAAAATCATTTTACCCATAGGCCAATACATATTATAATGTTTGTGGTTTGTGCTTGCTTATAACCATAGACAAGTTGCAGAAAAAACACAATTTTATGTCAGTTCCATTCAAGTTTCTGACAAATGATAACGTCCCTGAAACTTCAATTTAGTTGAGCTTGTTGTTAAAAACATTACAGTCAATTTGGATCTTTCCACAACTAACATTTATACAAAGTTTCAAAATTTAATAATATATTATTCTTAGCTGTGTGAGCTTTCCACATACCAGTATACATTAAATGTTTTCACGTGTATCTACAAAGAGTTATATCAGAAAGAGAGAGACAGAGAGAGAAATGAGGTTTAACGTCCACTCGACACAAACTAGGTCATTTCGGGACTAACATATGGTTTAATTTTATTTCAATAATTCGCTTGCGCGTAGGAGTGGGAGGAAACCGGAGTGCCCGGAGGAAGCCCACGAGGTTGAGAAGGCGCCCCTATCTCCATGCCACATACGCTCACACCAGGGATCGAAACCACAGCCGCAAGCCAGAGGTTACCAGCCAGCTAGAAGTCGAAGCGCGGCACTATAGACCACTAGGCCATCCCAACCCCCATCAGAAAGAGAACCCAAACACCAACTGATAGTGAGAGAAAGAAAGAAATTGGGTTTAAGAATTTGCTTGACACAAACTAGGTCTTTTCAGGACTAACACATGATTTAATTTTACTTCAATTAATGACGGTCGTATGATAGAGTCTTGATTATCCACTTCTAAGTTTAACTATCCATCACAAAATGTTTTCAATTCCAGTAAATATTACAGGCTAGCGATGACATCAAGACTTGATTATGGTCTCGATAAGTAAATAAATGTCTAATTAATAATTTAGATAACATTTCAGGCCCAAAGAAAAACCTGCAATAGGCAGAATTAGCTCTTGCATAATGTATGTTTACAGATGGCCAAAAGCACGCAAATAACCAATTTTAATTTAGTTTAGTTTAAAGGGCCATTAAAATAAAAAAAATAAAGGCCAAGATAAAGAGAGATATTGTTTTAGTGGAAGAAAGATGAAAGGGAAATCGTGGGGAGAATGTACTATGAAATAACCTGACCAACCTACAACCAAATATCACATCCAGATGGTTTTTTACTCTGATTATTTTGTTTAGTGGGAGGTGTAACAAGATACATGTAACGAGAATATTTCTATTTATAAACCGTAAAATATGACTTGGATGAACTGGTATTTCATACCCTTCCCCACCCCATCCCAACAAGTAAGCCGAGAAATGGTGAGGAATCTTTAAAAGGGGATCCAAAGTTTATAAATAACAAGTAATGGTGTCGCCTGCCTAACCCTCTGGGTTTTCTCCGGGTCCTCCAGTTCCCTCGCAATGCTTAAGAATCCCTACATAGTTTCTATTCCATGCTTGTCCATAACAAGTAGTGGGGTTGCCTTCCTAACCCTGTGGGGTTTTTTCTGGGTGCTCCAGTTCCCTCACACATTGATTTATTGAAAGAAAATTGTATGTTAGTCCTGTAATAATGACCTAGTTTTTGTTGCTCAACATCTGGAATAATCTTCCATGACACATCTGCGAAAATAGAAGGTTCACTGGTTTTTAATGGATTTTTAAAACATTGAAAACTCATCTTCTGTACCAAATATTTGGGCTAGAACATAATGGACATTTTTTTGACGATGGACATTTGATGGACATTTTTTTAACGCACTTAGAAATTACTTCTGGTAAGTTTATACTATAGAGTGTTAGAACAAACCCATAACCGATAATAAATTTTTTTCTAAAAATTGTTGAAATCGCAGTCACAATTTCAATATGAGATCTTGACATTTGAAGTTTGTATGAATTTTATGCAGCCGTCTTTCTCTCATGGGGCCCTATTCATGCAAGCTTAAACTGAAGTATTTTAAGAATACTGATCATCTATTGGCTTAGCACTAAACTGATAGTACAATTTTCTTATTCTTGGCCAATGAACATGCTATATCCTTACAATAATACAGTTTAATTTAAAGTGGTGTCCCTTTAAACATGTGTTCTTGGGTTATAGTTTATGTTGTTCATGTATGTTTTCAAATTTAATTAAAATTCTGTTTCATGCCATTAAAATTTAATTTGCTACTGATGTTGTATAACTATGTTGCCATGGAAACTATAAAAGTAGTGTGATAACGTTCAGTGTTTCCATGGTTAAGTGAAAATTAATAGTAAGCCATTTGTATTTAAAGGATAAGAAATCACAAGAACTTATTTCACAAATTTCCCACAGTGGATATTTTCATAAGATGATAATGTTAAGAACAATAACATGTTTGTTTCAATATAGACTGGTCGAAAATGGGACGAAAAGCATGTAACTCGTTCAGTTTTAAAACGATCAAAAACACATTCAAATTAAAATGGTTGTTAATGGCAACCATAAAAGATGCATTATGTAAGAGCTAATTCTTAACTTGGAATGTTATGAATCATTATTCAGACATTTGTTCATATGACAAGCCACTAATCAACTCTAGACCATTAAATATGTTTAACCATGCATTATGTAAGAGGAAATTCTGCCTATAGCAGGTCTTTCACCAGACTTTCACATGCCAACGTGTACAGGACCTTTAACAATCTGTTTAAAACACAGATATTATTTCGTTTCGTTTTTTATAGTTCAAAAATTTATTTTTACTGGTCTTTATTACACTAGTATCTGGAAGAGTTGTAATATACCCTGAGTTCAGGTTGATGTGATGGATGAAACGGTCTGTTGCAGCAAGTTGTTGCTGTGCCGGCACCCTACTCCCTGTGCCACAAGACGGAACTATCGTATAGGTAACGAGAATAAAGTGTATACGGAAGATACTAGACAATGATTTTTATAACCAGGAAACGGCATGTAATTATAACTTTGTTTGAATTAGTTTGGGTGGATCTTTGATGTAATTATCTTTTTATTTTTAAACAATTTAAATCTAAAGTACCATTATAATGTATTTTCAAGTGTTTCTATTATTTTGTGTTTTTTTAATGCGGAAAATGTTTGAAGATGTTTTAGTGGATGACAAGTACTACGATGGGTATGGGGTATGAAAGCAGATATATATCTCAATACAAAGTTATAGCAGATATATTTCTTAAAAAGAACTTCCTGCTGGGTGATTTCATGACATATTTGGAGAACTGGGTGATTTGATGATATATTTGAAGCAAAAACATATTCGAACTAATTAATCTATAAAAAATTAGATTCAAAACACTGCATTTGCGAGGAAATAACCCAAGATATTAAAAAAATCTATTTTTAGAAGCCCAGTTTGTCATGTAACTTGATTGAGGGAGGGCCCATTTTCAGAATATGTTTGTCATTACCCACTGTTCATTCTTCATACACATCGAAGCCTAAGGAAATTACTGGATCCCTCAATGAACCCCAAACCATCTAACCTTTCAATCAAGTCAAGCTGGCAAACAATAAGCGGTTGGGTTGCAAGTGCTTATCTCATAGATGTTTTTCAGGGAATTTGATATTTTTCTATTAAGATTGGGCGTGTGTGAAATAGCTTTATTTAACGTCCGCTTCCACCGAGGGCTTTTCTACTTTCGATATATACCAAATTTTCCATTCTGGTTGCCAGGCAACGAATCATACGCCCGCAGCAGCTAAATGGTCAGGGCAGTCAACAAGAGTTGCCGCATATTCTTACTTTTTTCGGTAATGAAACATCTATAATACTCTGAAATCTGATTTAGAGTAACAACTCCTTAAGTAATTATCAGAAAATCATTAGAATTTGTTTGGGTTTTATAAAGTTCTGCCTCATGCTAACACTTAGTATACGAAACATTTAAAATCATGGATTTAGCTGTTCAGTTATAAATATTCATTGAAAATCAATATACTTGTTCATCTCAAGACCTTAAACTCTGTGTATCAATCTGAAGTCAATTGGATATTAACTGTGGCCAATTGGATATTTTTTGAATGATCAAGGGCCATAACTCTGGCAGTAATTATCGGAAATCGCTGAAAATCAATAGGCTTCTTCGTCTCATGACCTTAAACACTGTGGATAAATTTAAAGTCAATCGGACATAAACTTTAGCCTGTATGGATGGTCGGACAAGGCGGCGACAATATACGACCACATTTCAATGTGGGCGTATAAAAAGGATTTTGCAATTTTTGACACGTTGGTTGATTTCACATATATTGTTAAAATTTTGACATTATCTGAAAATACACCTCATAACATTTATCAGCTAATTGGCTTCCAACATGTAACATAAAAGTATACCTATTAATATAGTGTTAATATGAATCATTTGCATGTATAATGCATTTCATAAAAATATTTCAAGCTTCTAACGAATGATGCAGATTTAAAATGGTGGGTGTTTTGTCCTCATTCAGATTCCCCCCCACTCCCCGCTCCACAAAAAAAACATGGATCAGCTGAACTATCCAAACTAAACTATTCACAATAAGTTTAATTTTAAAGAATGACAAATCCTTCTGGAATCCTTAATGGTCTTGTTAACGACCTATTTGAGGATTTACGTAAATAATTCTAAAGCAATTAAAATTGAGAAAAGTTGCAGACCTTTTGAAATAAAGCTTGTATCAATAAAATCCACCCTGACTTCTTTTATCGTTAGACTCAAGAACAACTACAAATTGGATTTGTCAGTAAAACTGGAGATCAAGTTTAAAAGCCAGCTCTCACTTCGTCTAATAATGATATAGTGATCAGGTCTGCAGCTGTTACCGTGGCGCTGCGTCTGACATTATTTCTACTACATCATATAAACTGATGATGACTCACTTTGTACTTTTTACATTCATTCAAACATCGAAATTACCGGCATAACTCAAGTTGTGATTATGGCAGGAGTTTCAGGGTACTACTCTATACCATTTTGTATAACATGGTACTTCAGAAACACAGTGAGAATAAAGGCATGAAGTAACATCTCCTTGACAACTCTAAAATACGTCACCAGAACAAATGTACCTGTACAAATTGGTCCCCAGTGGATCCTAGTCCATTGTCAGTGGGGCTACTGTGGATCCTACTCCATTGTCAGTGGGGTTACTGTGGATCCTACTCCATTGTGGGTGGGGCCACAGTGGAACCTACTCCATTGTGGGTGGGGCCACAGTGGAACCTACTCCATGGTTGTCAGGGGCCACAGTGGATCTTACTCCATTGCCATAGGGGGCCACAGTGGATCTTACTCCATTGCCATAGGGGTCCACAGTGGATCCTACTCAATTGTCCTTTGGCCACAGTGGATTCTACTCTATTGTCCGTGGGGCCACAGTGGATTCTACTCCATTGTCAGCGGGGCCACAGTGGCTAAGGAAATTAAGCGCTGGATAGCTCCCAGTGTTGGCCCAAGAAGGTTGTACTTACAGTGTTCCCCTTGTCAGTGGTGTAGGACCTAGGCAATACGTCCCTAATAGCACACTGTATCAGTGTAGCCTAGTCGTTTCATTTTCTATTGTTTGTTCTGTCTGGTTGAAAGTGCAGTTATCCGACAATGGCTATTAACGGACCAATAACATGTCAGTCATTTTCTTCACATAACAAGATCACTTACAAATTTGTACACTTGATTGTTCAAATTCTGACTTGACCTCGACTTGTATAGTTTGTACCTGTTTATATACATACACTACAAAACCATTTAGCGTCTGCATGCTTCAATGATTTTAAATAATATATAGGTATTAGTAGTATTGAGTACATATTTTAGCTGTATCTATATATAATAGTTTTATTATTAACTGTAAAGGTTTAAATATGTTAGCTATTTATCACCATAAATATATATACCCACTGATGTGACATCCACATGATCAACAATACATAGATCAGAGAGAGAGAAAGAGAGAGAAATGGAGAGAGAGAGAAAGAGAGTGGAGTTGGGGTTGAAGACACTAGACAGAGAGAAAGAGAGTGGAGAGAGAGAGAGACATATCCATGCTAAGTCCCAGAGATATTGAGGGATGGGGGGAGCGAGAGAGATAGGGTTGATGACACTGGACCGCAGAGAAGGGGAGAGAGATGGGGTTGAAGACACTAGACAGAGTGACAGAGAGAGACATATCCATGCTAAGTCCCAGAGACATTGAGGGATAGGGGGAGCGAGAGAAGAGAAGGGGTGAGAGATGGGGTTGAAGACACTGGGCAGAGAGAAAGATTGAGAGAGAGAGAGATGGGTTTAACCTCCACTGTTAACATTGTGACATGGTATGTTTTTCTAATAACACTGTGACACCGTATGTTATCCTACACTTTGACATTATTGTACCAAACTCACTTCTCCTAATGAGATATCTTACATCAAGATGATTATGTACTAAAAATAACAAGGAAAGAAGATAATCTAGTAAAACGTGAGATGTAGAAGGTTAAATAAAGTCTATAACTCAGGTTTAATATATTCTGTAGACAGGTAAAAAAAGTCAACAACAAATAAATAAACAACCATTACACTGTATCATGTAGACCAGACTTACTCAAATGTCTACATATTTACTCATTGAGCTCATGATGGGAGAGAGAGAGAGAGAGAGAGAGAGAGAGAGAGAGAGAGTGCTTAATGTCCATTTGACACAAACTAGGCGATTACAGGACTAACAGTGGTTCAATTTTATTTCATTGTGGGAGAACACAAGACCTAGAGAAAACCCATGAGATTAGACAGCCGCATTGGTCACAAGGTTAAAGATCTACAGTGCCCTAATTGGTGTAATACTAGTATGTCTATTAAAGACCAGGAGAAAACACACAAGGTTGGTGCATGGCATATACCCATATACATAAGTCCAGTAGATGCACAACCATAAGGGCATTAAACCCTCATCTTATTTCCATTATATGTATGGAATACATCTGTACGGAGAAAAGATAGGCTATAAAACACTCAACCTTCAAAAACAACAAAGTAAGAGAAATTATTTCTAGAGAGGAAATAAATCTATGAATTAAATCAACAGTCGACAACATCTGATATCTAACATGTAGGTTTTTATACCGGCATGTGCTTGCCATGTGACATGTCTACAATAACAACAACCTCCATGCTGGTTAAATAACATTTACCATATCTACAGATGTGTGCATACTATCAGAATTTCTACTTCACATATCTCATATGAAATAAAATGGGATTTAACATCCTATTGTTCTCCTGGGAGCCACAGTGGCTAAGAGGGAAAGACGCTGGCTCGCTAGCCTGGAGGTCGCGGATTCACTCCCGGGATTTTTCGACATAGCTGCCCCTTGTCAGTGGTGAACGATGTCTAGTCATTGGTACAGAAAACCGAAGTCTTGTGTACACGTTGACACGCACGTTAAAGATCCATTGGTAGGTTTAGCCTATAACACACTGTATGTCTCCATGACAACCTTGTGATCAAACGTGCACGCGTATGTATTCGACCGGAGAATATGAACGTGCAGGTATGCTTGCAATAAACATATATAAACACATCTGTATAGTACCAGTACCCTAACGTTGCTGTGAGAATTAGTCTACCAAAAGAAATCTCACCAATGTTTCATAGTTAGACGAACAATATTCGACCCTAGAATGAACGTGCATGTGTGCTTGCAATAAACATAAACACATTAGCATAAAAGATCGGTACCAGTACCTTTATATTACTGTGTTGTGTTAAATCTCAAGGATTAGTCTACCACAAGAATCACCCTAGAATGACCATGCATGTGTCCTTGTAATAAACATTTAAACATAAGTATGGTACCTACCTATACCCTGCTATATATACATACCTGTTAAACAACTCCAGGTTTGTAGTATAGACAGAAGTCTGGGATCAATATCAAGGTGATGTACCTAATGAACTGATGTACTAACAGATATACATACTATAGACCCAGCAGGATATAACATGTTTCACAAACTGACCATAACACCCATCTACTAAGTCAACAACACATTCACTACTTTAACATGCTTTAAACAAATAAACAAAACCAACAAGGTTTAATGGATTCTTCGACTCAATACTTACATTATTCCGAGACTGATATCTAGTAATCTTATTTAAATCATACACTTATAATTAGTCATCTTCTAAATTGTTCTGGCAACTAATTATAAGACTTGGTTAATTCAAGAGCATTTGCAAGATGATTTCCGGACTGGCTTATGGTTCAAACTTATTTTAATAATTCGCTGGATGACATGGAGAAAGCCAACGAGGTTGGATAGGTGACACTACTCCTTGTCACTTACAACCAGGGAATAGAAACCACGCCAGCTGACTCAATGACAGACTTTTATGATGCAACATGCACACATTAAGCTCTGAACTGGGCTAATGAAGACGGGCATACGCCATACAGTGTGCTATGATGGAAATATTGCCCGGACAGAGGGACTGTGGCCTACTCTTATATCACATTCTTACTGTCAAGGGATCTTTTACGTAAACACCAATGTGTACACTGGGCCTCGGTTTTTCATTCCATTCAAACGACTAGACAGCTGTCCTTGTCGGGCCCTCCGTCCTGTATTAAAAAATTTTATAATACATCTATATTAAACCAACCTGTAGGTACACTATACACATGGTGACGAGAGGCTGGGTAGCTGTGATCAGAACCATGTACACTTGGTGACGAGAGGCCCGGGGGATGTGATCAGAACCATGTACACTTGGTGACGAGAGGCCCGGGGGATGTGATCAGAACCATGTACACTTGGTGACGAGAGGCCGGGGGATGTGATCAGAACCATGTACGTCACTATACACTTGGGATGTGATCAGAACCATCAATAAACGCCATTAACATCAATTACAGTAAAACAACGACCAAACACAAACAAGAGACAGTTAACCACTTCCTATCTGGCACCACGAGGATGGGGGCTGTGATTAAACCTGCATTTACAGACCACCAAGATAGACTCAGTGATAATAATAGAGACCGGATCAACCAGTCTATAGTTATCTATAATGACTAGAGATATAATGAAGATAATGACACCCAGATCTCTTTCTGTTATTGTTAGACATATTATTATCATCTCTCACCCTCCCCCATGTACCCACATCCTGTCTCTCTCTTGGCATAGAAACAACTGTACAATGTTTTCTTGTGTCCTGACAAGTACTCTCTCCATCTTTCGGTATTTTAATTTCCTTTTCTTAAACATGCATCATGCAAGAGGTAAATCTGCCCATTGCAGGCCTCTCTTTAGGCCTGAAATGTTTTCTAAATTATTAATTAGACATTATTTAACTTATCCACACCACAATCAACTCTCGATGTCATCGACAGCGTGCGATATTTATCGCTGATTAAATAAAAAAAATGGATAAGCAAGGCATGTTTTTATCGTACAGACTTTAGTCATAATGATCGAGGTTAGGCCTAAAAGGGTGAATCAATTTGAGTGAAATTTTCAGCAAATTCCCCTTACAGTACACTATCTAGTTTTTAAGTAATCACCCATAATGCATCTTTAATCAAATATTGAGTAATCAATTTGAGTGCATTTTACTGTGGATTAAATCAGAAAAAAAAAAGATATTTTTTGAAAAATGCAAATGATATAATAATCAATATTGTGTAAGATTAATGGTATAGGCAGGTGTCTGTTCCTGTGAGCTGTATTTATTGTTAGAATTATAGATGTAATAGAGAGAGAGACAAATGGGGTTTAACGTCCACTCGATACAAACTAGGTCATTTCGGGACTAACAAAAGGTTTAATTTTATTTCAATAATTCGCTTGCAGGTAGGGGTCTTTAACAATGGGAGGAAACCCACGAGGTTGAGAAGGCGCCCCTATCTCCATGGCACATACGCTAACACCAGGGATCGAAACCACAGCTGCAAGCCAGGTGACCGGCCAGCTAGAGGTCGAAGCGCAGCACTCTAGACCACTAGCGAATCCCAACCCCCCTATTGATGTGATAACTTTTGATATTATGTGTTACTGCATTATTAAAATAAAGACGTCAAATTCACAGTCATCGTTAGAATGTTGCCTTTTCCTCATTACCGGTCTTCTAAACAACCTTTTCTTAACAATCATCCAACTGAAAGCCAACATGAATACCAGTCACATTGCCAGGTATTAAAATCTCCTTTCTTCCTCACAGATGATTTAAACAAAATACCGCCAACCACTAAATCACGATAATAAATAAACCGTTATTCTGATTCCTACTACCACCATGGGTCCTTTACTTTACCCAACATAAATAAAATATTGGATTGGTCGGGCTACCTGGGGATTCCAACACCATTTAAATAGTTTTTATCTTAGAATAATAGACACCAGGAATGTCTAATGGTCTGTTCAGTCCAGGCGTAGACCAAGTGTGGTTTTGTGGTTTGTTTGTGTGTGTATATAATGCCAGGTACTCTTTCTAAAATGTCTGAACTATTAAAATGCTTAGGAGCTTTTGCACATAATTGATTTATGTTTTTGTAGGCTATATATATAAATCACTATATCTAAGCTTGATCCTCTGTATCCCCAGCAATACCATTCTACTCTCCTAACCCCTGGGTCAATTCACGGGGGAGGGGTGGGGGAGACATGTAATCAAATTATTCGCCCTTGATAATTGTGTTATTTTTCTCGACAAATCAACATTGTAATCAAATTTTCTGCATTTTCAAATAATTTCCTTGAACAAACTTTATATCAAATTTTTGATATTTTCAAATAAATTCCTAGAAAAAACTTTATATGCAATTTTTGATATTTTCAAATAAAATCTTTAAAAAAATTTTTTTTATCAAATTCCTCCATTTGAAACCATATATATATTAAACGCCAAGAGAAAGAAAGTGAAAGTTTAAATCCGAGACCTTGAATTAAAGATGCTGTCCATCAAGTAAACATCTTCAGATACAATCAATGTTGACAGGCCAACTTTCATCCGCTAAATGGACCAATGGATTTAAAGTGTTAATAACATTAAACTAATGGTCAGTTTTGACTGACCAGGACCATGTAGTGACCACCTGGGGAGTAAATAGTATGGTTATCTTACTCAGAGACGAGGTAATTTGTCAGAACTGATTAAAATAAGATAAAATATTTTCGCATCTAATCTGATAAATGTTTGGATTATTCAAACAAGTATATGATAATATTACAGAGATCCTGGGGTTTTATGATATAAATAACATAAATAACTCATAATATTTCTTATTCTATGTAATACAACATGAGAGAGAGGGGGAGACAGAGGGGGAGGGGGAGACAGAGGGGGAGGGGGAGATAGAGAAGGGGGGAAATGGAATGAAATGGGGTTTAACGTCCTACTGTTCTGCTACGAACTGGGCTAATGAAGATGGGCATACACCATACAGTGTGCTATGAGGGATATTTTGCCCGGACGCGGCACTGCGACCTTCTCTTATATCCAATTCCAAATGACAAGGGATCTTTTACGTGCACAGCAATGTGTACACGGGACTTTGGTTTTCTGTCCCAGCCAAACCACTAGACAGCTTGTCATTCCCCACCTCTGTCCTGTATCACTGACCATTTGCAACAACGCTGGAGAATTGATGAATCCGACCTGTCAATCATTGTAAAGATATTGACCAATCAGAAAGCCCGATTATATTTGGCCCGCGTAGTTCAAGATTGGCAGCCATTATTGTTCCACAAACAAACAAACAAGGCCGTGCTCTGTGGGAAGTTAGTTATTTCTACATTTATTGTCGAAATGGTATTACGCTGCGCGTGGGGAACTTGTAACAAGCATGAACGAGCGTTACCCCGAAAGCCCTCGTGCAGTCGTGGTGCAAAAATTTATACTTTTTCAGAAATCAAAGAAACAATTAAAAATGTGTTTGCCCTGGATCAAGGGTATGCGGTCAGTTTATCCCACGACTGTTTCAACCCGGGCTGTTCCATCCCAACCTATTTTTTTTTATCCCGGACTGTTTAGGTCCACTTATTGTTAAATAAACATGTCCCTTGTTATTTATTATTAAATAAACAGTAAACACTTAGTTGATTGTTATGGATTATTAGTAATAAAACATGTGGTGAGGGTTGAGCTGTATTTATACATTTTTAAGTAAGAACTAAAGCCAGATAATTTAATTTAACAACATCTGACGTCAGCTGGACCTACTGTTTTAACATGTTTTTATACGCCCACATTGAAATGTGGTCGTATATTGTCGTCGCGTCCGTCCGTCCGTCGGTCCGTCCGTCCGTCCGTCCGTCCGTCCGTCCGTCCGTCCGTCCGTCCGTCCGTCCGTCCGTCGGTCCGGCGTCCACAATTGCTTGTGGACGCTCTAGAGGCTAAAGTTAATATCCGATTGACTTTAAATTTATACACAGTGTATAAGGTCATGAGACGAAGAAGCCTATTGTTTTTCAGCGATTTCCGATTATAACTACCAGAGTTATGGCCCTTGACGACTTCAAAAAATCTTGTGGACGCTCTAGAGGCCAAAGTTAATATCCGATTGGCTATAAATTTATACACAGTGTTTAAGGGCATAATACGAAGAAGCCTATTGATTTTCAGCGATTTCCGATAATTAGTGCCAGAGTTATGGCCCTTGATCACTTCAAAAAATCTTGTGGACGCTCTAAAAGCCAAAGTTAATATTCGATTGACTTTAAATTTATACACAGTGTTTAAGGTCATAAGACGAAGAAGCCTATTGATTTTCAGTGATTTCCAATAATTAGTGCCAGAGTTATGGCCCTTGATCACTTCAAAAAATCTTGTGAACGCCCTAAAAGCCAAAGTTAATATCCAATTGACTTTAAATTTATACACAGTATTTAAGGTCATAAGACGAAGAAGCTTATTGATTTTCAGCAATTTCCGATAATTAGTGCCAGAGTTATGGCCCTTAATCACTTCAAAAAATCTTGTGGACGCTCTAAAAGCCAAAGTTAATATCCGATTGACTTTAAATTTATACACAGTGTTTAACCCTTGTGCGTATACAAGGGGTATTTTTGGACCCCACGACCTTATCCTTAACGTTTGTGAGAAATTGGTTCATAATTGTCTAGCAAGAATTTTATACATTGTCAGCTACTTAATGTCGAGTATAATGCTGTAAATAGAATGGATGTGGGGCAGTGGCAACATTCATCTTTTGACAAGAAACATCGAGTATTACGTTGTCGGTCACCAGGGGTCTTGTGGACCCCCCTCTCCTTTCCTTTCAACATTTTGCTGGTTACAGGCGTCTAATTTGCTCTGCAATCGGTGCTAGATTTGTATTAGAAATCGTTCTTACTGATGACATTGTTTTGGTTATTCTAGTAATCTAGATCTGAGAGCAAATCAAGGTACACTACCAACCCCATCAAGAGACTATTCTGCGTGGAATATGACAATTACGACATTTTTATATTTGTATGGTTTCAAAAAAATCTTATAATTCCTATCGTCACTGATAATACCTGAAATATTTTGTTTTAGCCTGATTGATTATTGTTCAGTCTTGATATGAAGCTGTAGTTTGATCGTATTTGAATAAAATTATTCATCCAGAAACCTTTTTATGTCTGGGGTCTGAGATTACCCCTTGTTACCGACAACGTTTTTTGTGCGACGTGTACGCACAAGGGTTAAGGTCATAAGACAAAGAAGCCTATTGATTTTCAGCAATTTCCGATAATTAGTGCCAGAGTTATCTCCCTTGATCACTTCAAAAAATCTTGTGGACGCTCTGAAAGCCAAAGTTAATATCCAATTGACTTTAAATTTATACACAGTGTTTAAGGTCATAAGACAAAGAAGCCTATTGATTTGCATCAATTTCCGATAATTAGTGCCAGAGTTATGGCCCTTGATCACATCAAAAAATCCTGTGGACGCTCTAGAGGCCAAAGTTAATATCCGATTGACTTTAAATTTACACACACTGTTTAAGGTCCTGAGAGGAAGAAGCCTACTGATTTTCACCAATTTCAAATAATTACTTCCAGAGTTATCTCCCTTGATCACTTCAAAAAACCTTGTGGCGCAGTAGATGCCAAAGTTATCATCCGATTGACTTTAGATTGATACACAGAGTTTAAGGTGTTGAAACGAACAAGTATTTTGATTATCAATGAATTTTGATAACTGAACAGCTAAATCCATGATATTAAATGTTTCCTATACTAATTGTTAGCTTGGGGCAAAACTTTATAAAGATAGGTTGCCAGGCAACGAAACATACGCCCACAGCAGCTAAATCGTCCGGGCAGTCAACAAGGGTTGTCGCATATTTTTACTTTTTTTTGGTAATAAAACATTTGTAATACACTAAAATCTGAGTAACAACTCATTATGTAATTATCTGAAAATCATTAGAATTTGTTTGCTTTTTATAAAGTTTTGCCCCAAGCTTACAAATAGTATAGGAAACATTTAACATCATGGATTTAGCTGTTCAGTTATCAAAATTCATTGAAAATCAAAATACTTGTTCGTTTCAACACCTTAAACTCTGTGTATCAATCTGAAGTCAATCGGATGATTTATAAGTTTGGCATCTACAGCGCCACAAGGTTTTTCGAAGTGATCAAGGGAGATAACTCTGGAAGTAATTATTATTTGAAATCGATGAAAATCAGTAGGCTTTTTCGTCTCAGGACCTTAAACAGTGTGTGTAAATTTAAAGTCAATCGGATATTAACTTTGGCCTCTAGAGCATCCACAGGATTTTTTGATCTGATCAAGGGCCATAACTCTGGCACTAATTATTGGAAATTGATGCAAATCAATAGGCTTCTTCGTCTTATGACCTTAAACAATGTGTATAAATTTAAAGTCAATCGGATATTAACTTTGGCTTTTAGAGCGACCACAAGATTTTTTGAAGTGATCAAGGAAGATAACTTTGGCACTAATTATCAGAAATCGCTGAAAATCAATAGGCTTCTTCGTCTTATGACCTTAAACACTGTGTATAAATTTAAAGTCAATCGGATATTAACTTTGGCTTTTAGGGCGTTCACAAGATTTTTTGAAGTGATCAAGGGCCATAACTCTGGCACTAATTATCGGAAATTGCTGAAAATCAATAGGCTTCTTCGTCTTATGACCTTAAACACTGTGTATAAATCTAAAGTCAATCGGATATTAACTTTGGCTTTTAGAGCGTCCACAAGATTTTTTGAAGTGATCAAGGGCCATAACTCTGGCACTAATTATCGGAAATCGCTGAAAATCGATAGGCTTCTTCGTCTTATGACCTTAAAGACTGTGTATAAATTTAAAGTCAATCGGATATTAACTTTGGCCTCTAGAGCGTCCACAAGATTTTTTGAAGTCGTCAAGGGCCATAACTCTGGTAGTTATTATCGGAAATCACTGAAAAACAATAGGCTTCTTCGTCTCATGACCTTAAACACTGTGTATAAATTTAAAGTCAATTGGATATTAACTTTAGCCTCTAGAGCGTCCACAAGCAATTGTGGACGCCGGACCGACGGACGGACCGCCGGACCGCCGGACGGACGGACGGACGGACGGGGGCGACGACAATATACGACCACATTTCAATGTGGGCGTATAAAAAGCAAACAAATTCTAATGATTTTCTGATAATTACATATTGAGTTGTTACTCAGATTTAAGTGTATTACAAATGTTTCATTACCCAAAAAAAAGTAAAAATATGCGACAACCCTTGTTGACTGCCCGGACGATTTAGCTGCTGTGGGCGTATGATTCGTTGCCTGGCAACCTATCTTTATTTATGATAAAGGGAGAAGATGACCGCCCTCTCTTCTCGCGACAGTGTGATTGTAAATAATTTAATCATATCAGCCTGTCCTTAGTAATATCATGCATAACAATTAACAATTTGGGCACAATAAAGCCTGCATCGTAACAGTTGTTTCCGTTTTGTCTCCAATATAAATATAATTCAGAACAATGTCCGAATATAAAGTTTATGTATAATTTACAGGATAATTTGACAATAGAAAATAATTTGGTCAAAAGAGTATTTTACACTTTATAATTTTTAGCGTAAATTAGTTGGAATGCGAGAAAGGAATTCCAGGGGGTGTGATCAGCTGTCCTCGGCACGTGATTGGAATAGTGCCATGTACAGGTGCAATGTCGTGTTTGACATTCAATTTAAATTTTATACCGATATTTTAGAGTCCGAAATATACACATTTCTCAACGGCAGTGTCATACACCCGTAGTACATTTAATTTAAAGCATCATTTGGGACGCATGCTTTTACTAAGCGAAATCTACGCCAATTCGAGTCGGAAACTTACAGCTAAAAAATGCGGCGATTCGTGTGAATTTTTAGTCCGACCGATGTCGAAGAAATTAATTATGATATTCACATAGATCAAATAAGAACCATTTAATCGTTTTTGTGCACATGCCATGGATAATGTGTGAGTAGTGTGACGTGGAAAATTATAAATGACAGGTTAGTTACTAAAGCGACATTTCGAGGCCTGTCTGATTAAAAATTATACTCTATATTTATTTATTTCCATTTGGGTAAACTCTTTTTTTTTTTTGAAAACCATTAAAACCACACATACAGTTACTATTTGATGACAACATGCATGCGCGAATCAAACTGTCAGGTGCTGGGTCGCTATATTGAACCGCTGATGTTGTTAAGCTTGTGGGACATAGTAACAGTATCTAAGGGGGCGGAGCTTAACTCCAAATCTCGGAATCATGAATAAGGATGAACTTTCTAGGCCAATGCAGGGATCCAACAGCCGACCTCCAGACTAGCGAGCCAGCATCTTACCCACTTAGCCCCCATGATTATGGTCTCAATGTGTTAATTACTGTCTAATTATTAATCTAGAAATTATTTCTGGCCTAAAGAAAGACCTGCAATAGGCAGATATTTAGACCCTGCATAGTCAATTTATTTAAATGGCATATTTAATCTTTGGTCTGGTACTTCATATCCTTACAAGTGTAGATACTTGATGAAACAATAGAAAAACATGAAACCATGTAAATAGACCACATTCTTTACTTATTCAAATATAATCCTCGCCTTCTAAATCAACATCCTCTTATAATTATCATAAACTTAATCTTTATATACTAAACAACTCAAAAAATATTTATACAGCTCAATTTTCACAAATCCAATTTAAAAAGATTTAAGGTATTTTTTTTCATCATTTGTATGAATGATTCATCTGTTGTCTTTTTCACAGAGAAAACTGATCGCCACCACTTCAAAAGTTGTAAAATAACGACATCAAGTGTCTCGCTCTGTTCAAATAAAACGCCTGACCTAACAAGAATTTAAGCAAAAAGGTTTGAATTACCTTTTACACCCTCATTCATAGTCAATTCCTCCAGTGGTTATCATTGAAACACAAAACCACAGAAGAATGTTAACAAATATTTCTTCCTCTATTCACAGGAGGATGCCACAAGATGTTGAAATTTATTCATGTTTCTGGAAAAGGTCAATAGAACGTATGAATTATGCTGCTAGCCCAGAAAGATGAATCTATAACATTCCACAGAATTAGGTTTTTTTAACAGCCGGTACAAGAAAAGATTTGAACATGAAAAATGACTTGACTTTATAACACAGGCAGTAATCCTCCATTCTAATTCTTCACATTGCAACATGATCAGAAACTTGTTATAAAATTAACACTGGTCACCTTTAGTTGTCTGGAGAGAGAGAGAGAGACAGAGACAGAGTTTAACATCCACTTGACACAAACTAGATCATTTCGGGACTAACATATGGTTCAAATTGCTTGAGTGTAGACGTGTACAGTGAAGTTGGATAGGCGACCCTACACCTTGACTTGTACAATCGAGGAATTGAAACCACACCAGTTGACCCTACAAGCTAACCATTTGGCCATTCACCTCTCCCTTGGAAGCTATATGACAGGTTTTAATATCCAGGTTTATCAACAGAATCTAATTACAGAACTTGAATACAGAAATTTTCCCCAACAATTTTATTGTTAATGACTTTCTCATGACATTCTAATTTGTGGCTATGAGAAACCTTTTGGATGGAATAAACAGTATTATTTAAAATTTGTCTAAACAAAATTCATTCCTATTCAATACCAAAGATTGATGAATTTATTGTTTGTGTGGCCAAAATTCTTGTAGTTTGGTTCTAAATTCAGGAAAATATCTGCCCCAAATATCCACTTGGTATCACATTTTTATCTAGAACAACAACTCCCCCTTCTGGATTTTCTTGACCTAAATATTTTCTCCCTGCATTGAAAGCTTTCCTACTTGTCATTTTGTATAGAGATTGAATGAGATGACAAATTCTTTAATTCTTTTGTACGACTAAATTTAATTCTCAATAATAATGGTCATTTTGATAACCAATTGAAATAGAACATTGGGATAATTTTGATCTGCTTTTATAATTTTTCTATCGGTCAGCATGACTCCATAGCAACGGGTCAAACTGACTGTTATTTGTATTTTAGGTTCCTTTTCAGCTGGAAGAACGGTGGTCTTCATCCAAGGGTGAAATAACCTAGCTTAGTAAATTCAATCATCCTTTCACCAAATTTACAAGTTAATCAGCATGTTGCCACTTGACACAAACTTGGTCAAATAAACAGCATTGTTAAAATCTTTTATTCAAATTAGAAATGCCGATAATTTTACAATTAAGACTAATTATGGGGTTTCAGATATTGCTTATCCTGTTGACATCTTAAATGGTCATACAGTCTTGACACTTTCTCCACATATGTCAAGTCCCTAATACAAAAGTGACTAAAATGGGGTTTAACAACCTACTGTTCTGCTCCTATACTGGGCTAATGAAGACGGGCATACGCTATACTGTGAAACGTGAGAGAAATTTTGCCAGGACAGCAGCACTATAGCCTACTCTTATATCGAATTACAACTGCCAAAGAATCTTTTACGTGTATGCCAATGTGTACACAGGACCTCTGGGTTTTTTTTTTATCCCATCTGAACGACTATATGTTGTCCCATGCCAGGCCCTCTATAAATGTGACCGAACAACCATTTCAAGATTACTCAAACAGCTGAGAGATTAAAACATCAAATGAACTATTTTGAAACAGTCAGCTTGACTTCTACTTAATAATGACTTACCACATGTAGGCTAAACAAACAAACTTATTGACTTTCATTTTTTATCTTTAAGACCTAATAACTAGGGCGTACTGAACCTTTATCAGGGTTAATTATATGCTTGGTCTATTAATCTCTATCTCCAAACTTATTTAACAGTTCATGACTTTTCTATGGAATTTTACAAAAAATATTTTAAGAATTTGTCAACAAATTATGTGAAGCATAATGAAAAAAAATATGGAATGCTATGATTTTTTTGTGGGATAATGAGAAAGCAAACATTCATAACACATACCAGAAATTTCAGTGATTGTAAGAGTCATAATTGAGTACAAAATTGATGGAATCACATAGAAGTTGATTTGTGCTTTGTGGCCATATTATATACAGCAATGTCACTCATTTCAATTGAATATCTGAAAGTTCAATTGTTAAAACCTTCCAAAAAACACAAAAGATAAGACTGACAGAAAGATGGACAGTGAGCAAACCTTTTAATCCTCTCCGATTTCACAAAAAAAGACAAGGAATGCCATGATGTTATGTCTGTGATTCAAATAGAAACCAGTGGGTCAGTCATGATTTTCTTCTCTAAGATCTCACTTCTGTGGACTGTAAAGCAATCTGTCAGCCAGCCATGATTTTTTAGTTTAAAATTCAGACCAGTTGTCAACATATTTTCCGGGTCTCTTCCCTTAACATTTCAAAAAGAATTCAAGATCAACTAAGTGGAAAATCTGAAATGCTCATCAATTTCAGATTGCGCTTATGGAATATGTATGTTGCAATCTGACAAATGATCTGTCTAATAGTCTGCCTTGGATCCTTCTGGGAAATCAAAGCCCTCCCATTTTAATCTGATCTTATCTTCTAGACATTAATATCATCCAACACAATCTTAACCATATTTACCAATAAACCAGTCATTCCATATTTACCAATAAATAACCTAATAATCCACTGCCATTACATATTTACCAATAAAGCCACTGTCATTCCATATTTACCCTATTTACCAATAAACAACTGTCATTCCATATTTACCCATAGATAACCAAGTAAACCACAGTCATTCCATATTTACCGTATTTACCAATCAAACCACAGTCATTCTGTTTTACCAAGTAAACCACAAACGTTCCATATTTACCGTATTTACCAATAAAACCACAGTCATGCCATGTATACATGAAATGGGGTTTAACATCCTACTGTTCTGCTCTGACTTGACCAATGAAGATAGGCATATGCCATACAGTATAACATCTTGCAAGCGTTAAACCATTTGGTTCCACATCTTGATTAGCCCAGTTTGGGCGGAAAGGTAGGATGTTAAACACCATTTCATTTCATTTGATATATTTTCTCTTTTACAAAAGAACTGACACAAAACAAATTTAAACCAAATTTAATGAATTTTATTTACAGAGCCAAATTCAAACCAAATTTAACGAATTTTATTTACAGAGCCAAATTCAACAGAATTTAACTGATTTTATAAAAGCAGGAAAAGTCAAGTAAAAGTAAAACTAGTCAATATGTCACATCATATTTTTAATGTTTGTCTTCCACTGGTGTTTTTGTCTGACCTTCTGGAGGTTATTATTCATGAGTGACAGATGGTACCAGAATGATTGACACATTGACCAAATTCTCATTATATTATATATATATATGTAATTATTCATCTATGATCTCTGTCCTATTCTACTCAAAATATCAACCATTTTATTTGATTCTATAACCACGGCTACATTTATATTTAAATATTTTGGTTTGGTTCATTTATAGTCAATTTGATTAAAACACAAATCCTATTTCGTTTGGTTTTTTATAGTTCAAAATTTCACTTCGTCTTTACTACACTAGGATTTGGAAGAGTTGCTATGAACCCGGGTTCTGGATGATGTGAAGGATTAGCCAATGAAACAGTCCGTTACTGAGAGTTTTTGGACGTGAGGTGCATGGAATTGTGGGTAACCCACTTGAATCATCAATGCTGAATCGTTAATCAAATATGACACGTGATAGAGTCAAAAGCCGATCGTATGACCTGACATGACCTTGTATGCATGGACAAGGAGTAGGCCTACCGAACCTCATGAGTTTTTCTTCGGGTACCCCAGTTTCCTCAGACTTCTAAATACATACCTGCCATACACACAGATTATTTTTTTAAAAAATCATGATAGTCCCAAAATGCCCTAGTTTGTATGGAGAGGACTTTAAACCCTGTATATCTCCCTCTAGCCTTAAACCCGAACCCCATATATTTCACTCTGGTACAACAGGTCCTTAAACCCCATATATCTCTCCTTAGTACAACAGGTCTTTAAACACCATATATCTCTCTTGTAACAGGTCTTTTTATCTCTCTCTAGTGACAGGTAACTTATGGTTCCTCTAGAAACCATATTTGTCAAGCTAAAATGATTTCTTGTAAAGATCTAGTTACAAAATGAGAGAGAAATTGGGTTTAACGTCCATTCAACACAAACTAGGTCATTTCGAGACTAACATATGGTTTAATTTTATTTCCATAATTCGCTTGCGCATAGGGGTCTTTAGCAGTGGGAGGAAACCAGAAGGCCTTGAGAAAACTCACAGGGTTGGACAGGCAACCCTACTCCTTGTCACGTACAACCGATCTAGTTACAAATCATGTAATGATATATCATGTTACTGGTATTTATTACCCCTGGTAGACGGAATATTAACTTGGTTTAAAATCAGTGACTTACATTCATGAAAACTCAAAACTAAAATATTTAAAGGTTGGGGGTCAAAATTTGGTCACAAATTTTAAATATTAGCCAATTACAATACTGCATACTTAAAATATTTCGGTTTAAGTTTTTGTGAATACGTCAACAGAGTAATGAGTCAATTTTCAGAATATTGAAAAATGTCAACATTTTCTGGTCAGTATTTTTATAATATCATAAAAAAAACAATTATGTAAATACACGTTTTCTAATTCCCTTACCTGTAATGTTATTCAGAATATTGAAAAACATCAACATTTTCTGGTCAGTATTTTTATAATATTATAAAAAAACAAATTATGTAAATACTTGTTTTGTAATTCCCTTACCTGTAATGTTATTCTCGGATTATCTTTAGCACTTAGAATATTTCAAAACTGGCGATAAATTATCAAATTAATCCACTAAAATCTCAAATGTCAAAAGATTAATATTGAAGAAGACAGAGACTGATGTTGACTGACTGACCTTTTTAAGGATGTTTAATCCATTCTCTTCATGACCCCTATTTCTTACCTCTCATATAGCCAATAGGGGATTAATGACAAGCTCTCTTAATTAATTAATTTAATTACCTTCGACTCAGTTGGAGACAAAGATGACAGTATTTATTTAGCCAGGTAGCAATAAGTACCAGACTCAATATAAAACATTAATTAGGTCTACCTTAATCCATTATCAATCTCCAATCATGTCGACTTTCTTAAAATAACATTATTTAATTATTATTATAACACCGACATCCCACTTGTATGGAAGAAATCAAAATAATAGACACCCATCTTATAAAAACACAGAATCTTAGTCAGCTTTTACTGTAATAAATTTAATTATTGGTGCCTTTGTCATCATTGAAATAGTTACCTGTAATTAAGCTGAGGTAAAAATTAACTTATTGGGGGAGTAATCCTCATCTCAATAGTAAGTGCAGGAGGGCTGCACCACACACAATTCTACACAAAAACAAATATATGGACAAGACATCATACTCAAAGACCACAAACATAAACAAATCAAACAGAGTGAATGGATCCGGGGGCTAGCCGTAAGCGTCCACAGCGCTGTACAGTCCCGGGCCTGTGGTGACACAGACTTCACTCATATTTGAAAACAACTGGGAATGCAACCCAAAGAAATAATTATATAGTGTCAGCATGAGTCATGATCTATTATATGTTGCAAGAATTACGAATGCAAGCATATTGTTGTATAAATATACATCTTTAAACTTGTCTCCTTTATCTTTACTGTGGAGAGAGAGATAAAGAAAGAGAGAGAGAGAGGGATGGGTTTAACATCCACTCAACACAAACTAGGTCATTTTGGGACTAACATATAGTTCAATTATATTTCAATAATTTGTCACACATAATGGTCTGCCAAGCAATCTTTTACGTACACGCCAATTTATACATGGTTCCTTGTTTTTTCGTCCAATCCAAACGACTAGACAGCTGTTCTTGTCAGGCCCACCAGTCTGCAGCACTGGCAATGTATTCATATCCTATCACTTCGGGCCTCCCAAATTGGGCCTTACATTTTCTACAACCCACCCTGGACAAAGATATGAAGGAAAAGCTTGTTGAACAGGTTTCAAAATCTCTGAAAAGACATTAACTGACTTTAACCAGATAAGTGTCATGCATGACAAGCATGACATTTATTTGAGAAACGGATGTGTAACTGAACACAAATACCTGACAAATACAAAAATAAACTTGTCTTAAAATAGAAATGTGTCATTAAGTTCAATATATCTGGTCAATCTTGTCTAAAACTAATCATAGTCTTGATCAATAATTAACGGGTACCTAGTTACACATTAATGAAGGTATAAACAACACATCAATAGGACTCGTGTCACAAAAACAACTGTACGCACGCAAACGTTCAAACAACGCACTGCTGTGTAGAATGCCGGAAATAAATAGTCAATAATAACATCAATAATCGATACTGAAGCAGGAAAAGAAATGAAATGGGGGTTTAATGTCGTATTTTTCTGCACAGACAGGACTAATGGAGAAGGCCACACACTATGAAGATGCGTACATGCAATATGTGGGAAACTTTGTGTGGGCAATGGCACTATGGCCTAGGTATCTAATAGAGAGAGAGAGAGAAATGGGGTTTAACGTCCACTCAACACAACCAGGTCACTTCGGGACTAACATATGGTTTTAATTTTTTATTTCAACAATTCGCTTGCGCGTAGGGGTCTTTAGCCGTGGGAGGAAACCGGAGTGCCCGGAGGTGCCCCTATCTCCATGCCACATACGCTCACACCAGGGTTCGAAACCACAGCCGCAAGCCAGAGGTGACCGGCCAGCTAGAGGTCGAAGCGCGGCACTCTAGACCACTAGGCCATCCCAACCCCTTTATCTAATAAAATCTGATTATGATCAAATGAAATAAAATGGGGTTTAACATCCTACTGTTCTATTCCCGCTTGCTAATGAAGATAAGCATACGCCACACAGTGTCATATGATCCTAAATTTTGCCCCGACAGTCAAGGAATTTTGCCTGGGCAGATAGGCCCTCTGTCTTGTACCACTGACAAGGTGAAACCACTTAGCCACCATGACTCTCTAAATCTGATTATGATAAAGGTCTAAGATCTAGTGTCACCATAGCAAGGATGCGTTGACAGCAGTCGGATTACATTAAAAGGAGCAGCCATCTTTTTGACACACCACTCCAATAACAGTCCTACTTCAGGAGTAGGAATACACTGAAAAAATCGGTATCCAACTGATATTAAGACAAAACAGAGCCAAAGTATCGACATTCTGACACCCTGAGTTACGATGTTCACCTGTGATGATTGCGTCTGCTGACGATGATTGACATGTAAAACAATTATTCCGTATTCCAACTCACTGTGATGGAATAAAAAAACAACAGCCAGACAGACAGATCTGTCGTATTATCAACTAGCAGATGGGGATCAATGGTATTAATTATGGAGTACTCGCCCCCTCCTACATGCACCCACGCAATGCTTTAAAGGAGCTAAATCTCTAATATTTGGGAGTCACTCAATGCTTGAAATACAAAGTTAGATTGAACCAGGGTTAATGAAGGTGGCCATACTCCATGCACGTTGCCATGAGGGTAATTTTTGCTCAGACAGAAGCACTTCCGTCTACTTTTTGTCAAATTCCAAGAGACAAGTTGTTTTTTGACAAACACACCAACAAGGAGGAAGTGGACGGAACCTAATTCTTTTCATTCCCAACTCATCAACTAGATGCTACTTTCACTGCAGTGGTGATGGCGGGCCGAATGGATAGCGCGTGCGTGTTGTATCATAAGGTCTGTCATTAAGTCAACTGGTGTGGTTTCGAATTCCCTGTGACAAGGAGTTTCTACATATTTTCTGGTTTCCTTCCACTGCTAAAGACCCTTACGTGCAAGCAATTGTTGAAATAAAATTGAAACCATATGTTAGTCCCGAAATGACCTAGTTTGTGTCGAGTGGACATTAAACCCCATTTCTCTCTCTCTCTTTCATTGCAGGGGAAATCAAGCTAAGATCTGTTAGTTTTTAAATTTCGAAAACAGCATATATCCCAATCTAACAACCTTACAACCTTTGGCGTTTTCAAATTTTACTTCTGAAACTTCAGAAATTTACCCAAAATAGTCTAACCTAAAACATTTTAAATTTGCAATTGGCAATAATTCAGACCACCTAAGAGCATGACATGTATCCTACACATAGTCAAATCCAAAAGATATATTTTTTTTTAAATTGGCACAAATCTGGCCTTTAAAATATGAAATTTACCTTCAAATTATAAAACGTCCCGTGGATATTCGCAGATATTGTAATTAAACTGAAGTTAAAAATGGCAGATATCCAGGTCTTGCGTCGACACTTGCGCCAGGTATATTATAAAATATATTACAGCAGACCGGTAACACGTGTCTAGTAGTAGAACAGTAATACAGAGGAATAATCGTAATGTCTAGCAGTAGTTGTGGTATATCATACTCGTACTAATGTCAATGGTATTTATTGATCAGATCATGACTAACCTGAATTGATAAAACATAGACCATTGAACATAGAAACATATACTGTATTTATATAGTCATCATACATAGACAAACGGATATAGAGTGGGTGGGGTCAGATTGGATAAGTACCTTCTTCAGCTAAATGTACGTTAGGCAGGCATGGGGGTGGGAAGAGATCATACTGGACAATTACATACTATGTAAGGCCTGTCAAAAGATTTTCCCTAACATATATAGGTGTTGCTGGCTTGATATATCATCTACTGAGAATGAGAATACTGGAAAATTTTCAATCCATCATATCAGACATATTGTTGTAACAGAATTAAACATTTTTGAACTGATTATTTAAGAAATTCAACAATATTGTAATTTCCAAGGAATTCAAAATCCATCGAACTGCAATCGGCAGTTGGTTTGGTTTTTTTTACAGGTATGGCATGTTTATCAAGAGCAAAGGTAATATAAACTAATACGAGAATTTAAAATACTATAATTGCTACTGGAGTTAAAGAATTGAAGGAGGTAGAGGTCAGGTAAACAACACAGGTAAACGTTAATTACAGGTTACAGGTTATAAACAATGTTGTGTCAGTTTCTACATCCTCAAGGTCAGTCATCCATCTTAATAAACTGACTGAGACTGTCCACTATATGTACAGATCCATATCTTATTCCAATACTGTCCTCAAAACTGATTGAAATGGCAGAGAGAGAGAGAGAGAGAGAGAGAGAGAGAGAGAGAGAGAGAGATGGGTTTAACATCCACTTGACACAAACTAGGTCATTTAGGGACTAACCAAGGTTCAATTTTATTTCAATAATTTGCTACTGCGTAGGGGTCTTTAGTAATGGGAGGAAACCGGAGACCCAGAGAAAACCCACGTGGTTAGACAAGTGACCCTACTCCTTACCCAATCATTGTCTTCCACAGAAAAATCTTGACCACACAAGTGGTCACTGAACAGTGATACAACGGGAAATGAAATGAACAGGGACCTAACACATGACTGTTGTACTCCGACTGGGCTAAAGACGGGCATATGCCATACAGTGTGCTATGAGGGAAATGTTTACACAGACAGGTGCTCCACGACCTACTCTTATACTAATCCAAATGTCAGTGGATCTTTTATGTGCACGCATGCTATGAGGGAAAGTTTTCTCACTGAGCCAACCCAGCTCGCTGATACAAGAGGGAGTAAAGCAACTAGATGTAACAGCCAGATAACCAGCCATCAGTCAGTCAATGAGTATAAGCAGTATATAAGTACAACTGACAGAAACAGATACCCAGTACTTAAAACTCACTGACATATCAACTATTCTACTAGTTGTTACTACAACAAATTATATTCAAACAAACAACCTCAGTCTGTCTTTAAATAACTCACAAACCAGACCCCAAGTTTACAAGACTTAAGTTGAGAATTTATATCTATGATCCAAATTTTTCTTTTTTTTAGTTGAAAATACAGTAAAATTGTGACAAAGAAGAAAGAAATACAACCTAACATTTTCCTAAAGTAGCGCATAATAACGAAAGATTTGTTCTCAAATTTTTCTTCGGTTTGTAACATTAATGGTCACTTGGATCTATTGCGACCATAAAACAAGAATTGTATCAGTTACGATGTTAGTGGACATCAAGAGATAATTGTGTGAGGAGATATGTTAGAGTGTTGGATTAAACTCCTGGTTATCATCCGTCACATTCATAAACACGTTTCTTTACCACTTCAAAGTTTCCTCCTGAATAAATTTACAGCTACAGAATCTGGTGTCTCGGATAACATAAAGAAGTGAGGGGGACGAGGTATAACATAGTACTGGGCTAGTCTATTCCTTCGGGTGGTATGAAAAAACGGGTGTGTCTATACACATTGGCGTGCACATAAAAAATCCCTTGGTAGTTGGAATTCGATGTAAGAGTAAGTTGTAGTGCCGCTGTCGGGGCAAAATTTCCCTCATAGCATGCTGATGGCGTGTGCCTGTCTCCATTTTAGGAGCAGAACAGTAGGACGTTTAACCCATTTTCATGGACTAATGAGAGAGAGAGAGAAATGGGGTTTAACGTCCACTCGACACAAACTAGGTCATTTTGGGACTAACATATGGTTTCAATTTTATTACAATAATTCGCTTGCGCGTAGGGGTCTTTAGCAGTGGGAGGAAACCGGAGTGCCCGGAGGAAACCCACGACGTTGAGAAGGCTCCCCTATCTCCATGCCACATACGCTCACACCAGGGATCGAAACCACAGCCGCAAGCCAGAGACACTCTAGACCACTAGGCCATCCCAACCCCCCCATAAAGATATGAATGGAATGAAAAGGGATTTAATTTCATCTCAGCAGAATACTTTGGTCATATTTAATCAAATATGTAAATCTTATGTCTATGTTAAAATGTGGGGTACGAAAATTTTGCATGAAGAGTCAGGCGTGGATACAGAGAGGGGCGCACCCGGCGAACGCCCCCTCTATTTTTTTGCGGTGGCGAACAATTTTTAGCTCCATATATTCACGCGAGAAGGAGAACAAAAACAGTTTAGGTTGGAAATCGTAATTTACAGTATGAAATTAGTCCTTGTGGGCATTTTTGTCTACTCAAAAATCCTGGGTCGGGCTTCGCACTCCCAACTTGGTGCAGCATGCCCCCGCTTTCTGAAAATCCTGGATCCGCTCCTGAGAGTGGCATGTTAATCTACTATACTGCAATCTCATAACATCTAGAGCTTAATTAAAATTTCTAAATGAATAAGCATTCAACATATTTTGATGATAAAAAAACGATTAATGACAACTAATTAGTCAGGTTTGCACAGACTTATTAAAGGAATCTGCATAACAAAATAAAGACAAAAAACATAAAAAAAACTCTGAACTAGAGAGACAACAAAACATAGTAGTTAAAAAGAACTTACCATAAGAGATCTATCTGCTGGATATTTATTTTATAAATTTTTCACAACTACATAATAATCTTTTAAACAAAGATTGATCCTCTCTTTCCTCTCTTAACATTTAATTTTCACTGAACTCACAAATCCTATACCACAACTAAATGAATCTCCTTTTTTCAAAAATAAAGTCCCCGTACTTCGACAGCCTCAAACAAAACAAGTTTACAAATCCTTCACTCAAGACCCATAAAAAAACAGAATCTCTATGATGTTCCTTCAATCAAAATTCAAATAACTTTTTTTTTTTTTATTCTTTTCCGTTCACAACAATAGCTATCAAAATCTCATTGATCAAATAATACATGTGTATGTAGTCTGTTATTATCGGAGTATAAAAATACCAAACATATCAAATATCGAGTCCGTTTTAAACACCCTGTTCGTAATTACCACAACCAGGGTTTGATATCACCCCCACACACACTCTAAGATATAATATCATCTAGAAATCTCCAACCAGGCAGCGAAAGCCATTCATAGTTCACAGGAAACTTCACAAAGGTGTCCAGCAGAGTTGAAACTGAGAGGCCACTGACCAAATGGACAATGGAAAAGAAATGCCCAACGACCAATCAAACAATGGCCTAATCCCCACAGCTTTAAGAGTGGACTGATCAACCCCTTGTTGTAAAGCCGATGAGTAAGACTGCGAGTTTTTCCACTGCGACTGGACGACTGGATGACCGACCGTCTGCTGTTGTTGGTCAATTTTTACCATGTGTGTAGAGATAAACCGGACCATGTGTTCGATAATTTTACCATGTGTTACTATATTTAAACATTTCCCCTGACCCTCGTGTATTAATATATGATTTGCTTCATTTAATACCCGTGTCACATGCTAATTTAAACATTTCCCATGACCCTCCTTATTAATATGCCATGATTTGATTATATTCATACTCGTGTCAAATGCTCATCAACTCATTTACTTTTCTAAAAAAAATTTTTGGATATCACATGATAATAAACTGATTTTACACACAATTTTAAAAGAAATCTAAAAAATTTGCATTAATTTTTATTATAAAAATTCAAATTCGATATAACTTACATATCATGTCATTAAGTCAATTGGCGTGTATCGAATCCCCAGTTGTACACGGCTAGGAGTGGGGTTGCCTGTTCAACCTCGTGGGTTTTCTCCTGGTCCTCCGGTTGCCTCACACTGCTATAGACCTCTATGTGCAAGCAATTTATTGAAATAAATTTGAACCATGTGTTAGTTTAGAAATAACCTAATTAGTGTCGAGTGGATGTTAAAAGCCATTTCTCTCTCTCTCCGTTGAGTTAATGTTTGTAGTAGATAATAGTCAAGAGAAAAAGTGTGTATAATTGATTGTTTTTTAATACAGTAGAAAGTTGTTCAATGTCCAGTTGGCTGGAGCTGTTGGTCAATATATGTCCAGTTATGACTTGACTGGGGATCAATATTTAAATAGCCAGTCTCTCTCAACTCTGGGTCAGGCCAAAACATTTCACATTCCTTACAGTCATATCTACACTTACTATTATAGTGTGGAAGGGATGTGGAACGGGACGGTGGAAGGGAGGTTACCATAATTACACTCCTAACCACACTTTAATTTACTAGATATCTTTAGAGATAGAGAGAGAAATGGGGTTTAACGTCCACTTGACACAACTAGGTCATTTCGGGACTAACATATGGTTTTTAATTTCATTTCAATAATTCGCTTGCGCGTAGTGGTCTTTAGCAGTGGGAGGTAACCGGAGTGCCCAGAGGAAACCCACGAGGTTGAGAAGGCGCCCTTATCTCCATGCCACATACGCTCAAACCAGGGCTCGAAACCACAACCGCAAGCCAGACGTGACCGGCCAGCTAGAGGTCGAAGCGCAGCACTCTAGACCACTAGGCCATCCCGCCCCCCCCCAGGCGATATCTTTAGAAGTGGAAGGAAACAAGAGAAACAAAATGCGAATTAACATCCTACTTTTCTGATCCTGTTACACCACTATCCTCCCCCTTCCCCTGCCCTTCCTCCCCCTCCCCCATCCCTTCCTCTTAATTTGAATAAGGACCTATTGTCAGTTGTGCAGGATGGAGATTTTGACATGGAAAAAAGTTTATTCATTCAGATGAGATAAAATAAATACCCTGAGATCCTGCGTTCACTTTGGCATCAGGTAGATGGAAATGCCACAGTCCAATCACAATGCACCGCATATAGAACACTGCATGGACAATATTTCTGCCTTCACAAGTCAGGTCGGTGAAGACAAGTAGGACGTTTAACCTCATTTCAATTTAAATCTTAACCTCACTGTTACTCTTTGTCAAGCAGGGGTAAAAGATCCTGAATAATGACCTCAGTAACATTGCTAACTCAAGCACCACTTTCTAATAGCCTGTCTTCATTAGCCCAGGTTAGGAGCAGAACTGAAGGACGTTATACCCAATTTCGTTTCATTTCACTTTCAATAGTAGAGAGGTGAAATCTCACAATGAGATTATAATTATAAACACCTTTTTTTTCATCGAGATCCCTTTTTGAGTTTTGCCTTTCTATTACACACATTGTCTTTGTATGACAAATGCTTTTATAACAAACTGACCATGCATGCTAATAACATTAAACGATACCTTAACTTGACACTCAATCTATCATCAATCGGTCAGACGGAGCAGAACAGTAGGACATTAAACCCCATTTCATTTCATTTCATCATCAACCGAATAAATTTACACTGGCCTTAACCTTCATTGACTAATTCTACTGCCTGTTACATATCTTCTTTGATTGGCATTTAGTAATTGAACATAAATAACACAAGGTACAATTTTATGGATAGACAATTACTGAGTTTGGACGAGGATACTCTCGTCTTTATCATTTGCTTGATAAAGACGGGAGTATCCTCGTCGAAACGTCGCTTAGTATCAAACTCAGTAATTGTGTATCCATAAAATTGTACCTTGTGCTATTACATATCTATATATATATTCTCAGTATTTTGTACACATTATTTATCTCTGAAGACACCTATAGATGGATTTTTAACTGGACATATTTTTTATTTATGTATTTATGCATTTATCTACCGTAACCAAAGAAGTTCTTGTATTTTATGTACTTAAATATATATAACATATATATATATATGCATGCTTAGACTGCTTAGTTATAACATTAAACAATACGCTTGACACTCAGTCCATCATGAACTGAATAAATTTACATTGGCCTTAACATTCATTGACTAATGATGGATTGGTAAGAAAGAAAGTAAGAAAGAAGAAGAAACATTATGTGCATACAGATAATAGAAAGACGCATGAAACAAACATAGGATATTTGTATATATATGCTAGGTAATAACATTAACAAAACTCAGTCCATCATCAACTGAATAAATTTACATTGGCCTTAACATTCATTGACTAATGGCCTAGTGCCTATTACATGTATATAGTAGATGCTTGAGGCCGGGTTTGTTTAAACAATTGATTCATCAAAAGGGCGTATAAGAGACAGATGGGATGCTGAAGAACAGCGTTCATGAGTTCCCACCCATCTCAGTTTACTAGTCCTATCACAAAACATTTCAACTGGTCATATCATGTTTAATTAATTATCAAACAACACTAACGAGATTCTTCTTAATTACCAGATTAAAACCTAAACTCTGATTCGTCTTCAATGACATCATCTCTCTTCCTCAACATCTGTTTATAGCTCATCAACAAGTTGAGTCACACATAAAATCTGACAGAGCAAGAGAAATGGGGTTTAACATCCACTCGACACAAACTAGGTCATTTCGGGACTAACATATGTTTCAATTTTATTTCAACAATTGGCTTGTGCGTAGGGGTCTTTAACAGAGAGAGGAAACCGGAAGACCCGGAGAAAACCCAGGAGGTTGGACAGACGGCTCTACGACCGGGGAATCAAAAGCACACAAGTTCACTCAAGTTGTCTTACATATTTTTCATAAATGTTTCGAAAAGTTACACATTTTTGTGTAGGCCTACTTTCCATTTCCCCAGTGACTCAGCAACATGTCAGCATTATTAATCTAAAATTCACAAAAGGTGACTAATTATCTGCTGATCTATGTTGCAAATCATCTGTTTCGGACCACATCATTGAGAAAACAAATACTTTACACCCAGTAATCAAACCCATTCTCTATCATTAGACCAATGAAATCACATCTGTCAGTACTCAGCAGTAAATGATAATAATACTCTCTAATTGGTGGAAATTACACATCTTGATAAAGCTTGTGTTGCCTGCCCCTAAGGATGTTGCTTTTGTCTCCCCGGTGTGAAAGATTTTGTTCCTTCTGTGTCTGTACATCTGGTTAATCTGTTGCATATCAAAACATGTCTGCATCATTTCATTAAAAGCCTACGTGTACCGAAAGGCCAATTAGAATTTTCTTTTCCCATTTAACAAAAATAAGGATTAGTAAAGTATTCATCAGACAGGGACATTAGGTGAGATAAAAGAGATAGAGATGGGGTTTAACGTCCACTCGACACAAACTAGGTCATTTTGGGACTGACATATGGTTTCAATTTTATTTCAATAATTCGCTTGCGTGTAGGGGTCTTTAGCAGTGGGAGGAAACTGGAGTGCCTGGAGGAAACCCACGAGGGTGAGAAGGCGCCCCTATCTCCATGCCACATACGCTCACACCAGGGATCGAACCCAAGCCGCAAGCCAGGTGACCTGCCAGCTACGGGGTCGAAGCGCGGCACTCTGGACCACTAGGCCATCCCAACCCCCAAGGTGAGATAAGATGGCGAGCAGACAGTACGTGCTATAATAATAGTTACAAAATAAATAATGAAAACAAAATATGCTGAAGATTTCAGTCTAATTTCTTCACTCTGAACTAAGATATCAGCCATTTAAATTTTAATTTTAGGCTAGTTGTGGTCGTCAGTGGTATGATGACAAACAAAGTCTTGATTATCCATGCATTCAAATCCAGTAAATATCCAAGGCTTTCGACAGCTTCCAGAGATGCTTATGGTCTGGATAAGTTAAACAATGTCTAATTTAAAATTTAGATAACATTTCAGGTCTAAAGAAAGACCTGCAATAGGCAGATTTAGCTCTTGCATAATGTATGTTCAAGTAGATTGGAGAGAGAGTTTAACAGTCCTACTTTTCTTCATCAGCCCAGATCATGATGTGTAGGAGCAAATAAATTATAACCTAACAACATGGCATTGAATGGTCAGTTCCATATAATTTGGTCACAAGAATCCCCTCAAGTCAGAGATCTATTGAATGCCGCCTTTTATAACTATAATGTGTTAAAGGAGAGAGCCAGAGAGAGAGAGAGATTCCACTGGGTCATTTTGGGACTAACATACAGTTGAATTTTATGTCTATAATTCTCTTGCGCATAATGGTCTTTAGCAGTGGGAGGAAAATGGAGGACCCAGAGAAAAGTCATGAGGCTGGACAAGCGACCCTATTCCTTGTCACATACAACCAGGGAATCAAACCACACCAGTTGACTCAATGACAGGCTTTATGATACAATGTGCAAGCCTTAACCATTCAGCCATTCAACACCGAAGGAAGAGAGAGAGAGAAAGAGTAAATTACCTACAAGGGCTCATCATGTCAAGTTTGTAGCTTCCCTAATAATTTGTCATCCCTGTATAATTTGGTCATGGATGTCCCCCAGGCTGCAGATCTATTGATCGCTGCCTATTATAATTATATGTCACGTGCTTGTCCATTCCTAGGTTCCTGCAGGGAGATTCATACATTGTCCGTATTTGCATGTGATATGGACGTCTGTCCCCTAGGGGCCACACTAACAAATAATAGAACTAATTAAGCAGAGATCCCTGAAGAATGTAGATAAACACAGAATTATTACTGCAATAGGTCTATATACTTGGCATTAATTCAACAGAGATCCCGGATGGACGTAGATAAATATTACGGTAATATATACTTGACATTATTTCTATAGTGAATATCTCATTAAAACAGTGTACATTGTATAATCCAACATTTTTCTACCCCAAAATCTGTGAGAAAACCTGGCTCTCTCTCATTAACAACCCAATAGTCCTGAGTTCAAGGGCAGGGAGGGATGGAGAGAGAGAGAGAGTAATGGGGTTTAACCTCCACTCGACACAAACTAGGTCATTTCGGGGCTAACACATGGTTCAATTTTATTTTAATAAAATTTGCATGTGCACTGGTCTTTAGCAGTGGGCGGATACCGTAGGCCCCGGAGAAAGCCACAAGGCTACCAGGGAATTCGAAAAGGTGTGATAGAGGGAGGTAAGGGGAGGGGGCAGAGTCTAGAGAGAGAGACAGAGAAAGAGGGTGGTCAATGTCCTTCTTCGGCACTGAGCCAATGAGGGGGGGTTGGGATAGCCTAGTGGTCTAGAGTGCCGCGCTTCGACCTCTAGCTGGTTGGTCACCTCTGGCTTGCGGCTGTGGTTTCGATCCCTGGTGTGAGCGTATGTGGCATGGAGATAGGGGCGCCTTTTCAACCTCGTGGGTTTCCTCCGGGCACTACGGTTTCCTCCCACTGCTAAAGACCCCTACGCGCAAGCGAATTATTGAAATAAAAATTAAACCATATGTTAGTCCCAAAATGACCTAGTTTGTGTCGAGTGGACGTTAAACCCCATTTCTCTCTCTCTCTCTCTGAGCTAATGAAGAAACTAGCCAAAATGAAAACTAGACAGAGAGAGACAGACATGAGTTATGACCCACGCTCAATCCAGCTAATTGTCTTACCACAGGCCTATTGTAAATATCTGTAATACCAAGATGGCTGGAGGCCCACAAGGCAGGAAGAAGCCACTTGATGTAATAATTTAATCTATTGAACATTTCAAGTGGCCAGACGTCATTCAGGAATTGACCACTTCACTCCCTTGGACGTCTCTCCACTCTCCAGATTGAATATTTTACCATGTGTTTCAATCTTAGTCTTTGTTTCTCTAATTGTGTTTGTCTCATCCTCGGGACATTATTTATTTGGTTGATGATTTCATCTGCCTCAAGTTATTACCTAATATTAATGGCCGATTTGTCTGTCCTGGGTACACAGATTAGTTTTTGAAAATTGATTTTACTCACTTTGGAGAGAGAATGAGAGAGAGAGAGAGAGAGAGAGATTATTCCTCTACCCTATACAAGGTCATTTCGGGACTAACATATTATGGCTCAATTTTATTTCAATAATTTGGACAAGCGACCCTACTCCTTGTCAAAAACAGGGAATTGAAACCATGCCAGTTGCCTCAATGACAGGCCTTATGATACAGCATGCAAGCTAACCATTTGATCATCCAATCCCCCTTGTCTAGTATTAAAGGTTCGATTTGTTTCAAAGTTATTACCGAATAATGTCTGAGGATGTCCTTGTCTTGTGTGGACACTGTACTACACAGATTAGTTTCGAAACTTGACTTGACACCTTAGGGCCCTTTCCTTGAAGGATGATGAATATCCGTCTGGTAGGGTTTGATTCGTTTCAATTATTACCCGATACTAATGGCGGATTCTCAATTTCAACGGACGTCCCAGTCCCAGGGAATATGATAAGCGGTATCGCATCGCAGTTTGCTAAACAAAAACGACGTAAGTGCGAATCAAATATTAATTTGATTAGCAGAAAATTTTCAAATTCAAGGGAACCCGCGAATCAAATTTCTTGTCCTAAATCAAGCGTGAAAAAATGTTTAACAAACATGATTTACCGTTTCACTGCGTACGGACATTTTAATCCCCTGGATGTCGGTCCCTAAATTAGTCAGTAATCTACGGTAATTGTAAGCTAACCTTGTAACAGTCATCCAGTTCACGATCAAATTAGGTAAACAATCCCGTAAATATACAAGCTCCTCGATAATTATTCATAAAACAATAATTTGTATCTGAATCCATTTCCCTTTGTAAGAATTGAGCACGTGTTCCCAACTGCAGGTATCCTCTTTGCCATCACACAAATATTTTAATTATTTTCCATTCAGTGAACAACAAAATATCCCGTTGTCTTTAATCGTACGAAAAATGTATCCATCTGATGCGTGCACTATTATTAGCTCTAAACACCAGTTTAATTTTTATTTGTTTGACAAACTAATTTGCGACAATTTAATTGCACTTGGTTCATTTTGGCGGGAAAAAGGGTCACGTGGACAAATAACAACAACATGGCGACAATGCATGCGTTGCACTCGGCAGATCTTCCGAGGTTTGCCGAGTGGCATGCATTGCAGACGGGTGTCGAAGCTTCTATGTAATTTTAAAATAAAATCTACCGTTTTATAACAAAGTCAAACAATGCTTCGACATCAAAATTTTCTTATCAGAGATATTTTGTTTTCATTTTCTGTCGTGTAAAGAAAGACATGTAATTTTGGAGGAATATTTTGCCGGCATGAAATTGAACCAGGTACTATATAGCCGAAGCGTCGGTACGCTTAGATTCTATCTTATTCGTATAACAAAAACCCTTTTTTTGTAGAAATAATATTGATTTAAATTTGAATATTGTATGGGAATTGAATATGAAAAATAGCGAGGTGCATCTATTTGTTTGTATTGAGAACAATATACTGCATATAAACATAACACTATTATTAAAGGGAGTTAATAATGTCCCCCATTTATTACACCCATGTCATCAATATTATTTGTATACCGGTAGAAATTATGGCCTTTAGAGATCGTTCAATACGATACCATGAAAATTTACTTTTTTGCTATTCAATTAAGAGGAACTGCTAATCAATTTTCAGATTGATTAGCACTTTTTTTTTAAAACATCCTATGACTGCTAATCAATTTTTTTTTCTTACCATATACCCTGCCCAGTCCTGTGTACCTAGATTAGATTATGAAGCTTGATGCGAAATGTTTCACATTTTCCTAAAGGAGCTTAGGTGGCTGTCGGACAGATTTTGCAATAGGTACACTGATGGTCTGTTAGATTTGTTTCAGGTTTTTCCTAATATAAATTATGGTTGTGTCTACAAAAATAAGGAAACTGTCATATTCTTTCCTTGAAGGAGGTGGGCATGTGGCTGTGTGTTGTAATAGGTACATAGTGAATCATATGGTCTGTTTGTTATCTGTAGCAATACCCAGCACTAGTTTATATCTGTGCACATGTTCATGGATTACAAGTAGTGGTTGCCTTTCTAACCTGATAAGAATATATCCTTTTTTGCAATGAGTGGATCTCTCTCTCTCTTAAGAGAACAACCGCGGTGTTAGTAGTCATTTCATGCTGCATATCTGAACCCCAAATTCAAATTCAATATCATTAGCTGGTCATTTTATTTCTTTGCAACAAGAAGAAGAATGTGTCAATACGAGTTGAAGCCTCAGGCGTTTTGATTTTGTTCATTTCTATAATTATACAAGTTGAGCTATTTATGTAATTGATTAGCACTTAATGGAAGACAATACCCTGTGTGATGACGGACAACACTAGCTCATAATCCGTAAAAACAGTTAAATACCAGAGTTTAAACAGACAGACTGCATGTAAAATGAACAGCAGATGGCCTAACAAGCAATCCCTCAAAAATAATCCGAAACTCGTCGGAAATTTTTTTTTTTTATGCCTTGACAGTGTGTTGTTAAGGGGATTTTAGTTTTGATACAATAGTTAATAATGCTTAAAACCAGTTGAATGCCTGAGTTTATACAGACAGCATGCACGTAAAATAAATAGCAGATGGCCTAAAATACAATCTTTAATTCTGACAGAAATGGGTGAAAGAATCCTTGGAACACCCTGGATCTCAGCGAAATAAATCCAAAACGTGTCCAAAAATAAAAATATTTAGATGTTCTTCAGTCACACAGTCTTGTCTAAGTGTTGCTAGGGGATTTAATTTTTGAATAGGATAGGATACAATGAGTGAGTTTGAAATAGAAATAATGCTTCATCTAAAACAAAACTACAACCATGACAGGGATGATTGGGATCGCTTAGTGGTCTAGAGTGCCGCGCTTCGACCTCTAGCTGGCCGGTCACCTCTGGCTTGCGGCTGTGGTTTCGAGCCCTTGAGCGTATGTGGCATGGAAATAGGGGCGCCTTCTCAACCTCGTGGGTTTCCTCCGGGCACTCCGGTTTCCTCCCACTGCTAAAGACCCCTCCACGCAAGCGAATTATTGAAATAAAATCAAACCATATGTTAGTCCCGAAATGACCTAGTTGTGTCTCTCTCACAACCATGACAGAATATAGGGTGGAATAATTACTTTCTCTATGATCAAATAGCAAGCGAGACAGCTCGCGATCAGTTAACTGAACCCATTTTGTTTTTTCTAAATTGAAAGAGAAGAAATTCACACTACATTAATCAAAGGTCGTAGAGCTTTAACGGAAAATACTGTTAGGCACCGAATGAGAGAGAGAGAGAGAAATGGGGTTTAACATCCACTCCACACAAACTAGGTCATTTCGGGACTAACATAGGGTTTTATTTTATTTCAATAATTCACTTGCGTGTAGGGGTCTTTAGCAGTGGGAGGAAACCCACGAGGTTGAGAAGGCACCGAATGAAGACAGACATATACCATACAGTGTGCCAACGACAGGATTGAACACAAGATCTCCAGGTTACCCAGCAGACGTCTCACTGCGACTCCCTTTGTGTCTAAGACTTTGTCGAGCATAACTACAACTATTATTTCCTGGCTTTGTGGTTGACGAGAGACAACAAACTCCATTCATATACGATTTCTAGAAACTTTGATTTACTTTATATCCGATTAGACTGCCAGAAAATCATATTTTTTTCCGTGTTCAAACACTGGACCAGACGTTAAATATTTAAATTCAACTTACCGATATTGTTGATACTGGTGGATAATTTCCAATTACTTCAAACCTGAAAGAAATAAACAGAATGGTTAAAAGATGGCCGACAACAAACAGACTTCGTTTTTTGGACATTATCTAATTTCTCACAGCCTAATCCAGACTAAAGTGTTCTCAAATCCAGTCCAGGCTAAATTATTCTGAAGGCACTCGTCACTGACAATGTCTGGCACAGATTCAGGCTTTGTCAGGCACAAAACCTCTGGGGCCTTATTCACGAAATTTTAACTAAGATAAAACCCAAATTTTAGTTATATGATTGGATAATATTAGATTGATTTTAGTGCTTAGCCAATCAAAACTGAAGTATCTACTAAAATTTGGATTTTATCTTAAGTTAAAATTTCGTGAATAAGGCCCCTGGTGCCTGTCCTTTTGTCGGCACTGATTTTTCTTTTTTAATGATATTATTAATATACATGTCTGGCACGAAGTTGAAAATGTCAGGTACTATTTCAATTAGTGCCTGCCATTTTGCCAGGTACATCTAAAACTGTTATTTCCAAGCCTGCTGAAGAGCTGCTGAATGTCAAAAAATATTCAATTCATCGCATCTGTTAATATTGAACAGAATTCATCCATTTTTTTCTCTTATTCCTTTTAGAGATTCAACTTTTACGATATCGTAAGCGTTTCAAAATCCCTCGAATGACAATCAGTGTACAAGATTGTATCTTTTGGAAACAAAGAAATACTTTGAAACACACAGCCATACTCATATGATAGAAGTCTTTCAATGTCAACAATAAAATATTTAAAACTGTCAAACTGACTAATACCTCAACACATTAAGTGTTAAAAATAAAAAAAAAAATATATTTACAATTCACTTATATGTATGATAACCTCAACACATGAAGCATCAATTAATCTAAAATAATGACAAGACATGTGAGGAAACAGACAGGAAATGTGATCATTCGTTCCCCGCCCCCTCAATGATCTGATTAAACAACTTTCTCCTGTTCATGACAATTGGTGGAAATAAAATAGGAAAGTAAAATTATATCAAAATAGATTAAAAGACCACCCATTAATATTACTCACAACAATATGCAATTTTATATTAGATACAGTATGATATGCACAATCGAGATCAGCTGATTTTAATGATGAAAATATTGAACAAGGCAACAATGAGACTGTTGTTTGTCTCTTGTCTCTATCCCAAAATAAAAAGATGACACTCATTAATTACTTGCACATTTATCTTTCCATAAAGTCTCTTGCTCATTATCGAACTTCATCAGTAGAGTCATCATGTTCCAAATAACTCATTATTAAACTTAGTCATGATAAACAACTAATGAACAACTACACCAAATTTGAACATTCTACCTTATTTAAAATCATAGTTATTGAGTCCCAAAAAGTGTGACAGACAAACCCATTTAATAGGCCCAGTTTTTTTTTTGAAAGGCAAGATACAAAAAAATTCACATATTTTATACAATTTTACAATCTATCCAATTTTGGACACACTAAATCTCAACCAATGAGTGATAGAATAAAATTTCTAAACATGACACATCTTCCTGTAGGGTGTCCTGGAAACCACAAAACATGTTTTATATCCAATTTCATCGCCTCTTACAATATGAATCATCAGTTAACTAATTGATAAATCTTCCAGATACCGTATTCAATTTACAATCAGAGACCAAGCTTGGGGTATTTTTAGAAACAGGATCATAGCAATTAAATTCATAGTTCTTCAGGGGTTGGATAAATACATAGTCACTCAGGTTTTGTGAAAATTTTAACATTTATTCCTGAAGAACAGAAATTTGAATTTGCTGTAAAACCTGAACAATAGACAAAACAGTTCAGGTTGGCATTTACATGACCAAAAATCACTTAGTAACTTTGATATATACCATACGGTTTATGTTGTGCCCCTGCTTCATTTGAATGAAATGTTTGTGTTTTCTTGTGCAGTTATTCTGCATTAACTATTATAACAAAACATCTCTGTTAGCCTGTTAGCTATCACATGAGCCTAAATAACTTGACATGAGTGTGTGCGCGTGTGTGGTATATTTATAGAGTCACAAGTGGATGAAAAAGTGATCATCCTCCAAATTCTCTGTTTATATCATCTATTTCCTATTAGTTAAACTTCTAAGAGAATTGACTTATTACTAAAATTCATCTTCATCAATGAAACAGTCATTCATGGGAAAAGCCATACTGGAAACTCAAAGTAAAAAATCACCAATCTGGAAGCCACCCATAATTTTCCATATCGTTTACTCTGTTTGTATGTCAAGGAATATTGGAATTTACTAAAGCAAATTCTGTTTTGAATAACCAAAGGTACACATTTACATGAGTTAAAGTACCCCCCACACTCTTACAACATAATAATACTGCACTCTTAGTTCCCACTCACTTCAAATTGAATTGGGCAGATATAAAATTGTCCCCCCAATTCTAAGAATATGCCAACAATGCTCTACGCACAATGTTGACGATGGACACTGCTAAATACCCCTATGCGTAAGTGAATTATTGAAATAAAATTGAACCATATGTTAGTCCCAAAATGACCTAGTTTGTATTGAATGGACGTTAAACCCACTTTCTCAATCTCTCTCATTCTATCCTCAATAGATGTTTTGGTACAAAAAAATCTCACCTTATCAGATGAAATTAAAACTAACCATTGGGGACATCTAGAAATAAAGCAGCTGTCACAATTTGCCTGTCACAAATTGTCTGGCACCGATTTGTAGCTTTTTCTGTGATTTCAGAGCAAAGTTTTAAATATCAGACAGAAACTGGGCATGGGGGTATGTTAACATCCATTCAAAAAAGAATGTGGTAACAACTAACGAATAAAAGACCACTCGGCCAATGAATAATGAAATATTCTTGTTAAAAGTTTTCAGTAGCAAGGCCAGACAGTTTCTAAGAATATTACATGAAAAATCAACTCAGTTTAAATCAATATAATATATATGCGATAACCTTTTAGTGTAAGTAATTTAAGTAACAAATACTATACAGGCAAACTGGGTATTTTAAGCATTTAATGGAGAAAAAAAATTTTACGCTTCATCGTCAATAGATTACCATCTCACTTTACAACTTAAAGTGGCTAAACCACTAATATTTGGTACCTAGAAATTAAACACAAATGAGCCGCAACGAATATAATAATGTAATAGAGAGAGAGAAATGGGGTTTAACGACCACTTGACAAAAATTTGGTCATTTTGGGATTTACATATGGTTTAATTTTATTTAAATAATTCGCTTGAACATAGGGGTCTTTAGCAGTAGGAGGAAACTGGAAGACCCGGAGAAAACCCACAAGGTTGGACAGGCGGCGACCCTACTCTAGTTGACTCAAGGAAAAGCTTTATGGTACAGCGCACACGTGCTAACCATTCAGCCATCCAACCCCGCAAATTAATGTAATATGAATGTATATAAACTGATTTACATTCGATGTTTCAGTATTTACCCTAATTTCAAATCAGTTAGGTTCGGCGAAATACGGAAGAAGTCTCAATCGAATGTCAATCTCTAGCGTGTGGTAATTCCAGTCTACACAGATAGTATTTATTGTGCATGCTCTCCAGAAAAGAATATAGCGTCACCATTTGACACGACTCATGGAATATATTTAGCCTTTTTCTTTGAGTCCCTGGTTACAAATGGCACAAAAATGCATTATGGTACATGTATACGATTTGTGTACCAATGGTCAAATGTTTATTTTGTCTTAAATACTGAATATCAGAAGACCATCTTTTGCCGGTAACATTAAAACTTTGGTGTAGATTTAAATTGACAAATAATTGTGTTGTTAATGTCCAGGACTTTGGATGATATTAAGTTAAGGACTTGGCTACTTTAAGCCTACATATTATGCAATACTTGATGAAACTCATTTTGGAAATATTCCAAGAATTATGTCAGCATGAAAAACAAGTAAATGGATTTGACATTACAAGTGTTTCTATGATGGCGATGGGAGTTAGACCACTGCTACTGAATCACATCTGACTAGACCATGAGTATATTGTTGTTGTCTTGTGATGTTACATAAACGTTTTATTTTTACTTCGGATGAAACATAACTTTTAATTAAAGAGCAAATGTTTAATTACATGTATATGGTTTATCACCCTATCTTTCTGCACCGGCCTGGCCAATTAAGACAGGTTCATCACTTGGAACTATTTTAAAATATTTCATATACTTTTTCACTGGGGTAAGAATAACAACATACACCCATACCCAAATCAGATTGACAGTACCTAGGGTAAGAATTACAATTACAAAACACAGACCCAAATGAGACTGACATAGACACTTCCTAGGGTAAGAATTACAATTACAAAACACACACCCAAATGAGACTGACAGGGAACGTACCAGTACCTAGAGTAAGAATTACAATTACAAAATACAGACCCAAATGAGACTGACAGAGAACGTACCAGTACCTAGAGTAAGAATTACAAAATCACACACTCAAAGAACCTTAGCAGAGACAGTTCCTAGGGTAAGAATTACAATACACACACCTGCACCCAAGCATGGTTTTCGCTTGTCAGTGGTGCAGGACAGCGAGCCTGGCAAAGGAAAGTAGGTTGCCTTACAGATTGCACTACATGGATCTGTGCTTATGTGATGGAATGAGTGAGTGAGGGAATGAGTGAGAGTGAGAGAGAGTGAGAGAGAGAGAGAGTGAGTGAGAGTGAGGGAGTGAGTGAGAGTGAGAGAGAGACCAGGTGTTTAATAATAACCTGTTAAATTGATGAATCTGACTTGAAACAGGATACCTCTACCTACAGCTAGTGACTAGGATAATAACATGAAACACTGGTCACATGGGGAAACAATAAATATCAAACCATATTTATCAGTTACAATAAATAAATCTACAAGAATAGATTGTCAGTATTTCTGCAAGCGGTCAGTAACCATAGGTGAACTCTATGCTTAAACACAATCCAGAATTTGGCAAAATCCAGGTTGATAAGGCATCATATTTGTTAATTGTTACTTGTCCTGTCATCAATTTTTATTAATAATTACTAAAAACAACTGCCATTAATAATTACTAGAAACAACTGTTGTTAACTGTTAATAATAATTACTATCAACAATTACTAAAAACAACTGCCATCAACTACTATAGTACTATTAATGACCACTAGAAACAATTGTCATAAATAGAAACAACAGTCATTAATAGAAACAACAGTCATGACAAACCGCTATTTAACTTAGATTTTTGATACCATTCCACCAAGTTATACTTTCAAAAAATTCTTAATTTCAACTTTGTGACTTTACCATGTATTTTTGCAATGATATTGGACCATATATTAAATAATAATAGCTTAAATACAGTGACATGGTTGGGTTGTCATTGGTAGAGATCTCTATGACACCCACCTGAAGTGTAACTTATTGTATGACAACACATCAGCTCCAACCGAGCTCTGTTGTGAGTTATGTTGTGTGTGGGAGTGTGTAGGATATATCCAGTTTTCTAATTAAGACAGAGGAGTGGAGCTCTACCTTATTCATATTTAAGGGAACATTGCCAAAAATATTGTAATTTTACGTTTACAAACAAATCATGAAATAGATACCCTTCTGTGACCTGCTTAACATGATGTCTGACATTTTCTGATATTTCAGTGCAAAAAATTCCTTTTAGTCCATCCTTTATCAGAATCTTCAAATTTCACATTCCACATGCCACACCTTCTCTATGATTTCATTTTACTATGACGTCATATGTGGATTATGGGTTAGGGAAAGGGTTAGGCTTGGCCCAGGGTTAGGGTTAGCCCTGTTTACATCTCAAGACTTTGACGAAATCTACAGGTCCTACCCCTTACCCTAACCCTAATCCACAATCTATGTATGTCATATGTGCTAAAATGCGTAGGACCGTCTTCGATCTAGCGTTCTCCCTACTCCTTATCATGTACAAGCGGGAAATCTAAACCATGCCTCCTGCCTCAATGACAGACCTTACAATTTCATGCACATGGGTTAAAACCATCAAACCAATGAAAAGGTCACATCCTGAAGATATTTTTCATGAGTAATAAAGCCCTAGTATTTTGGTAGAGATAAGAATTCATTAAGATATGATAAATACTCAGTTTGATGTGATACACTTTCTATTTTGTATATCTATTTAATAGGGGCCACAGAGATTTAATAAAAGGTGAGATACTATTATTAATGGTTGGTGTAATATCAGGCCTAAAGGGGTTTAATGAAACCTGACTAACTGATAAAATACTATCTTATACAATATTATCTCTCTACCATCTCTCGCCTTTCTTAACCTTATAACATCTGTACAGATAAACTGAGTTAAATATAGGCCACATGAACCACCCAAACAAGCACCTGTTTCAATGTACACCATTTCAACTGCCCAAGGTTCTATTACATGCACATCAATGTGTGAATAGGTTTCCCATCCAAACAACTAGATGTTACCCCTGACAATTAGGAATTTGGTTTAATAAGTACCATGGTTCTTCTCTAACCGGATTTCATCGCTTAACCACTGTGTCGCTTAAAGAGGAATAACAGGGAATTCCAAAACAAAATTTTTTTGCTTGCTTGTCTTCTGTTTGCCAAACTGACCCTTGTCTAGGACAGCAGTGCCACAATGACAATACTTCCAACGGATCCCAGGTGCCAACCCCGGGTTCTAAACCACCCCCCAAAAAAATAAATTCTTAAGAGATCTTCATAATATTCCAGCCTGCATTCCACTTGTCAGTGGTGTAGGACAGTTTGTCTGTCAAGGAAGCTTATAGTCATTTGGATGGGACAAAAACACAAGATTCTGTGTACCCTGACAGATGGAATTCGATGAAAACTGAAGAGCAGGCGGAAGAGGTTTGGTCGAAATTTTCTTCATTCACCAGGTTGGTGCAGTAAAAAAAGATGTTAAAACTTTTTCATTTCAACAAATCCCAAGCCTCTCATTGCATCATATAAGTAAGAGAATAATAAGTCAACAACACTTAAGACTAGGTAATCTAATCAAACTGTAGCCCAGATCAATATCGATTTTTGTGATAAAAGGTTTGTAAGGGTTACAACTGTAGCTAATAACCGTAACTCTGGCTCGGCTGGTTGCCAGGTTATTCATGCTAGAGGGATAAAATCAGCTAATCCACCTTCCTTCATAATGTAGACCATCACATGTTTTCATATTTTACGATAATCTCACTCAGCTTCCAGACTCATATAGCCAATGAAATTGATTTTCATTTCATACTTCGTTAACTTACGTGGCTATAATAAATAAGCTCGTACATTAACGCAGCCAATAAAATCAACCCAAAATCCGGTCAATACATCATATCTATTGTTTGTTTTCATTGGTCAGTCAACATGGTCAGAGCTGAAACAAAAGTACGCTCAACGATCGACGGAAGCCATAAACTATTCAACATAATCTGGAATCATCAAAAAAATCTATTCTGCAAACTTATCGATTGATACACAAATAAACGGATGAATTAATGATTTTTTTTGAGGGGCGCAGACATATCTTCATGTTACCATCTCCATGCTGATAACTAGGACATCTAACATTGAGAATTATGAAAGGAAAAGGCAGTAATATCTAACTGGAGACTATTTGGATAAGCCCGAACGTTTATATTCATGATGCTATTTACATAGAGAGATAGAGAAATGGGGTTTAACGTCCACTCAACACAAGGTCCATTTAGGACTAACACATGGTTCAATTTTCTTTCAATAATTTGCTTAGTCGTGGAAGTAAACCGGAGGATCCAGAGAAAACCAAATGGACAGGCGACCCTACTCTTTGTCAAATATTGACACGTATATTGTGGTTGTTTATTCAATCACAGTTTCTAACTGTAAGATAGGGGAATGGGTAGCCAAAATATTTAACATGTGGTTTAGATCATAAGGTCTGTCAATGAGTTGAGTAGCAAGGTTTCAATTCAAAGCCTGTACATGTATATGACAATGAGCTGGATTGACTGTTCTCTGGGTCCTCTTATTTCCTCTCACAGCTAAAAACTCCTACCCGCAGAATTGAATAACTGAAATAAAATCAGACCATGTCAGTCCTGAAATGACCTTGTTTGTGAACGCTACACCCATCTCTTTCTCTCCTATTGTAAGATATCTGTAGTATTTTAGAGTATTTAACCACCACCCCATCTCTCTCTCTTCCATCTAAAGATATCTGTTGTGTATTTGAGAGTATTTAACCACTACCACACCTATCACTATTTGTTTATACAGCTAGCCAGTCCGTCAGATAAAACATGTTTAGAAAAACAAATCATTAATAGTAGAATTTATTTATTAAATATATATTCATGTCTGTCACTACTCTCTACTTTTAGAAATATAATCTTCACATTAAACTGACACTGACTTCTACAGGTTTTTCTAAGGGCGAGGGTCTTCAAAAAAAAAAAGGGAGCCATGGTGGGTAAGAGGGTAAGATGATGGCTCGCTAGACTTGAGGTCGCATGTTTGATCTTGCACCCTGCATCGGCTGAGAAAGTTCATCAGGATTTTCTGACGTTGTTTCCCCCTGTCAGTGATGCAGACTCAGTGAATTCAGTACTATTCAGTACATGGTGATTTTGAGACTAACATCTGGTACACAAGGGAGAATATTGCCTGAGCAGCAGCATTTCTGTCTACTATTCTTGAAATTGCAACTGCCAAACTGTATATGGGTCTGAGCTAGACACACCTACCCTAAACCTTTACAACTACGTACTATAAATGAATACATTTATAGACGAATATATTGTTGAATTAACGCTGACCTATGACCTTTACAATGACCTAACCTTAATTTAACCTCAAACATATCAATTTTCACCCTGACATCATCTATTGTATTCTAGACATGCTAATTTACAACTCAACAAATCCCAGTCCTATTATAAACAAACTAAGCATAACAAAAATCTATTTACTATGTGAAAGTGATATCAGGTTTTCTAGAAAGTGTCACGTATGTCCTGTCTCGGGCACACCATACATCTCTTTATGGCACACTGGTTGGGAGATGTAATTCTAAATGATCTACATGTGTTGCTACAACCTACGACAAACTTGGCCCGGGTTCAAAAAGCATTCTCAGAGTTTGATCCAGAAACACAAAACTTTGCATAAAGTTTCTTACTGATGTATTTGATACATTAAAACAACAACATTTTTGTAAAGAGCTATACTTTAGTTAAAATACAGCGAACAATTTTGAGTAAATTCTAGACTGAAGTCTGAGAATGCTTTGTGAACTCAGGGCCTGGTCTTGTTGCAAAGGTGAAAATAGTACAATGTTTTTCCTCAAGCTCTAACCACCCCGAATATACCGGTATACAAAAATGTTCAACAACAGTGAGTGGATACACTTGTAAAATTAAAGATGTTTAAAGTGTTTAAGTTCCTCTATTAAGTACCAGTACTTTAATTCAATTGAATATATCAAACCTCTGGACTGTTAAAGGGGCATTATGCAAATTAGATAAAGAGCTGACAGTTCTCGCTATAATAGTTAAAAGATAGAATATGCTGAAAATCTTCATCAAATTGTTCCACTATTAACCGAGATATTAGCGATTGAATTTTAGGCCTAGCCTCGATCATCATTACTAAAGTCTTGATTATCCACTTTGACGTTAAATCCTCTATCAAAAAACATATTCAAATCCACTAAATATCGCAGACTAACGATGACATCGAGAGTTGATAATGTCTAATTAATAATTTATATAACTTAAAGACCTAAAGAAAGACCTGCAATAGGCAGTAATTACCCCCAAAACTTAAATATATCATACAATCTGTTAAAACTATTTAAGTTACAATAAAATCAAAGTATAGTTTACAAACCTAGTGACAGTGTATATATCCACGTAGTATATATAGTATAAGTAAAAACTATATAAGTACCAGTGTATGTATACTAGAAGGTTAACAGATTGAAGGAAATGACTAACAGTAACCCACTCTATTGTTTATAAAACAAACACAATGTAACTATTTCCTATTATTTAAATATCAACCACACCACAATTATTTACTTTTTCCTTACAATGCGTAAAATTGTTGACCGTCTGCACATACCTACGTCAAGCCCCTTGGATATTTAATTAAGTCAACTCAATTAACATTAATTCATCTATGATTAAGGACAATTAATCCATGGAATTAGTGACATATCATTATTCCAGTGGGAATTGTTGTAGGCAGCATCGTTACTAGAAACAAAACAAATTGCCTCTCCCAGTTAACTTCCGAACTCAAAAGCCTGGCCAGTATCTATTAGACAGAGGACCATCAAAGGATTTTACACAACCCTTTGGTTGCGCTGGCTTGTTTACCATGTCATTGAGTCAACTAGAATGGTTTGAATTCCCCGGTTGTACCCTACATGACAAGGAGTAGGGTCGCCTGTCCAACCTCAAGGGTTTTCTCCGGTCCTCTGGTTTCCTCCCACTGCTAAGGACCCCTACGCGCAAGCGAATTATTGAAATAAAATTGAACCATTGTTAATCCCAAAATGACCTAGTTTGTGTCAAGTGGACGTTAAACCCCATTTCTCTCCTTCTCTCTACCCCAGATCAACATCAGATATAATACAATATCATTATTCAGCTAGTAGAAACCGATTCTGAACTGATATTCCATTCACAATCTTAACTTTAGAGATCAGATTTTCTAAATAAAATCCTGCAAATGATGTTCAGCTATTAGCAGTTAAACAACGTCAGACCCGTATTACATGCATATTTCATATAGAAAGAAAATAGAACTTACTCCAGACGTAGAAGATCGTTTAACAGGCATGCATGTGGAAACCGATATAAATCCAACTTACTCTGACTGCCAGCTCACTAGAAATAATCAGAATTCTTTGTTTGTGTTACCCAACACCTGGTGCCTGCTGTAGAATCAGGTTAGAGTTATCTTTTGTTAACCGGGATACACAAAGACACATCAAAGCACATGATTTAAAGGTGCAATACATTAGCTGAATAACTCTCGAAATATTGATTAAATTAAATTAAATCTTTTTGTTCATTTAATTTGCATGAATAAATTTAAAGATCCAAAAAAGCTCAATTCTCATTCTCAACCTTGATGAAGTTTTTGTTTACCTCTCGAAATATTGATTAAATTAAATCTTTTTGTTCAATCAATTTGCCTGAATAAATCTAAAGATCCCAAAAAACTCAATTATCGATTGTTCTTACTCTATCAGACAATTATATTCCTAAAATGTTTTAGTTGGAAGTTTTTATGAAAACAATTTTAAACAAGATTATTAATTTGCATGAATAACTTTAAACATCTGAGTTTTAGGCCATTTCGGGACTAACATATGGTTCAAATTTATTTCAGTTAACTTGTGTATGGGAGTCTTTAGCCGTGGAAAGAAACTGGAGAAAACCCACAACATGTTGATCAAAAAAAGACTATTTGTTTTTATTTAAATGCTGGGCAAATCCTTTAAATGCTAAGCATGTCCCTTTAAATGTCAAAAAATGAAATGATTTAATGAAAGCCATTTTATTGTACGGATCAATACACCACTTAACATTACACCAACTAATAGTCAGCACGCCCTCGTCTAAATATAACCTAACAAAGACAAACGTTTATTTCAATAATTGTGTATTATAACAACCTACATGTATAATCACAGCCGACAATCTCTCTTCTACAATCTACATTTAGTTTAGTACAAACAATCAAAGTTCTACTTTTGTTTTGTTTTATGTAAACGATCAAAGTTCTACTTTTATTTGTTTTTGTTTGTGTAAAATATTAAAGTTTTACTTTTGTTTTGTTTTATGTAACTATCAATGTTCTACTTTTGTTTTGTCTGTGTAAACGATCAAAGTTAGATTTTTTTGTTTTGTTTTATGTAGACTATGAAAGTTCTACTTTTGTTTTGTTTACGATCAAAGTTATACTTTTGTTTTGTTTAGTACGATCCTCCATCTTTTTCATTGTTAATTGTGCGTGTGGTGCTAGCTCACTTACCAGGCAATACCCGGTGCGAACATGCAATGGTGTGGATTATGCTTTGAAAATTAAAATATTGTTCCGAAAATAACGCACAGAGATTTTAAAATTTGACACATTCAGTAGTTATTTGTACTGTATTTATCTTATAATTAGCTTCTAAATACCATTTCATTTCCGAATATGGTACTTAAATCTGACAATAATATTTTAATTGAGTACACCCTTTTACTAAAGAGCACACCGATAAACAGCTATAACTTAACAGCATTGACTAAAGAGCAAACAGCTATAATTTAACAGCATTGATTAAAGAGCAAACAGCTATAATTTTAACAGCATTGGCTAATTTAAAGAGAATATTGCTGTAATTATAACAGCATTGGCTAACTAAAACGCATAATGCTATAATTAAAACAGCATTGACTCCCTTAAACCCACACAGCTACAACTGTAACAGCATTGACTAACTAAAATGCATAAAGCTATAATTTTAACAGCATTGACTAAATAAACAAACACAGCTTTAATTTAACTAAAATGAATACAGCTATAATTGTAACAGCAATGGCTAACTAAAACGCAAAGCTATCATTATAGCAGCATTGACTAAACTTAAAGAGATTACGTTCTCTGTTTAGACAGTACAATCGGATGTAACAAAGTAGCCTATTGTATTTGTCACCAAGTGAGACGCTCCTCTCAGTCCCAACAATGACAAGAGGGGGGATGAAGCTACACTTTCCTCCCATTCATCAAATTCACAACAACAAAAAGTTTCTCGACAATTTCCCCTTTCTTCCTGTGAACAAAGGGGTTGATGTTGGTACAATCGGTCACTTTAACCTGATGGTGTCACATGTTGTCATGCTGACAAGGTAGGGACTAAATCAGATTATAACATAATATAAAATGATAAATTTGTCTATCGTTAATAATTCAATTCTTTGTCCCGGGAACCAATTAAATGCCATCTTTTTAAATCGTAAAAACACAGCTGCTATAAGTGATAATGACTCACAACCGCAACTCATAAATTTATACGTTAATATTACTTTTATATATATAATATAAATTCATAATATTTCCCCGAAGAGAGCGACGTCCACTTGACAAAAACTAGGTCCCATCAGAACTAACAAATGCATCAAAATGTCTGTCATTGAGTCAACTGGCGTAGTTTCGATTCCCCAGTTGTACGTGTCCAACCTCATGGGTTTCTCCGGGTCCTCCGCCTACCTCCCAATGCTAAAGACCCCTACATGCAAGCGAATTATTGAAATAAAAGTTGAACCATATGTTAGTCCCGAAATGATCTAGTTTTTGTCAAGTGGACATTAAAATTTAAACCCCATTTCTCTCTCTCTCTCTCTGTTGTCATGTACCTACCGCAGCCTTATTTTATGCAAAATCTGCCAAAGAAATTCTTAGAAAAGTGTATTACGATAAAGTTAATATCTCATATCTTTGACTTTTCAATTGCGTGTCGAGATCTGATCCTCAACAATTACCATTCTGGCAGATTTCCTAAATCTTGTAAATATCAATGAATTTATTAGCTGCGTCTTTCTTACTTACGATTCCTAGCCGCGTCTTACGATTCCTTATACTTTACTAACCCTCCGGAGACTGGCTCCAACAGACGAATCTGTCATCAAATACATCATCCAGACCGTAGGTCATGTGACCTTTCAGATTGTACCTCCTGACATGAAAGAGCTGTAGAAAATAATTGAAGTAAAAGCGAAATAATTGAAAGTGAAGTAAATTAGCAGATAGCAGGCTATATCATCATAATGGCACCATGCTTGTTATCAGACTTATTAAAGAGGTTGATAAATTTCGCCTCCTGGCACACAACCCACGATAATTCATACAGAAAGTCATAATATGAATATTCACCATGGTGAATTGATGGAGTCTACCGAGACATGCAGTCTCTAACATCAAGTATAATTGTTGTGTAAATCATCTTGACAATAAATGGAATGCGGTTTAACATCGTACTGTTTTGCTTAGACTACACCATACAGTGTGTTGTATGAGGGACTTTTTGTCCGGACAGCGGCACTATAGTCTTTTTTCGTAGCATCCGAACGGCTATACGTTGTCCCTTGCCAGATCCGCTGTCCTGCACCACAGACATGGGGGGACAATGCCGGAAAATCCCAATGAATTTGATCCCTGCATTGACTGAGAAAATTCATGTTCCCCCTTGTCAATGGTGCAGGAACAACCTATGGCTATCCAGATGGGACAAAATATTGAGGTCCTGTGTACACATTGGTGTGCACGTAAAAGATCCCTTGAATTTGATATAAGAGTAGGCTGTAGCACCACCGTCAGGGCAAATTTACATTCGTATGGCGTATGAACGTCTTCTTAGCCCAGTCGGAGCAGAACAGTAGGACGTAAAACCCCATTTCATGGACTGATAAAAGCTTTTCTCATGTTTTTATAATTTGTTTGTGTCTATTACTAATCTTGTTGACAGTTATTAAATGTACTTGGGACCAACAGAATTAATTCTTACAACTAGTTATAAATCTGGCTGTCGGCCAATGATAAATCACCTCTTAAATGGCTTTAGGTTATGTACATTACCATGGAGATTTATTGCTTTTTGTGTAAAATCATGCTTGTGCTGGGGTGACATATTACATTGCCAATTTTACAACAAAATAATTTTTTGGCAATAATTGGACAATTATTTTATTTTTATGTTTAAATGTCTTTTTTTTAAAAATAGAAATGATCAAATGGTGTATGGAAGAAAAACAATATTAAGTCGGAAAGAGATTTGATTAATTAATCAAACAAATTAATTTGAAATGTCAAGAATTTTAAAAATCTGTGGAAATAATCAAATAATGCCACCAGAACATCTAATACTTTAGACGCCTGGCTTTTCTTCTATGTTAAAATAATTAAAGAAAGAAATATGTTCGAAGATGACCCAATGACCCAGTTGCTGAATCATATTTTTAAAGGGACAATTCAAAGAACTGAAATTAAATGATGTTTAACGTCCTACACTTCTTTTCCGCCTTTGTTAATGAAGACGGGCACACTTCATGTAGTGTGCTATGACAGAAATTTTGGCTGACAGTGGCGCTACAGCCTACTCTTACTTCAAATTCCAACTGTTAAGGTTTCTTTTATGTGGACGCCAACTGTCAAAAATTCTTTTGTGTGCACACCAATGTAAAATTTAACCATATACATGTATGTTAGTCTCGAAATGACCTAGTTTGTATCAAGTAGTCCGAGTGGATATTGAAGTTTGGGAATGAGTACAGTAACATCTTTTTTTTTAGGCTCAATGTCTCTTTTAGTTGGATCAGTTCTTTGTTTATTATGAGTAGTTTACCATCTGTTGGCTATCATTGTTAAACTTGCCGGCTTCCAAAATAAAAAATATCAAAGAAACGCTACCCATTCAAGATACGTTTTATATTCTAATTATTAGGTTTTTGGTTTATGATACCACAGACCTTATAATGGTACTATTATAGAGTCCATTATTATTGCCACAAATGAATTCAATAACTGTAAACTGGCTGCCTTACAATCTCTTGAAATCTAAAATACGTTTTTATTTTAATTACTAGGTGTTTGGTTCATTATACTGACTAATAAATCTAATAACTGTAAAATTCTCCTGCTTTAAAATCCTTCAAAATATAAAGTACAATGTACCTTTTTAACTGTTAGCTCCATGGTTTATTGTACTCAAGAGTAAACTTGCTGGCTGAAAATTCTTTGAAAAATAAAATACATTTTTTTTTATATCAATCATTAGCTTTGTGGATTCTGTTATAATTTCTGATACTTACTTATAAAATCATTAAAACTGATTAATTCATATAATCTTCTCTTAATACAACGGTCGACGAGGACATTATGTTTCAATGCACTGATAAGTACCCAAAGTGGTTTATCAATTATGCATTAAATTTATCGACATGAATTCAATTTATAGCCTAATTAATGGTTTCTAGTGATTTCATTTTCAGGTAAAATAGGTTAAGAGGCATTTCAGTTGTCCAGTCACTTCATCACAGCAAGCACCTGTTGATTTCTTCACATAGTAATTATCAGCTAATTCTATATCAGGGTTCAATTTAAGAGGTATCGCATCGCAAAAAGCGACTCAAATTGCAGTAAAAAGCGATAGAATTATTTTATTAATTAGCCAAAAATTTCTTTTAAACTTGTGAAGTGCGATTCATAATATTTTGGAAGAATGTGGAGCATCCATATATAAATCGAGGCGGTATAGGCTATAATATGAATGTTTGTCAATCATCAAGTTTCGGACTGTTGTCCTAGTTCCTGTTCTAGTGAGGCTACTCATTGGTTTTAGACTAAATTGAAACCTGTTCTTTATGTTAAGGCCAGCTCAAACCCAGATGGGTTTAGTCTGGCTTCACTAGCCCAGTCTGTGCAGAACAAAAGGACTTAACTCATTTCATTTGTTCATAGACTTATATGTATCAACATATATATATATACAGGTAACAATACAATCTGTCATGGTTCACTGAACTTGTACATGTATTTAATTCAATTAAACTTAAAATTAGACGTTTCTGTTCTATTTCTGTCGTTATCTATAGATCTTAAACTAGAAATAAATTTGACACGGGAAGCGTCTGTCTGGTGTACAATCATCATTTCTAGTAGGTTTCTTACAATAAACAGCTCTCAATCTCAGAGTTTATAGAATTTGGTTCCAGGTGTATGAAAGCACTGGGATCCATCACTACTAATTTGAATACTGGACAGTTTTACGTGTACGTAAAAGATCCCTATAAGAGTAGGCCAAACTCCACCTCGATATATGTGGTCCCAATTAAATGAGCATGACCCCGTGAACGTTTCAGTCCACTGAATTTCAGGCTCAGGCGCATTAGGTCCTTGGTAAATTTAAACCTGGGCAAAGCTGGGTATCCTGCTAATGTATTACATAATATCTGCAATCTTCATCTTATTTCCTCCCACTTTTAACGACCTATACGCAGGCAATTTAGTTCCTCTCTTTCATTATTTTCATTCCAGAAAATGTCAGATCAGCATGTATAAGTGATTTTTTTTTAAAGTTGAAGAGAGAAAACGATGTCATATTTCATAGATTTAAGATATAACGAGGCTTCTTTTTTATTCACCAAGAAAAATTCTAAAATGCCAAATTAGATATCTATTCAAATTCGCTATGTCTATTTTTCATATACAGTTCAACATTCTTACAACATTTAATTGTACAGAAGTAGAAAACATGAACGCAAAGAACGTTAATAATGATTCTTCCTACATTTTTGGTTTTCTTTAATAATTTGCCATTTTTGTATCCAACTGGGAAGCCAACGAAGCAAAAAGTTAAACTGTTGATATTTTTCTTTTATAAGAATGATAATTACGCGTCACATGTAATAACGACTCTTTCATGTTCAATTAAATTAACCAACCAGAAAAGAGCGAACAAAAATGTTGATCATTTTATTCTTATCATCCCATCCTTCATCTGAGATATGATTATGAAAAGGATGGGTTGAAATATTTCAAAAACATTGAATTTACATTTACATACATTTAAAGATACGCAACTTCTACATTATCACAAAACTTATTTTTTCATAACCTATGTAAGGCATTCAGTAACTGGATAGAGCAATAAACTAGAACACATACTTATGGAAGAACAATTACTGATTTATTTAGGCGACGTTTTGAAGAGAATCCTCTCAGCATTATCAAGCTAATATTTTTTCATGTGAAGTTACGAAATTAAATTAATCAAATAAGTTTATTATAACACACTGTCAACCTTTGTTTGGTCATTGGTTGAGAGATATATCATTCATATAATATAATAATATTAATTATTACTTCATTACACACTGTCAACCACTGCCACTCAACAACTGTTTGGTAATTGCTTGAGAGACATGTCATACTTTCCAATTAATATACACTGTCAACCACTGTTTGGCTGTTACTAGAAACCAACATCATTGACAACCAAAGCTGTTTTTAGATTAATATATTTTTTAGCAGTTGATTGCAGGTAAGATATTTAATGTCTATTATGGGTTGGAAACAGATGGAAAACTTTGCAACATCATTGTCGAAACTCAATAAACTGTCTATTGTATAATTCCATATACATAGTCAATATCTTTGCCTTAAGACATTGTCAAATTTGATGTACACTGTAAAATAACTATAAATGTTTAACCAGCTCTCAAATATGATTATCTGATCAGTATATTAAATGACAACAATAATATATAAACATTGCCAGAAACATAGAAATTAAGAGAATAACATTAACCAGTAGACCTAATATAACTCAACATCAAGAGTTAAACACACACAGGGTCTCGTAGGCAATGTACTTAATATATATAGGTTGATTCTACCCTGGGTCAGCCCCCTTCATAAAACAATTACCTATATAAGAAGTGCGTAAACTATAAGATAGGCCAAGTCAACAAAAAAAGCATGGAAATTTTTAAAATTGGTTCCCACGACGATTGAAATAAGACTTACTTTTATTGACTTTTAATCTGTGAAGCAGAAGAATTAATCCTTAATCTCATCAGTTATAATCCCATGTGTTCAGTAGAGCAGGTAAAACCTCTACTGGCTACGAAAGTAACATTATCATGCTACAAGTCCGAGGGAGTGAATGGCACAGCCTACATGATAGGATCAGCTGGTAGTATTCACATACAATGCAACACATGCCGTAACCCACTTAGATAATCTTAAGACAACAAATTTTGAAAAATATATATTTGAACAACAATTTAAATTTATCTTATCTGATCAAATATTGGTTTTTGCGGTTAGATTAATTTGAAGTGTTTGTGTCGAGGGAGGAGAAGGGAAGAGCCTGTGAATGGTTGAGGACAGAGAGAGAGATATTATATGGTCAGTAGAGCGAGAGAAGAGTTAGTATGTCAGGTGTCATGTACACTAAGATTATCAACTACACCTTTGCTTCACACACACACCTTTAACACATCTGTACTCAAATACCTCGATTATCCCTTAATTACTGATATTAAACTCATTAAAATCACCATAAATTAAAACTTTCCAGGGTAACACTTGTAATTTGCGGAAATTTTCTGGGGTGTAGAATAGGATTATAATGTTTTATGGTGGGTAATTAAACAGGAACAGGGCAAGATGTGTTGAGAGTTTCGGTGGAGGTATTCGTGGAATCTTTGTAAATAAAGATTTATAACAATGCCCAGTAACAACAATAGAATATGTATCAGATCCAATACTAGTATACTACTTGAGTAGACATAGATTATATCCAGCAGTTATTTTAACCTCCCCCCCTTAATCTTATTCACCAGATTGTGGACTATAAAATAAACAAATTAATTTAATAGGGTCATACATGTGCCCTGCTTTCTTTTCTTTTCATACAAAAACAAATTGTTTGGGGTTTTTTGCTGCTTAAATGTAATTGGTTATTTTCTTTGTAAATAATGGAGTAGAGTTTTTTTATATGATTGATGCATCAAAGACTCGACTGGGGTAAATTTACTAGATAAGACTCAAGACATCATAAAAACTTTGCTTCTTTTCAAAATATTATCAGACAAAGAAGACAAAGAATGTTTATGCCCGTTTCTTGTGTGATATTGCTGTACTGTACCCTGTTCTGCTGTCTGGGCAGTGAATAAAACAATCTCCTATACTATCCAGTCTAACAGCCTGGTATAGAGAGAGAGATGGGGTTTAACATCCACTCAACAAAAACTAGTTCATTTCAGGACTAACAAATGGTTCAATTTTTTATTTCAATAATTTTCTTACAAGTAGGAATCTTTAGCAAGGATCCTTCTCCTTGTCACGTACAACTGGGGGATTCGATCTACACATGTACATGTTTACATATATATAAAGTTACCTGCATGACATATGCTTGGATTTACCTGTAAATATTTTAATTATTTGTATACCTGAATGACACCTGAAGTGTACTTAATTTAATGGATGGCTATCTGTGACCTAGTTATATGAGAAGAGATTAAGATTAACCTACATGTATAAATAGTTGGCTATTTCCAGGTTGGTTTGTGAGAAGATCAGGTTCATTGGGAGGATTGTTGGGGGGCTGGGAAGAAGGCTGGTTTGGGGAGGAGATCTGGTTCATTGGGAGACTAGGTGGGAGGTTGGTTGCAGGGGAGATCTGGTTTATTGGGAGGCTTCTTGGGAAGCTGGTTTGGGGGGAGGAGATCAAGTTTATTGGGAGGCTTGGTGGGAAGCTGGTTTGGGAAATCCAGTTTACTGGGAGGCTTTGTGGGAAGCTGGTTTCTGGGGAGAAGATAGATTGGTTTGGGGAGCAGATCAAGCTGGTTTAGGAAGAGATCACAAGGAAATCAGATTGGTTAATAGCCTGGTTTGAGAGGAATCAGGCAGATTTGGGAGGAATCAAGCTAGTTTGGGAGGAATCAGGCAGGTTTGGGAGGAATTATGCTGGTCTGGGAGGAGATCTGGTCGGTTGGGGAAGACCAGTTTTGAAGCTGGTCTGGGAGGAGATCTGATCGGTTGGGGAAGACTAATTTTGAAGCTGGTTTGGGTGGAGATCTGGTTCTTTTTTCCTTGCACCCATGGCGGCACCCATTTGGCTTGCGTGTGTAGCAGTCCTCTTCTGCACTCTGCTATTGCACCACCTGGCTCCTAACCCTTGTGGTGTGTAACTATGCATGTCGACCTTCCCACCCAGTTTGAAAATAGACTCCACCAATAGATATAGCTGGGAGATGATTTATCAGGAGTATATCTCACCCAACCATCTACATTCATCAGCTTGTTACAATTCTTATCACCTTACAACAAATACTACAATACTCAACAATGGGGTCAGTCCAAACTCCAACATTTTATACCAGCTTGTCTTTAATGGTTTAACATTCACTCTAACTACATGTCATTATGGGTACAACATTATAATCAGGCCTGGGAGGGAGAGAGAGAGAAAGAGAGAGAGGTGGTGTGGGTTACCGCCACTCAACACAAACTAGGTCATTTCAGAACTAACTTATGGTTCAATTTTATTTCATTTAATCGCTTGCAGGTAGTGGTCTTTAGCAATGGAAGGAAACTGTGAAGATCAGGAGAAAACCCATGAGGTTGGACAGGCAACCCTACTCCTTGTCACATGTTAACCACTCGGCCACCCCCAACGCAGCCAAGTATTGAAATAATGACTGGGTTGGTGAATGGTCTAACTGGCCTGGTTTGGATTCCACACTTGTATGTGACAAGGAAAAGGGTCGCATTCCTAACTTTGTGGGTTTTCTTTGCCTCCTCCAAGTTCCTAACACTGCTAAAGACCCCTACACTGAATTTATGAAAGAAAATTGGAGCATTTGTTAGTCATGAAAAAAATGGCCTACTAGTTTGGGTCAAGTGGACATTAAAACCCCATATTTCTCTCACCTGGCAAAATGTCTGATGAACTGTTGCCAGACTTTTATTCTATTCCAATGGGGGGGGGATGGCCTAGTGGTCTAGAGTGCCGCGCTTCGACCTCTAGCTGGCCGGTCACCTCTGGCTTGCGGCTGTGGTTTCGATCCCTGGTGTGAGCGTATGTGGCATGGAGATAGGGGCACCTTCTCAACCTCGTGGGTTTCCTCCGGGCACTCCGGTTTCCTCCCACTGCTAAAGGCCCCTATGCGCAAGCCAATTATTCAAATAAAATTGAAACCATATGTTAGTCCCAAAATGACCTAGTTTGTGTCGAGTGGACGTTAAACACCATTTCTCTCTCTCTCTCTATTCCAATGATTAATAAGTAAGACATTGAACAAAATCCATATTAAAAATATTCAAATCTTGTTAACACACTATCGACAATTCTATACAGCCAGACATGTTATATTGTATATATCTGGCTCAAATTACTTCGACAAACTGACCATTGTGAACAAAAATGACAAGTCCCGAAAAAAAGATGTGCATTAATTGTAAAGAGACAAAAAAAACTTTAAGAGACATGTCACATGGATGATGTGAATAAAATCTCAACTTAATAAAAAAATAAACAAATTGATGAACTTTTTACCTGTAAATTAGAGGTGTGTTGTTTTTTTTACCTGTTGACCAGTGTCCAGTCACTACCTGGTGTATAGAGGTTGGACAGGATATCATATATCAGCTATATCATCTTGTCTACATGACATGTCATACTATATACCTTCAAGGTCTATTTACGTGACAAGGAGTAGGGTCGCCTGTCCAACCCCATGGGTTTTCTCCAGGTCCTCCGGTTTCCTTTAAATGTTAAAGAACCCTACACGTAGAGCTGGGCGATATTTCGGTATTTCGATATAAAACCGTCACGGAAATAAAAACCGTGAAAAATACCGTCTTTAGAAAAATATCGAAAAACCGAACATACCGCGATATATCGCGGTTTTGACTTTTTTTGATGACATTTTACATAAATATTGAACAAAATGTTTTCTTTTTTATGTTATTTACGATATTTTATTGCTAAATGATGAAAAAATACTGCTATAAACTCCCGAGTATTCATTCCACAAAGTTTGCAAATGCCGATGCGGAGCTTTATTTACGTCACGTGGCTTATCGTCCACCTTTCCACCGGTTAGAATTATCCCTGTTTCGGTTCAATTTCTACACATCTTGAAGAATGGTGAACACCGATACTTTGATTTTCAAAAGAAAGAAATCAATGATTTTAAGAATGAATTAAATTTTAATAAAGCAGAAATATAAATAATGCCAATCACATTGGGAGTCCCGGTAGACTGATTATCATTCAGCGTCGGACGTGTCATGGCCGTCGTGATCGGGGAAAAATATTTGACGAAAACAATGGGCACTTTTTGACATTGTACTTATGTTTTATGCATTTTCAAGAAGGCATAAGCTTACTCTTGAATGGGAAAGAACAGTTTGCAAGGGTAAACAAAGTCCAATCTTACACGTAGCTATAAAAATATGCACGACCGAAAGAACAAAAACTTTTTAATGTTGTTTGGGCTTCCTTCATTCGAAATACATGTATTTTTAATTTGAATAAAATATTATAATTAATATTTTGAATATTAAAATTGTAATAAAAAACAACTTTAGCAAGTTTTCATTGCTATAGATTTTTAAAAATAATATTGACTAGAAATAATGATATTGAGGGGTATTTGCAACTTTTTATGCATGTTTATTTACATTTAAAAAGTGATAAACTGAAAGTATTGACCTTTTATAAAATATCACGATATAGTGATTATATCGCGATAATTTCAAAAAATATCGCGATATCTGTTTCTAGGTATATCGCCCAGCTCTACCTACACGCAAGCGAATTATAGAAATAAAATTAAACAATATGTATTATGTTCATCCCAAAATGACCTAGTTTGTGTCGAGTGGAAGTTAAATCCCATTTCTCGCTCTCTATTTCGAGTTCAGGTTGTATGTGACAAGGAGTAGGGTCGCCTGTCAAACCTCGTGGGTTTTCTACAGGTCCTTTGGTATTCTCCCGCTGCTAAAGACCTACACCGTTAGTCACGAAATGAACTACCTTGTGTCGAGAGGACATTGAACCCCAGTATTTTCCAAAACAAACTTTCAAATTGGCTTGGCCCAAGAATAAAATGAAAAGCTGAAACTGAAAATTTGTTTTAACAATCAACAGACCTAGGTAGAAATACACTAATCAGCTGGAGAAGTTCATCTTTAATATTGTACCTTTTTTCGTTTGTTCGTTTCTGGATGTTTAACGTCCACTTCCACCTGAGGTGATATCGTAGACTAAAATATTCTACCTGTCTCAGCTCGTTATTTCACCTGTGCTCTCCATCTATACTGACAGTCATACCTGAATTCACCTGGCACGACATTACAATAGTCCAATCTAATTTACCTCAAATTGACACAAGAAACCAATTAACACACAATATACCTTATCACTGGTAATCCCCTTAACGGACTGGACAATCATAACATAGACAGGTAATTCACACCTGGAAATAACCATTCACACCTGTACAATAAAAGACCTGTATATATAACAGTAGTCTACATTAACAATAGGGGCTATATTTAAACTAGGGGTCAAGCGGGGACAGCCTTTTCTTTTATTCTATCGAGTACGGTACCCAAAAGCAAAATAAGCTTACAAAGCAAGATAGTGAAAATGAATTGTAATGGATTATTTTCCAATATCAAAAATAAATTTCTTTTGAAATAAACAACTTTGTGAGATGAGTGTGAGAAAAAATACCCCAAACAAAGTCAAGTGCAAGAGAAATATTGTGTCTTGTAGTGAAGACTATATGACAGCAGTGACAACAAAATACAACAACATTTCAATGACTTTCTTTGTTCATCAAATTTCATGTCTGTTTTGTTCTCCGAAGAAGTAAGTTGCTACACTTACAAAACGTTGATGGTTTTGTAATGCCTAGACTTTGTTTTAAACCACATTTTCATGTGGGCATACACAGAAACCCTAGCATATTTGAGAGAGAAAGAAATGGGAAAGAGAGAGAGAAAAGGGGTTTACATTCACTCAACACAAACTAGGTTATTTCTGGACTAACACAGGGTTTAATTTTATTTTAATAATTCGCTTGCACGTAGGGGTCTTTAGCAGTGGCAGGAAACCGGGGAAGAAAGAGAAATGGGGTTTTAACATCCATTCGACACACACAAGGTCATGTTTGGACTAACATATGATTCAATTTTATTTGAATAATTCGCCTAAGGTTCTTTATCAATGAGAGGAACTGGAGAAAACCCACAAGATGTGTGTAGGGTTCTTTAGTAGTAGGAGGAACAGGAGAAAAACTACGAAGTGCAAAAGAGAGAAACAGGGCTTAACATCCATTGGGCACAAACCAGGTGATTTGGGGACTAACATATATCAATTTTATTTCAATAATTCACTTGCCTTAAGTAGGGGTAAACTGAAAACTCTTTGTCATGAACAAGCTGAAAATCTAACCCAATGACAGACCTTACGACCTAAACCCCATGCATCAAACCATTCAGCCACCCAATCCACTCCTAAAACACTTGAAATAATTTTTTGTTGAAAATTGATTGCAATGCACAGCCCAATCCATAATTCAAGATTCTATGTTTCACAAATAATCTAAAGCATCTGATGTAAAAAGGTCCGAGATCAGATCGGATAAAGACATTTAGGATTTACAAATCTGGGTATTAAGAAGATTTGTAGGATGAAAAGGTTGAGAGAAGTCTATAGAAGGGTTATCATTATATATTCAGTGTTTAATCTGGGAGTGAAACTTGAGATAAGTCCCAGCACATAAACTTGTCAGATATCAATTTACACCAGGACATTCATGTATATCTTTATTCATTATATTGTATCAGTTTGTTCTCTACATCCTTCCAGGTCAACAGGCCTGGGTGTATGACATGAAAACCATACCAGAAAAACTGGATGAACTTTCTCGGCCAATGCATGGATCAACACCCGACCTCCAGGTCAACAGGCCTGGGTGTATGACATGACAACCATACCAGAAAGACTGGATGAACTTTCTCAGCCAATGCATGGATCGAACACCCGACCTCCAGGTCAACAGGTCTGGGTGTATGACATACCCAAAGATATTCATGTGCAAGACATGAAATGAAATGGGGTTCTCGTTGTCACACTTCTCTGCATCAACAATGCTTATAACACAGGAGGGTTATTCCATGCAGTGTGCTATGAGGGAGACCATTTCACCTGAACAGCGATGCTATGGCAACTCTTCAGATTTCCAACACCTTATGGTTTCATCTCATCCGGCAGTGGACAAATGTTATCAAGCAACATGAATATCTAAAACTACCCAGGGATGATCCTGCCACATGCCAGCACACTGCTTTATTCTCAAAGCATTACATTTCGACAATTAACCTCTTATCATCATTATCAAACACAATGACTCATGGTGAATAGGGCTGCAACGATTCATCAATGAATCACGAGGTTTTAAAATTCCTTGATGTACGATACAACCAATGTCTGTATCGCGATTCGTTATCCAAATAAAAATTTCCCCAAAATAGACAAATATTCTTTTAAATGTGTAAATAAGTCCATGAGCAATATAGCTTTTCTACTTTCAGCGAGTGTTAAGGCATTTTCGACACTTGAAGTAGCTTATTAGTTGACCGAGAAAACACCACATTTAAAGCATAAAAAATGCCTATCTTTTAAATTTATTTTCTATCACGATATTAATCGTATTGTAGACTATGAATCGTGATGCGCATCGAATCGTGGCTTTGTCGTATCGTTGCAGCCCTAATAGTGAAACAATTTAAACATAGAGAAAGGTTAAATCATTGCATACTCTTATACATTAGTCTTCAAGTTAACTAATCTGACGAACACACTTAACAGGTATTAGAAGGAACTGACTGGACTTGCTTGTCGATGACACTGCCTGAAATATCTTCTCACTTTCAATTTATCTAGTGACTGAAGCTAATGATCCACACACTATTCCTGCTAACCAATCAGGACCATTAATTATCCCTAATGAATGCTAATTAACCAATGATACGACAGTAAATACCCGGTGATCTATTAGCGATATGACGTAATAAAATAAACAGGTTTTATTAATACAACTAATAAAGGTTATATAATGGAGATCTAGGAGAGACTCCAGCCAAGGATTACTTAATATTACATACTACTCTCTAAATTACTTATAAATAAACAGCTTTCACACAACTAATAAATAAGATTTAACAGTTAATTAACCCTTTAAACCATTAACTGGTGTCTTGAACTGACCAATCACACTATCAGCTAATCAGTTTACAGGTTCTAATAGCACCATGTGGGTTTAAAGGGTTATGTAATGCACATGCTCCATACATCACAAGATTGTCCGCGATCGCACTTCGGTGGAAGCAGATGTTAAATAAAGCTATCTTTACACAATCACAATATATCACAAGTTTTATGGCACACACACACATTCTGGTTTTGCCTGACACAAAGAGGCCTGGAAATAACGGCAAAAAAAAAATGTCAGGCAATAATGAAATATTACCTGACATTTTCAACTTGGGACATAATATCAATATCAATAAAAAAGACAAATCAGTGCCGGGGGGGGGGGGGGGGGCATCAGAGGTTTTGTGCCTGACAAAACCTGAATCAGCGCCTGAAATTGTTTGTGACAGATACCTGGTTAGACCATCCAAACCCTCCACAAGATGTATTATATATCTTTTATTATCAGTGTTTTTAGTTGAAGGTATTTATAATAAATGTCAGACACAAGTTCAAAATGCCAAGTACGAGTTCAGAAGTGCTGGACATTTTTGTGAGGTAAAATGTACAAATTAACCATTTAAGCCAGTGTAATCAGCTCACAGGTACTAGGATTTAAAGGGGGGGGAGAGAGAATGAGAGAGGGAGAGAGGGAGAGAGAGAAAGAGATGGGTTTAACATCCACTCGACACAAACTAGGTCATATAATTGGGACTAAGGCATGGTTAAAATTAATTTCAATAATTCAATTACAGGTAGGCGTCTTTAGCAGTGGGAGAAAACCGGAGTACCCGGAGAAAAACTCACAAGGTTGGATAGGCGACCGTACTCCTTGTCACGTACATGTACTTAGTACAAGAGAGGAATCGGAACCACGCCATCTGACTCAATGACAGACCCTCTGATACAACACACGCACACACTAACTATTCGGCCATCCAACCCCCTATGTAAGTTGGTACAGAAGAGTAGGACGCTAAATCGCTTTTCACTCCATTGAAGGAGATCATTAGGAACAGCGTAGGGGTCTTTAGCAGTGGGAGGAAACCGGAGGACCCAGAGGACACTAATAAGGTTGGAATCAAAGCCACACCACTTAACACATGACACAACTAGCATAACCCATTCGGCCACTTAACCCCTTCATTTCTGGAATGTGTGTGTGTGTGTGTGTCTACCTCGAGAAAATGTTGAAAATGTCGAGCTGAACCAGACAGGCAGACAGATATATAGGGGTATATTTATAAACATATATACAGCTAGCAGTCTTTAAACATTACCAGGATACGCTAGTTAATACTGTTGACTCTGGCTATATACTACATTTAATGATAGATGGTGGCTATACTATAAATTATTTACAATATACTGGAGAGATTTAACGGATTCTTGTGTAATCAACAACTCTCGGCTGTCTACTTCTAGCCAGTTACTCTCCTGGGTGATGTAATATCTCTTATTATTTAATATAGGCACTTGTGTGGTCAGGAAAGGTTGGACTGACAAATTGGTCCGGGATCAAATGTGTCTAATTTCGGCAGTGATTGTGGGGTCTGGAAAAGCTTGATTGACAGATTGGTCCAGGATCAAACAAATCTATGCGTGGGATGAAAATCAAATGTGTCCAATTAAGACAGTGGTTGTGGGGTCTGGAAAAGCTTGATTGACAGATTGGTCCAGGATCAAACAAATCCATGCGTGGGATGAAAATCAAATGTGTCTAATTTGGGCAGTGATTGTGGGGTCTGGAAAAGCTTGACTGACAGATTGGTCTAGGATCAAACAAATCCATGCGTGGGATGAAAATCAAATGTGTCCAATTTAGACAGTGGTTGTGGGGTCTGGAAAAGCTCGACTGACAGATCGTTCTGGATGTAAATCCCTGTGTCGGCCGAAACAATTCTTATGTATCTAATTTGGTTGTGAAGTTAGAAAACTGGACTAACGGTTAGGAAAGCTGAAGCCCCAATTTGAAGTGGTAGTTAAACCCCATCTCTCTCTCTTGTTCCCCCATCGGAGCAACAAACACCACTTTGCCTATCAACCCCACAGGCATTAAACATTTCAAGTATAAACATTGTCAGAAAAATGTCAATCGGCTGTCTCAATCTGATCAACTTCAAGTTGATTAAGTTCCCTAATCTCTACTTCAGATGATGTCATATCCCTCCTTACTTAATTTAATCCCTGGACCTGTCAATAACCGACTCCTTCAACGACATGTCAATTCTTGTCAATCACATATCACTCAAATTTACCAGACGGAACAATGACAGATGACAAAATATGAACTGTAGGACAAATTCAATCTATCAGCATAGGCGTACGAGGCCGAACTTGTTTGGGGGGGCCAGCATATTTTCCCGACAAATATATTTCTTTAGAATCCGCGGAGCGGCGGGGGTTATGGGGGGCCTCCCCCAGAAAATTTCGAAAACCAAACGGCTGTAGAAACGATTTCCAGGCATTTCGAATACTTTCTAGTAATTTGGAGTGGGTAGTAAATTATGTCAGTTGCAGCATAAAAACTGGTAAAAAGTCATCTTTAAAATAAGCTCTATTACTACGAAAACAAGAACAAGTCGAACGATTTACTTTTGCCACATTTTTCATTTTAAGAGACTTCACATGAGACCCGCCGACGGGGGGTATGGGGGGCCTCCCCCAGAAAATTTTGAAAACCAAACGGCCGTAGACGCGATTTCCAGGCATTTAGAATACTTTCTAGTAATTTGGAGTGGGTAGTAAATTATGTCAGTTGCAACATAAAAACTGGTAAAAAGTCATCTTTAAAATAAGCTCTATTTACTACGAAAACAAGAACAAGTCGAACGATTTACTTTTGCCACATTTTTCATTTTATGAGACTTCACATTTTTTTATCCAGATCTCAGATGTATAGAAGACTTGTATATACTTTATCTACTTTTAATATATGAATGACCATTTTATAAAAGTTCAAATTTACAATCTATATATTCCGTATTACGATTTACTTTTGCCACGTTTTTCATTATATGACAGTTCACATTTTTTATCCATATCTAAGATAGATATATCCAGAATCAAGATAGAAGACTTTTTGAACTTGTAAAATTTATATACTTTTAATATATGAATGACCATTTTAGTTCAAGTTTATTTACATCTAGTGCACTATATTAAACCAAAAGACGAAAAGTCAAACGATTATTACTAACACAGTACCGTACTCAAGAACTGAGAAAGGCCATGTGTACGTGCTAGTTCTATTCAGATGGTTAACGTGTTTATCATTGACTGGACTGCTTTCTTTCCGCTTCCATATTATTAAAAATATTCCAAACCCGACAGACGGCGCGACGCTTCCCGACAAACTGAGCATTCATTCCCGACAAGACCAAAGCCTTCCCCGACAAGGCCATACCCCTACCCCACCCCATTTTCAAAAACTCCTCGGCTAATGACCGATCTCACAATTCTGGGCTCTTTTCAGATTTCTATTTTTTTTCATGAAAATATTTGGGGGGGCCGGTGCCCCCCCGGCCCCCCCGCCTCGTACGCCGATGTCTATCAGGGATGAGATACTTTGTTTACTTCATACTGGAGAACATCAAGAGAATTATACTTGTTGAAATGTTGCACTATTAAACATACATTATGCAAGAGCTAAATCTGCCTATTGCAGGTCTTTCTTAAGGCCTGGAGAGAGAAAGAGAGAAATGAGGTTTAACGTCCACTCGACACAAACTAGGTCATTTTGGGACTAACCTATGGTTTCAATTTTATTTCAATAATTCGCTTGCGCGTAGGGGTCTTTAGCAGTGGGAGGAAACCTGAGTGCCCAGAGGAAACCCACGAGGTTGAGAAGGCGCCTCTATCTCCATGCCACACACGCTCACACCAGGGATCAAAACCACAGCCGCACGCCAGAGGTGACCGGCCAGCTAGAGGTCGAAGCGCGGCACTCTAGACCACTAGGCCATCCCAACCCCCCTTAAGGCCTGGAATGTTATCTAAATTATTAATTAGACAATAATTAACATATCCAGACCATAATCAAGTCTCGATTGCATCGCTAGCCTCCAACCTCTGGTGGATTATGATCTGATATACTGCACAACTTTCCTTCTCGATTTAATTATTGTAATAATTGATAATCGAGACAAATAAGGTACCTATCACAGGCATTGTCAGACACATATTAAGGTTTTGAAAAGCACCATCTTTTCAAGGTGTTTGCCTTTAGTTCGACACTGATTTATCTTTTTCAATATTCTGAACTATATTATTATGTACATGTCTTATACAAAGTAGAAAATTTCAGGTAGGCCTACCTACATGAACCAGTTCATTAGTGACTGACATTTTGTTCATGTTATATTGTCATATTTTATCATAGCTTCATAATGACTATAGAAGCCTTGTCTAAACATCGCTCAGTAACAGGCAGTAATTGTATTCCATAGAATTGACACCTGTATATGACTGCCATTTGGTCAGGTACAACTGAAACTGTTATTTCTAGGCCAAGACAAAACTAAAAATATCAGATGTCTTTGCTGCATTTTGTCATGTACATGTACAGCTAACATTGTTATTTCAAGGCCTACAATTTGTAGTGTGGTATTTCCCCCTCAAGGCCTCTAATGACGTCTCAATATTATAATAACCCCCTGGAGCCAATCAAACTGACCAGACGTAATCCAATTATTTCTGGCAGATCCCGGCTTAGAGTGACAGATTAAGAAAACAGATACAACCACCTCACCAAAGTGATCGGCACAACCATGTAAGGCTGGATGTTTTATATTCATAGACTACAGTCTCTTCTAACCAGACTTAATCAGACAAATTAAAAAAAAACTTCCTTATCAAAGTGATTGTCATAATTATGTAAGACTGGATGTTATATATTCATAGACTATAGTCTCTTCTAACCAGACATAAGGTTACAGATTAAGAAAACTTCCTTATCAAAGTGATTGTCATAAACATGTAAGGCTGGATGTTTTATATTCATAGACTATAGTCTCTTATAATTTAACCAGACTAAAGGGGTTGTAGGTCTAAATACTAACAAGCTTGTTTTTTTTCTAACATGCTTGCTTTGTTGTATTTGAGCAATGATTGAAATTTCCACTTATTTTGGGAAATTTTCCTAAGCACCAAATACCTCCTGATTTTTTAGGGCGGATGTTAGGAAACAGCATTTATTTGTTTGGATTGGATGGAAAATCAAGCTTATTTGTACAAAGTAGGAGGATATGTGGAACTGGATGAAGAAAAGGTTCCAACACCATTGTCCAGGCAAAATTCACATGGAGTACAGGAGCCTGCTCAACTTCGTCTGTCTTCTGCAGGTCAACTTGTTTCCTCCCAGAACTAAAGACCCCTATTGAAATCAAATTGAATCATATATTAGTCCCAAAATGACCTAGTTTGTGTTGAGTGGATGTTCAACCCCATTTCTCTCTCAAGTGTCTGTTGGTGTGTAGAGGCTTGACTAAACAGAGATATGGTTTATTAAAGTAGTGACCCCTTTGGGAGGCTTGAGGCAGTGTATGATGTCACAGTGATGTAATAATGATGTCACAATGATGTCATAATGATGTAATACATCCCCGTATCTTGTCACTTTATATTTTATACATGGTAATTACTAAGATTGACAGGGTTTTGTCAGAGTTTGACAGGAATCAACTGGACATCCTGATAATAGAATGATTCTAAGGTTAATTCCACAATATCCTTTATCCAGGGCTGTCACTCCAACTTATAATTCTTAAGAAATGTAAAGTAATTGACTTAAAATCCTAGAATATTTAGTAGGATATAATCTAGGGGACTTGGAATAGCCTAGTGGTCCGATAATATAACGATTCTCTGATTCTTCGCAATATCTGTCATCCCTGTCACTTCAACTAAAAATCTTTCAGAGACGTTTAGTAATTGACTTTCAAATAAAACTGGGTATAGATATAATTACTGATACTGATAGTCTGTTCAGAGGCTTACGTAAAGCTGGTTTTAAAACCATGGTGAATTTCAAACCAGTTTAACTTTGTTGTCTGAACATAAAACTGGGGCAAATAAAGCAGTTTATAAGCCCATGGCTGGTAAATCGTGGCCATCTGAACATGTTGGTTTAAAAACGCTGGTACCAGCCAGCTTTGGGCACGTACAATAGGTTATCTTTATGGCAAAATGATTACATTAACTCTAACCTTTAACTGACAAGGTAAAAGTAAGATTTTTGAGCCGAATTTTTTTAAATTCAACTGACGAGTCAAAATAGTCATGGCAGTTTTAAATGTATGTGTCTGGACGGGCCATTATAAATATGGAAATATTTCAGCACAATTCCACAAGTCATTTTCAAGCGAAAAGCCTTAATTGATAATGCTGTACATACATGAGAAGACCTTGAGGCCATTCCATTAATTCACTAGAACCCATATTGGTACGAATGGAATCATTCTAACAATATCATCAAATTATCTAGCAGGAATTATACCGCCATATTTCCATGTTGACTTCCCTGGCATTCAACCAATGAATGGGCCTGATGTAAAACATTATATAAAACATAGCATTGAATGACTGTAATGGTGAACATACATTCACTGACTCTTATCATATCCTACTGGCTCTCATCCTATCCTACTGGCTCTAATCCTATCCTACTAACTCTCATCCTATCCTACTGGCTCCCATCCTATCCTACTCGCTCTAATCCTATCCTACTAACTCTCATCCTGTCCTACTAACTCTCATCCTGTCCTACTAACTCTCATCCTATCCTACTAACTCTAATCCTATCCTACTTGCTCTCATCCTATCCTACTAACTCTCATCCTATCCTACTCGAAAGCCTTGTCTGTTCGTTGTCCCATCTTCCTCAGCCTAGTCGGAACAGAACAGTAGGGTGATAAACCCCATTTCATTTCTATTCTATATAAAAAGAATTAACTTTCACTGGCTCTCATCCTATCCAACACAAAAACCTTCTTTGTTTGTTCTTTCATCTTCCCCGTCTTCATTAACCCAGTGGGAGCGAAACAGTCGGACGTTAAACCCCATTTCGGGGGTTGGGATGGCCTAGTGGTCTAGAGTGCCGCGCTTCGACCTCTAGCTGGCCGGTCACCTCTGGCTTGCAGCTGTGGTTTCGATCCCTGCCCCTGGTGTGGGCGTATGTGGCATGGAGATACGGGCGCCTTCTCAACCTCGTGGGTTTCCTCCGGGCACTTCGGTTTCCTCCCACTGCTAAAACCCCTACGCGCAAGCGAATTATTGAAATCAAATTAAACCATGTTAGTCCCAAAATGACCTAGTTTGTGTCGAGTGGATGTTAAACCCCATTTCTCTCCCTCTCCTTTAAACCCTATTTCATTTCTCTCATCTTTATTAGCCCAGTGTAGGAGCAAACAGTAGGACGTAACACCCCATTTCATTCCATTTCTATATCAGAATTAACTTTCATAGATCCTATCCCACTCCACAAACAGCCCACCTATTCTCTTAAGGCCAGCAAACCAAATCTCATGCACTATTGAACTAGTTCCTGACCAGGCCCGGATCCAACATTTTGTAGAGGGGGGGGGGGCCACACATTGGAGCAAAGGGTAATATGTCGCAAGCTTGGATTGCTTGGGCAGAGACAATGCGTAAATCATGTTTATATCATCTATTAAAGAGCAGATATGTGAACTACAACAGTAACAAAGCAAACGAAAATGAAAATCAACTATGTCACTGGGCTGACGGGATTCGCGCCTGCTAACAATTGTTATAACATGTTGTTATACATGTAATAGATTCATCAAAAACACTGATAAACAGACAAATTGGTGCCAGTCAAAATAAATTGTGCCTGACATTGTCTGTGACATGTGCTTAATTTCCAGGCTTAATAAGAATGAACTTCCAGACATTGATCTGTGATATACTAAAATGCATACTTATGGAAGAACAATTACTGATTTATTTAGGCGACGTCGCCTAATTAATAAGTAGTTGTTTTTCCAGAAGTATGTGTTATAGTTTATTGTTCTATCCAGTTACTAAATGCCTCTAAAAGATCAGAACTGAGATATGATTTAAGCTCATTCCATTATCTGAGTACCAGACAAAATGACAGGCAAAACGAGGGATTGTGACTAACAAAAGTCCCAATTTGTGTCTGTGGCACTGGTTTGATAAGTATGAACTCCCAGGCATGTGACTGTGATATGATTGGCTGTTGTTTTATATGATATTCTGTTGTTGTCCCTTGAGACCTGAAATATTATCTAGATTCTGGAATGTTCATTCCAAGATGTACCAGTGCAGACAGTGCAGAATATCTCCATGACACCGAGTCATAACTATAAGATAATGAAATTTAAAGGTGCAGTCCCTCTGACAAATTAAATTCTAAAACATTTTTTTATGTATAAGAAAAATAAATAAAGACATTAGAAGCCTTCCTAGTCGGACAATTTAGGATGCTTGGAAAATAGCATCAGACATACATCTGGAATAAATAGGCAAAATCCCATCACTGTGTTAACCCCTTTATCATTTTATTCATTAACCTGCTTGATGGAGTGTTTCATTTCACAAAATTATCACGGCTTGTGTCGAGTGGACATTAAACCCCATTTCTCTGCTTGATGCAGTGTTTCATTTCACAAAATTATCTTGTTTTTATTCCCTACGGTATATATATCTGGGCCATTTTCTTTAAGAATGTCTATTACAGAATGTAAGACGATAGAAAAGGTTAGGGTTGGGTATCAATGAATCAGAGAAAGTTGGAGTTGGGTATCACGGAGTCAGGAATAGATTAGAGTAAACGGATATCAGCGCTATCAGATAGAGTATATAAAAGATACGACCAACCATCTCAACAATGTTCAAACAATAAATCTCATCATTCTCATTTACCAACGCAAAAACAACAATATCTAAACTTATACAAGTAATTCCTAGATTTACGGATGGAAAAATAACAAAAACAAAAACTAAACTTTCACAAGTAATTCCTACATTTACGGATGAAATTATAACAAAAAAACAACCGTAAACATTTAGAAATAGTTTCTTGATTTACTGGCTACAATACAGGTAAAGATAGTGGTCTAAATGATCAATAAATTTCTATTACTAAAGGACTGAGATATGTTGCTGGGAGTTGAATCTCTGTCAGAATTATGTGGTTTCTGTAGTGTAATACACAAAAACTCATATTAAAAATACATATAACCCATGCTGTGTAATACACAATAAGGTAAATCAATGCTGTGGAATACACAATTACTCGGGGTGAATAAAAGTATGACCCATGGTCCAATCCTGTCTAATACACAATAACTAAATAAAATAAAGGTATAACCATGGTCCAATGCTGTGGAATGCACAAAAACTCATAGTATATAAAGGTATAACCAATGCTGTGGAATACACAATCACTCACGGCCAATAAAGGTATAACCCATGGTCCAATATACACAACTCACAGTGAATCAAGGTTTAAGCCATGTCCCCATGCTATGTAATTCACAATTAACTCATTGGGAATATACATATAACCCATGGTTAATAATATCATGGACAATAGCTCATAGTGAATAAATGTATAACTCATCCTAGTGAAAAAAACATGATTTATAATACATATTGTTTTGACACACAATGTTTTCCATCATTTTCAGAACAATAATAAAATGTCTAAATATATTTGATGTCAAATTGCCCCAGACTATATTAAAAGTGCGATTTTATATCTGCATATTTAGTTCCAGTTCGTGTGTGGTGATGAGTTGTGAAACATTTAAAAACTAGTTTCAACATCAATATATTTATTCACAGGGCAAAAGCTGATAATATTAGGGATGGAATGGCCTGCAATAAGGTTTAATATAGTTTTGTCATGTTGAGACCGATGTGTGATAGGATGGAAATGGTGTCTTAGGCATCAGGTAAGATTTAGATAAAGGCATCCACCACAAATCATATATGAATCCACTAAATATCGCAGGCATCCAATGGCATCAAGGGTTGATTATGGTCAAAAACAAGAAAATTGGTGAGACAGGGAGAAATGGGGTTTAACATCCACTCGACACAAACTAGGTCATTTCGGGACTAACATGTGGTTTTCTAATTTTATTTCAATACGGTACTTCGCTTGCACGTAGGGGTCTTTTGAAGTGGGAGGAAACTGGAGGACCCAGAGAAAACCCACGAGGTTGGACAGGCGACCCTACTCCTTGTCACATACAACTGGGAAATCGAAAACCCCTTATTGTCTTGGACCTTGGTAAGTTAAAAATGTCTAATTCATTTCCTCTCTCCTCTGCCCATCAGAGGCCAGTGCCCTTATACTCAAACAAGGCAGCCCTAACAAAATTGAACACAGTTACAAATATTTCGCAGGAAAAATAATTATCCTAATCCTGTAGTAAATTTGTTTTATCCGCAGGTTTGTCTTACTGGTTTTGCTTTGTGTGTAGTGCGGTCTTTCTGCACTTACTACTAGTAAATTATTTACAATAAAATATGTTTTAAACATAAATAATTACGGTTACTTTTTTTGTAAGTAAATGTCAAAAGCATACTGTAATTTGCTTTTTTTTATCAGTCAGCCTCAATCATAGCATGTACTCCATTTTCAAGATTTAAAAAATGTCAGGTTAGGTTTTTTTTACGGTTAGTTTATTGCTGTAGTTTAAAGTCTAATGACGCAACCATGGAAAGTTTCTGATGTTCTGCAGAAATTGAGATAGTAAATAAACCGGCTTGAAATACCTGCTGTAAAAGGAATTTTTCATGCCGAGCACATACGCAAACTCTCGTCAATTAACATACCATTACAAACGTTATATCTTGTTACCTGGTAAATCTCCTCTTGACATCATTGGATCGACTAGATCGTTCTACTTCAACTTTTTACGTCATGTACCTTCATGATTTAAAACTTTATACCAGTACTGAGTATCTTACTCTACACTAGTGACAAATTATGGTATTGAATTATTATAAATTTGTGTCAGATGTGGCGAAAAATGATTACTTATGGTGCAAAAAGAAGAATCACACTGAAAATAGAAGACCGTAAGGATTCCAGAATAGCCCTACAACATGGGTGGGGGTAAAGCAGTATTTTCCGACACTGTCACTGGATTGGGGAGGGGGAGGCTCAGTCCTTCAGATAGGATGAAAAAACGAGGTCCACATTGGAAATAACTCTAATTCAACAGAGGAATCGAAACCATGCTAGTTGATTGACTCAACTATAGACCTTACGATACAACATGCACATGCTAACCATTCGGCCATCCAACCCCCCTCCTTTTATAATACCCAAGCTAGTGCAGAAAAGTCGGCACATTAAACCCTACATGTATTTAATTTTCATTCACAGTACTGGTAGTGCTTGTTATTGGGCGACCTTAACTATCTCCATTGTCCATGTTTTGTTATGCAATTTTTCTGCTTTCTCTATCTATGCTATGATTTTATTTTAAACAATATTATTGATATTTTATGTTGTTGGGATTTTTTTAATCAATTCACCAGATCTGACAAATTGATGTCATAAATTGTACAAGCAACCAGACATTGCCAAATCTGTCTTGGTGAAAATAATAACATAACAGCCTCACAGGCCCCGACACACGTGACCCTGTTCTTTTTATTATTTACTGCTATAATGTGACATCAAAAATACAAAAATCAATTCTTTTCACTGCAGTTTCCAACACATTTTCATAACGGTAATGTACACAATGTCGTCCACTTCCCATGCTGTTTGCACACTCGACCATTTCATGTATTGTACTTGTAGAGTAAGCCTATGGGTTCACCATTGCCATTATTATGTATGAACACAACCGCCGAACGTGTACGAATGAATGGGCTAATTTATCCTCAAACTTACCTTGCACTTGCAGAATATATCCACGTTAAAAACACTCCAAAATAGATCTGCAGATCCACTGTTTAATTGCAAGACACTCAAAAAACGATGGGTCAACAGACGAAAACTGATAAAAAATGAAAGTCCTCTAGCTCCGAGACTAGACCGGTCGCTGGATAACTTTACCAGATGTGTGTTCAGCAGTAAAAGCTAAACCGTATCGTTGAGTAGGCTTCAGTGGGAGGCCGAACCACTATCGTAATAGCCAACAGCTACATGTATCTGAAGGGGAAAACCAATAAGAAGGCCGATAATGTTAGTTAGAAATGCCTCGCGTGCATTACCGTTATGAAATGGGGATTAACGGCCTACTTTTCTGCACCTATCGGCCCAACGACGGCGGTCATTACTGACACATTACGTCATGCGGTGTGCCATGAGCATAGAGAGGTATACACCTCCATGGCCATGAGTTTGGGGAAATTTTGCCCGGACCGGACAGCGGCGTTTAAAATCTGCCTAAATTAAATACCCGAATGCAGTCACGGGTTCTAACGTGCACACTGACTTTCATACCATCCGAACGACCAGTGCTATTTTTTGCGGATTCTTTTTTTTTTCTTTTAAAGGGGCCCAGGTAGCCACTCCACCACTTGAGTGGCCTGGTGCAGTGCAGCATCAGCGCCTGGTAATGACAGTGTCTAGTCTTTCGGATAGTACGAAATATCCAGGTCCCTTGTACACCTTGGCATTCACGTAAGACCCCTTGTCAGCGGGTGAAATGTCCATCATAGCACACTGTATGGTATGGCGTGTGCCCGTCTTCATTAGCCCAGTGCCCAGTCGGGGCAGAACAATGGGACGTTTTAAGTAGGCTACTTGATTTCATTTTCATTTAGATTCTAATTCAAGCTATCCATATTAATGTTTTCAAATTATTATTTCAAGTTCCTGGTAGGCCTATTCATGTTACTGCTTTCGAATTCTTCAATTGTTAAACATACATTTTGCAAGAGCTCAACCTGCCTATAATTGCGGGTCTCTCTTCAGACATGAAATGTTAGAATATTATGAATTATTAATTAGACATTAATTTACATGACAAGACCATAATCAACTATCGATGCCACCGTTAGCCTACAGCTTTAGTGGATTTGAATTCGTTTTGTGATAGATTGATTTAAAGACCACATAAAATAATAATTTTTAATTGCATATATTGATAGCCAAGGGTTACTACATTCATTTTACGCTAAGTTCACTCCAATCTGATTAAAATTAATTGAGATATTAACCTTTAAACATCAGACAGCCAAAAACGGTTTTCAAATTTTCAATTACAACCTTTATCCGGTTGATTGGCTGGTGACGTCACAGGCACTACACATAATCTATACACATTATCTATACAATATAGCACTATCTGTACGATATATCACTGTATACACACCGCCAGTTAACACGTGTGTATTTGTCGTCCAATTAACATTTGACTGGCGTAATCATTAACTCGTAATTTAACACGTAAGCTACATATCACTATACTATAATAGTCAAAGCATTTTCAAAAGCGATATCACTCATGTGGAAGCAGACGTTAAACACCAAGTAGTAGTAGTAGTAAAAGCCGACCTTTCTCGTCTTGAGTTGTAATAGATTATATATTTGTGACTAGAATAGTACCGAGTGTATTTCAAGATGCCATATTACCGTTCCCAGCAAGGGAAAGGGGAATAATGTACCGGCGTTTCATAAATTTCCCAACGATGAAATCGTACGGAAAAAATTGGAATGCGTTTGTAAACAATTCAAATCCTGATTGGCAACCTACAGTCACAACAGTGATATGCAGTGAACATTTTACGAACGATTGCTTAATTACCTATACACCCGGCGTGTGTATTTATTAACGCCTGACTGATTCCTTAATCCCCCTAATTAAACAAAACAATTGACTACGGAATAATTTGTTATGTAATACATTTTAATTCAAGATCCATTTTAAAATTTGTTTCATTATGTACGGCCGTTCTGTTTTCTCACGGCAGCGATTTTAATACAATCTACCATCGTGTGCAGTCCAAACGATTCGAGATACATTTTCGTCAGTATTGTGGTTCTAATTTAGAAGGGTAATTATCATTTTTTTGTTACGCCGGCCAGATCAATTTGTAATAATGAATATCAAATACACTTGATCAAATGTGGAGTTCCTGGTGCCGTTTGGTGAGTGATTAAACTGTCAATTTAATTGTAAAATACTTGTATTCTTTATAAAAAAGTTAAATGATGTTAGACATTATAACCTTATCTTATCACAAACGTAAATCCATCGAAGGATTTATATTTAGATGTTGTTTAAACACCAATCAACAAATAATACGAGGCTACTTTATTACAAAAACATCGGTGAGCAAAGAAAAAGATAATTACCTAATCAACATTCTAAATTACTTTATGACCCAATCACTGTTCAAATTTAGTCTGATTGATTAATTACAGGTGTTAACGACACTACACTTGCGATACACATAGACAGTTAGGTGATCCTTCTCAATCTGTTAATTCTAACGTATATTGAGATATTTCTTCGTATTTCATTTTTACGGTCTATTTCAGAGTAATAAAGTCAAATTCGCAAGCAGAAATGAAGGCGCCGTACGTCGATAACGGATCGGCATTTACAAATCGCGTTTCAATCATGTTTGAAATTTATGATATATTTTGCGTGACCACATCTTTTTACTCCTATACTCTTTTACTCGGGGAAATTCGAACCACAATACTCTTCTGACGAAAATGTATCTCGAATAGATGGGACTGCACACATAGGAAGAGTGTATGACATCGCTGCCGTGTGAAAATGAACGACCGTACATTATGAAACAAATTCTAAATTAGAACGACGATACTCTTCTGACGAAAATGTATCTCGAATCGTTTGGACTGCACACGATGGTAGATTGTATTAAAATCGCTGCCGTGAGTAAACAGAACGAACGTACATAATGAAACAGGTTCTAACTTCGAACAATAAACTTCTGACGAAAATGTATCTCGAATCGTTTAGACTGTACACGATGGTAGAGTGTATTAAAATCGCTGCCGTGAGAAAACAGAACGGCCGTACATTATGAAACAAATTCTAAATTGGATCTTGAATTAAATTGAATTATAAAACAAATTATTCCGTAGTCAATTGTTTTATTTAATTAGGGGGATTAAGGAATCAGTCAGGCGTTAATGAATACACACGCCGGCTGTATATAGGTAATTAAGGAATAAACATTCCGAATATGCATTCGGTCACTGTGACGTCACTGGCGTCTGAGGGGATTAAGAGTATTTTCAATAATTGGCAAAGTCGTTTTTACGGGAGGTCTATTTTTACGACTTTGAATGAAGATAGCTGATTTAATTTTAGTCGGATTGATGTGAATTTGCCGTAAAGTGGATAAAATAACCATGAACTGCTCACATAGAGAAGTTTTCAGGGACATTTTATGTGCACTTTAACATAAAAATAGATAACCGAGACTTTGTTTATTATCGTACCAACGTCAGTAGGGCCTATAATGACGATCGAGACTAGCCTTACCTCATTTCACAGTGAAGCAATTTGGACACAGATCACTAAATATTTCTACGCCGGTACCAAGTTATTTTTAGTCTTTTTCTCCCTTTCCCTTTTCCCCCTTTTGCATGGTGATTTTTGTTTACTTTTTGGTGTAGAATCGAAGAAAAGGGTTTGAAAATACATTTTCTGCCATGATTTTGAGGCGGAAGGATACAAGAGTTGTGAGGTTGGTTACGTTGAAGGGGGTAGGGGGGGGGGGGGCGAAAATTGCCTGGTTAGCTGTCTCTACTTCCAGCTTGTGTATCTCAAGTTTTTCATGAAGAACCTCATACATGCTTTTGGGCCAGAGTTTGCCACATGTTGCTCCATCTGTGGCAGAAAGCGTTCTACCCAACGAATATTTGGGAAAAAGTTACAGCCGGTCTAAGTGACGAGAATTAACATTGAAGTCAATGGGGAATTTTCAATATCCTGTTTTCGTTATCTTTTTTTGTAACTATTATAGCGAGAACTGTCAGGTCTTTATCTAACCTAAAGCTCCTTTAATATTTCAAATTCTAAGTACAGTGGCCGCATGTTGGTGTGTATCTTCCTTGCTGTCACGACCGGCTCCATTCAGCAACCCTCCTTGCTGTCACGACCGGCTCCATGCAGCCCATTAGTATTAACCATTTATCATGCCATAATGACTGCCATCCGTTAATACCGCTTAAGGGCGTTGAGCAGTCTAAGATTCGCACTAACTTTTCAACGCCAATCTTATTAAGTCTTTGCAAACTTGTTCCACTTATAAAATAACTCAGAAAACTCTCGAAAGTCGCGTCGTTTTATGTGTAACAATGGAGATACGAGGCGGAGGAATAAAACTATTTATAGCAAACGAGACTGATTCCCCGACCTAGATCAGGTGTTGAATAAATTATGACGTCGTGCACGCCAGTCACGTGATCAACACAGACGTGGCTTCAACGGGAGTGGAAGATGTCACGTGACCAGAAGGAATTCTCTGTATGACGCGATTATCCAGGTCTATTTATCTATCACGAAAGGAACATGACGGATTTTTTTTTTTTATGGTCAAAGATTACTATTTTTTGAATGCATAACATGATTTAGAGTGCGGTGGAGTAGTGCAGTGAAGTAATTATTTACTTTTACATCCGAATTGTTGTATTTTAATACTTGTTGTCGACGTATTCAAAGAATTAACCCCAAATCGCAAAATCTCGTTTGAAGGTAAATAATGAACAACAATTTTAAAATACTTTGAGTTGGTATTTTTTAACGTTTTTGGTGTCGAAATGTAGCTTATAACCTCCACTTTCGATCTACTGGTGGGATTATCAATAAATCTTTTGAGCTTGTACTAATAGAATTTCCAAGAAAACGCATCGTTTTTTTGCGTTTCCATGGATACAAGACAAACCACAACCTATAGCCAAAAATTGACCAGTGTATTTTTGGGACTTGCTATTAGCATTGTTCATGCGAAATTTGATGAAAATATCTGCAGGCATAACTGAGAAAATTCTACTTTTGTTGTCATCAATACCCCTTTTTATCATGCTTTTGGGCCAAGTTTGGAACATAGTTGGTAAATAAAATTGGTATTTATTTGGTGATTAATATGTAGTTTATCACCCCAAATAACAAAAAATGTCATATCTTATCAACAAAAATTACAGTGCTAGCTTTAAAATTTGCATTTTAGACTACTCAACGCCCTTAATTAATTAACGACATCGTCATTAAATTATCACTTAACTTGTTTGTATGAACGAGATTATAGCAGCGAGAAAGAAGATATAAATTAATTGTCTCATCAACTAATAAAACCATTAATCATAGCTTTCTCTATTAACAAATCGTTTAGAGATGGCGACATAACAAGGTTATTGTAATAGAAACTCGGCACCATCATGGTTCACGAGAGTTTATAGGATTCATGAGAGTTAGAGAGAGAGGGGGTGGGGGCTTAACGTCAACTCGACACAAGCTTGGTGATTTCGGAACTAACAAATGGTTCAAGAGTATTTAAGACTGCGTAAAAGCGGGCGTTACAAACAGTGCTTTATTGGGTTTTTGATTGATTGGTTCCGAATCTGAATCCTTTTCTCTTTATTCAAAATTTGATCTCTGCACCAATTTAACTTTTCTGCACCCACATGAGGACAGGCATACGCCATACTGTTGAAAAAAAGGAACGTTAGTCCGCCAACGGCGCACAGAAAAAAAATGAGTGAAATTTGCTGAAGGAAGTGTCATTTCGAAACTATAAAGAGAGAGAGAGAGAAATGGGGTTTAACGTCCACTCGACACAAACTAGGCCATTTTGGGACTAACATATGGTTTCATTTTATTTCAATAATTCGCTTGCGCGTAGGGGTCTTAAGCAGTGGGAGGAAACCGGAGTGCCCGGAGGAAACCCACGAGGTTGAGAAGGCGCCCCTATCTCCATGCCACATATGCTCACACCAGGGCTCGAAACCACAGCCGCAAGCCAGAGGTGACCGGCCAGCTAGATGCCGAAGCGCGGCACTCTAGACCACTAGGCCATCCCAACCCCGCCGAAGGCCGAAACTATAAAGAATGCCTATCGAACAATACTGTTCACAGAGACACCCCATCAGCACAGATTGGAACGATTCTCAGAAGGAACGCCCAAGTTTGTCCCGATCAATTTTATCGTTCCGTTTTCGGAACCCGTTCCTCGCTCACCTAAAAACAGGGTTAATGTTTACCACCGAGTTGGTTCGAGATGATTCGTCGGAAAACGTTTACCACGTTAGATTAGTCATGTCTTTGTCAGTTTTATTATTTGGATGAAAAATGAAACATTCTCTGACAGTTTTATTAATTATGTATTATATGAATAATAATATTCATAAAATGAGAATTTATAACTATAGGTCAGTAAATTATCTTTTGTATTATATGTCAAGGACGACATACTTATTTGGGTTGAGGAGTCACCGTGACTAAGTGGGTAAGACGCTGGCTCACTAACCTAGAGGTCGCGTGTTTAATCCGATTTTCCGACGTGGCTTCCACTTGTTGGTGGTGCAGAACGGAGAGATGGACAGCGGTCTAGTCGTTCGGAAGGGTCGAAAAACCTTGGTCCCGTATATTTGCATGCACGTAAAAGATCCTCTGGCAGTTGGAATTCGATATAAGAGTAGGCAGCAGTGCCGCTGTCCAGGCAAAATTTCCCTCATATTACACTGTATGGCGTATGCAACCCCTGTTATTCTCTTTATTCTTTGATTTCAAAACCAAACCAAAACAGAAACTCCCCGAACATACACAAAAACAGCTTTGTAACAGGTCATTATTTTAATCATTCAAAACAAAAAAAAAAACAAATCAGTTTCGTTGAAAACCTTTTACATGAATCCGTGACTCCTTGTATGAAATAAATCTTATAACGCAATCAATAAGTGGAGATATTCTCCTCCCATCGAATCAACACGAACTATTGGATTCTAATCCACCACATAATGACCTTTACCCTCCCATCACTACCAGAAACTACCCAATCTGATGGTTGCATAGCAACATATCAACTACATACACGTCAAGTGATTCCATCTATATTTGGTAATTTTATGATAGCTGACAAGAAGCCATTAGCAACCGAACTTGTTTCATCTTGCACCAAAATTCGCTTTCACCATTTGATGAACGTGTTCTTGGCGTGGAATTTCTGTTACAATGTGGGCAGTTTGAATTGAGTACTGTTTGAAGAAGTTTTGAAATTCTGGTCAGTCCACCGAAGACTTTCAAATTCGGTGATTTTATTCATTTTCGACATACGGATCTCGTTAGGATTATGATAACTTTAATTCGCCGAATATATCTGTGACCATTTCCGCGGATATATTTCTTTTATGTCTGTGCCGCTAACGGGGCAGACGGACGATTAGATCATCAACTAGAAAGAGCTATTATTATAAGTCTCAATATTTTCCACAATATTCGAAATTTAAAACACGAATTGAAATTCAAATATTGATAAATTTCAATCGTTATTGATGTTGTTATCTTGCCGTGAAATTAAAGGATTCTAATATCCAATATTTAAGACACAATTAAACATGCATTATGCAAGAGCAAAAATTCTTTCTTTAGGCCTGAAATGTTATAAAAACTATTACTTAGACATCAATTAACATATCCAGACCACAATCAGCTCTCGGTGTCAAGGATAGCCTGCGATATTTGTTGGATTGTAGTCGGATTTTCTAAAAATCTTTACTGCGTGATAACCGATTAAATGGACAATCGAGACTATTAGTTTTGTCTTACTGACTTCAGTAATGATAATCGAGGCTAAGCGGAACTTTCGTCCATTTAGTTCTCGGTTAATAGTGGACCATTTTGACTGAAATCTTCAGCAAATTCCCATAATGTATCTTTAACAGAGAGAGAGAGCGAGAGAGAGATGGGGTTTAACGTCCACTAGACACAACCAAGGTCATTTGGGACTAACACATGGTTCAATTGTATTTGAATAATTCGCTTGCACGTAGAAGTCTTTAACTGTGGAAGGAAACCGGAGGTCCCGAAGAAAACCCACGAGGTTGGACAGGCAACCCTACTGCTTGCCACGTACAACCGGAGAATGAAAACCACGCCAGTTGACTCAATGACAGGCTTTATGATATAACGCACACTTGCTAACCATTCGGCCATCACCCACCCCTCCTCTGAATACACAGACATTGCAAGAAATAAACAACAAATTTCAAATCAAGTAAATGGATCCAGAGGGGGGAGGGGGCAATGAATTGAAATGAAATGGGGTTTAACGTCAGACTTACTGTTGTGCTCCGAAACTGGGCTAATGGAAGACGGGCATACGCTACATACAGTGTGCTACGAGGGAAATTGAGCCCGGGCAGCGGCGCTACGGCCTAGCCTACTCATATCGAATTCCAACTAAGGGATCTGTTACGTGCACTCCGATGTGTACACGGGACCTCGGGTTTCGTCCCATCCGAACGCCTAGACAGTTGTCCTTGTCGGGTCCTCTGTCCTGCATCACTGACAAGGGGAAGGGTCCGGGGGCCAGCCGCGAGCGTCCATATAATCTGAGTTGAATTTAAAATGCTGTGTTAAACTGTGGTTGATATGAGGTTGTGAAGGGGTCATGACCTTGTGGTCTGTTATTATGTAAATTTAAAGATACTAATTAGCCTAAAATATTCATATCGGGTTTATATAATTATATTCAGGTATTTAGGGTAAAATATTTTCGTATTATTCTTAGGTTGACCGACTAATGAGAAATTGTTGTCATGGAGTGTGGTTTGTGCGTGCCAAGTGAGTTAGTTTTGACATGACCAAGCGTCCCCTCTTTTACTCATTTTCATTCGGGCAGCCGCGGTGGCTCATAAACCAACCGTACATGCTACTACGGACAGTTTACGGGGAAAATTTGAGTTAACTTATACTTCACTTTTGCGTGTTCGGCACCTTAGAAGATCGCAGACTGACCGTAGATACTTTTGGTCCTGCACATACAAAATATTCACCCATTTTTTTGTGCGGCTGGTCTGCGAACTAACAAACCCTTCGACCCGTGCATTTCAAAATACGTACGACGGGTTGTAAACTGGGCTTAAGCACGCAGGATGTCCCGGGTTCGCTCTTTGTGTTGGCCAAACAAGTTATGCGGAATTTTCCGGAACCGACAAAAACGAGGCCGCGTATATATACATTCGCTTGCATGTAAAAAACCACGTGGAAGTTTGGACTTTTCTTTGATCTTCTTCATTCTTCATTAGCCGAGTAGGTACTTAGCGCGCGCGTTGTATCATAAGGTCTGTCACTGAGTCAACTTCTCCTTTTTCTAATTCCGTACAAATTTCAATAGTTCATAGCGAACTTCTGAAAAAAAAAATTCTCAATAGCTGATTTAATAATTATTTTTTTTCTATTTTCTAATTTCTTACAATTCCAGAAGTTCACTGTGAACATCTAAAAAAAATGGCAAATTCTATTTTGTAGATCTGTTTTAAAAAGAAATAACCAATTTCTCTTTAAGTACAATTTTCGTAAAAAAAAAAAGCCCGAATAATCCGAATTAATACATTCAATAGAACATATTTCTATATTTGAACTCGTGAAAGGTTTCAAATTCAATTTTTGTAACTCGACAAAAAATAAATTGGTTGGCAATTAGATTGTCTTTTTGTATTTTCCGTTTTCTGCTATATTTAGAACATGTGACTAAATGCCAACGATTTAAATACACGCCGATATAATGAGAACATCACTGGCGTGTGGTTTCATGAGTTAGAAAAAGCACGATTTCTGAAAATAGCATGGTTATTATCAAGATAAGGGCGGCTCCGGGAAAGCAGACGAGAGAGAAAGGGGGCGGGGCACTTCAGGTGATGGAGTTAATTGTGGTCTACGGAGAGAACGCTGTATCGGAGACGGCCCTGCACAATTTAGCACATATGAACGCCATATTGTGGGTTAGGGTTAGGAACTGTAGATTTCGTCAAATCTCCAGATATAAATAGAGCTAAGGTTTTCGCTAGCCCCAACTCTGTACCGAGCCTACCCTAACCCTAACGCACAATCCATATGACGTCATAGGGTCTACCCTTATTTCGATTTCCAAAATGTCAAGGGATCTTTATTATACAACCAATGGTTTACAAGGGACCTCAATTTTGTAATCTCATCTAAACGACTATACATGTATAATAGACGCTTTTCTTTGCCCATTCCTACATCCTGCACTACGACTGATGCGGGGAAGCCAGGTCTGAAATATCCGGGGCTGTCTGAGTCGACAACGGGACCTCCTCGTTGTTAAAATGGCTTCCTTGATGCTAAGAAGTTTAGAAAACAAAGTATAATGGAAATCTATTAGATGAAACCCCGTGTTGAGTAATGCGAAACGATGTATTCATGTGATTGTGTTTTGTCTTAAAGACACATTCCCGCGAATAAACTGTTTAATTGACGATATATCAAGACTAAACAAAGAGAGAGAGAGAGAGAGAGAGAGAGAGAGAGAGAGAGAGGGAGAGAGAGAGAGAGAGGAGACCACTAGACACAAACTAGGTCATTTCGGGACTAACAAATAATTCAATTTTATTTCAATAATTCACTTGCGCTTAGGGGTCTTTAGCAGTGGGATGAAACCGGAGCACCCCGGGGAACTCCACCCCCTATCACTTACATCCGGGGAATCGAAATACTTGTATTGGGAATAGCTACGGAGTTTTATGGGGAGTGTATCTTTAACGACACGATGAAATGATACTGTTTGATAATCTGATCAAAGATGTAACATTTTATTTAACCTTTATAAATGACCGACAGATAAAACGTTCAGTGTTTGTAATAGGTATCACCTTGACTTTTACACATACAACCACACCTGTATTACCATGACAACCACATTTCACTTAATAAACAATTATACAGTATTTTAATCGGTCAGGTATTGGCACAAATTATCGAAATCACACCCATTCTTATTAACATTGCATTTTCTTCAAATAGCGGTTACTCTTACAACCCGCTCCGCCCCCTCCCACAAGTACGAGAGCAGGCTACACTGGACCAGGAAACGCATATGACGTCATCGCCGCCATTACCTACCCCAATCACACCTGTTTAAATATCAGACAGGTTTAAACGCCCATATACCCTTCCTTAAATATCGCCGTAGGACGTCAAACCCTATTTCATTTCATGTCCTTAAATGTCAGACCCAACAAACAATCTCGTCAACAATCAAGTGCCCATGCACTGTTTGCATCTGGCGACCTGGGGGGTTGGGATGGCCTAGTGGTCTAGAATGCCGCGCTTTGACCTCTAGCTGGCCGGTCACCTCTGGCTTGCGGCTGTGGTTTCGAGCCCTGGTGTGAGCGTACGTGGCATGGAGATAGGGGCGCCTTCTCAACCTCGTGGGTTTCCTCCGGGCACTCCGGTTTCCTCCCACTGCTAAAGACCCCTACGCGCAAGCGAATTATTGAAATAAAATTAAAAAAACCCCATATGTTAGTCCCGAAATGACCTAGTTGTGTCGAGTGGACGTTAAACCCCATTTCTCTCTCTCTATCTGGCGACCTTGACAAAATCTGAAGTTGGTTCTAATTTTTTTGACTTTACCCTATAATCACGGCTGATGGCATAAAAACGGGACGTTAAACCCAATGACGTCTATGATAACAGACGTCATTGGTTATTTCAGTTAGGCCTACAAGGCCTACTAAACTCCGCGGCAGAAAAATTCGAGAATGGACACGGAGGTCGTGGGCATTTCTCGGTGTTCACGGTATTCAATTCAATGTTCAGAAACCCATCATAAAAAATAACAACAACGAATCTTCCCAGTTCTTTGTTCGTGCCATGCTCCCTCTTAATTCTTTCCCAGACTTTTTGATAATAGAATTAATCACCTCAGATAATATGCCATTGTTCTCGCCATGACGTCATCATGCACCTAGAGGTTACCAGGTCAAGGGTCAGGGTATATAAACTAATAAATATTGTGTAATCTGTGGGAGGAGAGGAATTTCGGTCTGATAAAAGGGTAAATATGTTGCATCAAGTGTGGCTTTATGTTAGAGGGTATTATATAATATATTGTTGAATTAGACCTCTTGAGTAAATTTCACAACGGCATCTCGGCCATTTATCTTTGTCTGGGCGTGAACAATAACTTTCTCTGGGCTACTCGCACGTCACTGACAGATATGGCTACAGTGAAATGAAATGGGGTTTAATGTCTTCCTGGTCTGCTCCGACTTGGCTAATGAAGACGGGCATAGGCTACGAGAGAGAGAGAGAGAGAGAGAGAGAGAGAGAGAGAGAGAGGAGGGGGCGGCAAATGGGGTTTAACGTCCACTCGACACAAACTAGGTCATTTAATTCTATTTCAATAATTCGCAGTGGGAGGAAACCGGAGGACCCGGAGAAAACCGTCGAGGTTGGACAGGCTTTGTGATACAACACGCACGTGCTAACCATTCGGCCATCGTTGCTACGGCCTACTCTTATAATTCCAATCGCCAAAGGATCGTTTAGGTGCACACAAATGTGTACACGGATCCTCGATTTTCCGTACCATCCGAAAAACTATACATTTTATTTTGCCAGTTACTTGGTTCTGCACCAGTGACAAGGGGGAACCACGCCGGAAAATCCACATGAACTTTCTCGGCCAACGCAGAGATCGAATACGGGAGCCAACATCTGGCTCATTGCACCAGCCTGTCCAAATCAAATCTGGACCACTACCATGAGCCTGGCAAGGAGCAATGTATAATCGCTGGGATGGTACGAAAAACCGAGTCCCCGACTCCCCGTATCTACATGTAAAAAAAACGTTGGCAGTTGAATGTCGTACAAAAACCCTTAATTGACAGTTGGAATCCGATATAAAAGTAGGCTGTAGCGCCGCTGTCCGAGCAAAATTTCCCTCATAGCACACTGTATGGCGTAGGGCCTATGCCCGTCTTCATTAGCCCAGTTGGAGCAAAAGAGTAGGATGTTAAACCCCATTTCATTTCCAATTTATAATTTAACAAATTGCTGTTTTTTGTTGTTAGTTATTTGTGAGGTCAGTTTGCTCCACGCAACATGCATACACTATGACGGATGACTGATTCCTTTATAAAGTAGCGAAGAGGAAATATTCAAAATACAAACATGAATTTATATTGATAAATTATTATGTAAGGCAGCAGCTGGTTGCTATGGTGATTCAGCACGTGTTATCATATATATCATATAAACGCCACTCGAGTGGAAAGATTAAATTTTGTAATCGATAGTAAATTTTATATAAATATGTAATATTCTTACTAAACATCTGTTAGTGTAATAAAGATCATAAACTATAGGGTTTCATCTCTCTCTCTCTCCCTTCTCTCTCCTCCGGTTTCCTCCCTCTACTAAAGACCCATACGCGCAAGCGAATTATTGAAATAAATATAAACCATATGATAGTCCCGAAATGACCTAGTTCTCTCTCTCTCTCTCAATAAGGACTCATATTATCAATTTTCAATAGCCGTGAGCTAGATATGAGTTGCAACCGATGCTTCATCGAATTCCAACTATCAATGGGTATTTTACGTGCACACCAATGGTACACTGGCCACCACGATTTATCGACCCACCCGAATGATTCGGCAATTTATCATTCACACAGGTGCTACCCAATACAAGAAGGGGAACCGTTCGTGAAAAATTTCGAAATAGTTTTTTCTCCAAGGAATTTGTAAGAGAATTGTATTTTATTCGTCATGCTTTAATGGTGATGTGAGTCGTTCGGATGGGACGAAAAATCGAGATCTCGTATACACATTGGCGTACACATAAAAGATTTTTCGACAGTTGCATGGAATTCGATATGCGAACAGACCGCAGTACCGCTGACCGGATAAGAATTTCCATCAAAGCACACTGCCCGCCTTCATTGGTGATGTGATAAAAGGAAACTAAGATGGTATATTATGATAGTGGTCGAACAGATAAGAGAATTGATCTCGGGGGACAATAAAACATTATTTATCAGATAGATTAAAGCAGTAATTAATTTATATAAACCACCCACGCCCAATCTTTATACTATTTTTATTTCTCTGATCATCTTATACACATTTCCACGTTTAGGCCTACGATCCGTTTTAAAGGAAGGGGTTGGATGGCACGGGCGCGCTGTATATCATATATAAAGCCTGTCATTGAGTCAACTGGCGTGGTTTCGAATACCCGGTTGTACATGGCAAGGAATGGGGTAATCTGTCCAACCTCGTGGGTTTTCTCTGTGTCCTCCGGTTTCCTCCCACTGCTAAAGACCCCTGAGCGCAAGCGAATTATTGAAATAAAATTGAACTTTGTGTTGTTAGTCCCGAAATAACCTAGTTTATATAGAGTGGACAATAGTGGACATTAAACCTCATTTCCCTCTCTCTCTTTTCAAAGGATGTAAACCTTGAAATAGCCAAAACTGGTTCCAGTGGTTTAACACGTGCGCGTGAAATCATAAGGACTGTCATTAATTCAAGTGATGTGGTTTCGATTCCTCGCACGTCCAACCTCCTGGTTTTTCTCCAGGAAATTATTGAAATAGTTTGTGTCGAATCACCGTTAAACCCCATTTCTCCCTTTTTTTCTGTCCTAAAGTCCTATCCCTCGGAGAATTCAGAACTTATTTTACACCACGATTATGAGAGGTTGTGTGGACCAGAATGATAACATTATAAAGACATATCTAACAATGAGTGGACAAAGCCCTAATTCCCCTCCCCACCTGCAAAACGGAGGCATGTTTAATATTAACGAATTTACTGTGTTTGGTTTAATCACTCTTATAACTCGAACCACGTGACACTGTGAAAACCATCAAAGATTAAAATAAGGGCAACGGTGGATAAAACACGCCCGTTTAATTACCAGCACGTGCGCGCGTGCCGTATTCCCGAGACATGCTTCCTGAAATCACGTGTAACGGCGCCAGATGTCGAGGGAAAGGATGAGTAATACGGGATCTGGTAATTTAAATTCTACATCGTTTGCTTATAATCTATATATGGTTATATACCCCCAAGAGTTTAAGCATACGTTATGCAAGTAGCTAAATCTGCCAATTGCAGGTCTTACTTTAGGCCTGAAATATTATCCAAATTATTAATTAGACATTAATTAACTTATCCACACCATACTCAATTCTCGATGTCATCGCCAGCTTGTGATATTTACTGGATTAGAATCATATCTGCATCTCAAGGCTCATTTATGATTAAATCAAAAAATGGATAATCGAGATTACGGTGTTTATCGTTCTGACTGATCGAGGTTAAGCCCAAAATTCAATTGCTATATTCTCGATTCAGCGTTAACAATTTAACTGAAATTGTCAGCAAATTCCATTTACAATTTATTTTCAAGTTTTTAACTATGACAGTGAGAACTGCCAGCCCATTATCTAATCTCCCATAATGTATTTTTAAAGGGACAATAACATTCTTGCTGGCTTGGTAGCTCCAGAAAATAAATAATACCCTTATTCTAAGTACTAGATGTTTAAATGTCCTACCTGTTATGTAAATTATCTATTACAATCTATTTTACTTGTCTAGAGGGTTCGAAAATATTTTAAAATCCAAGTCACATTTGAAAAGGTTTACGTTAGACTTTTCAAACCAATGGTTGAATTTTTCCAATTTTTTAAATTAGGTGTGTTAAGATGAAATTTATATCATCATTTAATTCTAATATTCTAAAATAATACGATTTGTTGACCAGAATGAAGATTGGGAGATATTTTTCAGTTACAACAAGAGTGTTATTGGCGCTTTAAGATTCAGGCGAACGGAAATTAAATGCGATTTAAAGTCCTATTTTTCCGTAGGCCTACCAACCGGGATGATGACAACGGGGGCACGTCGTGCAGTATGCTTCGAGGGAAATTTTGACCATTTAGCGGCGGCACCACGTTACGGAAGACCATAAGGGTCAATCAACTGAAAAAAACCCAACCAAATTCAGATTATCTAATTGTAATAACAAGATAGCCCTTTTATATAACTATCATGTAATTCATTTGATTGACCCTAATTGCCTCCCGTACCACATCGATTTCCAACTGTCCAAGAATCTTTAATGTGTTGCCATCGGTATACATCGGACCCCCATTTTGCGTTCAATCCGAAGCACTAGACGTTTCTTCTGGAAAACGAGACTGATAAGGCGATAGACCGTTCTCGGCCTAAATCAGGATCGAACCCGGGACATCACGGTTATTGACCCAGTATCATAATCACGGAGTCACCACGGTTTCCAAAGTTTTATGCGCTGTTACATGAAGACTAAAAAGTTGGCAATCACACCATCTTGGGGGAGGGTGTAGGGGTTTTAACGCGTGTGCGTGAAATGACAAGACTGTCAATGAGTTAAATGGCGTGGTTTCGATTCCCGGCCTGTCCAACCTCCTGGTTTTTCTGAAAACCCATACGCGCAAGATTGAAATAAAATATGAACCATATGTTAGTTCCGAAATTACCTAGTCTCTCTCTCTCCAGAATGTAAGGGGATGCTCGATTCACAGTCCAGAACGTCCCGAATTGACAGAATTGCAATCGAGTGACACGGAATTGAGTCCTGCCACAATTCTGCCAGTCCCGACAGCTGAGGTGGTGTGAGTGGAATCGTGACGTATTTTAAGTAACAAGTATGTTTCAGCTGCCATGATTGGTTGAAATATTTTTTATGTAGTCGGTGTATGCGTTGAACTCCGAAATTCTCCTTTTCACTCGATTGACGCTCTTTTCGGAATTGAGAATTCCGGAACGTTCAATCGAGTACGCCCTTTGTGTACTTAATGTACATGTAATACTAACGGCAATTAAAGAGAGGTAACTCTTTTAAGAGTCAACAGTTCCGGTACCATTTACCTCCCTTTAATAGATGTGGGCGAAATTAACTTGCCGGCACTGTTTGTAAAAGAGGAAAGAAAATATTGAGGCGACCACGCAAGCGTTTTGTTCACAAAAACACAATAACGAAATCCATAGCAATCATAATATGACACGAACTTTATGTCAACTTGAATTAACTGTTTTCCGGCGAGATAACGATTGACGAACAACTATACGATCAATGTTCTACTGGGGCGCTCAATGTTAGTTTATGCATTTTATTACGTAGCCTATAGCCTATTGTTGAGGGTTGGAGTGTGCATGGATTGGATTGTGCATAGATTTAGACCGCCCCCCCACCCTTATTTACAGCTTCCAGATCCGCTACTAAACGATATAAATGTAGTGCGAGGAGAACTGATATCATTATAAAATAATGTTTTCTAGATTACCGACACATCGAGATGTTTCTGGTTTAATCACAGATTTACCAACTCATTACGCCATTCAGTATAACGGTCCAAAACCTGTTACACCCCCACCTCCCCCTCAATGGATAAAAAAAGATCAAAACAAATAGAAAGGCTCCTAAAACTGATACAAAGTCCCCCACCCGCTCAACTGATAACAAAGGGTCCCCAAATTTATAGAAAGGACCCCAAAACTGATACACAGCCCCCCAACCCCTCAACTAAGAAAAAAGAGTTACCAAATAAATTGAAATGAAATGGGGGTTAAAATACTGTTATACTGTTCTGCTCCGATTGGACTAATGAAGACGGGCATACGCCATACAGTGTGCTATGGGGGTAATTTTGCCCAGACAGCAGTAGAACGGCCCACTCTTATATCGAATTCCAACTGTTAAGGGGTCTTTTATGTGAACGCCAATGTGTACAAAGGACTCCAGAGCTAATAAAAAGAGTCTAGAAACCAATGAAAGCCTCACCCTCCAAACTTGGTGATAACATAAACTTTGTTTGGGGTTCTAGAACCTATCATACCCACAGACTTCTTCGCAATCCATCCATCGGTGTATCGGGAAATTATTATCTCTCTTGCACCTCAATGATATCATTTCCGGTATTTGGCGAAACATCCACTGTCATGGCAAAATTCTCTTACCCTCTTGCATATGTTACACAAAAGTATAGCAATATATTTGCATAATAAATGTTATAATAAATGCCTGAAGGGCAACTAGCACAAATTATGTCGCCAACATAAATTTTACCTTTATACTGCTGACCTATTAGTAAAACCGTGGACCCTATTACATAAGGTTCCCGTGTACACATTGGCGTAAACGTAAAAGATCCCTTGGCAGTTGGAATTCAATATAAGAGTGGCCCGTAGTGTCGCGGGAGGCAATCCATGCCCCCAGAGAGAAAATTTTCCGACCATGGCCCGGTTGCTCAAAACTAAGTTATTTTAACGATTCGTTAAACTCTAACGGATCATTATCTTTGTAACGTGTCGTTTGTTAACGGTCCGTTAAATTTCGGTTGCTGGAAAGTCAATTTCATTATCCGTTAGCTAACGGATTCATTAAAGTTAATCCAAGAGAAGACTGTTTGTTCATTGGCTGAATTTAAAATTTTTAATTTCAATGTACATGTATAACAACTTCATAGAAGTTAGCCTACTATTAACAAGAAACTGGAGACAGCGAGACAACTGTGCAGTCTGTTCACAAAACTAGATTAAAGACAAAAAGATGACTGTAGAATTTACAACAGAAAAAACTATAGAATACTTTATTTTTTCCTTTAGAAATTTTAGCGTAAATCTGTAGGAAAAATTATGGGATTTGCACTACAGAATTATGGGGCCATTATTTCCTGTAGTCCACCAAAATTCTGTAGAATAGTATAGAATTTCATCCTATAAAAAATGGAATAGGCCCGCATCGCCCAACCCTCCAGAATGTTCTATAGAAAACTACATTGGTAATCTATGACATTTTGCTACAGCCAACTAATGCCATCATTAAACAGATATCGGAGCCCCAAACCCCTGTTAAATATAACGCCAAGTTAACGACACATTAAAGTTAACGGGACTTCCAGCAACAGTCTTTCTCTCTGTTAAAGTTAACGATCCGTTAACATGGAGTTAACGGATCGTTAAAAGATAACGGAGCTTTGAGCAACCGGCCCCATAACTATAACTCTAAAATACCTACTGTCGACTGTGTCGGCTGTGCCCCCCACCCCTAAAATCTTCACTGCCCTTCCGCAGCCAGTAAGCCGGAGACGGGCCTGAATGTATGGTGTACACCCAGATCAGTAGAACGTTAAACCCCAGTTCACATTTATAATTAGATCCATGCTAAAGCTTATTACACAATATCTATTAATATCTTTTATTTCCGTGCTGATGCAAGCGAATAGTCTAGAACAAAAATCCAAATATCATTGTGCGTATCAGCCAGTAAAAAGGGACTGGATGACCTAGACAATATGTTACTTTTGATTTAATTGTACGGGTTGTACAGACTAATTGACTGCTAATTACCCCCCCCCCCCCACCACCCCATGTCATCCGTGTTAGTGATATTGGCAACCATGCGAATATTTATTGCTGATGAATTTGGTGTATGTATATACTACACCACAGAACGCTTCAATACATACGATCTATGACTACGCAGACGCTACTGTATCTATAAATAGCCCATCGGGCTTTACCGTTATTCAAATTGTTGCGGGTCAAGGTTTATATATATATAGTTCGGGTTTTTCCAACCTGAGATTTTATGTTTGTAATTTTTGATGATGTCATTTTCTCTGAAATCAAAAAGAGCAGTGCGCGATATGCCATTCTACATTTAAACTGAGAGGTTTGAGGATCGTTAATACAACATTTTGTAAAGTTATAACTACTACATAACTAGCAACTAGACAAATTAGCTTTGCTATGGTAAGTTTACAACTATCTATATCTCTTAATCATGGTAAGTAAAATAGGGAGGGGAGGGTAGGATATATTTCCCACTTAACGGGCTGTAGACACACCCCCACCCCGTCCCAACATATCTCCTAATCATGGTGAAATAGGGAGGGGAGGGGAGGATATATTTCCCACTTATACGAAGACTAACGGGCTGTAGCCCTCCCCCCATCATTCTGTTTGTAGTTAGGAGACGGACATTGGTCAATTGTAGGCTACACCATTGGCCCTGACCTCACAACATCTATCCAGCCAGTCCCGAGAGACTTTCGACTTACGAACCACCCCTCCTCAACGTTAGCCCTCAAACTCAAAGGGGGCTTTATGTTTGTGATTGGGTCGGGGGGGGGGGGCGTATAGTAGTCCCCGAGCGAAAGAGAGACAGAGACAAAGGGAGAGAGAGGGAAGAGAGAGGGGGGGGGGGAGAGAGGATTAACACCTAACGTACGCCAAACTTGGAGGAAACCAGAGGACGCTGGAAGATGACTGTACGCCTTGTTTCGACCACACGCGTGAAACCATCCGACCACACAGCGCCCCCCCTCCCATCTTCTACCTTGATAACGAGAGGGATATTTTACAAACAAATCTCAAAGGTCTACTCCTGAAGGCGTAATGGGATGTTTGGTGGGTTATTGATTTTATTGTTCCACTCCGTCTGGCTTAAAGATACATTATGGGAGATTAGATAAAGAGTTGGCAGTTCTCACTATAACAGTTAAAACCCAAGTAATGTAAAGACAATTTGCTGAACATTTCAGTCAAATTGATCCAATATGAACCGAAAATTAAGCAAGTGAAATTTATGACTAGCCTCGATCATCATAACTAAAGTCGGACTCGAGTATCCATTTAATAATTAAATCGAGACGGAAAGTTATACAGTAAATCGGATCACAATCCACCAAAGATCGCAGACTAGCGATGACATCGAGAGTTGATTATGGTCTGGATATGTTGATTAATGTCTAATTAAAAATTTAGATAACATTTCAGGCCTAAAGAAAAACCTGCAATATGCAGAGATTTAGCTCGTGCATAATGTATGTTTAATGAAGCTGAGTAAAATCCTTGCAGTGTTATATGAAAGGAATTTTGCCTGAGTTATGGCGCTACTACCTATTCGTATTTCGAATTCCAAATACCAAGGGTTTTCTTATACAGGGTATCTTGATTAATGCCTTCTTTGTTACCTTTATAGGAGTCACGGTGGCTTAGTGGGTAAGACGCTGGCTCGCTAGTCTGGAGGTCGGGTGTTCGATCCCTGCATTTGTCGAGAAAGTTCATCCTGATTTTCCGACGTGGTTGCCCCTTGTCATCGATGCAGGACGGAGGGCCTGGCAAGCACAGCTGACTAGTTATTCAGATGGAACGAGGGGCCGATGTCCCGTGTGCAAATTGGCGGGAACGTAAAAGATCCCTTGGCAGTTGGAATTCGAAATAAGAGTAGGCCATAGCTCCGCCATCTGGGCAGAATTCCCCGTAGGCCTATGTTCATGAGCTTAGTCGGAGCAGAACAGTAGGACTTTAAACCCCATTGCATTTCATTTTATTTTAATACATACACTGGTCACAATTATATGGAATACAACTAGTTCGAGCTAGTAATGGGCAACGTTTCAACTATGCTTCTTTAGTCTTTATCAAGCCATGAGGGGGGTTGGATGGCCGAATGATTAGCACGTGCGCGCTGTATCATAAAGCCTGGTTTCGAATCCCCGGTTGTACGTAACAGGTAGTTGGACCGCCTGTCCAACATCGTGGGTTTTCTCAGGCGGGTCCCCCGGTTTCCTCCCACTGCTGAAGACCCCTACGCGGAAGCGAATTATTGAAATAAAAATAAACCATATGCTAGTCCCGATATCTCTCTCTCTCTCTCTCTCTCTCTCTCTCTCTCTCATGATAAAATATAAGGAGAAAATCAATCTGATTAAAATACAGATCTATATTTCGTTTCGTTTTTTTATATATATACTTTTGATGGCCTTCACTACATGACGATCTGACAAATTATACTGGGAGTTCGCGTTAGGGTCAAATGATCGGCTTTTGACCCTAAAGCATCAGACATATATATTAAAGAATCAGCGTTGATGTCTCTAGAGGTTTACCCACAGTTCTGCTCAGAGAACGCCAAGAGGTCGCCGTAACAGACTGTTTAAGGGGCTAATTCCTCACATCAATAAGAACGCCTATTATATAACAACTCTTCCAGATCCTGGCGTTGTAAAGACAAGTAAAACCAAATTTTGAGCTATCAAAAACGAAACGAAATAGATCTGTGTTTTAGTCAGATTGGGAGAAAATATACGTGGTTAAAGCTGACCAACTTGGTTAATGCATTTATTTTTGATTTACTTATTTTTTCAGAGTGGCCATAAGACGAAAAGTCAGTATCATGTCTATATCCATCCTGGTAGGGTAAACAACCTTCAAATCGGTAATAATAAGACTATGTATATAAACTCAAGAGGAGAATGCAGCACTAGTCCACCACAACCGTCAGAGACATTCGCAGAACGCTCGCAAAGATGGGAAGAAGACTCACGAAAGAGGAGAGAGGAAGCGACGAAGAAGCGCATGGAAGAAAAACAGAAAAGACGAGAGGAGCTTATGAGGGAAGATCGCGGGTTTGAATATTTCGGTATGCCAATAGATTGGATGACGAATGGACGCAGAGGAACTGAAAATGTGGACACCGGTCGAGACCCTGTAGATACAGACCGGGACACTGCATATACAGACCGGGGTAATGTGGATGCAGATCAAGAGACTGTTGTGGATACAGACGCGAAGAAGCGTAGGGAAGAAAGGCAGAAAATACGAGATTTGGATATGTCAAGAATTGATTATCTGCGAATGAGGGATGAACGCAAAAGAATGAAAAATGTGGACATCGGTCGGGACCCTGTAGATACAGACCGGGACACTACATATACAGATCGGGATACTGTGGATGCAGATCAAGAGACTGTTGTGGATACAGAAGCGAAGAAACGTAGGGAAGAAAGGCAGAAAAATCGAGACGAGGTTAAGCGAGGAAGTCACAAGTTGAGAGATTTGGATATGGCGAGAATTGACTGGCTACGTATGATGGATGAACGCAGAGGAATGAGTCACGTGGACACCGATCGGGACCTTGGTGATAAAGTTTGGAAACCTGTTGAAACAGACCGGGTCACTGTAGACACAGACGCGAAGGAACGAATGGAAGGAAGACAGAAAATGCGAGACGAGGTTAAGCGAGGGAGTCATCCATTGCGAGATATGTCAAAATTTGATTACATGTATTTGCGTATGATGGATGAACGCATGAGAATGAAAAATGACGACCCTGTGAATATCGATGGGAGACCTGTGGAACCAGACCAGGGCGCAGACGCGAAGAGACGAATGGAAGAAAGACAGAAAAGACGAGAAGAGGCTATGCGAGGAATTTATTCATTTAAAGATCTTGATTATCTTATGATAAATGAACGCAGAAGAAGGGGTAGAAGAATGAAAATACACACTGATAGCCACGAAGAAGACATGCGCAATACGAACATGGAAGACGATATAGAGCGGGATATCGGGAGTATTGGCGAGAAAGGTACGAAAGAAGAGGGTGAGAATATGGATACCGAAATGGAAAATGTGGACATCGATCGAGACACTGTGAGTAGTAAAGGTGTGTGCCCTGTGAAAACAGACCGGGATACTGTGGATACGGACCGGGAAGAAGTGGACACAGACAGGGACAGTGTAGACACAGGTCGAGACACAGATCGAGACAGTGTGGACACAGGTCGAGACACTATGGACACAGACAGGGACACTGTGGATACAGATCGAGACAGTGTTGACACAGGTCGAGACACTGTGGACACGGACCTTGACAGTGTGGACACAGATCGGGATAACGTTACGATTAAAGAAACCCAGGAGGATAAACATCGCACATTGGGATCTGTGGTATCCGATGTAGAACACGACGATGAGGTTAACAGAGAAGATGCGAAGGAGAAGAACATAAATACGGATGGGAAATACAACGGGGTAAACGAAGATGATTTTAGGTACGACCGGGGAAACGAAGATGGGTATAAGTACGACCGGGGAAACGAACATGTTGACGCATTCAAAATGACCAATAATTGTTACGACGATAATGATTTTATGCATACCCACTTCACCAGCATACACAATTTTGGCAGGTGCACTAATATACAAATTGGAAACCAAAACAAGATGATATTCTCGTCTACAAGCGACACACCAACTTTTGGATTCGGCCAGAAAAACAGAAACGCATGGAAGCGGATGGGGGAATTTACGAAAGCAAAACAAGATATGGCTAAACTAAAACGAGAAGAAGCCATGAAGAAGAGGCATGAATGCGAGAAGATTAAACTTCAAATATTTGAAGATGCTTTCAAAAGTGGTGACCCGAAGGGAGTATACGGAAATCGCTGGGGGGCGGGCACATCTATGAAGGAACAGAATCAAAACATGGAATGTGAGGATGATGATGATGCGGATTATGAAAAGGCTGACACAGATCATAAAGATGATGATCGTGATGGATATTTCATGAAAAAAGGCGCCAGTGATAAACTTAATTTAGTTCTCCTGTCGAAAAAAATATGGTAAATACTTTTTAAAATGATTCTTTATTTTTCTGTCATTTTGTATAAAAAATGTACATATATACATTATGTTGAATATATTACATCGAGACTGGGTTTGCTTTCAAATTTCGATATGCAGGCGGATTCGATAATGATGACTATTTTCGACAATCATTACTTTATAGTTAAATAATCATGACTTATATAGTTCGATTATCATTACAATTATAGTTCAATGATCATGAATAAGATATAGTAGTTCGATAATTATTGCGGATAAAGTTCGATGGTCATTAATAATACAGTTCGATCATCATTAATAATATAGTTATAAAACTATTATAGTTCGATAATCATTATTATAATAGTTCGATAATCACTATTATTATAGTTTGATAGCCGTTACTATTATAGTTCGATAACCATTACTAATTTAATTCGATAATCATGACTATTATAGTTCGATTACTATTATAGTTCGATAATCATTACTATTATAGTTCGATAATCATTACTATTATAGTTTGATAGCCGTTACTAGTATAGTTCGATAAATCATTACTATTATAGTTACGATAATCGTTACTATTATAGTTCGATAATCATTACTATTATAGTTACCGGTACGATAATCATTACTATTATAGTAACGATAATCATTACTATTATAGTTCGATAATCATTACTATTATAGTTAAATAATCATTACTATTATAGTTCAATGATCATGAATAAGATATAGTAGTTCGATAATTATTGAGGATAAAGTTCGATGGTCATTAATAATACAGTTCGATGGTCATTAATAATACAGTTCGATGGTCATTGATAATACAGTTCGATCATCATTAATAATATAGTTATAAAACTATTATTGTTCGATAAATCGTTACTAGTATTGTTCGATAATTCGTTATTATTATAGTTACGATAATCATTTCTAGTATTGTTCGATAAATCGTTACTAGTATTGTTCGATAATTCGTTATTATTATAGTTACGATAATCGTTACTATTATTGTTCGATAAATCATTACTGTTATAGTTCGCTAATCATTACTATTATAGTTCGCTAATCATTACTATTATTGTTCGATAATCATTAGTATTATAGTTCGATAATAATTATTATTATAGTTCGATAATCATTATTATTATAGTTCGATAATCATTATTACTATAGTTCGATAATCATTACTATTATAGTTTGATAATCATTACTATTATAATTCGATAATCATTATTATTATAGTTCGATAATCATTATTACTATAGTTCGATAATCATTATTATTATAGTTCGAGTATTAATAGTATATTTCCATAAACATCGCTTTACGTTTAAACTGTTAAGCGACCTGTTTGAAGGTAAAATCGTTTAAAACATTAAGCGTTTGGTTGGAGAGTTAACGTGATACTTATAATAAGATTTTAATAACCATAGTTACGTTTATTATATTCTAGGATTGGTGGGGAAGGTTGCCATGTGAACTTGGAGAGAACAGTATCGATACAAGAACTTGAAGATGTTCTAAATCTGAAGTCATTTGGTGTTCAAGTTGATCACATTGATAGGGACCGATTGGGTACTATCTACAGATTCGAAATGGATTCAAATAAGCCAATCAGTTACTATTCCGTAAAAGATGGCGACCAGGTCATATTATTATAAACGGGGTGTGTCTGTTGTGATTTAGTTAGCCAATGGGCATCCTTGCTACTGGCCAAGGGCGGTAACCAGCCCAGGTGGGGCCGCGCTTCACGGTTCTAGTAGACGCCATTGTTTTGTTTGTGTATCCTATACGCCTAAAGTATATCATACGATATATTCGGGGCATAAACTGTGTAAACATATTATTAAGATTTTATTCTAACACAGTATGTTTGTAAGCCTGTTTCGATTTTCGATATCTCAAATAACCAATCATAACCGATTAGAAGCCTGTCAAATGTTGATTCTTTTTGATAACTATCCCACGGGATGTTACTCTTGATCAGTTTTTAGTGGCTTGTAACCCATGAACTAGAAAAGACACTAAAAATGTAACAACCCGGGTGGTTTAGCTGTGTCTGATTTAATTGTGTTGCCTGGCAACCCTCGTGTTATGTTCTGTACATATAATACATTACTCAACACATTTTGTAAAAGATAGAATATTTACCAGCAATTTATATTTGCTATTTGTAATGGTTATGATATTTATTGTATATTATTTTAATGTAAGATATTACAATTAAAGCTTTTCAAAACCAATTTTTAAATGTTTCTTTCTCTTTGTGCATTCCAGATGCCCCCTGTTCAAGGTTAACTCGGGGTGGGGTTGAGTTGTCTGTCAATGAGTATATACATGGTTTAGATCCCAACCTCATAGATTCCCCTCCCCCATCCTCTCACGCTTGTACGTGACAAGGAGTAGGGTCACCCCCAAGCCTTGTGGGTTTTCTGCAACAGCTAAAGACCCCTTCGTGCAAGCGAATTATTGAAATAAAAGTGAGTCATATGCTAGTCCCGAAAAGTCATAACATTTCCGAAAAAAAATATTTATGCATACTTGTCGCCTCCACTCCCCTCGTAACCTAACTACAAATAGACACATCAGTAGGTGGTTGGGACTTTCAAAAAACCCCAGAAAAGATGCATCTTTAAGGGGTTTTTTTTATAGTTTTCGACTTTAAGTTCTTGTATCTCAAAATTGCACTGGTCAACCTGATACACACTGTAGCACAGATATGGTCATTTGTTGCCCTGTCGGTAGTGAAAAACGTTCAACAATACCGTAAATGAAGAGATTACTGGTGGTCTGCTTCCAAATGGCCCCGAAATAAAAAAGTTATCTCCCTTTAGTTATTGGTTCGGGGGTTAGGGTTTGAAAGCCACGTTCTTTCAGTGAACGCCGATATCAACCTGCTTCACAGACGATTACGAAAATCTTGTAATATCTCTGTACAAGACGACTGTTTTCAACACATGACGTCATATCACGTGACGTCAATCATTAGCTCAATGACGCGTGTATTGTTTACACGAGACGTTACTGAATCGAACAGAATGCGGCCTTTTAATCATTTTAATACCCATTTACATTAAATATGAAACAATTTTTACCTACAAATACTTCAAACGCCTTTATTTATTTTTCTAATACACAAAAAATGTTTTAGAATGTCATTTGTCGGAGGAAAAAAGTTAATATGTTTGGCTCATTAAATCGCATTGATGTCGTCCTTATCAGTGATTGTAGCGGCTTAGCGAATATTCACTGATGGAACTTTTCCGGCATTGCAGAATTTTCTAGGCAACTTGAACAAAATATACACTGTGGGCGTAATTTCTGTGCTCGTCTCCCACGACGTTAGGATCCCCCTGTAGTTATTAATTTTGGTTAACTTTGTGGACTCCGCAGCAAACAAAGTAAAACCGTATAATGAATTTAGCATTATGTGGTAGGTATTTTCTTTGCATTGTTGGCTTACCATAACGTTAGGAACTCGGACAGTGTGATGTTAGCTCGATTTTCATTTTTCGATATTGGCGAATAACGAAAAATAAACAAGTATCTCGTTTTGTTTCAATATTGGCGAATGTCGAAAAACGAGCTACTTGTTTTTCGATATTCAAACTTGAATCTAAAAAACCCCAACAGATTTGATGGATGTATATCTACCGAATGTCTCTCCACAGCACGTTTGATTAAATAAGTTCTCTACAACGAACTAAAGATACACTAAAAAGAGAATGTATGTGCATCCCCAAATAAAGAAAAGAGGAGAAAGTGCAGTATGCGGATTCACTGCCCAGACATTTACTTCTATTATATCTTTAATTCGTTGTAGAAAACTTATTTAATCAAATTTAATGTGTTTTGGAGACATTATGTAGATATACACCCATCAAATCAGCGTTTTTGAGATTTAAGTTCGAAAAACTAGTTGCTCGATTTTCGATATTCGACAATATCAAAGTTTGATATTGGCGAATATAGAAAATTGAAACACAATAGCATTTTCTAAGTGAACCCACTGCTCAGGCATCCTTATTTATGATATCTTTAGTTCGTTTTAGAAAACTTATTTAATCAAATGTGTTTTGGAGACATTCTGCAGATATACATTCATCAAATCTGCTTTTTTCAAATTCAAGTCTGAATATCGTAAATATAGAAAAACAAGCTACATGTACTTATTTTTCGTTAATCACCAACATTGAACAACGAAAATTGAGCTAACTTCACACTGCCGGAACTGGCCATAGTGCCGCTGCCGGAGCAAAATTTCTCTCATAGCACACTGTATAGCGTATGCCCTTCTCCATTAGCCCATTCGGTGCAGACTAGTAGGACGTTAAACCCCATTTCATTTCATTTTTCATTTATTTAGTGCCCTATATATGCCAACAAATGGGCCGATTATGTGATCACATTATGATTGGACATTCAATTAACAGACTATTTATGAATAACAATTACTATGGTTTATTACACTGCGACATTTCAACAAAATTTCACAAGTCGTTATCAAGCATTTATCTATCTTGTATTAGTTTCTATCACCCAGAAAAATATTCTACGAATATGGATGAGGTGTAGGAGGTCCTGGGTGACCGAGACTAATTGTGGATTATATGCTTTGTAACAACCTGTTGCTAAACAATGCCGGCGTCCTGAGAATAATCAACCCCTCAGCTGCCGTGTCGGAGATAATCTCTAGTAAGTATACATTATCTACGATTAATTAGTGTTGATGATGTACCAGTTTAACGGAAATACGCGCCATTACACCAATTAATGCCTCCCCACCTGCAAGAGATGAAAAGGCCCGAACAAATGGCCGGACAATATTAATTGAATCAATTAATATCATGAGCAATGTAATGGACGTTAAATTTGTAATAAACAATGGAGAGATCTCTCAACTGTTTTAGTTGATAATTGATGTAAAATAGCATTGGATTTAGCGTCCTATACTCTTATGTTCTGACTGGGATAATTGTTACGCGAGAGAGAGAGAGAGATGGGGATTAACGTCCACTCGACACAAACTAGGTTATTTAGGGACTAACATATGGTTTAACTTTATTTCAACAATTCGCTTGCGCGTAGGGTCTTTAGCAGTGGGAGGAAACCGGAGTGCCCGGAGGAAACCCACGAGGTTGAGAAGGCGCCCCTATCTCCATGCCACATACGCTCACACCAGGGATCGAAACCACAGCCGCAAGCCAGAGGTGACCGGCCAGCTAGAGGTCGGAGCGCGGCACTCTAGACCACTAGGCCATCCCAACCCCCGAGAGAGAGAGAAAGACTGGGCGAATGGAGGCGAGAGAGAGTGAGAGACTGGGCTAATGGAGACAAGAGAGGGACTGTGCTAATGGAGACGAGAGAGAGCAAGAGGGGCGTATAGTACTCCCCGCGCACGAGAGAGAGAGAGAGAGAGAGAGAGAGAGAGAGAGAGAGATAAATGGGGTTTAACGTCCATTCGACACAAGCTAGGTCATTTCGGGACTGTTTCAATTTTATTTCAATAATTCGCATGCACGTAGGGGGTTTAGCAGTGGGAAGAAACCGGGGGACCCAGAGAAAACCCTCGAGGATTAACAGGCGACCCTATTCCTTATCATCCGTGTCACGCACAACCGGGGATTCGAAACCACACCAGTTGACTCAATGACAGGCTTTATGGGAAAGCGAGCACGTGCTAACCATCCCGCCCACCCACCGCTCTAATGGACACGGGCATACACCATACAGTGTTTTAGCGTCCTATACTGTACTGCTCCTAAACTTGGCTAATGAAGACAGACATACGCCATACATCGTGCTATGTGCGCAATTTCGCCCGAACAGCGGCGCTACTATAATCTTACATCAAATTTCAACTGCCAAGCTCCTGGTTATTGCTCGGATTTTCTCCGAAACACAACCACGGGGACCATGATTTCAGATACCGCTTAAGAAATGTTGCATTTGTCTACAGAGATGCGAAGCAGAAGAAACATATTTGCAGGTGACTGAATATGAAGGATGGGGGGAATGGAAGAATGATGGGTAACTAAATATGAAGGATGGGGGGGAAAGCGGGGGTGGGGGTGTTGGGTAACTAAATATGAAGGATGGGGAAAGCGGGGGGTGGGGTGGATGGGTGGGTGATGGGCAACTAAATATGAAGGATTGGGGGAGGGCTGGGTGGGGGGTGTTGGGTAACTAAATATGAAGGATGGGGGAAAGGGAGGGAGGTGCTTAGTAACTACATATGAAGGATGGGGGAAGGGTGTGAAAGTGAATAGTGTTGGGTAACTAAATATGAAGGATGGGGGAAGGAGGCGGGAATAGGGTGGTGATGGATGACTAATGAATGATAGTAGGTGGGGTCGGAATGGGGTGCTGATGGGTGAGATATTCAAACTTGAGGCCTGTTTATTAGGTATTCGTAAATGGATGGACTCAAATTTATAAAAAAAAAACCCTCAATGATGACAATACAGAACTAATTAAATTCGGAAGCAGCTACTAAATATAAAACTGAAAACTATCAAACCCTCCCCCCCCCCCCAACTAAACAGATTCTGTAAAAAAAAATATTGGTATTTATATTGACTCCAATCTGGACATGAATAAACAAATTTCGGCCATTAGTTCTTTCATTGATAGTGACATCACTAAAATGATGGTAAACATTACGGTTACATCAAGACTCGACTACGGTAATTCACTTTTGTACAATCCACCAGAAAACAAAAGTAAACATCAAAATAAAGCAGCCCGGATCATAAACCAAATGAACATATGAAACCAATTCTGAAAGATCTTCATTGGCTTCCTGCCCGTCAACGTATCAATTTTAAAATACTGTCTATTAAGTATTCTGCTCTAAATGACGATTCTACACCTCAAAGCCATAGAGACCTTCTCAACACCAATAAACTTTACAGAACTTTTCGATCTCAACCAGCCAACTTCTTAATTAAGCTTTTTTCAAAAACCAACTCCGGCGATCGATCGTTCGCCGTCGGTGCTCTAAAGTTGTGTAATTTAATATCAAACGAAACCAAAACCTCAAATCCCATTAAAGGTTTTAAAAAGTATCTCAAAAGCGAATTGTTTTTAATCAAATATAGACGTGATTGAATATGGTTCTAACTGTGTTTGTGTCAACCTTTTACCATGTATATTAAATAAATACTGTTCAATGTTTTTTGTTTATGTCTTTTTTCAGGGCCAATGTGATTGTTGTAATTTTGTATTAGTTGTAGTTATGTAAAGCACCCGACAGCAGCTCGGTGAGTAGAATTATCCGCATTATTTAAATTAATTATTATTATTAATATAATAATTATAGTTAATCTGTAATGACCAATCATATCCTTTGTAACAAATACACCTGGTGCCGATAATTATCCGAAGGTAAGTTACCAAGCCATTGTAGATGCACCACATAACAGGCTTAGCATTGGTTTTTACAAATACAGCAATATATTCCTCGAACAGATAATAGAAGTGCCAGAACCATTCACTCATCTGCGTATTCAGTTATACGTCCAGGAAATCTTCTCTGCCACCAACCGGGAAACATTCTCTAGACTACTACCACTCACCGGAATACATTTTCTGGACTACTGCAGCTCACGGGAATACACTGTCTAGACTATTTCCACCGGAATACATTTTATGGACTGCTGCAGCTCACGGGAATACACAGTGTAGACTACTTCCATCGGAATACATTTTATGGACTACTGCAACTCACGAGAATACATACTCTAGACTACTTCCACCGGAATACATTTTCTGGACCACTGCAGCCCTAGGAAATACATCTATCTCTAGACGGGTGTCAATCGGTCGGAATACATTTTCTAGACTGGTGTCACGTTGGAATACATTCTCTAGACGGCTGCAACTCACCAAAACTAACAGAAAGATGTCAGGCTTTAACATTTCCACAACTATGGCGGACAACGTCACGTGTATCGTCAATAACGTGACGTCACAATCTTCCGTATTACTTTACGTCACTGTAGGAAGTCTTCAATCTGCATTGATAATAATATGCAATTTTCTCATCATAGTCAGTGTTGTCAAGTTCCCTCGGCTTCGAATAACCAGTAATCTGTTAATAGCTAATCTAGCCGTGTCTGATCTGCTAGTTGGTCTGATTTTAATACCGGTCAATATGGCTTGTATAATGTACCCCGTGCTAAATAATAACAAGTATAGCTGTATAATTAAACTGTTTAATTGGGTGTTTATTTTTGGAAGTGCAACATTCGGACTGTTATTAATATCATTCGATCGAGTCTTCGCATTAACGGCCCCGTGGAAATATTCGGTCACCAGTACAAAATTAATTTCCTTATCTGCCTGCCTGTTTACCTGGATTTTTTGGATATCGACGTGCGCTTTGTCATTTTTTGTGTTTAACCATTGGCATTGTTGGAGACTATGCACCGTAGCCAATGTTGTCCAGAAGAGTGCTTTTCAATTCATTGCTTTTATTTTGGGAATCGGGTTTCTATTTAGTTGTTTGTCATTTCTATTAATCTTATTCAAATTATTCAAATTCGACATTTGGAACACTTCGAGACGAAACACAGATATCAAAAGAAGAACGAGTTTAATGGCGCTAGTGTTCGGCTTGTTTGTACTTTTCTTAATTCCGCTGTTAATCAGTGCATTTTATGCAAGCAGTGTTGACGTCATTGAGAACCGAATGATGATAGAGTGGCTGGTATTACTTTGTAGCACGAACTCCGTTGTTAATGGATTCATCTACGGCTGGAAAAGACCGGAATTTCGTAAAGCGTACTTGGCCATTCTTCTCTGTAAAAACGGCAACCGAATTCAGTCAAAGGCATCCCACACCAATGAGTCTTCTGATTCTCGGATTCAGAATAAACCGGTTTCTGCAATCAGCGTTGAGCTACAGAAAGCAGCGATCGGATCAGACGTCTTCAGTGGCTAGTGTGGCGTGTTACCAAGTTGTTTGCCGCCATCTAAATCAAACTAAAAACAATATCGTTCAGCATTAGTCGATTATGACAAAATTTAGGACTGAATGGCAACATTTAGGACTGAATGGCAGCATTTAGGACTAAATGACAAAATTTAGGACTAAATGACCAAAATTTAGGACTGAATGACAAGATACCAAAATACAGAAATGAAAAGCTCAAACGCCATGAATCGACCAGAGGACTACGATCTTCTTCAAAAGACTTTCTTGTCACCCCACCAATATAGCAAGCTTGAACTCGACAAAAGATCTTTTTGGGTTTGCAGCAACATATCTCTGGAATCTATTACCACTATTGTCATTAAGTTTTGTGACAAACCTTGAATGATGAGACCCCACCAATTTGATTTTCTTTTCTGCTCCGAACTGGGCGAATGAAGACAGGCATGTGCCATACAGTGTTAGGGAGATTTTGCGCGGACAGCGGCGCTACGATCTACCCTTATATCGAATTCCAATTGTCAAGGGATCGTTTACGTAGATGCCAATGTGTACACGGGACCTCGGTTGTTCGTACGATCCGAACGACTAGACAGCTAGCCTTGTCAGACCCTTCGTCCTAAATCACTGACAAGGACAAACCACGCCGGGATATGTGGATGAACTTTCTCGGCCATTACAGGGATCCAACACCAGACCCCCAGGCTAATGAGCCAGTGTCTTATCCGCTTAGCCACGGTGATCCCTAGGGACCGACAGATTATATGCTGAAAATTTCAGTCAAATTGCTTCACTCCTAACCTAGATATTAGCCAATCAATTTTAGGCTACCTCAATCGTCTTTACCACCGTTGTTACGATAATAAATAAAGTCTCGATTATCCATTTTTAGATTTATTTCATCGACCACAAAACGTATTCATATCCAATAAATATCGCAGGCCAGTAATGACATCGAACGTCGATTATGATCATTATGAGTTAATTAATGTCTAATTAATAATTTATATAACACTTCAGGCCTAAAGAAAGACTATAATAGGCAGATTTAGCTCTTGTATAATGTTTGCTTAAGGGAAAAGATAATCTATAAATTACTTGGTGGATCTTCTCAAAAGTATTTAGTTCAAAATATTTAAATTTTGAAATTTAGACAGAATATGGCACTCAAGAATTGAGTTGGTTATTTATTGATCATAAGCCAGAAGAACTAAACATTGATTTGCTCTAGTGATTAATGTTGTGATGTCGCTAAGGAAATGACGTAGGGTTCGCTTTAGTGATTAATGTTGTGGTGTCGCTAAGGAAATGCGGATGTAATTCTAATTCTTCATTATGTTTTACGTAACCAAAACAAGAAAAGCATAAAATGATTTTTTTTTTGTGTCAGTGAAATAAATTATTCATTAAATGTCTCCCCGAGGATTTAATAACAGTTAATTAATGATACATAATTTATAAGTGGGATCTTATAGGCCTATACGTATGGACTGAACAATAAAAAAATACAATCAAAATCGGCATTATCAAGAGAAAACTTGGGAGGGCTTGATAAGAACAACTGTTTAGTCGTTCGGATGGGACAAAAAACCGAGGTCAAGTGCACACATTGGCGTGCACGTAAAAGACCCCTTGACAGTTGGAATTCGATATAAGAATAGGCCGTAGTGCCGCTGTCCGAGCAAAATTTCCTTCGTAGCACAGAGTATGGCGTATGCCCGTTTTCATTAGCCCAGTTCGGAACAGAACAGTAGGACGTTAAACCTCATCTCGGTGCAATTTAAATGAAATGGAGTTTAATGTCACACTTTTCTGCACCAACTGCGCAGAATACAGTAGGCTACGAGGGCAATTTTGCCCGGGCAGCGAACTACTCTTATTTCGAATTCCTAATGTTCTTTTACGTGCTTGCTAATGTGTAGCCTACACAGGACCTCGGCTTTTCGTGTAGGCCTACCTTCGACCCAGCCCCTATAAAAATCTAAAAAATAATGCTGAATTGAAAACTCACAGGAATTCAATTTTAAGATGCATTACAGGAGATTAGATAAAGTGCTGGCAATTCTCACTATAATAGATACAAACTACTAAAAAATATAGAAAAATAAATAAACCCCAAGTATAAAACACCCGACGCCAAACATTGATCAGATATCAATTGTCACAAAAAAACATAATTGTTTATTGGGTCGTTCCACGCGACTTCATCATTAATCGCGTGCTTAACCACGAACAAAAAGGGGCCTATACAAATATCAATAATCATATGGATGTTTTTTGTATGTTAATTTATATTTTAGTTCACGAATAGTTATAAGAAATAAATGGTTAATGTTGTCTATTGTTTTACCGTTGCTGTTTATTTGTTTAGATCAAATGATTGATGTCATTTCTAAGGTGGATTATCGGAAAATAATGAAGGACCTCAACCCAATTCTTCTTTAAAGAGGGAATTGGATGGCCGAATGGATGGCCGTGCTGTATCATAAAGCCTGTCATATAGCCAACTGGCGTGGTTTCGAATCCCCGGTTGTAAGTGACAAGGAGTAGGGTCGCCTGTCCAACCCGGTGGGTTTTCTCTGGGTCTTCCGGTTTCCTCTCACTAATAAAGACCCCTAAACGCAAGCTAATTATTGAAATACAATTGAACCTATGTTAGTCCCGAAATGGCCTAGTTTGTCTCGAGTGGACGTTAAATCCCATTTCTCTCTCTTTCTCTTTCTCTCCCTTCTTTAAAGATCCATATCCACGAGGAAGTGCAGAAATGGGGTTAAATTAGGTTCATCTTTAAACATGCATTATGCAAGAGCTAAATCAACATATTGGAAGTCTTTATTTAGGCTTCAGATGTTATAGAAATGATTAATTAGACCTTCATTTAGACAACAAGCACAAAATTAACTCTGTAGACCCACGGATGGCTTGGATACAGCTCGGATTAAAACAGTCGCCTTCTATATAAATGGCTGACCAAGATAACGTTTACTGTTATGCGGTGACGTGCGCTACCGGAAACTGACGATGAAAGGCCCGTCAAGCGAGAGTACTATTACTATTGAGTACGTTACTGGATAATCGAGAATATGTGGGTGGAGTTATCGTCTAACAATCAAACGATCGACAATTGTCGTTAAGGTGTCGCAGAAATTTGTACCCATTTCTTGTCCAAACTCCCAACACTGATAACTCCGTTCAGAATAAAATAATTTGACTGAAATTTTCAATATTTTCTTTTTTTAACATCTGTTTTTGAATTATTATAGCAAGAATGACCAACTCTTTATTAAACTCTTAACTAATGTATCTTTAACAATATGGTTGCGGTCTTGCATTATGTAGCCAACTCACACGTTAACGTAAAGCAACCCACCCCATCCTATAACCTACCGCGGTCCTGCATGGTGAAGCCAACTCACATGTTAACATCACCCCACCCTATAACCTATCGCGGTCTTGCATTATGTAGCCAACCGACATGTGAACGTCAAGCGGCGCACCCCACCAACTATCCTATTGCGGTGTTGTATTATGTAGCCAACCCACATGTCAACATCAGGGGGCGCAACCCACTCTAATCTGTTGCAGTATTACGCTATGTAGCCCAGCCAACCCACATGTCAACATCAGGCGGTCCACCCAACTGTATATTTTGAAGTCAACCGACATGTAGCTTCTACAGACATCCCTGTCTCCCCTTTATTCTGTGACGATCTTGTATTGTATTGAGTAGATGTGTGTCCGGGAATTAGTTCATGTTTGAATCAATCACCATGAATATTTCATAGAAAGGTATAGAGCAGATTAGATATTGGATATCCCTCCGAGTAAAATATAAAACATTTTGTATATTTCAATGTTACATGCTTCTGTTTGAGAGAGAGAGAGAGAGAGAGAGATAGAGAGAGAGAGAGAGCGCAAACTAGGTCATTTCGGGGCTAACATATGGTTTTAATTTAATTTCAATACTTCGCTTGCGCATAGGGGTCTTTAACTGTGGGGGGAAACTGGAGAAAACCCACGAGGTTAGACAGGCGAATGAATAATCACATGCCCTGAACTTTTTTACATCCCAGCGACCTTGGGGAAATCTGTAGGTGGCCTGAAGAAATAGATCTAACCATGGCGTCACTTTAACTTGCCCAATACCGGACACTTGAGAGGTATTCATATCACCACTGCGATAAAAGGTGGCCATATTGTTTACTTGTCGTGTTGTAACTATGGACGCTAGCCTGAACACATTAATTCGAATGGAAATTTGATATGATAATCCACCTTCGTCCCCCTCACCTGATATTTCAAAATAATTTGTAGATAGATATAAATACTCCGATAACAGTCAAGGAATTTTGATCTCGATCACTGATTAAATTGCATATTCAGCAATGTTGGTGACACGGTGGACATTCTTCACATAGAGAACTACTTACTCTACTTCGAGAATAGACCTCTGCTGTAAATGGCCGCCATTGTGATCCCACTCGCGTCAGTCTGCTTAAAACATGGATTTTATTTCGTTTCGTTTTTTATTGTTCAAAATTTCGTTTTATTTATCTTTACAACACTAGAATCTGGAAGAGTTGTTATATAACCTGCGTTCTGGTTGATGCGAGGGATAAGCCAATGAAACGTTCTGTTGCAGCGAGTTCTTGGCATGCGATGCACAGAATCGTGGGTATACCACTAGAAACATCAACGGCGATTGGTTAAACAAATATCTGACGTCATAGGACCAAAAGCCTCTCGTATGACCCTGACGCGACCTCCAACTACATCCGGTAAGATCTTCATGTAGTGGAGGCCATTGAAAGTATAAAAAACGAAACATAGATCTGTATTTGTTTTTATCAAATTGTAGATTCTGGAGATTTTCAAACCATGTTGCCAGTGGTATAGGGCGAAGGGCCTGATAAGGAAAGGCGTCTAGTTGATCGGATGAGACGAAGTATCCAGCTCTGGGACAAAATGTCTATCATAGTCTACAGCATAATGTATGAATTCTTCCTTTGCCCCGCTGATGTAGATAAGTAAGGCATTAAAGGAGGAGAAATTCGGCCGTGTATCTGTTATCACTCGTCACTTCAGTCAGTGTTTTCCTTTTGCGTTCGTCACTTCCGATTCTTGAAAGCTTCATAACGAATCTATTGTAGCAATGATCTCTATGTTAAAATTATATTTGGAAAGTGTTTAAGCAGTTCTATCACATGGTATAGGGCGAAGGGCCTGATAAGGAAAGGCGTCTAGTTGATCGGATGAGACGAAGTATCCAGCTCTGGGACAAAATGTCTATCATAGTCTACAGCATAATGTATGAATTCTTCCTTTGCCCCGCTGATGTAGATAAGTAAGGCATTAAAGGAGGAGAAATTCGGCCGTGTATCTGTTATCACTCGTCACTTCAGTCAGTGTTTTCCTTTTGCGTTCGTCACTTCCGATTCTTGAAAGCTTCATAACGAATCTATTGTAGCAATGATCTCTATGTTAAAATTATATTTGGAAAGTGTTTAATCAGTTCTATCACATGTGATAATAACTGACACCAATATTGCCCTTCCTAAAAATATTTGAGACTAATTTTGGACACAATAAAAATGTCAATAATTCCCACGTTACCTGAGTGGGGGTGGAGTGGCCTATGCCTGTCCTCATTAGCCCAGCTGGGACATTACAAGCCATTTCTTTTATTCATTCCTATTCGACCTCATTTCCTCAAATATACATTATGCAAGAGCTAAATCTGCTTATTGCAGGTCTTTTTTAGGCCTGAAATAACCTTATCTAGACCATAGTCAACTTTCGATGTCATTGCTAGCCTGTAATATTTCCTTGATTAAGATCTGATTTGCTGCTCGACTTTCATTCATGATTAAATCATTAAATGGATAATCGAGACTATGTTTTTATCGTACCGATTTCAGTAATGATGATCCCGGCTAAGCCCAAAATTCAATCACTAAATTCTCGGTTCAGAGTGGATCAATTTGACTGAAATTTTCAGCAAATACCCTTTACGTTATTTTGTTTTTAAAGGACTACCAAATATCTACTTAATCGTCCATAATATACCTTTAAATAAAGACACAATGTGTTTTTTAGGAAAACGGTCAAGGTAAATTTCATGCAAATGTGTTGCTTCGGGTACTAATAATAGGGTATCGGATAGGAAACATTAAAAGATGGCTAGGGTGCACTGTTTGGTCCGCGATGCCATAAATTCTCATAATCATTCATAGGCTGGATTTGTAGTGGGTGGAAGGGGGGGGGGGGTCTGGTCCGTCTGGCCGGCAGCTGAACCTGTGACCTAGTTCCGGATTAAGGCTCTGATGGCCCAAAGGCACATTGTGATAGGTGGTCTGAAAATACAGAAACCAATGAGTAAATAACAAAAATGACGATATTACTGACGTAACACAGAACCGGACAAAACGCCCAGTCAACACAAATTTTGAAGAGAGGGGAGAGAGAATGGGGTTTAACGTCCACTCGACACAAATTAGGTCATTTCGGAACTAACATGTTTTTTTTTAAAATTTTATTTCGATAATTCGCTTGCGGGTAGGGGTGTCTTTAGCAGTGGGAGGAAACCGGGACACCCGGAAAAAATCCACGAGGTTTGACAGGCGACCATACTCCCTGTCACGTACAGCCTAGGTTTCGAAACCACGCCAGGCTTTATGATACAGCGAGCACGTGTTAACCATTCGGCCATCTGTATGAAGGGCCTTCAAGGACAGGTGTGTAGACGAAGGACGGTGTCATTTATTTAAATAAAAATAAAGGGAAGCATTTTGTCATCATCTGATAATTATGGTTTTTTTTGTTACTTAATTTGTTTGTAGCCTGGGTTTTTGGTTAGCCCTAAGGCACGTGCCTTATTAGCCTAAAGGTTGATCCAGGGCTGCTGGGACACACCGCCTGCCTGCATGACTTAAGCCTTTAAAGTTAAACGGCTTCAACTTAAATAATGACAAATTTAGATCGATTTTTCTGTTCTATCGCCCATTTAAGACTGATTGGTTTCCGAGATAGACGTGTGCCATTGAAATAAGATTAATATCGAGTTATTTCTATGACGATTTCTATGGGTTCAAGAATGATTTAACCTTGTTTCAAATCACGACGTACACTGTGTTCTAACAACCGCCATCAGTAACCAGGTAAACAAACATATGGTCTACAATCTTCTAGCGCCCATCTTCATTCCACGCGCTTACCTTCTAGATTACCGCCCTTTAGCCTAGAAGCTTGCAACGATCAAAATGGCTGATTTAGATATGGAGGCACGAGATCCTAACAACTTAAATGACCATCTCAAAGTAAGCCATTTTATATTTTTGAACAGATTTTTTTTCTATTTTTAAAAATGAAAATCTGGGATCGTCATTTGACGGTTTGTGAAACTCTTGCAAACTCTGAATGTCTAAACTGGCTATCATCCAAAAGTTCAGTTGCGTTAAGTATTTACAAAGCTTATATTATGAAAATTTGACAACATGCAGACCTTTCATATGCAGAAATCGTTTAATTAGACATCGCATAGTCGTTGGGTGGCCCCGCATGTATACATTTGTCAGCATGTGGCATCTACTGCACACCTTTTATATGCTGAAATTTTTGAATGGGACATTGTATAGTCGTTCGGATGGGACAAAAAACCCTGTGGCCCCGTGTACCCATTGGCGTGCATGTTAAATAATCCTTGGCGACCGGAATTCGATATGAGAGTAGCCGTTGTCAGAGCAAAATTCCTTCATAGTACACTAAAAGGCACATTTTAACGGCTACTCGACACAAACGAGGTCATTTCGGGAGTAACACATGGTTCAATTTATTTCAATAATGCGCTTGCGTGTAAAGGTCTTTAGCAGTGGGAGGAAATCGGAGGACCCGGAGAAAACCCACGAGGTTGGACAGGCGACGTACAACTGGGGAATCGAAACCACGCCAATTGACTCAATTGATAGATCTTATGATACAGCGCGCATGTGCTAACCATTGGGCCACCCTCACCCCCATGTGAATTAGAGTTTTAGAGGGGGGGGGTGTATATAAGAAATTATGAGCGTCATGAATTAAAAACAATATGGCTAGTGCTGATAAAGAGATTGATTCCAAACCTCTAAATTCTTACATTATCTTTTCAGTCTCTAATTAAAACACAAATCCTATTTCGTTTCGTTTTTTATAGTTCATAATTTCGTTTAACTTGTCTTGACTACATTAGGATCTGGTAGAGTTGTCATATTACTGGCGCCTTGATTGAAGTCAGGGTTTAGCCAATGAAATGGTCTGTTACGGCGACAACTTCTTGGTGTGCCATGCACGGAGCTGTGGGTAAACCTCTCGATTAATCAATTTCTGGCCTCATAGGGTCAAAAGCCGCCCGTACGACCCCTGACGTGATCTCCAAGTAGTTTAGACCGTCGAAAGAATAAAAAAACGAAACGAAACATAGATCTGTATTTTAATCCATACAAATATAATTACAATGTGATAAGTAAAAATGAGAATTTAAAAGCAATCATCATTGTTCGTCATATTCACGAAAGATCGATGAGAAATCAGGCTCCGCGTGTATTAATATAGCATTCAGTTTCACTACACGATTACATGATAAAGATCCAAGAATAGAACGCGGCGTAATAGACAGTTAAAAATAAAAAGACAATATTCTGTAAATCGGTTCAAAATAAAGTGAAATGGGGTTTAACGTCCTATGTTTTGCACGAACCGGGCTTATTAGGAATAGATTACGCTATGCTGTCATGTTGGAACGACCGGTGGTTCGTTTACGTGCACGCAGACGCAACACGGGTGGGTTTACATACTGTTAACTTGATATTCGCACATTCGCGTGTAGGATTTAATTCTGCTCTGGCTGATCGAATGAAGAAGACATACAGTGTGCTATGAGGGACATTTTTATTCCAAGAACGGAGGGGATCACGTGGCTAAGTGGGTATGGGGTTAGCTCGCTAGCTGGAGGTCGAATGTTCGATCCTTGCATTGGCCGAGAAATTTTATCCAGATTTTCCGGCGTTTCTCCCTTGTCAGTGATGCAGAACGGGGGGGGGGCTGACAAGGACAGCTGTCTAGTCGTTCGGATGGGACGAAAAACCCAGGTCCCCTTTACAAATTGGCGTGCAAGTAAAATATACTTAGCAGTTGGAATTCGATATAAGATTGCGCCGCTGCCCGGGCAAAAATGTCCTTTTATGGCACACTGTATGGCGCATGCCCGTCTTCCATTAGCCCAGGTTAGGAGCAGAAGAGAAGGACGTTAAACCCCATTTCATTTCATTTTCCGAACAACGGCGCTACTCTAAAAACAATACAAAACGTAAAATGAGAACAGGAAAATGACCCCCATATTCTTAAGATATATAACACTTTATTTATCGATGGGTGGTTGGATGGACAAATGGTTAGCACGTGCACACTGTATCATAAGGTCTGTCACTGAATCAAATGGCGTGGCTTTGATTGCCCGGTTGTACGTGACAAGGAGTAGGGTCACCTGTTCAATCTTTTGGCAGTTTACCCTCAATGCTTAAGTAAACCATGGAGATAGGGGCGCCTTCTCAACCTCGTGGGTTTCCTCCGGGAACTCCGGTTTTCCTCCCACTGCTAAAGACCCCTACGCGCAAGCGAATTATTGAAATGAAATTAAAAAAACCCTTATGTTATTCCTGAAATGACCTAGTTGTGTCGAGTGAACGTTAAACCCCATTTCTCTCTCTCCCTCTCTCGCTTAAGTAAACCCCTACGCGCAAGCTAATTATTAAAATAACACAGAACCATATGTGAGTCCCGAAATGTCCTAGGTTTGTGTCAAGTGGACGTTAAACCCCATCTCCTTTTCTCTCTCTCTCTTATTTACCGACTTCTGTTGTTATATTTTTCTAGGTGAACTTTGATGATGTTTTGGGTGAGCCAGAAGGGGCCCACAGCGCAGATTGTGTTTGGAGAACCTCGTACCTCTGCTTCAACGGTGGAAAGAACTGCTGCTACATGTTCCTTACGTTCATCTGTGGCCTCCCTCTTGCTCTGTGCTGGGGATGTGAGTTCGCCATGATCACGTTCCAACATGTCTGGCAGATCACACCATGCATGAGAATATTCATGATAAATTGTGGATGTGCTCAGAAATTCTTCGGCACCTGTGTAAATTGCTGTCTAGCTCCGATCTGTGAGGCGGTCGGAATGTGTTTTAGCCAAGTTACAGTGACTAACAAATAATAGAAAATAACGGGATCATAGGGAGGGTAATGTAATAGCGGTGGGATTGAAGGGAGGACATTGTAATAGCGGTGGAATTGAAGGGATACGAGTGTTCTGTGAACCAGGGGTCTGTTTCACAAAATTTTAACTGAGATAAAATCCAAATTTAAGTAATTTGATTGGATAATGCTAGTTTGAGTTTAATGCCTAACCAATTAAAATTGAAGTATCTACTAAAATTTGGATTTTATCTTTACTTAAGATTTCGAGAAATAGGGCCCAGTTATGAAAGATGCATTATGTAAGAATTAGATAAAGAGCCTGTGTTGCTATACTAATTCAAAAATAGATGATTCGAAATAAATATATTAACATTTTTTTATTCTGAACGAAGTTATAACTGTTTGAACTTTTAACAAGATGTGGCATAGATTGTTTATAATCGCAGAAATGGAACTTGTTAATCGAGACTAAGCCCCGATTCAACATTTTAAAATTAAATTATCAAAATGCGATCGACCTTTAGTCCGTTTAAATCTCTGTCACCCGATGATCTAGATGGTGTTAATAAATGTCTAAATAATAATTTATATAACATTTGAAGCCAAAATGGGAGGTTGGATGGCCGAATGGTTAGCTGTCAGTCACCTGGTGTGGTTTCGAATCCTCGGTTGTACGTGACAAGGCGGAGGGTCGTCTGTCCAACCTCGTGGGTTTTCTCCGGGTCATTCGGTTTCCTCCCACTGCTAAAGACCCCTACGCGCAAGTGAATTATTGAAATAAAATTAAACCATATGTTAGTCCCGAAATAAAGCCAAAATAAAATAAAAACTTATAATAGTAGATTAAGTTCTTACATAATGCGTCTTTAAAACCCCAACATGACCAGAAGACAATACAAAACATAAAGTCTTAAATCAAGCGCTCAACCAATTAAGGGGGTTTTGGGGGCCCTCCCCCAGAAAAATTTGGTAAATTAGATTCAATTTGGTGCATTCTGACGTATTTCCGGAAGGCAAATTCCAAAATTACAGGTCTAAAAATCGCCAATAAAATCGCATAGATTTAAGTTTCAAATTTTCAAGCCTGAGCAGGGGGGGGGGGGTCCGGACCCCCTGGACCCCCCCTCTGGATCCGCGCCTGTTTGTGTATCATCTGGTATGTTGGGGTTTATTTTGTTATATGAATATATATATTTACAATTTAAACTATTTTTATAATATAATATGTTAACAAATAAATATATTAAGAATACCCTTTTCATAGAGCTGTTTCACGCAGAGTTAAAATATAAAATATAGTAGGCCTATAGTTCATCGAAGTACTCGAGGCAATGTTGTATTTCATCAATGTGATGACCCGGAACTGGCTTTGTTTATCTTGTTGTTCTTCTAGACCAGGGGCTGACCCAGTGTCGGGTTTAGATGAAGAGACTAGTCTATACATCGTATTGTTATTGTACTTGAGGACGACGCTGTCGAACAAACCCCAAGTCTCTGCGACTTCATGTTTGCTACTTAGATTCCTATTTTAGATATCACATGACAATTCCAAGATGGCGGCTGATTCCCGGTTCATAGGGTCAGGTCTTAATATTAAGGCCAACTGCAGATTTCGTGGAGGTCATGAGATGTAAAGATGGTTAGGGCACGTGATTTTTGACAAGATTGTAGGTTAGAGTTAGATCTGGGGTTAGAGTTAGTGATAGCCCTGTTCACATCTTGTGACCTATGACTAGTTCTGCAGTGGGTCTCGAATTCAAACCTTACCATGCCCATATAGTAGTATTAACCATTTTTACACCAGCAGTTGGATTACTGTTTTGAAGAACAATAACTACTGTAGTGTAAAATTCACAGATGAGACCAAACCAATTTATTTTTTTAGTTTTTCAGGGTTTTGTTCAATAAATACCCTACTTTATTATTTTTGATTGGCATTTAGTAATTTTGATACAAGGCACAATTTTATGGATACACAATTACTGAATTTAAAGCGAGAATTTCATATTTTTAAGTTATGTTTTTAAAATGTATTAAAATAAAGCCTTAAAATACATGATATCTATAAAAAGTCCTACCTTGTTAAAGAATAATCCTATTAATCATATAATTCACTATTGCCAGTTGAGAAATTGGCAAAAATATCATTTGACGATAGCTTCAAACGTTTGAAGATAGCTATTCCATGGGGGGGGGGATATAGAAACAAGGGAGGTAATTGTGTTATTATTTCCGGTGTGTATGATTTTTAAGTGTGAGAATGATACCTATGATCATATGATAGTGAGTTGACAACCTATTGTGAGCAAAAGACATAGAAATAATTATGTTTTGACTTTCTTAGAAAATATGAAATTCTCGCTTTAATACTAAGCGACGTTTGGATGAGGATACTCTCGTCTTTATCAATGTTTGCGATACTTTTAGTTCTTCTGACTTAATTCGTGTTTCAATTTCAAAACTTAAATATTTGGAACTAAACGTTTTTCAGAGTATATTTTGTTTTCAAATTAATTTGTTTTCCATACGATCTTGAAGTCAGAATGTTTTAATATGTGTTTCCGAAGATATTCAAACTGGTGTGGCCTTAGACAAGTCTGTTTGGAAACAAAAAAAACAAAACAAAATGGCTGAACTTACGAAATTATATTCAGGGAAAGATTACAACTCATATAAACATGATATTACATTTAACAGGTTAATTTTAAGTTAATGTTTTTGTTTTTTATTTATTTTGTGTTCTATATAAATAACATTTTAATGGTCTGATTACAATACAGATCTACATTTCGTTTCGCTTTTTAAGAATATCGGTGGCCTACACTACAGGAAGATCTGTTAAGTTGTACTCGACGGTGGTGTCAGGGGTCGTATGAGCGACTTTTGTCCCTATGACGTTCATACATTGATTAATCAATCAGCGTTCGCCTTTCTAGTGGTTCACACATTTCCATGCATGGCATGCCAAGAAGTCGCTGCAACAGACCGTTTCATTTGCTAATATCTCACTTCACAAAACGCTGGTAATATAACAACTCTTCCAGATCCTAGTGAAGTAAAGACAAGTAAACGAAATTTTGGACTATAACAAACGAAACGAAATAGGATCTGTGTTTTAATCAGATGGCTGTTTTAAGTAAATTTCTTTATTTTATTGTTTTTTTTTTTTCATATATGAATGATATGAATCGAATATGTTAAATGTGTTGTTTTGTTTTATTTAATAAAATTGATTTTAAAAATTACAAAATGTTTGTCTGCGCTTGTTAGTTACAAAATATTGGTGGGTATGGTGCGCATTAGATCATTGCGTCTATCATTCGATCCCTGCATTGGCCGAGAAAGTTCATCCAGATTTTCCGGTGTGATTCCCCCTTGTAAGTGATGCGGGATGGAGGGCCTGACAAGGACAGCTGTCTAGTCGTTCTGATGGGACAAAAAACCGAGGTCTCGTTTAAACATTGACAGATATAAAAGTAGACCGTAGTGCCGCTGTCCGGGCAAAATTTCCCTCATAGCACATTGTATGGCGTATGCCCGTCTTCATTAACCCAGTTCGGAACAGAAGAGTAGGACGTTAAACCCCTATATCTATTCTTGTATAATAACCTAATGTATAGGGTTACGTATCAACTAATTGAACCGGTGTTTTGTAGTTCAGGTATTCTTACAATATAATCCATAATATTAATCGATTTCTTAGGAAACATTTGTTAATGTAAACAGAAAATATTGATAATGTAATTGAACAATATGGCATACAAAGAACAGAACCATCGATCCAAAACGTTATAAAATTCAAAGTACATCATAATTCCAAAATAACAAAGGCGCCACTGTGACTCAGTGAGTAAAGCGGTGGTTTACTTACCGATAGGTCTACGGTTCCATCCCGGTGTTTGCCGAGCAAATCCATAGATACACAGTAGAATCTGCATTAAGCAGCCACCCAAGGGAATTTTTACGATTGGCCGCTTAACGGGAGTGGCCTTTAAATAAAATCTCGTGTTTTTTGTGCCGACATCAATTAATATATGCTTGAATGCACTGGAAGCAAACACCAATACTTGCATCGGTAAATTTGGCCGTCGCTGAATCTCGGACACAACTTCTGTAAACTTGTCATTTTGTACCAACCTTCAATACTACTGTCTATCATTGTGATGCAGTCGTTATAGAAAATGAAATCGGGTTTAACGCTTTGACTCAGAGAGTAAAGCGGTGGTTTACTAACCAACAGGTCTCTGGTTCGACCCCGCTATTGGCCGAGAAAACTCATCGGTTTCTCATAGATCTAGTCCTTCGTATAGGAAATTAAATGGAGTTTAACGTCCTACTGTTCTGTCCGACTGGGCCATCAAAGACGGGCGAATGCCATCCATTGTGGTAAGTTGCCCAGACAGCCGTTCTACGGCCTAATCTTAGATGGAATTCCAACTGCCAAGGGACGGAAGTGTCTAGTCGTTCGGATAGTAAAAAAAATCGAGTCCTATGTGTGCACGGGAAAGATCCCTGACAGTTGCAATTTGATAAAAGATAGGCTGAAACGCTGGATCCAGGGTGTTCCTGATTTAAGCCGAGCCATAATTCCCACCCCATCCCCCCTCCCTTAATCCAGCATTGGCTCGAGTTATATCACATTATTAAAAAATTAGTTCCTGAAAGAGAATTAAATTCTGAATTATAATCGAAGATAATGTCTGGGTCACATTTATGTCAAATAAATTCAAACTCTAGTATATACACGTGCCATGGTGATATACATAATATATATAACAAATAATTGACGTACAAACGGGGAATTGAAACAACGCCAATTGACTGAAATACAGACCTTCCGATCCAACTCACACGCTTTAACCATTCGACCACGTTGCCATATTCCGCATATCCCCTAAAACAATGGGACATGCACGTAAAAGATCCCTTGGCAGTTGGAATTCGATATAAGTGCCACTGTCCGGACAAAATTTTCCTCATAGCACACTGTGGCGTATGCCCATCTTCATTAGCCCAGTCGGAGCAGAACAGTAGGACGTTAAACCCCATTTCATTTTACATTTGCCCAGTCGGAACAGAACAGCGGGACGTTAAACCCCATTACATTGAGTCATGACAGTGGATATTATATATGTCACATTACGCTACCGCCGCCATTAGTCTTGTCGAAGCAGAACAGTAGGATGTTAAACCCACTCGTATTTCATTTCATTTGATAATACGCCCGTCAACCCACTAGATCTATATATAAACTAATTATTGATATGTTTTAGACGTTTATTGTTGTTTTCACATTTAAATATCCAATACAGCTAGAATTAAGCAAACAAGCGTTTTATCAATATTGCTAAGTTATAATATAAACTAAACACAACAAACATCAAAATATGGATTCTACCCACAGCGTTCTTAAACATACATTATGGGAGATTAGATAAAGAGCTGGCAGTTCTCAAATAATATTAATATAATAGTTATAAACTTGATCTTGTAAAGGGGATTTGCTGAAAATGTCAGTCAAATGGATCCACCCTGAACCAGGATATTAACGATTGAAATTTGGGTCTAGTCGCGATCATCATTACTATAGTCGGTACCATAAAAAATAATAGTCTCGATTATCCATTTTTTGATTTAATCAGTAGCCGCAAATTGGGTTATAATTCGGTAAAAGCGCAGGCCAGTGATGACATCGAGATTTGATTATGATGAATTAATGTCTAATTGATAATTTAAATAACATTCCAGGACCAAAGAAAGACCTGTAATAGGCAGATTTAGCTCTTGCATAATGCATGTTTAAATAATAATTTATATAATATTTGAAGCTAAGATAAAAACCTGTAATTATCGGATTTATCTCTTTCATAGTAAAATAAAAATATAAAAAATATGCAAAGGCTTAACGTGCACAGGCGACCATTATTGTAACGTACAAGGGGTGAATCCAAACTACGCCATTTAATTCAATTTTAGAGAGACACAGAGAGAGAGAGAGAGAGAGAGAGAGAGAGAGAGAGAGAGAGAGAGAGACCGGGGTTTAATGTAGGGCCCAGTTTAAGCATGGGCCTGAGGGTCCCAGGCCCAGGGACCCGCGGTTTAGGGGACCCCGCGGTTCATGGCAAGGAGAGAAACAATTCAAATTCCATATATGAAAGTTTCACGGTAATAGATCTTGCGACGAAGGCAGAGACTGGGCTATCCCTTTGATGATGATCGGTCTAGGCTTCTAGTGGCGATTTCACTTGTTATAACAGTTCCCCGCAGTTATGTGTCATTTCCGCGCATTGTATGCCATTCGTAACTTGGCTTGCGGCTGTGGTTTCGATCCCTGGTGTGAGCGTATGTGACATGGAGATGGGGGCGCCATCTCAACCGCGTGGGTTTCCTCCGGGCACTCCGGTTTCCTCCCACTGCTAAAGACCCCTAAGCGCAAGCAAATTTTTGAAATAAAATTAAACCATATGTTAGTCCCGAAATTACCTAGTTTGTGTCGAGTGGACGTTAAACCCCATTTCCCTCTCTCTCTCTCCATTCGTAACTGACATGTAATTTTTCTTGTATTACAGACCGTCTAATCGTGTGTTACACATGTGTGCCATTAAAAGTGTATGAAATAATCTTTTCGTCGCGTTAGGGGCCCCGCGATTCTAGTCTGGCCCAAGGCCCCGCTCCGGTTAAGCTGGGCTTTAATTTAATGTCCACTCGGCAAAAAATAGGTTATTTCGGGACTAATATATGATTCAATTTTATTTCAATAATTCACTTGCGCGTACGGGTGTTTAGCAGTAGGGGGAAACGGGCGGAACAAACCCACGAGATTGGACAGGCGACCCGACTCCTTGTCACGCACAACCGGGGAAGCTGAACCACGCCAGTTGACTCAATGACAGACCTTTTGAAACAGCACGCATGTGCTAACCATTCGCCCCCTTTAACTCGATGATTGACCATATGATCTAAAACGAACGCGTTAGACAACTCGGCCACCCAACCCCCTCAATTACTTTACGAGCTAGAAAATATTCAAATGATATGGGGGTCTATTTCAAACAAGCGTGTGTCGTCTTGTACAATGGTTTGGACCTGCATAACAGAATCCGAGGGAACGTGTATTTGTTAGAATGTTTCCATAACAAAAATGACCACCAGCAGCGTCAACAAACAACTACTTTTATATAATATATATTTTGGTTCCAGTGAGCATCGTCAAATTCCAGTCATAGACCGCTGATTCCGATTCCATAAGAACTGGTCTCAAGAAGAGAACGCGATCGGCAGACCACTATTAGTTTCCCTATTGACCTCAATGTTAATTCTGGTCTCTTTGCCTGGTTAGCAACTTTTTTTTCCAAATTTTCGTTGTCTGAATGCTTTTCACTACAGACATAGAAACAAATTGTGATTAACCACCAATAGTTTGATATACACAAACTGGAAATTCCATATTATGTAAAACATGCAGCTACTCGCCGTACACATCACCGTAACAAACCTGATAACTCTGTTATCCTTCCGCCTCTAAATCATGAATGTTTACAAAAACCTGATAGAAAATGTTAATTCAAACCCACTTTGTCCATTCCCGACAACAAAATCAACAAAAAGGGCATACAAAGGGGGAGAAGGGGAGGGGTGGGGGGTAGAGAGGTCGAGGTTCATTTGCTGTAAATAGATGAAGGAAGGGTACCAAGATGGTGAAATGTTAGGTGGCCTGCCTCCTTAGGCGGTTGGGGGGTGGGTGGTATGGCCTAGTGGTCTAGAATGGCGCTTCGACCTCTAGCTGGTCGGTCACCTCTGGCTTGTGGCTGTGGTTTAGATCCTTCATTATTTTGACTCGGAAAGATACAAGAGTTCAGAGGTGGTCACTTTGAAATGTGGGCGGAAAATTGCATGTTTATTAAATTGTCTCTACTTCCAGTTTATTTATCTCAAGTTTTTCATGAACCCCATTTCTTTGCCGAGAAAATTGATCCAGATTTTCCGGCGTGGTTCCCCCTTGTCTGTGATGCAGGACGCAGGGCCTGACAAGGACAGCTCTCTTGTCGTTCGGATGAGACGAAAAACCGGCCCCATGTACACATTGGCGTGCACGTAAAAGATCCTTGATTCGATATAAGAGTAGGCCGTAGTGCCGCTGTCCGGACAAACTTTCCCTCATAGCACACTGCATGGCGTAGCCCAGTTTAAGAACAGAACAGTAGGACGTTAAACCCCATTTCATTTCATTTGGTTTCACTCCACTGATTCTCGGGATTATCCCCCACACTTCGCGCCCAAATTGACGCGCTCCCGCACCCCAGACCCCCCTGCTCAAATTCTTGAACACGCCCTTTGTAACACTTCTATTTGACCTGTTTGAAGGTGGCGCTGCCATGTTTATTATCTGTGATAACATCTATTGCTAGCCATTGAAACAAATTTGTTATTATTCGTTAGCAACAGATAAATTATCGAGTGCAATGGGTTGTTATTTTATTTCAACAGGTCATGGCCGAGTAAACATCAAGTGCTCTTTTCACGACACATCTCATTGTAGATTTTTGTATAAACGTTGTTGAAATATTATTAAATCAATCAAATAACAGGCCTATTAAGGCTAGAGTCTAGAGAGAGAGAAAGAGAGAGAGAGAGAGGGGTACGTACAGGCTAGATGATTGTTAGGGGGAAGAAACCGGAATGCCCGAAATAATTTGACGGCTGCAAACGCGTTTTAGTGGGGCTGATATGTGAAATGGGCGTGCACTTCCGGAAAGAAGCATCAAAATTTGGCCTAAGGGGTTTTGGGGTATGCTGATTTCAAAAATGACGGGAGTCACGACGTCACTCTAGCCGTTCCCACCAAAAATTGAGAATTTCAAAATCGCCGCCATAAAACACGTTCTGGCCCATAAAATTTCTGTAAATGCCCCGATTTCAATGATGTTGCCGGTTTCAAAAATGGCGGGAACCACGATGTCACTCCAGCCGTTCCCGCCAAAAATTGAGAAATTCAAAATGGCCACCATAAAACACGTCCTCGTCGATAAAGTTTCTGTAAGTGCCCCGATTTCAATGATCTTGATGTCTATACCTATGTTTTTAAGGTCAAGGAATCCAGTAAAGCACATACGAAGACTCATAGTGTTCTCCTTCATAGTGTTTTCTAAACATGGTCATAATTCTAATCAAACGGGTGAATTAATGCATTATGTTCCATTTCAGTGGTAACTAACTATTACTCATCAAACACAAACAGTCCACATTTGATTTCAATCACCATGTTATATATGCACACGATAGTGTTATAAAAATATTCAATAAACGTCTAAACTTTCTTCATAAATCCGATATATTCGGTGAAAAAACATTTAATAAGGCATGTGTATCATTCAATTTTTCAGAACAAGTGATGGTCATCTAGTCAATCACCTACCGTGTCCAAAAGATTTAAACTTGCTCCTTGGGCATGTGCTACAGCTACATCTGTTCAACTGACCAACTGGGACATTTGTGCTCCTTGTCAAGCACATGGTGGAACACTCATAAATCCATCAGCAACAGGTTACTCGTCTCTGGCCACTAATTTGTCAGCCTTTCATGACTTGAACAAAGTGTCCCGACTAGATGATCGTGATAGCATGGAATAAACGATGGTAAAGCAGAAATCTAGATGGAATAAAAGTTTGTTACACCCTGTGTAATGCAACAAAAGTGGAAAGAGCCAGGAAGCTGCAAGAAAAAGCTTGTATGAACACTACCCAATCGCCGCATAAAAACACCTTCCTAGTTCAACCACTTCAGCATGTCCCGTGGGTACAGTCGAGCCACATTAGCCAGCTTGTCCTTTCTGTGATGGAACCATGGGAGATTTTCACAATAGCTAGTTTCCACTGAAATGGAACATAATAGATTCTTGATATACGTTTAGCAAAGGAGAAGATGTAAATAATTCACCCGTCTGATTAGAATTATGACTATGTTTAGAAAACACTATGAAGGAGAACATTATGCGTCTTTGTATGTGATTTACTGGATTCCTTGACCTTAAAAACATAGGTATAGACATCAAGATCATTGAAATCGGGGCACTTACAGAAACTTTATGGACGAGAATGTGTTTTATGGTGGCCATTTTGAATTTCTCAATTTTTTGCGGGAAACGGCTGGAGTGACGTCGTGGTTCCCGCCATTTTTTAAATCAGCAAGATCATTGAAATCAGGGCACTTACAGAAATTTTATGGACGAGAACGTGATTTATGGTGGCCATTTTGAATTTCTCAATTTTTAGCGGGAACGGCTGGAGTGACGTCGTGGCTCCCGCCATTTTTGAAATCAGCATACCCAAAACCCCCTTTCATGCTTCTTTCCGGAAGTGCACAACTCAGTCAAAAAATGTAACATATCAGCCCCACTATTCCCCGCTATTCCACCCCGTGATTACAGCAATTTCAAAGTGGTCTAATATAGTCTAATTGAAAATGTTTTAATCCATAGTCAATTCAGTACAAATTCGTGGTAATAAATTGACAGAAAAGTAAAACTAGCGTTTTATTAGATTTCGGACACTTTATTTTACTAACTAGATGGAATAATAAAGTCAGATTGCTCGAATGTTAGGTGATATATTATTGACCTTGACGTGAAACTAGAGATAAGTAAATCAAACAAACAACCAATCCTTCTTTATTAGTTTTTTTTTTATTTAACCCCCCGGTTGTAATACCAACCTTGAACAAATTGTAAATTCAGATTTTATGAGAGAGAGAGGGAGAGGCAGATTAAGAGAGTGAGGAGAGAGAGAGAGACACACACACACACACTCAGAAGAGAGAGGGAACATTATATTTTGGTGTAGAGTGGTTGGAAGGGTGGGGTGGGGTGTTTATTCTGCTAGGTACTGGCTAAGTCCAGTGTACACAATAGCTAGCCGAATATGGACATTTTTGATTGACAATGCATACACTGAGTGTGGGTTATTCGTTCTGGGGTTAAACGTCCACTTCCACCAGGGTTGATGTCGCAGACAATGTATGTTGTCTACAATATCACCCCTGGTTTGTGGTCTCCCTTTGTTTCTTCTACAAATTGAACACAAGTATGGCCATTATTTAGGACGTTAATTTTGTTTTTTATTTGATTATTTCTGTAGTTTTATAATCGGAGTCCAGCTTTAAAATGAAAAAAAATACACCATAGTTTTGATTGAATATTTAAAAACCCAATGGTACTCAACCGTTGTTTAATCTTACGTTAGATACCGAATCAACAATCCGCCATTCATTCAATCAATAAGCAAGATCTAGTTTCAACAAGATGGTGAAAACGACCAGGTTAACAACACAGCGTTCTCGAGAGTACATGTACACATTGCACGGGGACAGGGGCCGGGAGTTAGAGCACGGATAATGGCGCCACTGGGAAGGGGTTATGAGGGTTAGAACACTCAAAACGTCGGAAATAGCACGGATCAGGGTGCCACTGGGAAAGGGTGAAGGTTAGAGTTAGAGAACTGAAAACGTCGGAATTAGCACGGTTCATGGCCCCAATGGGAAAGGGCGGCGAGGGCTAGATATCGGATCCACGCACCAACACGACGGGGTGGGGAGTAGAACATTCAAAACGCTCCACCGGGACGGGGCGAGGGATAGAAATATTCTCTATACACTAAGGTGTGAAAATTTATTTCGGCTTTGCCGCCACAATCAAAAACTCAAGATACAAATGACACATTTGCTGCACATTAGGCGAAATTGTGCTTTGTGAATGACTTCCGTTCTTTGCAAGATTTATTTGGAAATATTTCTGTAAAATGATCTGTTTTACTTTGTGTTAATGAGCATATGTGATTTATGAATAACACCACACCCATCCGTATTGTCTAATTGTTTGTAAGTGCAACGGGTTCAAACAGCAGTTCGTTCATGGGCGTATTAGACGGGGGGGGGGGGGCGCATTCAAAGAAATATTTTTGTGGGCTAAATAAACCCTTTTCCTGTCAGCAAAAGGCCAGTTTCGGGCAAATTGAAAGTGCAATTGTTCTTGTAAGATCAGATTTTAATACCGGCAAATATTGTAGAGTTAACAGCCGCCTAGTGCCCAACAAGTAGGACAGACCCCATACACCTATGATAGTAATACAATACTATGACACACCCTTGTATCCTAAAATAATGTCAAGTTTAAACATTATCACATCAATCAAACTAAACAAATACCTTAGTTACGCTCCAGGTCGGTTGGTTGGCGAGGGCTGTTGAACATGAGGTTTATCATGGAGCCAAGAGTCGTGGTTTACATCCCGGGCTTGTGTCGCCTGACTAAGTTAATGACTATTCTCTCGGTTCGTCGGTTCCCTCCCACTTTTAAGTGCTACGCGCATCAAAATTGTTACGCCATTCTTAGCCCGAAATTGCTTATATTTATATATAGTCCACTCCCCTCCTCTCTCCCCCCTTTCCCCCTCCTCCCCCTACCCCCTCTCCCCTTCTCTCTCTCTCTCTCTCTCTCTCTCTCTCTCTCTCTCTCTCTCTCTCTCTTTCTCTCTCTTTGATTTAGATAATGTATAATCTCCCTAATTCTAATATTGCTGAAGTTCTTTGATTTTTCATTGCTCAAATTCTTTATTTTAAATATCGCTGAAATTGCTAGAATTTTTTAAATTTTAATATTGTTGAAGTTGCTAGAATTTTTTGATTTAAATTTTACTGAATGGCGTTGATCTTAATACTACCGATTTAGATTGACTGAAATATTGTTGAATCTCCCTGTGTTTTAAACATTGTTGAATCTCCCTGTGTTTTAAATATTGTGGAAATTCGCTGATTTAAATGGTCTGATTTATAAGGCCCAATTTAAATATTGCTGAACATCTCTGATTCAAATATGACTGAACCTTTCTGATTTATATATTGCTGAACGTCTCTGATCTAAATATTTTCTGAAACTTACCGATTTAAACATTGCTGAAATTTATTGATTTGTGAGCATCACGTTTTGCGTGTTTTGCATATTATTGAATCTCGTCGGTATAATTGTTAGGGATATCCCTGGCTCATCTGTTGACTTATTAACCTTGCAGCCATTGATTTGTTTTGCCCGAACACCTTAGATAATATTACTGGTTGTCGATCCTTACTCTTGTACGTGTTTTATTGTTTAATATTGATTTTCCTGATTGAATAAAGTTCAGGCGACCTATATATAATTGATGGTAAAACGGAGGGTAGGAGTTTTTACAAGGATACGAATCGATTTTATCGTCCAACTTCGCCGTTACTAAGCGTCGATGAATAAATACACAAAAACATTGAAGAAAAAAATAAAATCTATTTTTTGACCATTGCGTACTGTTAGATTACAAGCCTCTAGAAAATCGGTTGCTTCTTTTGTAGTAAATATGTACCACGTGTCCTTCCTTGACCAATGATATAGTGTTATTTGCGAGAAGTCGTCTGCTCAAGGGGTGCTGTTTAATTTATTGGCATGGCTGCAAAGATAAACGCCGGTACAACACGACTGTTACTATGCTACGTGATCCGATATTAATTTAAGCAGACGTCGTTTTATTGAGGACGGAATATCCATCGTCAGTTCGAGCAAGAAACTTCACAAGAACTCAACCCCTTAAAAAAATATAAAAAAAAATTCAAGATGTCGTCAGAAGAAATAAATATGATCGAAAGAGATCCAAACAATTTAAACGACCATGTTAAGGTAAGTGAAGCAATAATTTAAAAAGAAAATTTATTTAACTATTAAATTTCATGGATCGTATTTCCTTGGGTTGGTTAATTATTTAATCCGTTTCTCAAGGAAACTTCTCTCATATACTCAAAGCATTCTGACCCCAAGTTCACAAAGCATTCTCAGACTTAAGTTAAGAATCTACTCAACTTTCAATCACTGTTTGATCCATTATTGGCGTATTTGATACATTTTAACAACAACAAATATATAAAGGGCTATATTTTTGTTAAAATAAGGCGAACAATTTTGAGTAAATGCTTAACCTAAGTTTGAGAATGCTTTGTAAATCTCCATCTGAGAATAATAATTCGAGACTATCCCGCCATTTTGTAGTGACGGCTTCCTCTTTCTGTTTATTCTCCAGCAAAAATAACTAGTTACGTCTTCGAGAAATTGGCCGAATCTAAGGACGCAAACATTTATCTCTCTCTCTCTCTCTCTCTCTCTCTCTCTCTCATAAAATCATAAAATTTGCTATTTGTTCAAGGTTGGTTTTACAACCGGGAAGTTAAATTTAAAAAAAAACTAATAAAGAATGATTGGTTGTTTGTTTAAGATAGTATATATTGATTTACTTATCTCTAGTTTCACGTCAAGGGCAATAATATCTGACCTTAATTTAATGTTAACCCTGTTTTATTGTGTATTCGTATAACATAGTAAGCCTCAAAAGCACACGCGGCCTATTTTCTTGTGTGGTTCTCCCTTCTCAGTAATGCAAGACAGAGGGCCTGTCAAAGACAGCTGTCTAGTCGATCGGGTGGGACGAAAAGCATAGGTCCCGTGTACACATTGGCGTGAACGTAAAAGATCCCATGGGCGTATACAGTATTAGTCTCAAACTGATTAAAGTATCGCCTGCATTCAGTTTATCATTGCGGGGTTAGGAAGAATAAATTTTCATTTTTTTAAAATGTTTATTAATACAACATGTCGATATAACCATGACAATAAATAATAATCGACCCTAGAATAATAGTTACATAGATGAAACCTTCTGCTGTAATCGATTTAAGTCGGTTATTCGTTTTATTCTATGTTATAAATGTTAACCGGGGACCAAATAATGTTAAACATGCATTATCCAAGAACTAAATCAGCCAACTGCACGTCTCTCTTTAGGCCTGAAATGTTATCTAAATTACTTATTAAACATTAATTAACAAGACTAGACCATTATCAACTCTCGATGGCATCGGTCGCCTGCGATGTTTACTGGTTTAGAACCCGATCTGTTGCTGCTGATTAAATCAAGACAGGATAATCGAGACTATGTTTTTATCGTACCGACTTTAGCAATGTGTTTAGACTCGAATTTCAATCGCTAAATTCTCGGTTCAGAGTGGATCAATGTGATGAAATTTTCAGCAACTTGACTTTACATTATAGTGAAAACTGCAAGCTCTTTATCTAATCTCCTATAATTTGCCTTTATCTAATCTGCCAAAATGTATCTTTAACTAATAAATTATCACCTTTCAATATTAACAGACTGTGCAGGCGAAGAAGGTTAGAAACATTAAAATAGCCTTTCTACATCGACCTGACAAAATGAGACGCGAATGCACGTGTACGCTCTCCATAAAATACAGCTGTCAACGTGTATGTCAGCGTATACACGGCACCTCAGTTTTTTGTCCTACCCGAACGACTGGACACTTTTGCTTGTCAGACCCTCCGCTCTATACATCTAGATTAGTGAGCCAGCGTTTAACTTTCTACCCAACTATGAAAAATGAAAATTTCTTAAAAAAAAGATTCTACCATTTTAGAAATTAAAACGCATTAAAAATAGTTTTAAAACATCACTATTTGATTGTTTTGCTTTCCTTAGTAATAAACTAATGTATGCCGGAAAAAAATTATACAAACACACACTGTTGCCTCTTGAGTTGTGCTCATGCGCACAGACGTAGGTTTCGCACATACAAACTGAGCATATTTTGAGCTGGCAAAAGATAGATATTGCCCTAAAAATACAAATACTGCGGTGTTATCAAGTTCGTTTAATATGTTCTATAATATTAATAACGTTATCTTTAAGTGGAATTTAGAGATTGAGAAACACATTAACAGAACACATTTTCATGGGAAACAATTACTGGTTTTATTCTAAAATTCCAAGAGCACGATATATCCTTTTATCGTTTTCAACCACATAAGAGGATACTTGTCGAAACATCGTCCTTTTAGAATAAAACTTGCGATTGTTTCCCATAAAATTGTGTTGTGGCCACAGTTTCTCGAAATCTTAACTAAAGATAAAATTCAAATTTTAGTAGGTACATGTACTTCAATTTTGATTGGCTAAGAACTAAAATCAACCTAATATTATCCATTCAAATTAATAAAATTTTATTTTATCTTAGTTAAAATTCTTGAAACAAGCCGTTGTTAATTAATAACGTTCTCGGTATGAATAGAACATGTGTATAGTTATTAATCAGTAATATACTATGATTAAGTACATGAATATGTTATGTTTGTTGACGGCACCCCTTTCTTATAAATATCATACACACAAGTTAATCAAATCCCTTGATATTCTCCAAGCTATCGGGGAGTTTATTAAACCAAGCCCTTTATTGACTTATTATAAAGTAAAGGAGTTAATCAAAGAAAGGGTATATTTAGACTGAATTCAAAGGATAGGAGTAAATTATGAATAATAAAGTTTACGGAGTACTCAATTTAATATATGTATTATTCACTTGCTACTTATATTGTGTCAATAAAGCACCAATATTGATAAAAGCTTTTAAAGCCGTTGTATAGAAACACTTGACGTCTTCGATTGAACCAACGGGATATTTGTTTACATGATGTCATGGCAACGGGCACCTGTCAAGTGGTGACAAGGGCAGCCATAACTTCATCACTATGTAAATAAAACACGTTGTATATTGTCCCCGCTCCATTGAACAAACACACATTATTCTTTCTTTCATCAACTGATATAATTAAATATTAAAGAATAGCTGACCTTACCTGTTCACTGGACATGGTGTATGCGAGAGATGGAATCGGGTTTAACGTCCTACTTTTCAGCTTCGAACTGAGCTAATGAAGACGGGCATCCGTCATACTCTTATATCGAATTCCAACTGTCAAGGGATCCTTTACGTGCACGCCAATTTGTACACGGTTTTTTGTCCCATCCGAACGACTAGACAGCTCCGTCCTGCATCACTGACAAGTTGGAACCACGCCGGAATATCTAGACGAGCTTTGTCGGTCAATGCAGGGATCGAACACCTGACTTTCAGGCTAGCGAGCCAACGTCTTACCCACTTAGTTAGTTACGATAGATGGATAGATTCAGATACATGATAACTAAAATAAAATGGAGGGGGGGGGGTGGTAAACTTCTCACCGGGCTAATTAAGACATACATACATACATACAACATGTCTTGTGCGACGTGGGTCATTTAAGACCTACTTTTATCTCCTTTTGCAACTGTCATAAAACCAATTAACGTGATACCAATCGTATACACGACACTTTGCCTTTTTGTCCCACCGAACGACTAGACACCTTTGTTCATATTTGGCCTGGGCCAGACTGGAGACGTTCTTGACACATATTAACTGAACCACCCCGAGGCTTCCAATATTGTACGAAAAGCATTGAACTTTAGAATCGTTTATTGGATTGATGGGAAAAAGCTCAACTAATAAAGTTTTACATTAGTAAAGTTTTAATCTGATCGCGGTCTGGTGGGTGCAAAATAGTCGGACGTCAAACTCCCGTTTCATTTGAAAACCGTTAAATCCGGAAAGGCAGCTTTACAATTTATTACATTCCCAGACTAAATTTAAAATACCATTTTCCTTTGATTTCAGGTTATGTTTGAGGATGTTTTGGCTGAACCTGAAGGTGCCCACAGTGCTGACTGTGTCTGGAGGAATTCATACAAGTGTTTCAACTGCAGCAAGAACTGCTGTTACATGTTCCTGACGTTCCTCTGTGGTCTCCCTCTAGCTTTATGCTGGGGATGTGAGTTCGCCATGATCACGTTCCAGCACGTCTGGCAGATCACACCATGCTTGAGAGTCTGCATGATTAACTTGGGATGCGCACAGAAATTCTTCGGAACCTGCATTAACTGTTGTCTGGCGCCAATCTGTGAAGCTATGGGACTGTGTTTCAGTCAAATTCAAGTTAAAAACATTTCCTAGGTCGTTTAAATGAATCTGCAGCATCTATTCCGTCCAGTTAAATCGAACAATGTGTGCCAACCCCTTTTTAGTGACGAAATTCTTTTTCCAAAACACTTTTCCGGATTAGCAACCATTACATTTGAAAACAAATAAGCAGGAAAATAAACTAACAACGACGACTGCTTTCTTGTACGCTACAATGGATGCTCGTGACTATTTCCCTAACTTTCCTTCAGTGCGATAATCATCATTTTCTACATCAACGGGCGTTTTGTAATACCAATGCTATGCATAATAATTAACAACTACAACACATGTAGAATGTTTAACAAATATTGAATATATGTTTATTATAATGTACTCATGGTACCATTTATTATGTTCACATTTACATATAATCGTATTTATGTGTTTATGAAAGCAGCGACGTAAAATGAAACGTGGTGGGCGCATTATCCAACCCGAACGGTATTCCCAAAATCTGTGATATGAACATACGTTAAAAATAAATCTTTCTCATATTCTTGTTTATTTCTTTGTTTGAATTGTAGTGAAGTGAGTTCAAAAGAACACACATAGCCAGTAAAACCGAGTCTTACAAGATGTCTTGTGCCCCCCCCCCCAACTGATCCCGAAGTGAATATTCGCTTGGCCGCTACAATCACTGATAAGCATGACATCGACGAGACTTAATGAGTTCGGCATATTATCTTTTATACTCCGACAGATTAAATTCTCAAACATTTTTTTGAAGTATAAGAAAAATAAATAAATACGTTTGAAGCATTTGTAGTTAAAATTTTGCATTTTGCCCGAAGCAGTTATAGGTGTTATGTAAACGATGCACGAGCCGTTGAGCCAATGACTGACGCCACATGAAGTCAATGCAAGTGTTGTGGACAGTCATCTGTGACAGATATAATTCGTAAGTAATTCTCTGTGAATCAGATTGCCCCCACCCCCCACAAATGGGTACAGTGTATTAATTGACATAAGTTGTTGAGAGCTATATTATATGGCGGATGTGGTAGTCACCAGTTCAAGACACTGGGTTTACTTTCATTCTTTTATGTCATAAATAGGCAAGCCGCTTCGTTTAGTGCCCGTTTCACCAGTATTAGTAGTAAATTAGACACACTTTTGCAAATAATGGTCTCTCATCGATTCAATTGTTGGGAGGTAATGTGCGGATGTACCTACCGAATTTTGAGAGTTTTCTCCGAATTCAATATCATTTTCTTCACCATTTGTACAAAGATATTTCTCAGATAATGATTGTTATATATTTACCCCTCATGGTTGGTAGTCTCTGGACCCGTCTTCCATTAGCCCAGGTCAGGTGCAGAAGAGTAGGACGTTAAACCCCATTTCATTTCATTTTGTAGTCTCTGGAGGTTTGATGCTCGGGATATGCTCTAGAAAGCACATTTACGGTCGGGTTTTCAAAAAATAATCTTGCCCCCTGGGTCCAGAGAATATCTAGAGTGGAGACCCAGCCCACCCACGCATCAGCTATGTCAACCCCTGTAATGGGTTTTGATGGACACATTAACAACATAATAAAGACAATATAACTGAACTATGATTTATTGAAAACATTCAAATATATGAGTATATATAAACAATATAACAATTTTAACAATGATTTTCTAAAACAACATTCTATATGTTTTAAAACAAAACAACATTCTATATGTTATATAATAAAACAACATTCTATATCTTATATAACAAAACAACATTAATTTTAGATATAAAACAAAACAACATTAGTTTTCTATGTATGAAAAAACAACATTCATTGCCCACATGCTATAGCACAAAACAACATTATATATGTTATACAAGACAACAACATTTATCCTCTATATGTTATAAGATAAAACAACATTCATTTCCAACAAGTTAGAAAACAAAAACAACATTCATTCTCCGAGTAAGCAAAAACAACATTCATTTTCCGAATACTATAAAACAACATAATTTTCTACAAGTTATACAACTAAACAATTGAAACAATTAAACACCCTATTTCAATAAATGGCATATCAGACACGATATTTGGTATGTTACAACTGGAACCGCATTTCGTCATCATTTTGGTAATCATTAATGTTTGTAAATGAACGCGGGACCAAATGTCACGGGACACAATGTCACAGAGCAAAACGTCATAGAGTATATGCCCAAAAGACAAGATGACATATTGCAGTACATGTAATTGTTTTCAAGAACCCCAACTCATCCCCCCTATCAACGATAATTTAGCCATATCTATTTCTTTCTTCATTCCAATTTAGCCATATATTCCTGGAAAAAATAATACTGGAAAAAATGTCAAAGGACAATTTGTCGCAAGACACAATGCCACAGAGCATATGCCCAAAAGAAAAGATGGCATATTGGAGTAATAGTTTTCACGAGCCTCAACTCCGGCCCTCTCTGTTAAAGATAATTTAGCCATATCTATTTCTTTACTCCAATTTAGCCATAGAATGCAACACTAAGCAACAAAATGAAACATAAAAAAATAGTTTGTGAATTGAAAATAAACACTCATCCAACAAGGGAGGCCTCATTTATCTGATTGACAGTTCGAGATTCTAATGGAATATCACGCTTCTTTCTATCTTCCTCGAATTGACCCGAACGTTGAAACCCGTTATAATAGTCATTGTAATCATCACCAGCATTTCCGCCATTAAAATTAACTGCATAATAATAATAATCATCATCCATAGGTTGATTCCGTAAACCAACAGGAGATGAATAGTCGTCGCCTCCGCCATTAAACAAATTACTAAACCAATCAGAGTTATCTCGCTTCTTTCTTGTCTCGTGCACAGCGTTCGTTGGTAGTAAAGGTAACGGTGCGCCTGAATTCGTTCCATTTTGAGTGACCCGCGTTCTTGGTCTGTCTTCTAGAGTAGGGTTGTCAGGGGTGTTTATATATCTTGTTGGTTTTGGGACGCCATTGTTTTGTGGATTCGGTGGCGGGAATTGTATGTCGGTGACGTTGACAACAGTTGCGGTGGGGTTGTTCGTCACACTGGCAATGTGTCTCTGTTCACCAGCCCCTCCGAGATGAAATGGTCTTTTATTAAAGATGTTTGATAAATATGGGTAGCGACCTCGATGGTGCACGTCAGCGCCTGTTAATCCGCTAACGGGTACTGGTACATCTACTGTATCTTGAACACCGACACCGCTGATCTGTCTTCCAGGCAAAGAGTGTTCAATAACACGCCGCCCAACTTGTGAAAGTACCCCATCAACTCCGCCCATTTGGTTAGCCTGGTTGCCACCAGCGACGCCTCCTATCTGTTGTCCATTTGTTATAAAATCGTCATCTATGACACCTACTCCTCCAAGTTGACGATTATTCGAGTTTCCGTTTGCCCCGAGTGGCTGGTTATTCGGGATATAATCATCGCTATAATATCCGACGTTAGCTACCCCTTGGCTGCTGGTTAAGCCCGTGGAGCCGATTGGTTGATTTACGAAATCGTCATCCATATATCTAGTACTTCCCACGCCCCGGTTATTCGCGTATAAAATATCGTCACTGTAACCTGCAATCCCTAGTGGCTGGTTATTCGAATATTGTTGATTATTCGAATAATTGTCATTGATATAACCGGAGCCACCGATAGCCTGGGTGTTCGGGTTTTGCAGGTTGTTTGAATAATTATCATCTATATATCCGGTGCTACCGAGAGCCTGGTTGTTCGAGTAATTGTTATCAAAATACCCTGCGTTACCAAAACCCTGGTTATTCGAGTAAATATCATCAATATACCCTCCGTTACCAAGAGCCTGGTTATCAAAGCCTGTGACACCACGTTGTCCATTATTCAAGTTATCGCTGTTTCCAAGTATCCCCCCGTCAAGCTGTTGCGTTGGCAAATCCTGAATTTGTAAATTGCTCAGACTAACTTCGCGCTTTTCAATCATCCTTTTGTTGGTCCGTTTTAGCCCAGACGTTGCGCGTTTCTTTCTATCGTCCTCGTATTGACCGCCCGTTTGTATATTCTGGTTCTGATAACCCCCGTGTTCGTAATTGGCGCGTTGGTAATAGGACGACCCGGATGGAAATCGACTAGGCTGGTTGTTCAAGTTATAGTAATCATCCTCGACATATAACCGATTTCCTCTTGCCGCATTAAAAAAATCATCTTCCGGAGCCATTCTGTTAGCTCTTGTGTTATAGTTATCATCCTCTAGCGCCCTGAGATTCCAGTTCTGATTTGTCGAAGATGCTGAAGAAGTGGGAGGTGCAGGTGGCGAATAGACGTTCTGTTGTTTCGGTGCTGTAGGATACGGGAAGTAATTACTCGTGTGGAACGCGTGGTTGCCATTAGAGACGCTTCGTCTGATTCTAGGGAGAAGAAATTTGTATCGATTGTCATACCCGTGCTTGACGTCTGTTGATCTCTTAACAAGGGTTGTGGGGTTTATATACGATTTCATCACTTCCACTCTCGGGTTCTTGGAGGGAATCACAGCCCCGTTAATGTCCTCTGAAAGTATAAACATGGTCATCATGTTAAAATGTTCAAACCAGGTTGATTTTTAATATCATGTTATTGTCCCTAATGGATTATGGGGCCTAGGTAAGACGTTGACTCGGTAACCTGGAGGTCTTCGTTGGCCGAGAAAGTTCATCTGGATTTTCCGGCAAGGGACAACGTATAGTTGTTCGGATGGGACGTAAAACCGAGGTCCCAATTTACGTTAAAGAACCCTTGTCAATTGCTATTCGCTGTCCATTTCACCAATGTACTAAGACTGTCTGCTCTGTTCTTATGATAGACTATTGTAGTGCCTCTATTTATAGCAACCCCACCCCTTGCATAGCCTGCATAGCAATTCTTGGTGATTTCTTGTTCTAGAATCGAAACGGGCAGTCAATGAAGTAAGGGTGATCACGTACTAAAATGACGTCACTTCTCCTACAGATTATTTTCACCAGACCCAACTGAAGATTGAGACTACCCCCGCCCCGCCCTTCAATTATTTTACTTCAGATGATTGTGGCGTGTTAGCGATCTCTGTTGTGATAAAGGTTTAAATCATCGGAATAAAAAAAATATTATAGGCTAAGAAGTGTCATTGTTTCAACACTGAAGTCAATATAGGAGCGAACCAGCAGTTTATTATGCCACCTTCTTTTGTTTTATTTATTTAAACCACTTTGTCTTCATTAGCCCATGTGGCATGGAGATAGGGGCGCCTTCCCAACCCCGTGGGTTTCCTCCGGGCACTCCAGTTTCCTCCCAATGCTAAAGACCCCTACGCGCAAGCGAATAATTGAAATAAAATTAAACCATATGTTAGTCCCGAAATGACCTAGTTTGTGTCGAGTGGACGTTAAACCCCATCTCTCTCTCTCTCCCTCTCTCTCTCTCTCTCACTCTCTCTCTCTCTCTCTCTCTCTGTCTCTGTCTCTCTCTCTCTCTCTCTCTCTCTCTCTCTCTCTCTTTCATTAGCCCAGTCGGAGCAAAACAATAGGACTTAAAACCCCATTCCATTCCTTTCATTATCTATTGGAGGTGACGGATGACGTTGCATCATAACGTCTGTCATTAAGTCAAGTGGCGTGGTTTCTATTTTCCGGTTGTACGTGACAAGGAGTAGAGTCGCCTGTTCAACCTCGTGGGTTTTCTCCGGGCCCTCCGGTTTGCTCCCACTGCTAAAGACACCTACGAGCAAGCGAATTATTGAAATAAAATAGAACCATATCTTAGTCCCGAATTGACCTAGTTTGTGTAACGTCTCGATTATCCATTTATGCGTTTAATCATCAACAGCAGATCGGCTTCAAATCATTGAAAATTCAACCCATAAGATCACATCAAGAGGAGTTTATTATTGTCTTTTCATGTTAATAAAAGTCTAATTAATAATTTATATAACATGTCAGGCCTAAAGAAATGAAATGAAATGGGGTTTAACGTCCTATTGTCCTGCTCCGAATTGGGCCATTGAAAACGGTAGGCCTACAGAAAGACCTGGAATAGGCAGAATGTATGGTTAAATCGAGTGTACGTCATAATCCTGTTGTTTAAAAAGCGATCCCAACTGTGTAAGAATGTTTCCCCACAAACGAGAAGTGTTTTTGGCTGTTCTAGAAGTAAAAGTTACTTACCGAATAATAGGACGAACTGGAACAAGGCGATCAGACGTACAGTCAGCATCATCTTAAGAAATCTTTCTTTCTATATGGCAATAACTGGTCCCGTCTTCGATATGACGATAACTCCCGTCTTCGATATGACAATAACTGATCCCGCCTTCGATATGACAATAACTGGCCTCGCCTTCGATATCACAATGACTGGTCCCCTCTTTGATATGACAATGACTGGTCCCGTCGTCTGAATGGTCGGTGAACAACTTCAGTATTGATCAGGTGTTTTCTTTGGCTTCGTAAAAATAGCAACTCGCTTAAAATATAATGTCAGAAGTTGACAAATTTCTAAATAATCCACGAATAACAACTCGAGCAATAATAAACAAATGCTTTGTCGAGAGACAACCAAAAAGGTATCGATGCGTTCAGCTAGTCTTCCGATGACGATTTTAAACTAAACTCACAGACACCTGCTATTTATACTAGTCGAACACGCCTTTTTAATTTCTTTCATTTTTTTGAATTTTTAAAGATCAATAGTTTCTCATCCCTGCTCAGCGGTTTCATTAATCCTTTGAGGTATAATTCGAATGGCAATCACACTTTTTATGTCAATGAATATACGCAATCGGCTACTTTTTATAAAACGTTTCTTTTGCAGCTCTCGACAGGGGTGATTATTAAAATAGGATTAGTGAGATAAAAATAGCTGATGTTTGGTTGAATTGGAGACTTAAAATAAATAAAAATGTTAAATATAGATTATAGTTTATTAATAATACATATGAAGACATGTCGTGAAGGTTACCACAGCAGATTAGGGATTTATTTAAAAACTACCGTACAAGTCATCTTTGATTAACTGAAGTCAGAGATTTGAAATTCTAAATTATAATACCAGAGAGAGAGAGAAATGTGGTTTAACGTTCACTCGACACAAACTAGGTCATTTCGGGACTAACATGTGGTTTAGTTTTATTTCAATAATTCGCTTGCGCGTAGGGGTCTTTAGCAGTGGGAGGAAACCGGAAGACCCGGGGAAAACCCACGAAATTGGACAAGCGACCCTACTCCTTGTCACGTGCATTCAGGGACTCGAAACCACGCCAGTTGACTCAAAGACAGGCTTTATAACACAGCACGCACGTGATAACCGTTAAGCCATCTGACCCTCAGTGTCAAAACAGCAACAATCCAGCAATAAGGACCATAATACACCATAGGTTACGAGCGAATCTGTAGTCCGGTGGCTCAAAACCGAGAAGGTAATTTATGAGACCAAGATTGTGCTAGACTAGGGGTTTTTTTTTAGCATTGATTTTAATTCTGCGTGATCAGGTGTCTGAGAGGACTTTTCGGGGATACAGGGTGGATTGGGTCCAATGTCGTAAATTGGGTTGACATGTGATAATGCCAAACTTGCAACAATCCAGCATTAAACACCATAGGTCACAAGTCTATGGTATACCTGTTATTACTGAGCAAAGTTTCGACTAGGTTGCATGGCCAAATGGTTTGCTGTGCACGCTGTATCATAAAGTCTGTCATGAAGTCAGCTGCCGTGGTTTCCCGGATGTACATAACAAGGAGTAGGGTCGCCTGTCCAACCTCGTGGGTTTTCTCCTGGTCCTCTGGTTTCCTCCCACTGCCAATGACCATTACGTTCAAGAGAATACATAAAATCAATTGAACCATAATGTTAGACCGGAAATGAGTGGACGTTAAACCCCATTTCCTTTTCTCTCTTTTTCGACTAGTCTTTATCAAACAATGGTAATGAGCCACGTTTCTGCCTGGATTTTCAAGTGTTTGCCAAGCAATGATCAAATATAAAAAATGACAGGCGAAATGTGGCTCTACTCGTCCTGAGCTAATGAAGACGGGCATACGCCATACAGTATACTTTGAGGGTTTAGCGTCTACTCGACACAAACTAGGTCTTTATCAGGACTAACATATGGATTAAATTTATTTCAATAATTCGCTTGTGCATAGGGGTCTTTAGCGACTTTACTCTTTGTCACGTACAACCGGGGATCCGAAACCACGCCCGTTGACTCAATGGCAGCCTTTATGACACATCCAACCGCCCCCCCCCCCACACACACACACACAATCGGATGACTTGCATATTATCGGTTGACGTTAAAATGGAAAATCGACACATTAATCGTAGTAACGAAAATCAAGACTACGCGATGCTTGTAAAAACTACATAATTTCGCTGATAATATTCATAATTTTGCTAAGAATAGAGTAGTTTGAATTGTTTATCTATAAATTATTAAAGCAAAAAAGGCCATTTTTTTTATGTAAATCTTATAAAATGTATCTTTAACGTTGAACAAACAGCTGGATATAAATAGACCGTGGGGTTTACACGATATACAAACAAACCTTGTTTTCTTGTTGGATTAATATTAATGAACAAATGACAAAAAAAGTTGAAATAAAAATAAACTCACAAGCAAAAGAGAGGGCGCGATAGAAAGAGTAACGAGAAAGAGAGAGAGGGAGAGAAGGAGAGAGAGAGAGAGAGAGGGAGAGAGAGAGAGGGAGAGAGAGAGAGGCGGGGTGGGCGATTAACGTCCACGCGACACAAACTAAGGTCAATTCGAAACTAACATATGGTTCAATTTTATTTCAATAATGCACTTGCATGTAGGGGTCTTTAGCAGTGGCACGAGGTTGGAGAGTCGACCCTACTCCAATCGGGTAGTTGAAACCTCGCTAACGATTCGGACAACCACTATCGCTACAATTGGTCAGATCTTCATGTAGTGTAGACAATCGAAAGTATTAAAAGACGAAACGAAATATATATCTATATTTTGATTAGTTTGATTAGAAATATAAATACAAATATATATACATAAACAGTGATGATTTTACAGCTATTGACAGTATCCGTATTGACCGTGTTTCTATTAAGCTCACTACTCCCTAATCCGGGGAATTACGTTGGCTAAAGGGGCAAGACGCTCGCTCGCTAGTCTGGAGATCTATTGTTCGATCCCTACATTACCCGAGAAACTTCATCTAGATTTTTCGGCGTGGTCGCCACTTGTCAGACAAGGACAGCTGTCTAGTCATTCGGATGGAACGAAAAACCGAGATCCCGTGTACACATTAGCGTGCACGTAAAAGATCGCTTGACACGTAAAAGATCGCTGATCGGACAAAATTACACTGATAGCACACTTCCCTCGTAGCCCGTATTCATTATCCCAGTTTGGAGCAGAACCGTAAAACGTTAAACCCTATTTCATTTCATTTTACTCCCTGATCCACCGCAATTACTAATCTCTAATTAGAATAATGGTTCATTTTTTTCGTTCGTTATTTACAACAGAGATAGTGAATGTAAGATTTAGCAAAATTTAGCATCCTCTGCAGACGGTGTAAACGCCACCTATACGTCTCGGGTAAGATCTTATGGTCGGCCTCGGTAGGAACCTCGGTGGCACAGTTAGTAAGATTCTAGGTCACTAAGGTGCAACGACTAGGGTTAATCCAGATCGGACGAAAACCCGGGACCACGTGTACATGTTGGCGTGCACGTAAAAGAACCATTGACAGCTCTAAGTCGAAATAAGAGTAGGCCGTAGCGCCGCTGTACGAGCAAAATTACACGCATACCGTATGACTGTCTTCATTAGCCTTGACTGAACAGAAAAGCACGACGTTAAAAGCCATTTCATCCCCTTTAATCTGTGTGAAAACCCTGCAGTCCAGAAAGCGAAAATTAACATTACGTCAAACTGTATCCCTGACTTGGAATTTGGCCTGGACTCTGAGGGAGTAAACGCAGTGAGCGTCTAGACTCTCCGTTTTGCGCTACTGAAAAGATGAAACCAAAATTCAAAATCTCGAGGAATTTTCGTGTCCAACACTATTATGAAGTATTTGGTGGTCTGCATCCCAAAAATGTTACTTTAATGCAGAGTGTCTTCCCTTTAACAACAAAACGTGGAAATAAAAGACCGATCGTAGCAGAAATTTCGAATGACGTGGTAATAGAAATGAAATGAAATGGGGTTTAACGTCCTACTCTTCTGCACCTGACTTGGGCTAATGGAAGACGGGCATACGCCATACAGTGTGCTATGAGGGAAATTTTGCCCTGGCAGCGGCGCTACGGTCTACTCTTATATCGAATTCCAACTGCCAAGGTCCTTTACGTGCACGCCAATGTGTACACGGGACCTCGGTTTTTCGTCCCATCCGAGAGAGAGAGAGAGAGAGAAATGGGGTTTAACGTCCACTCGACACAACTAGGCCATTTCGGGACTAACATATGGTTTTTAATTTTATTTCAATAATTCGCTTGCGCGTAGGGGTCTTTAGCAGTGGGAGGAAACCGGAGTGCCCGGAGGAAACCCACGAGGTTGAGAAGGCGCCCCTATCTCCATGCCACATACGCTCACACCAGGGCTCGAAACCACAGCCGCAAGCCAGAGGTGACCGGCAAGCTAGAAGTCGAAGCGCGGCATTCTAGACCACTAGGCCATCCCAACCCCCTCGTCCCATCCGAACGACTCGTCAGCTGTCCTTGTCAGGCCCTCCTTCTACATCACTAACAAGGGGAAACCACACCGGAAAATCGAGATGAACTTTCTCGGCCATTGCAGGGATCGAACACCCGACCTCCAGGCTAGCGAGCCAGCCCCTCACCCACTTAGCCACTGTAATTCCCACGTGGTAATAGTGTTTGGTAATAGGGTATATCTTAAAAAGAGATTGTGGGACGGACATCTTCTGCATGACGTCACGGAGATTCAGATAACTCATGACGTCAAAAAGCTTGATGGGATGTAGGGGGTGGGGAGGTGCTATAATACTGTAAAAAGCTACTCCAGGTTTCCATCCAGTTGTTGTTCACAGGTAGTGTAGAAGCTTCCCTGCTTAATGTGTGAATTTCATCTGTCTGGGATTTGGTTGGTCTAATTTTTTAACGAGTGCGCGTTGGATCGTAAGGTTTATCACGGAGTCAAGTGATGGCGTGGTTTCGATTCCCTGCTTGACCCTAATAAGGATATGGGTCGCCTGTCCAGCCTCGTGGGTTTTCTCCGGATCCCCGGTTCCCTTCCACACCTAAAGACCCCCAGCCCTCAAATGTTTCGATTAGACGTTATGCCCCATCTCTTACTGGCCGGTCACCCTTGGCTTACGGTCGCGTTTTTGATCTCTGCTGTGAGCGTATGTGGGTTTACGTAGGCTTCTTCAATTCCCTGTCATTGGAAATAGATGAAATTAAGTGGGGTTGGGTTTAACGTCCAACTGTTCTGTTCATACTGGGCTAATGAAGATGGGTCACAGGAAAGACCCCTGCGCATGCGCTAAACATGCTAAAATAAGGCCACTTGTCCGCGATATCACCCTCGCTGAAAGCTGACTTCGAACCCTACGACCTACTACTACTCCCAAATTAATTATCTTGGGTATTTAATAACCAAAATTAGCGACATAAAACGTTGATCGTTCTTCTGTGTACGAATACTTTCCAGTCTTCTTTTGCCTATACCGTTCGAATTTTGTCTCATGGTTTGGATTGTGCGTACTTGGTTTTACTTTATTTCATATTACATTGAGTAAAGATAGTTTTTTGCAGTTGTTTAAAGCTTTATTATAAATGTATACATTTGACTGTGCGTAATTATGTTATGGTCTATCGCGTGAAATAATAATATCTTTACCGTCTTTACTCTAATAACTGTCCAACTAGTTAAACGTTTATACTCTCTCTCTCTCTCTCTGTGACCAGACTTGGTACTGTACCTGTTTGGCGTTAAGACGTTCTCCTAGCACGCGCTACAACATTAAGTATATAGGATGAAAATGTCTACCTTTTTAACATTGGTACTATATGGAACTATAGTATAGGTCTACCTGTTCAAGATACTCTACAACCGACGAGAGGTTCTCGCAGCGATAATAAATCAAAGTAAGACAGGTAGTCTACGCTTTTTTTTCTAATTTCCATATACTAGTAGTTACTCCCATAAATCATCTTACCCTTTCGTGAATTCACTTCTGTCTGAATTCAAACGAAACAGCATCTCGAAACAAATGTGGCCAACATTTATTTCAAAACCCGATTTTGTTATATCTCTGGTTGTAATAACAAACCAACACTGACCGAAAGTTATTATATTCCTTACGTTTTTTAAATACAAAACAATTACAAATAAGATCATGACTTTTTCCCTGTCATTAAGTATGGTCTAGTATACACTACGCATGACATTCGACAGCTAATCGCACATTCGAATCAAACTTTAAATTACCCATTTACCATGGTGTGCTTTTAACACATACTTTTGAACATTTTGTTTTACTAAACAACAGGAACAATCTTGAAACCGACACATGGCTTATAAGCGACTCGCTATTGCCGGAAATCGTGTTTCACTTTGATTGAACCTTTTATTTAAAACCTTACACTACAAAACAACACGAAAATACAGAAACAGTTTATACCACTTGCATAATCTAACCTATCCGCTATTGCAAGACACACTGTTTCATTTTAAACCTTTTATTTAAAACCTTAAACTGACCCACACGCTATCCTGCGATTTACAAAGGGCCATTCAGTTTTAAAATTTCCTTGGGCATTTCCTTTACCCTAAACCTAAACGCTATCTTGCGATTTACACAGGTTTACATTATAACCTTATACTTTGTTCAGATACAGGTACATTACTTAACAAAACAATACATTACATTAATTTACAAAAAAGCAAGTCTTCTATCCTCCTAAGACTTTTCGAAACGATGTGATTACGATCTACGCATCCGAATAATTCTTTTGGAGTTTTACGTAAACCGCGCAAACCCTCCATTTTCGAAATATCCTCTGCGAAGACCGGAGACAATCATTCATTTTCTTTTACCTAGCTTTCAATTGTACTGATCTTTTGTTTCAGTTTGTTTTCTTATCAATTTCCCTACATTAATAGACAATACGTACATGTTTAAACCTAACCCTTATTTACTTAATAATGTGACGCATATTCTCTTCCCTGCTATATATTTTAATAACCTTTTAATTGTCCTTTTCTTTAAAACATTTTTCCTTTATTACTCTAACTGAATTATTTTACTAGTTTTCTATTTTGACATTCTTTTTTAAAACTTTAGCAAATTCCTATCCTTTAAAATTTGTTAAATCTACCCCTTGGTCTTTTTGGCTTTCCATGGTCAGTTTACTAGGAAATATGTACTTACCTAAAAACGACTGGAAACTTCTTCTTCCAAGGGTTTCTTCCAGGGTCGATCCTGGTCACGGCACCAAAAAGCGACCTGTGACACTACGGGTAGGATGATGTCGTGACTATCCCGGTCACAGACTCCCAAATAGCAGGCTGTAACACTACGGTGTCACAGATGGGACAATGATCGTCTAGGGCTTTTCTTCAGACTTCACGTTGTGGGACTGTGACACTATCCTGTGTCGCGGTACCAAATCAACGACTGTGACACTCTAGAGACACGTACGGTGGCCAAATCTTCTGTGTCACACTGTCGTTTGTCTAGGCAGGACTTGACGTTGTGATCAATAAGACTTCAAACTCTTTTCTGTAATCTTGAGATATTCTTTATATGTTACGATAATATATTCTACAGTACAGATACAACTATTGTTCTTTAGGTATATAACATTCCCGGTCTGAGTTTAATATCCTTTTTAACTCAGATCTGACGACTTAAACGTGGCAAAAGCCACGTAAGTTTTTATAGTTCTGCATAATGTTCACGGACTCACGCTAGGATAAGTCTACACCCTAGGCTATGAGCCCGGACAGCTCACGGTACTATCTTCCCCTTGAATTTCTCGAATGATGTCTGCGTCCGGCCTGTAAGCCGGGGCAGCTCCCGGTTTGTACTTCCCCGTGGATCTCTCAAATGTTGTCTGCGTCCAGCCTGGAAGCCGGGGCAGCTCCCAGGGTGAACTTGCCCGTTGATCTCTCAAATGTTGTCTGCGTCCAGCCTGGAAGCCGGGGCAGCTCCCAGGGTGAACTTGCCCGTTGATCTCTCAAATGTTGTCTGAGCGTGAAACAAACAAACTCTCTCCTATATAGAATGTATAATGCGTCATCTATTAGGGCGGGACAATTACCATTTATGGGAAAGTGTTTCGTAAAGGCACCGTTTTACATCAACACTATTCTAGTTAATTGTACTAATCTGTGCACGTGAGGACTGGACGATAGTACCCTACTTTCCAGAAATGGATACTGACATAACTGTCTGTGAGTAAGTCTAAGATAGTAGTAGAATAATGCAAGCTACTTCATTACCCTAGTTATCGTCATACATCATGTAGGTAAAGAATTCTATATTAAACAGAACACTAAGTCTATAGTGTTACATCTCTCTCTCTCTCTCTCTCTCTCTCTCTCCGGAACGCCCCGAATTGACAGAATTGCATCAAGTGATATGGAATTCAGCCATGTCACAGTTCTTCCAGTCCCGACAGCTGAGGTGGTGTGAGTAGAATCGTGGCCTATTTTATGTAACAAATATGTTTCAGCTGTCATGATTGGTTGAGATATTTTCTTTGTCCGTTGTACTCCGAAATTCGCCTTTTCACTCGATTGACACTTTGAATTGAGCGAATTTAATCCCCGAACATTCAATGGAGTATCCGCTCCGAAAGGAGACAAAGTGTCTCACTAAAATGTTCTAAACTTACGCTGTTAGTTCGCTTGAGAACATACACTTAGCTGGTTGGCCGAAATTTTAAGTCCTAAATCGACGATATCATTCGGAAACACTAAATATATTTGAAAATTTTGAAAAGTATGTTTCATTCAGTAGAATGTAAAATGTATTATTTTCGACTTGCATCAGACATCAATAAATACAAATATATGACTAAGTCGACAGTCGCCAAGACGGTACACTAGCCAAAATGCAAGTCGAAAATAAGAAATTAGGAAATAACGAGGGGCGCTATTATCGCAGTGTATTATTTCTTAATTTCCTATTTTCGAGTTCATTTTGGCTTGTGTACCGTGCTGTCGCCTTACATTTTGTCGTAACTTCTACTTTTCTACTTTTCGACTTTCGTATTTTGAAGGGGCGAAAAGTAGAAATTATGAATGGTAGTTATAGGCTTCCATAGGGGACCATTTTCCTTCGCCGTAGCAGCGCAGTAAGTACGCCGACCCGGTCTGACGGGGGTCTAATGGCCAGTGGATAAAAGTACTATAAGTTTAATACATCAGATACGGTATACATATACAATTATATATCTTTCAACCGTTGCCATATTTGCACGACAAAGGCTTTGCAAATCTGACAATCGATTTAACTCCGGTTTCAGAAATTTATTCAGAAAATGAAAAAAAAAGTAATAAAGTTAGTGTTTATCTGAATAAATAACTAGAAATTGTAATTGTCTTGGTTTAAATGTGAATTTTGTGTGGATGTTTTCAGCACAGGAGTTTAATAATAAAATGACAAATAACCAGAAAACGGTTATTGAGGATTATTCATTTCATCTGTCTAATCCCTCTCTTACCCCTAGCAACCATGATTTAAACAAAAGGTAATATAATACATATACATACTATAAATATGTTGACTCATATTGTGTAGGGCGGAGGAGGGAATGGCCAATTGGTTGGGTCATAAGGTCTGTTATTGAGTCAAATGGCGTGGGTTCGATCCTCGCTTGTACGTGACAAAGAACTGAGTTGCGTGCCTAACCTCGTGAGTTTTCTCCGTGTCCTCAGGTTTCGTCCTACCGCTAAACAACCCTACACACAAGTGCATTATTGAAATAAAATTGAACCACATACTAGTCCCAAAGCGCCCTAGTTTCTGTAGAGTTGACGGTAACATCCAGGTAATAGTCTGGCATCACCATTGGTAGAAATTGAGAGGTGTTGTTCTGTGTCGTATTTTTACCGTTATCTTCTCCAGAAATTTTGGGTTATGGTTATCTGTCCTTAGCCTAAAAATATTTTTCTAATTGGTAACACCCCCATCCCTCCTTGTCATGGATACAGGACAGAGGGCCTGAGAAGGGCAGTTGTCTAGTCGTTCTGATGGGACGAAAAACCGAGGTCCCATGTACACATTGCCGTTCACGTAAAAGATCCATGCGCGCCCCTCCCTTGTCAGTGATGCAGGGCGGAGGGTCTGAGAAAGACAGTTGTCTGGTCCTAACCCGCGTACAGGAATCGCCCATATTCACAAGACTTCGGACCGGAAGTATTATAGAAGATTGTTTTGCAAATGTTGTCATGGTATTTAATCTAGATCAACCAGTCATACAATAGTTATCACTCGACGATAGTCGTTGTTAACGGTGGATGGGAACCGGTGCCCGAGTTTTATCAGTTCAGATATCGTTAGACGGAAATCATCGACAGACCTCGGCGTACTGATTGTAGCTAGTGCTTGTCTTTTATTCGTAAAGACATCATCAGGCGATATTATTTTGTTTTTAAAACAAATCATTACCAATCTCTCGACGTACAGCAAGATTACATACATAGGATTATTTACATAGAACAAAAATCAGGCGTTTCGTGACTCCAGAAAGAAAGCTATTGTTATTTCTAAAACATTTAATCCGGACAAAGAGTTGCCAAGACAACTTTGTGTGTATGCAAACAGGGATGTTCTGCGCTGAAATTAAAAGCTTCCATACAATTTAAGAAGCAGATTTGAATAAGTCGAAGAGTATATATAGTTGGAGAGTATATAGCGTTTACCCTGTATGATGTTTTATGCGTTAAACAAGTATACTGCTACATCGTCTCCATTTTCATTTTCTCGAGGAAATTCACTGGATATTGTCGAAATACAATTGTTTCAAATAAGCGCTGAATAAGTTGAGAAAACTGTTAGACGGGTATTTTTAATATACGACTCGGACACAACTTGATAAATACTGGATCCATTAAGAAAATTGAGGGACTCACATTTCTAAGATAAAAAGCGTACTTCTTGTCTTTGATATCTTCTCTGTTTTCATTTTCTCGACGATATTTAGATAAATGCTGGATAAATTTGAAAACTGAATAAGTGTTTGATGTTAACCCAGTTGGTGAATTCGGCATTAACCCAGTATCAACAGCATATGTGCTCAGCCCATTAGGAATACTCAATAACGGGAGGTGGTACCAGGTGGTCTTTAAATGAACTGACTAATATTTACAGAAATTACAACTGGATATCTGATACAAACAACACAGCTGCAACATCTTTTAATCTTCGATCGGTTTTCATTTTATTGGGAAAGTGAACTACATGTATATAAATATGTTTTTAAATCAGAACATCACACATTTAAGAACTTGACCTATTTATATTGGAGAATAAAGGTAAATTCCGGACATGATATATATTTAGATGAAAACACCATTAAAACATTTTAGAAGAACACTGTTTGAAGTAGATTGTTGTAAACAATAATTTTGAAAACTTGCCATGTAAGGAAACAATTAACTACAAACTAGAAACTCACAAAACGGTGAGAAAAAACACGGACATTGAAATCAGAAAACTTTTAAAATTTAACACAAACGTTTTAAGAATATATATTTAGATGAAGGCTTTATTAACAATTTTTTAGAAGGACAGGTTTTAGAGTAGATCTTATTTTTGTCTGTATTGATGTAAACAAACAAAGGTCAGGAGGACGAGCGACTAGCTACTCACTAGAAACCAACCAAGAGACAAAACTCGGACATTGTAAGCAGCACATGAACGATCAAATATAGTGAAGGATGGAGATAACGGGTATATGTTTAATCGCTACGGCTATTATGCAAACCATATACGCCAACGATAACGGTAGGTAAAATACAATGAAACAGGATTAAATGCCGTACTGTAATGGGAATTTTGCCCGAAAAGCGGTGCCAGGTTTTTGTTTTAAAGTTAACAAAAATCACCATACAAAATGGGGGTTAGGGGTGGAGAAATTTGCGTTACCAGAGTAGGAATTAATTGTGCCTCGTGTCCTATATATTTAGGGAGGTTGGGCACTCGGCAAACCTCGGCAGATTCCGGAACCTACATCTAGCTTCGGCTGTATGACAGTAAGTGATATGTACCTATGCCCATACAATTGCGATGCGGGGCCGGTTTACTTATTAGGAAAACTTGACGCTTTTAGAAAGAAGTTCTCAAAATTGCGTCGTTCGAAGGGTGTGTAGAATTTTCAGCGCAATCTTGTCCTTGTTTAAAGAATATCGGATACACTTGAAAAATAAAAACAGTTTCAAACTTTGAAAACTTGGTAAGGTAACACATCCTTCAAAGGCGTCGTCATGGGCAATGCCGTTGGTAATACGGGAACTTGAAAGTAGTTCTAATGGTTTGCCGAGTGGGAGGTTGGGTGGTCCAGTGGTTTAATGCGTGCGCGTGAAACCATATAAGGTATGTCATTAATTCAAGTTGCTTGGTTGAGGATTAAAAATGTATTGGCCCGTTTACAGTTCGTTTTTATTTTGCTGTTATTATTGAGTAAATATTTCGTTATTGTTCGCTTTGTTGCTTTTATGATATTATTTCGTTACTGTTCGTTTTTGTATCATATAGTAGTTATGCAGTTATTGTTCATTTTAGTGCTTTTATTATTCACTGAATATTTCGTTATTTTTCGTTTTGTAGATTTTATTATTTAGTAAATCTTACGTTATTGTTCAATTACTTGCTTTTATTATATAGTTAATGTTTCGTTATTGTTCATTTATTTAACTATTATAAAGGGAATGGTTATTGTTCATGTTACATAGCTTTTATTATATATTAAATGTTTCGCTATTTTGTAGTTTTTTTATAAGTAAATTTTTCGTTATTGTTCGTACACTTTCTTTTATTATAGTAAATGTTTCGTTATTGTTCATTTACTTGCTTTTATTATAGTCAATAACTAATAATAGTCAATGACTAGTGTTCATTTACCTAATTATCATATAGTAAATGTTTCGTTATTGTAGTTTTTATTTTTTAGTAAATATTTGGTTATTGTTCAATTTGTAGTACATATGTGCTTATTATTCATTCTGTTGCTTTCATTTTCAGTAAATGTTCCGATATTGTTGACTTTGTTGGGTTGTTTTTAATAGTTTTATTTTGCTTCTTTATTTCCATTTTAGCGCTTTTTATATTATTAATATTTAGTTATCGGTTTTAAAGCTTTTAATTTGAGTAAATGTTTCGTTATTTTCCCTTTGTATCGCGTTTTATATTATTAATATTTTGTTATTGTTCGTTTTGAAGCTTTTATTATAACCCGTGTCGATAAAAGAAATGGGCGTTTTTATTTTTCCTCGTACTGTGATTTTCTTTCCACTGAATTAAATCTTTACATGGTTGATTATGTCATTCCTTTATCTTCAAAATAGAAATTCAGTCAGGATGAGTAAACACCACCGATAAATTATCCAATAGTCCGTCCGTGAGCTATTAACTTTTACCATGGGTGGGGTATTGTTTCAAAAACTAATTGATTGCTAATTGAGGTATATTATACATTAGAAGTCATTTAGTGTAAAATCTAAAAAGTGAGAGAGAGAGAGAGAAAGAGAGAGAGAGAGAGAGAGAGGAGGACGTTAAACCCCATTTCTCTCCTCCTCTCTCTTTCTCTCTCTCTCGCTTGCTACTGACGCGCCATTGTTTAGCACCGTTATAAACAACAGATTTAACAAGAACAACGGACTAGTACTTTTCTTGTAACACGAAATATTATGGATTTTAATGTAATTTTATTTCTACATCAACACCAACGTAGATGTTTACCAGCCTTGGTCAGGGTATTATTTTATAGACAATTGAATTAAAACCTATAATAATGTTGGGAACGGTTTTCTCCAGTTTATTTACAACATGAATGACAATCGATTTGTTTCATTGTTATTCTCGGCAAACTGTCCCAAGATCCGCATTAACTTAAATCTTCTGCTCTAACAACTGAAGGTTTCTTATTTCTTATTCTCACATTATAACAATAAGCTTTGCATGAAAATTAGATAGAGGGAGAGAGGGAGAGAGGGAGAGAGGGAGAAAGAGATAGAGAGAGGGGGCGGCGGTATAACGTCCACTCGACACCAACCAGGTCATATTTACGTTATTTCATAAATTCGTTTGCGCGTAGGGATCTTTAGGAGTGGGAGGGAGAAAATCCACGACCCTAATCCGCGTCACGTTCAAACAGGGAATTGAAATCAGGCCACCACTTGAGTCAATGACTTAACTTATGATCCAATGCTCACGCTTAAAATCACTTATGACCTTAGTGTTATAAGTGGTGATCTTATGATCTAAAAGGTGGTGATCGTGTAGTTATAGGTGGTGATCGTATTGTTATAAGTGGTGATCGTGTTGTTATAGTTGATGATCGTGTTGGTTATCTTATTCTTGTATGTGGTGATCGTATTGTTATAGGTGGTGATCTTACTGTTATAGTTGGTGATCTTACTGTTGTATGTGGTGATCGCGTCGTTATAGGTGGTGATCTTACTGTTATAGTTGGTGATCTTATTGTTGTATGTGGTGATCGTGTTGTTATAGTTGGTGATCTTACTGTTATTGTTGGTGATCTTATTGTTTTATGTGGTGATCGCGTTGTTGTAGATGGCGATCTTACTGTTATAGTTGGTGATCTTATTGTTGTATGTGGTGATCGTGTTGTTATAGGTTTTTTTTTTTTTAAACTATATTTTATTCAATAAGAATAGGATTAGGGAACAGGCTAGGCCTATATCACCCCTCTCCCTTGAACAAAACAATATAATTACAATTAGTTTACTTAAATATATGTATATACATGTAGTCAAAAATATTCATATTCATATTGTGTTATTAATTAATAAAATTATGAAAGCATACATTAATATTTTTCAGCTAATAAGGTTATTTGTTATACATAATGACTAATTTTGGTTTAAGGCCTGGGATTGTATAAATATATAAACATGATCTAGTGAAGGTAATGGTAAATGGCGATTACAGTACTTAAAATCGATTACTTAATTCTAAAAAGTTTTGCACCTCAGAAAATATTAATTTATTTTGTTCAAGTGTAATATCCGTTGAGCCATACAATAGAAATTTTGTGTTGACATATTCAGTTGGTAATGTCTTTATAGTTGTATTTCGTGCATCTGAATATAAGGGACATATCAACAGAAAATGATAAGGATCTTCGAAATTATGTCCACATCGGCAGGTTGGAGAGTCGGTTATGTGTCTTAAAAATGCATGTCCATTAAGATCACTGTTTGATAAACGAAGTCTTGAATGGATGATTTGAACTTTTCTTTTTCCAATATTGTAATATGAAGGTACCAAGTGATCATCTTTTGAGAGTTTTTGTTTAAAAGAGAATAACGTATCTGAATTGCGAATAGAAGGATCTAGATTGTTCCATAGTCGTGTAGTTGAAGGAAAGAAAGAATTATAAAATAGATTAGTTTTACAAGAATAATATGGTAGGTTTTTATCATTTCGTAATGAGTAATTACTTTGTTTTTTGTTTAGATTATCATAAAGATAATCAGGAGTTAAGTGGTTTATTATTTTATATAAAAATATCAACTTGTGTCTTTCGCGACGTTGCTTTAGAGGCAAAATACCAACTTCTTTATATAGTAAATCATGACTAGTTCCCTTCACAGCGCCACATATTGTGCGTAAGGCATCTAATTGTAATTGTTCTAACTGGTTAGCTAAATAATCCGTGCACCCATCCCAAATAATGTCAGCATAGTCAAAGTGTGGTAAAATATAGGAAGTATATATTGTTTTGAGTGAATTCCTTCCTAGTCGGTACTTGAGTGATCTTAAACAATTGATAAATTTTGACACTTTATTGCAAAGACTTTCTATATGTATGTTCCATTTAAGATTGTTTTGAAAAATAAGCCCCAAATGTTTGTGTTGAGATACTTCATTTATTTTAACCGTATTCATGCAAAGAGGAATTGAGTCGTGCTTAGGTTTGGTTGAGATTGTTAATATTTCAGTTTTATCAGGATTAAAGGAAACTAGCCATGTTTTAGCCCATGTGTATATTCTCTCAATATCTGAATTTAAAATTTGGGCACCTTCTGTAGGATCTTTAATCAGCATATATAAAGATGTATCATCCGCGAATAATTTTATATTTGACTGTAATTTTTCAACAATATCATTTATGTAGATTAAAAAAAGTAAGGGACCGAGAACCGAGCCCTGCGGAACGCCAGCCGTGACAACTGATGTACCAGAGGAGGCATTATCGACAACAACACACTGTGTTCTATCAGTTAAATAGTTTTGGAGCCACTCCAATAAGCCACCTCTAATACCAACAGCGTCCAGCTTTCGACAGAGACCGGCAATTCTCACATAATGGCCATCATCAATCGCTTTGGAAAAGAAATGGTTTATGTCTGTAAGTTGGTTTATAGTAGAGTCTCCTTTCATGAAACCACTTTGGAACTTTGTTAGTAGTGAGTTGTCTCGCAGGAAGTTAAATATACGCTTGTGTATGCATTTTTCAAAAATTTTAGATACCAAACTTAACAATGAGACCGGTCGATAGTTAGAACAATCTGATTTACTGCCTTTCTTGTGGAGAGCCAAAACATTTGCATGTTTCCAAGTTTGGGGAAAAGATCGGGTATTGAGTGAAAGATTAAAAAGAGAACAAAGTGGAATAGAAATTTCTTCAGCAACTGACTTAAGTAATTTACCACTAATATTATCGGGACCAGAAGACTTTGATATATCAATACAACTGAGCATATCTTTAACTTCTTGTGGGTGTAATGTGAGTTCATTAATTAAGTTCTCATTGTGACTAGGACAAGGCAAAGGGTGATTAGTATCGTTCAATTTAGTCTGGTTAACAAAAAATGTGTTCAACGCCTCTGCTTTATCGTGTGGTGTAAATGCTGTGTTGTTGTTGTTTGTGTTGAGTGGTGGGATAGTGTGATGTGATGACCCATTTTCTTTTACAAACAAGTTGATTAGTTTCCACCAGGATTTAGAGCCGAAATTTAAATCGTTGTTTATGTTTTGATCTATTTTTTCGTAATAGTTACGTTTACAATTTCTTATTAAACAAATGTACTCATTTCTTATTTTCCGAAATACATTCCAATGCTCTGTTGAATCCAATTTTTTTGCTTTTCTGTGAATTTTGTTCTTCAGTTTACTCATTTTTCTAATTTCATTATTCATCCATGGTTTATCGCTGTGTTATAGGTGGTGATCTTACTGTTATAGTTGGTGATCTTAATGTTATTGTTGGTGATCTTATTGTTGTATGTGGTGATCGTGTTGTTATAGTTGGTGATCTTACTGTTATAGTTGGTGATCTGATTGTTGTATGTGGTGATCGCGTTGTTGTAGGTGGCGATCATATGACAAAATTGTTATATGTGATGATCTTATTGCTGTAGTAGGTGGAGGGTATCATATTGTTGTAGGTGGTGATCGTTGGGTTTTTATAGAAGGATATCACATTGTTGTTCATCTTCAATAGAAGGCTTGATCTCGCCTTATCTATATACATCTTATCAAGCCCTTCACGTAATACCCTGCATATTTTGCCACTAAGTTCGATTGGGTAACAAGCCCAGCTCGGGAACCTATCAGATTCATCGGTCGTCGTGAATACCAAGACTCGTGCTTCTGGCTAAAATGTTTACATGCGGCAATCGAGTTACCAAGTTGAAAGGTCGATCAATGTCAAGGTTACTGGTTTCCGTGAGTTTCTAATTTAAAAAAACAACAACTTTCAACGGCTGTATCCTTGTTTTTTCACAGTGTGTTATGTGCCACGATTTCGGATTGGACAATGCTAATTAGTCACGTGTCTACACAACGGGCGCAAAAGTTCGGGAATTGCTAAGCATTGAAGCGACGGTTAGATGTTGTAAAACTCGCGGACGTTGCTTAAGGAACATGATTGTGAGGATCTTGTTGTCGTTATAGGTAATTATCTGATTACTATCGGCGGCAATCTTAATGCAGTGGCGGCACCAAGACTTAGGGGGGGGGGCATTTCTTTCCCTCCCCATAAATCTGGTCTGGCCTCTGTTTGCCCCCCAATAATTTTAGAAAATAAAAAAACGTTTTTGTGATACGTTTCGGTAATCACTACCTTCTACAGTGATTAAATCCCACATCCCGACTCAGTCAAAGACTTGCGTGTTGAGTGATTTCTTACCAAGCCCATCCTGTTATTTTTGGGTATAGGTTCAACGCGAGAGAATATGCATCCGTTTGATACACTCACTTCGCTCGTTTGACACCTCTCTCTTTGTTCGGATATGCTGGTGATCTGGCGACGAACAGTATCTGGCTAGCTCTATTTATCTCGACGACCAATGTCTGAAATGCTGCCTGGCTGCATTCCCGACAGTCTATTTCACAAAATATAGTGGCGAAAATATTCATTCACTTTGAGTCACTCACTCCGTCCGTTTAACACTTTGGTCGGACAAAATAGTGATTTGGCGACAGGCGGTATCTGTTAAGCTTTATTTATCTCGACGATCAATGTCTGAAACATTGCCAGACTGCATTTCGGGCAGTCTACCTTTAAAATTATTGGGGACTTCGTTGATTTGACATTTTCCTCTCTGGGGTCGGAAAGACTAGGCGACAGACGGCATCTGATCAGCTATTTATATCTACAATCGGTGCCTGAATACTGCCAAGCAGCATTTCCAACAGTCTATTTCTCAACATTTTCTTGGGGAGGTCCCCAAAACTATCCACTAGGACTCGCTACTTTGGCTCACACACTGAAAAAAAACTTGTGTTGAAACAACACAAACTTGTGTTGATTTCAACACAAGTTGTGTGTTACTATTTAACAACACAAACTTGTGTTGAAACAACACAAACTTGTGTTAAATGTTGAAACAACACAAGACTTGTGTTAAAATTTGTCAAACAACACAAACTTGTGTTGAAACTTGTGTGAAAATCTACATAATACTTGTGTTGAAATTTCTGAAACTTGTGTTGAAACTTTTGAAACTTGTGTTGAAATTTCTGAAACTTGTGTGGTTTCATACAAACTTGTGTATAACCACTAACAAAAACTTGTGTTGTATTTTACCGATTTATATCCAGTATTATAGCAACCCTTGCCGTTCAATCGCCTCCGCAAACTAATTTTTGATAAATGACATAACAATTATTTTAATTCTTTAGTGGCATTTAGCGATTGGAGACATAACAGAACTAACACAGTTATATGGGAAAACAATCACTGATTTATTATAAACAAGCACGACGTTTCGATAAGTATCCTCCTATCGTTATCAAGCACAATGACATTTAGTAAACTAGGTGGTCTATATATATATATACAAATGTACAATATGAAGCCATGCTTAATTAATTGTTAATGATTATTAAGGGTTCAAATAAATATAGTTAATAGTATATACCGACAAAGAACTAAAGATCCCTATAGGTACATCTAATGATACAATATTGTTTATTCAATAAAAAATATGAAAAATTAAATTAATGCCAAATCAATAATAAACAGTCATCTCAAAGGTTAACAAACAAAGTTAATTCCAACAATAATAAAATTTTGTTAGATATTGACAAATAAGAAACATAATAAAAAGAATAAAAAAAATAGCTGTTTAAATTGAAAAAAAAAACAAGCAAGCACTGAAACATTTGGAATATTAATAAAGAAAGTTAATTCCAATATTAATAAAATTGTTTTCAATAATAACAAAACTCCCCACCCCACCCCCGAATCACAAAATAAAAAAAATCTATTTAAATTTCTTTTTGAAATTAACCTTAAAAAGAACTAAGAAAATAATAGATACGTACACGATATCCGTACCCCCACAACATACATTTTACATATATCTAAATTTAATAACAACCAAATCAAGCACCACATTATGCATTAAATTGAAATACTTTTAAGAAGAGATATTCCCTTTAAAAGATTAGGAATTCAAAAATTTCTACAGTACATAAAAGGAAACTAATAGATAAGATAGGGGACAAATAATTAAATATAAATGAAATAAATAAAGCATAAAAATCAAATAAAATTGAGAATTTTCAAACTTTGTAAAAAGAAAACAACTATTGATGAATAAAGTCATCTAATAGAAACGAGGCATACACATTCGGAATGTTTACCAATTGTTTAAAAAATAGTGGTTGATTTCATCATACAATAATACATTTTTCTAATAATAGACTGTTTCTATTAATTATTGATAATTCCTCTTTTATGATTACACTGCAGTCTATATAATGAAACAATATTTAGAGAGGGGTTGGTGTTTGACACTAAAAGGTAATGGTGACAAATAACATTCGGGTTCGGGTTTCCACAATAAGATCTATAAAAGAATTTGATGGCGTTATATTCAGAATTTAGAGTTGCTTTCTTTCTTTGGTATTAATATTTACTAAATACATATTCTTCTCCAAGGATGTTCAAGTCCCTGAAAAATATAAAAATCGTGAATAAAATACACTTATCGACAAATGGGGTTTCGATTTGGATTTTTCTTTGCACATCAGTCATGGCAAAGTAAAATAGCTTACTGTCTCGGGGGGGGGGGGGGTCATAATTGAACAAGGGAATGTCAGGTAGCATTATTGCTTACTCCTCTTTCAAACTCAAATTGCATTAATCACCAATTTACACACTGAACCAAATGGTCAGTCAGTCTGATGGCGTTATACGAGTCTAGAACCATATCAAGCCATAACTATGTTCATTTGAAGTTTATCTCTGTTTCGGATGAATACACACCCACCTTTCTGTGTATAAATGGGTTTTGTACAGTCTGGGGATTACATTTAACCTATTAAGTTTGATATAGGTTTATAAAAAGTCTTACCTGCTCAACACTCCCTATGTCTTATAGTTTATAGTATGCAATTAAACAAGATAATTTCCAATTGTTCATGTTCTTGGTCTAAAATAAATAAAATACTTTAACTATAAGTCAAATCTTTAGTATTAAGCAATTGGATAAATACAATTGTCGCAGGTAACATTTGAATAAATACAACATATCATGAATATAACTGAGTGGAAGTTTGAATTATTATTTGTCTAAGACAACTGGTCATTTACAAATTGAAATAGCTACTCTTCATAAAGTAAATACATGAATAATTTTCCCAATTTACATGGATTTAATTGTAGGTCTTTGTACGAATTAACTATCGCTGGATTGTGTTGCTAAAATCTACTGCAATCTGAAAAATAGAACACAATCATCAGTTGTATCAACTATCTACATGAATGTAGGTCATCTGCTTTTTTTTCATCAAAATGGCGGTCAGAAAGGAAAAACAAACATTGCAATTCAAGACTGACTGTTGTCCAGGCTGTATCGTAACAATGATTTTTTGAATATTTAATCACACCGAAAAACAATTATGCTCACGCGGTTATGATATAATATTGAATTAGCTTACCTAAAAATATACTTTTTGGTCAGTTTGTCTGCCGGCCATTTTACTATCAATGGAACACAATCATCAGTTGTATCAACTATCTATATGAATGTAGGTCATGTCTGGGTTTTTTTCAAAATGGTGGTCAGAAAGGAAAAACGAACATTGCAATTCAAGACTTACTGTTTTTCAGGCTGTATCCTAACAACGATTTTTTGAATATTTAATCACAACGAAAAACAATCATGCTCACGCAGTTATGATATAATATTTAATTAGCTTACCTCATGATATACTTTTTGACCAGTTTGTCAGCCCGCCATTTTACTATCATTAGCCACACGTACTTCGGTCAATTAAAATGGGCGTAGATTTTGTTTTAACCGAAACGAAAAATTTGCGTTATAAATACATTGTATTATAAAATACAAAAAAAATCGCAAACCTTTTTTCACATTAATATCACTTTTTGAGTTGGTTCTAATCGATACTAATCCACGAAGGAATTATCACACTGCTTAAGAATAGTTTGCGAAAGAGCATCATTTAACGTCCGCTTCCTACTACTAGGAAGTTAACCTTTTGTAGTATAGTAGGGTTTAATATCGCAAAAATACTGCAATAAATATTTCTTCCTTTTTTTAAAAGTAATTTATTTTGATTGGTCATTTACAAGCGAGCAATACATGTCAAATTTCGATTAATAAACCAATTGAATTAAATAAAAAGATTAGCTCGGCTATTTCCACGTAGATATAACACTATTGTCACACCTCGAAGATTTTGTTTGATGTGTAAAGTTTATTGGGGCAATATCAATCAGACACTTACAAATGCAGACATTGTAACAACCCGTCTCTGTCTATTGTCTGAGACAAGACGTGAAAATAAACAAATAGTAGAATCAGAATTTTATTATGCGTATAATTAAAAAGTTTTAAACTAGATAATAATTGACTAAAGCGTTGATCTCTTTATATTATACTGTTATAAAATACGTTGCTTTAAAAGATGAATTAAATGTATCGCACTGTATATACCTGGCGATTTCAACTTAATGTTTGTAATAATTAATATAAGGTTGTAGTTAATTAGGAATATTAAAAAAAAGAAAATCAAGTGAATTCCTTGACCTTCAAATTCAGGAAGAGTGGTTTTACTTTACGCTAAGCCAGTTCCCCAACCCATTCAGATTTTCCTCAATAAAAATCATATTATTACAGATAATAAGTAATCTAGTACATGTTATCTTAAAATTCGACAAAATGTATTATAAGAAAAAACACACAAGATTTTATAATTCTACACAAGTTTGTGTTAAGACATTGAAAAGAACACAAACTTGTGTTGATGCAATGTAAAACAACACAAGCTTGTGTAGAATATTTTTAACACAAGTCCTTGTGTTGACATCCAACACAAGAGTTTTTTCAGTGCAGGGGTACCTCGTTTAGGTTCACAAGTCCGGTCGTTTGATATTTTGTTCTCTGGTGATCAGGCGACGGACGGTGCCTGACTGAATACTGTTAGACAGCATTTGCGACAGTCTATTTTTCAAAATTTTCTATGGTTGGTCCCCCATATCTTCCATAAAACTCCCTACTTTGGCACTCGTGAGTGGGATTCGTCGCGATTCGCAAGCCCGTTCCTTTGACACTTTACCTCAACGATCATTGCCTGAAATTCTGCCAGCCTGCATTTCCGGCAGCCTGTTTTTTAAAATTTTCTGGGGGGGGGGGGGCTACCCCTAGTTGAAGCTCGTGCCTTTGCCCCTTTAACCTTGGACTTTGCCCCATCTTTGCCCCTCAAACCACCGACGGCTGGCGCTGCCACTGTCTTAATGTTGTTAAAGGTCTTTTTGTTGTAGTGGGTCGCGACCTTATTGTTGTTGTGTTTATTGGTCTGATTGTTATTATTGATAGTGATCTTATTGCTGTTATAGGTGAAGATCTTGGAGTAAAGATTTTTACGTCACCAAGAGTTAACTGGACGATGGCCTTACAAGAATGTGCAAACTATAATTCCACCTTACTAGAACTACACAAATCAGAAACCACCTGGCATGTCACCAACCATCTTCAAGACGAATCAAACGTGTAAGTTGTCTCAGGTGCAGTGATGTGGGCTTCGCTTTTTTTTCAAGTTAACCTCCTCGATGACTCCTCCCCTAAGAGCCCTGGGGGGTTGGATGGCCGAACGGTTAGAGTGCGCGCGCTGTATCATACGGCCTACCATTGAGTCAACTGGCGTGGTTTAAAATCCCCGGTTGTACGTGGCAAGGAGTATGGTCGCCTGTCCAACCTCGTAGGTTTTCTCCGGGTACTCTAGTTTCCTACCACTGCTACAGACCCTACGCGCATGCGAATTATTGAAATATAATTAAACCAAATGTTTAATTGTAGCTAATTGTAGACAAACAGCGTAACTTTAGTATTGTTTTTATTTTTTAGATCTTACTGGATTGGGCTGCGTTTCTATTCTGATACCAGCAGATTCCTGTGGACCGATGGAAGCGAAGCGCAATGGTTTCGATGGGAGAAAGGTCAACCGGTGTTCGCCCAGCAAAAACCATGTGTGAAAGTCTCGGCTTTCTCTAATTTATGGTCGATGGGTAGTTGTAGTGAAGAAATTGGTTTTATTTGCAGAGCTATTGAGGGTAAGTGTTGAGGTTCAGAGGAAACAAAATGGTGGTTTGATGTTCTACCTTTTCTAAACCTACCGATCTATTAAGACAGCCATACTCCGTGCCCTATGATAGATGGCAATTGTATCCAGAAAACCGGCATTCCGCCTACTCAACTGGCCTCTTTCACGTACACGGTTGACGGTTACAACTGACTTTAATTTCATTACCAATTTATACGGGGGTTATTTATTTTGATCGTTGGCCAAAATGGTTAGCGCTTGCGCGTTGTACCATAAGGTTTGTCATTGAGTCAACTGGCGTGTTTTCGATTCCCCAGTTGTATGTGACAAGGAGTTGGTTCGCCTGTCCAACCTCGTTGATTTCCTCCCACTGTTAAAGACCTCTACGCGCATGCCAATTATTAAAATAAAACTGAACCATATGTTAGGCCTGAAATGACCTAGTTTGAGTCGAGTTAACGTTAAACCCCATTTCCCCCCCCCTCTCTCTCTCTCTCTCGCTAAATATATACATACGACCTCGGAGGATGGGCTAGATACACCTTTCTTGTCAACTCGGACAAATTTATAAGCTGAATGAAACAGCTCATTTAAATTTGGGATGAAACAGCCCAGATGAAACAGCCTGAGGTGAAAAGGTCGTGGGCCGATTAAAGGATCTGCTCCCTTGTTATCTTATCCTGAAACATGGGATTAAGATATCCAATATTTAACTCAAAATGAACATTTTAAAATTGACACTAGGTGCCAAAATGTTTGCGAGCACCATTTGTAATGAAGCGACGGGCTAAACATATCCCACAAGAGCACAGTGTAGGCTGGAATAACCTGACGCCGCACATAACTGATTAGTAAATACAGTAAAAAGAGAAAGGATGGAATGTAGTTCAGTTTATATACATTCACGTTACATTATTAAATGCCTTGCGTTCCATCTGTGTCCATTTCTAGGTGCCAAAGAATAACGATTTAGCTCCTTTAAACTAATCATGACGATGTTTTTCCATTCTTCAGCTCTGTCTCATTATTTGCTTTTTCTACCAACAATGTGTCGCGCTATTGTTTTATATAGAGCGTATAAATAATTTACTTTTACAATTAATTCGTTGCTCGCGGGGATGGAAAACAATTTATTGTTAGAAATGAAATGAAATGCAATGGAGTTTACCGTCCGACTGGGCCAATGAATACGGATTATTGTTAGGCGTACATTATACGTAATACGTAATGAAAATATACACATGGATGAAAACAAATCGTGGCTTATTACAGAATCATCCATTTAAAGAATAAGAATTACACAAGTTATTGGTACAATAGCTTGGTTTTTTATACTGCAACGTTTCAACTAGATTCCACAAGTCCCTTTCAAGTAAATATCTTCTAGAAACGTTGAAGGGATCGTATGAATACTAAGTTAGGATTCTAGTACAATGGGAGAAAGAGAGAGAAATGGGGTTTAACGTCCACTCGACACAAACTAGGTCATTTCGGGACTAACATATGGTTTTTAAAATTTATTTCAATAACTCGCTTGCGCGTAGGGAGTGGGTGGGAGGATACCGGAGGACCCGGAGAAAACCCATGAGATTGGGAAGGCGCCCCTACTCCTTGTCACGTACAACCGGGGATTCGAAACCACGCCAGTTGACTCAATGACAGGCTTTATGATACGTGCTAACCACTCGCCCCCTCACCATGTACAATGGACTCTGACACTTCCTACATTGTACGTGATCGATACAATATGGCGGATTATACAGCATGGCGGAATACTTAATTGTCTCAATACCGGAAGTATTAATGTACCTCAAATACCGGAGGTATTATTTCAATACAGCTTCGAATACATAGAACTTAAAATATGATGAAGCTTTCTGTATATCCATAATTGTAGGCCTATTACAAAAAATGTTCAGTTTTTACATCGGATGCGTACAAACCACTCGTGCGTCATTTTATTGATGTCTTCAAATTTAGAGTTGGAGTAAAATCGTTTGTTACTGTTTCTTTTATCACGATATCCATATGGATCAAGCATGAGACGAGTGAAATGAAATGAAATGAAATGGGGTTCAGCGTCCTACTCCTTTGCACCCAACCTGGGCTAATGGAAGACGAGCATACGCCATACAATGTGCTATGAGGGAAATTTTGCCCGGGCAGCGGCACTACGACCTACTTTTATATTGAATTCCAACTGCCAAGGGATCTTTTAGGTGCGCGCCGATGTGTACACGGGACCTCGGTTTTTGTCCCGTCCGAACGTCTAGACACCTGCTCTTGTCAGGCCCTCCGTTCTGCATCACTGAAAAGGGGAAACCACGCCGGAAAATCGAGATGAACTTCCTCGGGCCAGGCAATGCAGGGATTGAACACCCGACCTCAGGCTAGCGAGCCAGTGCCTTAGCCACGTGATCCCCTGTTTATAATAATGTCCCTGTATTTGACAATTAAATGTCTCTTATAGATTATAGAGCAATATGTGCGGTCAAATTTATCCTCCTAGCCGTTTATATTTTTGTTCATTTTGTTTTGTTTCAGTTTCCACAATTAAACACGAGGTAGGTAAAAATTGTTTATCAATGCGGATCTATACAATCCATTTAATATCATACTGGAAACTCGACCTTCACATGGCCACATTCGAAACAGAAATTAAATGAAATGGGGTTTAACGTCCTACTGTTTTGCTCCGACTGGGATAATGAAGACAGGCATACGCCTGAGGACAATTTTGCTCTTATATCGAATTTCAACTGCCAAGGAGATCTTTAGCGTGCACGTCAATGTGTACACGTGACCCCGACTTTTCGTCTATACGTCGTCCAATGCCAGGCGCTCTGTCCTGCACCACTGACACGGGGTAACCACGAAGGAAAATCCCGGTGAATTTTCTTGGCCTCCGGGTTAGCGAGCCAACGTCTTACTCACTGAGCCACTGGTATATTCGCGACCGTTCTAATCTAGCTACATTCTCGAGTATGCGATGCCATCGACAGTTTATTATGGTCTTGTTTTGTTAATCAATAAGTTATATATTCGTTCAGCGCGTTAGAAGTACGTTATATGCGTCCAAAAAGTGCGTCGTCTTGATTTTTAAATTCAGCGTCAGCGTATACCAGCGTGTTGGAACTATTATTTCATACGTCGGAATAAGTTGTCTAAAACGTTATAGTGTGACAGGCCCATAACGAAAGACCTGCAAAAGGCAGATTAAGCTCATACGTAATATATGATTCAAATTTACATTAATTTACATGCATTATGTACGAACTAAATCTGACTATTAAAGGTTTTTATTTTGGCCTCAAATGTTATAAATAAAAATAACATATTCACACGACACGCCTATAATCAACTCCCTAAACCCCAGATATTGACTGATTAAAATACGACCTCCATTTAATGATTTAATTTCAAAATGGAGATAGAGTCTCGAGTAAAAGTCAGTTATATAGAGGGATAACTCGCGTTTTCCTTTTGCGTTCGTCACTTCCGATTCATGAAACTTTTATTACGCATCTATCTTACCAATGATCTCTGTGTTAAAATGACATTTTGAATGTGTTTAACCAGATCTATCACATGTGTTTAACCAGTTCTATCGTTGCAATGATCTCTGTGTTAAAATTACATTTGGAGTGTGTTTAACCAGTTCTATCACATATGTGATAATGACTGACACCTGCAATGTTGTCCTGTAACAGTTCATTATCTAATGCGTAATGCAACTTTAATATTACATCATTATGGATATTGTAGGACCGGTAGGACATATAATGAATAACATCCAAAGTTAAGCTCTGTACACACTGCCCTCATTTGCGGTAACAGGTGTGTTGCCAAGATGTTTCCGAAAATGTTACCGAAAATGTAAGCAGTGTGTACAGAGCTTAATCCGACAACGCAAAAACGGTTTTAACCATACAGTATGTAAGAACTAAATATGACAATTACAAGTCTTTCTTCAGGCCTGAAAAGTTATATATAAATTATTAATTAGACATTTATTAAGAAAACAAGACCATTATCAATTCTCGATGGCATCGGCTATTCGAGATTTTAACTAGATTGGAACGGTTCGCCATCAAAAAATTTAATTTAAAAATAGGAAAGCGAGTGTAAGTCTTGAATATACCAGCTCCCTGGTTACCACTATGCACACATCTTGTCAAAACTACAAATTGTTATAATTTGGGTAAAAATAAAATAATTTGAATGAAATTTTCAACATTATCTTTTTTATCATCTGTTTTTGAATTAGCACAGCAATAATGACCTACTCTTTATGTGACGCTTTAACTAATGTATCTTTAAATAATTATTAATTACTCTTTTCTTTCAATTTTAGATGGTTTTGTATAGTGAAGCCATGGAGAACAGTCATTCGAAATTTGCATATGGTATTGTAGCCGGGTTTATCCTGTTACTGCTGACTGTTATGCTCATATATTTTATTTGTAACTCAGCATGGGTTCATGGAAATCAAAAACCACCAAAGTTTGCTTTACCAACAAAACCCTTGAGGATACACCACTATCCAAGCTAGAGCAGGTGGTTCTTCTTCGGGATCTCCGTCTGTTTTTCTTCGGGGACCTCTGTCGGCTCTTCGTTGGGGATCTCCGTTTGTTTTTCTTTTCGGATCTCTGTCGGATCTCCGTCGGCGATCTCCGTCGGGTCTTTTTCGGGGATCTCCGTCGGGTCTTCTTCCGTGATCTTCGTCGGGGATCTCCGTCGTGTCTTCTTCCGGGATCTCCGTCGGGTCTTCTCGGGGATCTTCGTCGGGTCTCCGCCGGGTCTTCTTCGGGGATCCCCGTCGGGTTTTCTTCGGGGATCTCTGTCAGTTCAAATGGGATTGTATTTCTTGACATCTAATAGCTAGTATTACGCCTGTTTTCCACGTGCTCGTTTTTGCGGTGTTTCAACGCTAATATCGTCGGTAACATGAAAACCGGACCCATTAAATCGACTTTTTAGCGGAGAAAACGCACCACAAATACGCACACTTGGAAGGCTGGCTTGCAATTTCAATTTAAAGCAATGTCATTGTATGGCGGCTCAATCCGAAGCATAAGGTAGTTCACAATTATAAAAAACAATTTCGTGTTTTAGAGTTTAGAGGAAAAACGTTAAAATAGTGTTATCTCCCTTTATATTAACCCTGTGGTTCTCAGACAAGCAATTATTAGCCCGTTGATTTTAATGTTAAATGGCTGTAACATCACAGCCTGTAGTTGTTTGCTCAATATTCCAATGATTCCAATTTTTATTGAGGTTGACCGTTTAGATTTTTTACGATGGGGATTTGATGTTGACTGGGGTAAAAATCTCACTTCCGACACAATAAATTGCTCTGCAGCAAAACACTTTACACCCCTATCCCTCGCCCTACCATCTTCAATAGAAGGCGTGATCTCGCGTTAACTACGTACATGTTATCAAAGCCTTCACGTAATAACCTGTATATTTCTACATTAATTTTGATTGGGTACAAGACCGGTGTGTGAGCCTGTCGGACTCCTCGGCCGTCGCGAATACCCAGTCTCGCGCTTTCAAGCTAAAATGTCTACCCGGAATAATCGCGTTGCAAAGTTCAATGTTCGTTCAATGTCAAAGTTTCCGCTATGTCACAACCTCTGGTTGGACCCTTCTGTTCACATGTCTGTAGATAGCGTAGCTATAAGTTTTAGAATTGTGAAGTAATCTAGCAACGTTCCAGATGTTGTAAAACTCGAAGTCATTTCTTCGCAAATATATGCCGGACTACATTCGTCCAACATGAAATAAGGGGAAATAACTATATATCGGAGCCCATATCGATCAGTTTTAAGATCAGTATAACATCTACATCGACCAATGTGCGAACATGAACAACTGCGTAGCCAATGAGTAAATATGTATATAAGAAATGTTGTTGATTAAGTATTCGTTTTATTGTTTAGTTGTTTACTCACTTAATTCTTTTACATATCCATATTAATTCTTGTATTTAGGAGAGAGGTCATATAGGCTATGTCTGTTCCTCAATCCCTTTCGATTTCTGAATAAAATATTGTTTTAGAAAAAATATTGATCGCTTCTCACATGACTCTTACTCTACCAGAATATAACAACAGTATCCAAAATTTGAAGGCGCCGCCCCAGAGTTAATTAGTGAATGAAGTGATTTAATTCTGTGTCGTGGAATACTCCCAGATAGCATGTATAGTAGTTCTGCACCAATATGCGAAGCTCTGTGTTACCTTTTCGCAGTAATACAAACTTTAAGTTTTAGTATGTGGTTATTCTCAATTGCCTGGATATCCAGGATTACAAACAGCGAAAAATGATCGTCACGATTATCACGTCACTGAAGAATAAAGTTCTTCAATAAGTTAGGTAAAGGTGCGACCGGCTTAAAATTTAGAGAAGGAACTTTCCACCAAGCTCTTTGCGCCTTTCCTGAACTGTTTGCAAACGTAGTTCGAAGATATCTGCCAGGCATTCTTAGTAAAGACTACTACCCCCCCCCTCCCCCAAACAACTAAAAATAACTATCAATAAAAAGGGGTTGTACCCATGTGCCCCTTCTTTATCTGCATAGGTCGATTCCAACGCCTTCGACTCACCCAAGCTCAAAGTTGATCATATTTTTTTTTCGTCAAATTCGGCACAAAAAAATGAATTTTTTGAATGGTTGTCATATTTGCACGACAAAGGTTTTGTTATTCTGTCCATATATTTTACTACTGTTTTTAAAATTTAATTAGAGAGTTTTCAAACAATAAAAATAAAATTTTACAAATTTTGATAACTTCCCAAAATACATCATTACCTAGATATGGCATTTTGTAAGGTGTTTAAGAGTTGAGACCGGGGATAAAAAAGGGTCACACATCATTATCACATGTTTTGACAATTGTAACAAATGGATGGAATGGGGTTTAACGTCCTACTTTTCTGCACCTACTATGGGCTAATGAAGACAGGCATACGCCATACAATGTTCTGTGCGGGAAATTTTGCCCGGACAGCTGCACTACGGCCTACTCTTATACCGAATTCCAACTGTCAAGGGATATTTTACGTACACGCGATTGTGTACCTTTGGAACTCTGTTTTTCGTATCAACCGAACGACTAGACAGCTGTCCGTGTCAGGCCCAACGTCCTGCATTACTGACAAGGGGGAAACACGCCGGAAAATCTGGATGAACTTTCTCGGCCAATGCAGGGATCAAACATCCGACCTGCAGGTTGCGAGCCAACGTCTTAGCCACGTGATCCCCCTTGAAGCAATAGGTTTACGAGATGTAGTTTACTGACTGTTATCCTATTCCAAAAACGTCCTAGGACCAGTCCTAGGGCCTGTTTTATTTATAATATTCACAAGACCACTTAATGCAATAGCCCAGAAATATGGACTTTGTGTCCACTTGTTCGCAGACGATACACAGTTGTACATCTGCTTTGATCATTCATCTGAACCCACCATTGTGCATGATATTGAGAACTGTTTAGATGAAATCCACAACTGGATGACTCTTCATTTTTTAAAATTAAATCCAGACAAGACTGAAGTTCTTTAAATCGGTACCAAACAACAACTCAACACAGTAAAAAAAGGGAGCCTCTCGATTGCTGGGGAGTTAATTCAACCAACAAACAAGGCAAAGAACATCGGTGCTATCATTGATTCCACGCTAATTTGAGACCCACATCAAAACCATCTGTTCTTCAGCTTTTTACCAGATTTATAAATTAGCATAGATAAAGAAGTACTTAACATGTGAAAATCTAAAACTCCTCGTTCATACTTCGATCTCGTCAAGGCTGGACTACCATAATGCTTTATTGTATGGTCTACCACAGTTGCAGCTGCAGAAACTTCAATATGTTCAGAATGCTTCAGCTCGTCTCATCACTGGAACCAGGAAAAGGGATCACATTAAACCATCACTAAGAACCCTCCATTGGTTACCCATAAATCAGCGAATCAAATTCAAAATACTGTTACTAACTTTTAAAGCACTCAACAACCAAGCGCCACAATACATTAAAGATCTATTGACTCCATATGAATCCAGTAGAACCTTAAGATCTCAGAACAAGTCATTATTAGTTATTCCCGCTGTCAAACGTCAACGGACTAAATTATCTTTTCACTTTGCAGCACCTTTTCTCTGGAATTCTCTACCCTTAAACATTAAAGAATCAAAAACTCTAGACATCTTCAAGTCACGTTTGAAGACACATCTATTTGAGGAGAATAAACACTAAAAGAATCCACATAAACTTTTAAGCGCATTAGGAGCTTTATCGAAGTATTGTTTGCGCTATACAAATGCGGTGTTGATTGATTGATTGATTGTACACGGGACCTCAGCTTTTAGAACCATCCGAATAACTAGATAGCTGTCTTTGTCAGGCCCTCTTTTCTGCATCACTGACAAGGGGAAACCACACTGGAAAACTTTGGAACAGGTAATCGCCATAGATAAATCATATCTGTTGTAATAATCTTATGAAGCAACTACAAAGTCCCTATCGTAGGTTCAACAGCACCGCAACAGCTCTAGTCCGTGTTCATAATGGCATAAACCTCAGTCTGGACAATCTGGACAATTGTGTTTATTAGTACTTTTGACACTGTGGATCATGATATACTGCTTCACAGATTGGAATCAGAATTTGAAATTTCAGGAAACGCACTCAAGCTTTTGGAATCAAATATCAAAGGAATGCATGTCTTGTGCTCCTCTGACCTTAACATCTGGGGTACCCCAAGGCTCAGTCCTTGGTCCCATTCTTTTTAGCCTATATATACTAAACCCCTTGGGAATATTGTTAGAAAATATGGTTTATCTTTTCATTCATATTCTAACGAAACCAAACTTTACATATCTTTTAAACCATTTTAATATACAAAATTGTATATCAGATATCAAAATGTGAAAGTCCAACAACTTTTTAAAGCTTAGTTGTGATAAAAACGAGCTTTTAATTATTGGATGTACCACACATTTAATCAAATTAATGGATACTCCTGTGCAAGTTGGTCATAATTACATAACTCCTCGTAAATATTGACGTAATGTTTGATTGCCAGATATCTATGGAATCGCACATTAACAGTATTTGTAAAACTGGTTATTTTAACCTGCATAACATAGTGAAATTAAAAATATATATCTCAACTGATGCAATGAAAACCTTTTACTTCTCGAATTGATGATTCTAACTCACTTTTATACGGCACTCCAGCTAAACATCTTGATAATGCGGCCCGTCTTATTTCAGGATCAGCTTATCGAGATCACATTACACCTGCACTTTATGAGTTGCCAATTGTTTTTAAAATAGATGCCGCGCTTCGATCCCTTACTGACCGCCACCTCTGCCTTGCGGCTGTGGTTTCGATCCCTGGTGTGAGCGTATGTGGCATGGAGATAGGGGCGCCTTCTCAACCTCGTGCGTTTCCTCCGGGCACTCCGGTTTCCTCCCACTGCTAGAGACCCCTACGCGCAAGCGAATTATTGAAATAAAACTAAACCGTATGTTAGTCCCGAAATGAACTAGTTTGTGTCGAGTGGACGTTAAACCCCATTTCTCTCTCTCTCTCTCTCTCTCTCTCTCTCTCTCTCTCTCTCTCTTTCTCTCTCTCTCTCTCTCTCTCTCTCTCTCTCTCTCTCTCTCTCTCTCTCTCTCTCTCTCTCTCTCTTTTAAAAGAGAATATAAGTTTTTTTTCTTCTAACCTTTAAGTGTTTAAATAATTTAATCCCCTCCTATTTATGAGGTCTTATATATACTTATATAAACCTAGTCGTCAATTAAGATCGGCTGAAGATTGTTACCTCCTTGTTGGGGGGAAAAACAAATCTTGTGTCTGTCTTTTGGTGATAAAACCTTTTCAGTTACTTGCCTCACCTGAACTGTGGAATAAACTTCTTGTATTATTCGCAGCAGTGAGTCCTTACCCGTTTTTTTGTTTAAGAAAGCTTTTTAACTACCTTATTATGCTGTATGTTATTATATATATTTTTTAGATCAAATCTATTTTATATTCTATATTTTTTATATTCCATATTTAACATATTTTAACTTGTGTCATTTCTATATTTTAGATCAAATTTATTTTATATTTTTTATTTAACAGATCTTAACTTTTGTTATTTTTATTTCTTGTATTTTATCACACCCTTGTGTGTATCATATTGTAAAGCTCTTCTGAACACTGTTGTGGAATTAGCGCTATAGAAATGTATGTATGTATGTATGTATGTATGTATGTATGTATGTATGTATGTATGTATGTATGTATGTATGTATGTATGTATGTATGTATGTATGTATGTATGTATGTATGTATGTATGTATGTATGTATGTATGTATAATAATAATAAAAATAATAATAATAATAATAATTAACAGCCTACAGGATTGTAAACATGGGCGATCTTATTTTAAATTAATACAACATGTTTATGTTTTTCAGAAGGATATTGTTCGACCATAACAAAAACTTGAACCACGACAATAGTCAGAAAAACTTCAATTAATGGTTTTTTTTTCAATACGGTAAAATAATTGACTGTTGTTTTTTTACAAGTCTTAATAATGAAAAGAGATACATACTGAATCAAAACAATAACCATTAAAGATTCCATTCATTCGCGAACATAGGGAGAAAACTTTGGTTTTCTAAAGCTGTTTATAAATATAGCTCTTTAAGGTAGTTCGGGGGGGGGGGGAAGTCAGCATAAAAGATACCACGTTAACATACAGCACTGTTCAATAAAATTTGATTAAAAAGTGAGTTTTATAATAGACGCCCCACCATTAAGCGGTGATATATAACCCCTTCAACCCCCCCCCCCCCGGTTTCTAGCGGCTGTGTGAGGCTGGTGGGGCAAACGTGGTCAAAATAGAACAACACGTAAAAGAATGAAAATCTAGTTTTCACATGAGAGAGACAGCGAGAGAGATGGGGTTTAACGTCCACTCGACATAAAGTAGGTCATTTCGGGACTAACATATGGTTTATTTTTTATTTCGCGTAAGTGTCTTTAGCAGTGGGATGAAACTGGAGGACCGGGAGAATATTCACAAGGTTGGGCAGGCGACCTTACTCCTTGTCACGTACATCCGGGGATTCGAAACCACGCCAGCGCGCATGTGTTAACCATTCGGCCATCCAACCTCCGTTTTCACATGAAAAAAATTCCGTGCGCCATAAGCCATCCAAAGAAATGAAACTTAATGAAATAGGGTTTAACGTGCAAATGCTCTTCCTCCTAAACTGGGCTAATGAAAACGGGCATACGCCATACAGTGTGCTATGGGGGAATTTGTACCGAACAGCGGCGCTACGGCCTGCACTTATATCAAATTCCATCTGCCAAGGGATCTTTTAGGTGCACGCCAATGTGTACACGGGACCTTGTTTTTCCGTAAAACCCAAACGACTAGACAGATGTCCTTGTCAGGCCCTGGATCATGCACCACTGACAAAGGGGAACCACGCCATCCAAAGAGATTTTCTTTTTGTGAATCTAGGAGGTAATGTCTTTAGTCAATATGAAGAAGTGACGCTCAACAACGCAAGATTTCATATATAATTCCATTGGTTACTACATTTTGCGCCATAGGTTTCATGCATTATCGTATAGAACACCGTAAGGCAGTGATAATTACAGGATTATAACAAAATCACCATTTAATAATTAATTATTAATTATCGGTACCGATATTTGACAGTCGAGACTAACTTGTCAAATCTTCAACCATTCATAACTTCGCAAGTGCGTAGGAGTCTTTAGCAGTGGGGGGAAACCGAAGGACCGAAGGAATGAAAAACAAAATACAGAACTGTCGACCTTACTCACATGCCTTAAACCTTCTCCCATATACCCTTTCTGTCAAGTATGGCAGCCAGGAACAGGAAATGTAATTTTAGTCGCATGTTCAGTATGATAGCATCATCATGTAACACGTCCAAATGGGATCGCTTGTAAAATTAAAAGAAGTAAGTTGATCACCATTGGAGAACTTGGACTTTAGTATCATGATCTCACAGTTGTAGCCATTGTATGGTTGGTAGTTGAACGCAGAGCACGTGGGTATATTTAGGCATTTCACACCACAGTCCAATATACTTCGTGTCGTATATAACACAGTTACTGGAGAGTTTATTCTGTAACCAGGCCTTCTGCCGAAATCTGAAAAATAACTTGTTTGTTAAAGATACCTCTCACGGGCGGATCCAGGGGGGAGGTTTTGGGGGTCCGAACCCCACCCTGCTGAGATACATAAAAAACAATAATGCCTTGCATCAATGAAATTACATCACAAAGTGATCGTACAACAGTATAAAAACGATTTCTCTGTTTAAAAAGCTCAATTTGTATGTATGCCTATGCAATTTAGAGACGATGATGGCAGATTTCCGTAACAGAAACCTGGCAAACCCTCTCCTGCAAAAATTCCTGGATCCGTCCCTTCCTCCCCGCTTACAAACTGTATGATTTGTGGATATATTTGGACTAAACACATGGTCAAACTAATTAATCCATCAAAACATGTCAATCGACAGTAGATTCCTAGATTATCCCCTGCCATCGTCTTTTCCGGCCTTTTAATATCAGGGTCTACTGTAGTTTAGTTGCATAGGTCACTCGGTGATACACTCTGCCTTTTAGTACCAGGGTCTACTGTGCGTTTAATTATCTCAATGTTCGCACGCCCGTTAGCGATAACTGTCAATACATAAGCAGTGTTGCATTAGCCACTCGGTGACAAACTCTGCCTTTTAGGGATAACCTCACAATTTTATATATTTTATGTAAATTAAAGGGCCATAACTCTAAAGATGGTTTTGCCTGCTTTCGGAAGTAGACATTTGAAATATGTAAGATTCGTACTTACCTGCCCGATCAGGTAAAAGCACGTGTAACCTTTTGTTCCTTGATGAAAGTCCAATATATTTGATACTCGAGTTCCGGTTATCCTCCAGTAATCCAATCCGATTAGACCCTAATTCAGATCCTCGTCCAAACTCCAGCTGTCCTACATCCCATCGATACCAGAACGTGGTGTAATAATCGTCTGTTATTGAAGTGTTGAATGACTTTAAATCCCCACAAAATTTCTTGTTATCCACACAATTGTCCTGTCGATATTTCACCCTGTAACTGCTGGGCCTAATTCCCACCGTATAAAGTATCCGTTCCGTGTTGAAGAATCCAACTATCGCCACCCTTGAACACTTAAACTGAAAGATCACCGACTTATGATTGTTGACGTCAGTAAATCTGTTAAATTCCGAGGACTTTATTAGGATTTCTAAGCCTAAAAATGAATGAACAATTAAAGCAGAATAAGTCACCAACACCGTGTGTGGTCGTATACCAAGGATAAAAGTCGACTTTGTTTCCATAGAAACACAACGATGGCGAAACTAAACGTGGAAATGTGCCCACACAGCATCTATGTGAATGATGATATGGATCTCATGACCACTACACTCCCGTCAAAAACAAAAACCTAGTAACTCACTTTTTCTTAAAATTAAAATTGAGTTAGGACCAAATTTGTAGTTACTAGGGTATGTGCTTCCTGTTGTTGTACTTGATATTACAATCTTTTGAATCTGTAAGCAGTTACACCCATGACACAACCTAGCAGTTACACACATGACACAACTCCAGAACGGTATGTCGCGGAATGATAAATATTATAACCGCGCTGGTTCTAGTTGTCCTATGTTAGAATTTAATACAATATTTCATTAAATACTTTGAATTAAAAAGGAAATTCATCAAAACGAATTATGTATATATGTAAACTCTAAGGACAATAATTATTCTATTTCTTCAAAACGTTGTGTGTGTGTGTTATTGAATGGTGACTGCAGCCAAGGGTGAAATGTTACGTAATTCTAATGACATGTTAATTTATTATAATCCCTTATTCTATATAACCTTTATTGATAGAAAGTAACTGACAATATGGCCTGTCTGGTGAACATGCCAATCGTATGATTAATCTATTAATTGTTTTATTTACCATTGTTTTATTTCTTATATTGTACATTATTACATCAATGCTTATTTATGTCAACACTGCATGTAGCCAAGTTATTAGAAGCAATTCCATATAAATATGTGATTGTACTTGATACGTGAGTCATTTAGGTCTATCCGACTTATAGCATAAGGTACTAGTCTGTTATCCGCGGTCCTGTAAGTGTATGTAGTTAATTGTTATTATAAGTTTCTAGTATTAAAGATTTGAAGAACCATTCCAGACTCTTGTAATATCTGACGGACCTCGCGGACACAATATTTAAACGATTCATCCTCGCATTACCCTTCCACCACACCAGATTTAAAACTTATCCAATAAAGACCGTAAACTCAACCATGTTCACAAAGATTCCCAACAGATTGCGTATCTCTTGGACAAATGGTTCTGGAATGTGGAATATGTTTTGTCCTCTCATAACCCCAATTAAAAAAGATATGTTACAATTTTAACAGAAATTGAAACCACAAGGTTTTCAGGAAAGGGCAATAACCCCCGATTTTGGAAAGCTGAGTATCGATAGGGTTCTTGCCCAAATTTTAATAAGATCTGTGAATAAAAACTATGACCTCTATCGCGTTCACAAGGTTTTCGAAAAGGGCGGCATAATCCTGGAACCGAAAGTCGCGGAAATCTGAATATCAACAGTATTCTGGTCTCATCAAATAACCTATCCCTACAGATGTTAGGTCTGGGGAATATTTCGTTAAAATAGCTGTAGAAATAGGATTGTCGAGACCAGAGCGGTGGGTGGGTAGTAACATGATACTAATAAAAAGGGTCCCAACTCAACAGAAAATAAGAGTGCGTATACAACCACATTCCTCCCCCAAGTAAGGGGTTTAGCGATGAGTGAGGATTGTTGGTAGACCATGTGACATTTCCGGTACAGCTTTTAGTTGAGAACAGTCGTGCAATTTGTAGCACCCGACAATTGTATGGATTAGTTGCATCGTGTAAACGTCGCTTAAAACATTGAAGACTTACAAAAAACGACACGAAAGAGAGACAGGCAGCTGAGTTCTCTTAATTATTTTTCCGTAACTTCATTCCAGGTTGTAAAATATATGTGGGCCCGTATTCAGAAAAATATCACACGATTTCAGATGTCCAGAGCATTTGTGGCAACACTTTTCTCTGACAGATCCTACGCAAAGGATGTCCAGGTCGCAGCTGAACTAGGAACTATATTTGACAGATCCTGCTTAAAAGATGTTCAGATCGCAGCGGAAACTAGGAACTAGATGGGTAGATTTACTCGGGATTTGCAGGTTTTAGTTTAAACAAAAGTTTATTCAATAAACTGATATGGATTGAACAACAGGCAGATGCGTATATAAGTTCTATCCATAGTTAAATCTTATCATGTTTACAATACAATGTGGTGTGATTTCCCTTGTCGGTGCTGTGCGACGGAGCCTTTGACTAGGAACAGTATCTAGTGGTTTGTACGGGACGCAAAGTCAGGAATGTAAACATCATACCTGATGACCAATTTAAAACCAGCAGCAAAAGTACGATGGTGAATCCGTAGAGTAATCTCATCTTTATCATCGGCTATGATCTGAAAAAAAGTATACGTTTAAAGAGAGAGACAGAGAGAGAGAAAGAGAGAGAGAGAGAGAGGGGGAGGAGGAGGGACTAACATATGGTATAATTTATGTAATTCGCTTTGGCATCCGCGTGTGTGGGTGTGTGAAAACATTGCATAGATGGGCGGTATGACGTACATCACAGACTCGGTAGCAGCGGATGGTGGACGTGGAGAACATAAGCCATCCCACAAAGCGTAGAAGTGCAGTGGCGGGGCAACAATAACGCATATTGAGAGTAGTCGTGTACCTGTCGTGGAGACTATTTTTTAGATACTATGCCACTTCTACGCGTTATTGCTACGCTCATGATTTGCTCATGTAGGTTGCTTTGCGCTGCTTTGGCATTTGCACTACGTCATTAGACCGATCTCGTCAGAGCGCGACCACTGTCTCACAAAATCCTTTTCAGAGACCTAGTAATCTGGTCACATCCGGAAGATCGGAGACCATTTCCCGAGAACATCGTTTCTGATAGAATGGATCTCAGTGAAGATATTTGTAGTTTGCTACTTGTGATATCTACAGGCTAACTCCGGGAGTGCCCAAAATCGAAGATGGCGGCCAAAATGGTCTGAAATTGACCTTGACAAACATTAACTTCGTGAATGCGATTGGGGAAAACTTATTTGAAAATAAATACTGTCCACATTAAAGCGTTTTCTGGCGTAATTAACAATGTGTTACTATAAGACCACAACAAGCGCAATGAATGAACGGACACACTCGAAGAGGGAGAGAGAGAGTGTGTGAGAAAGAGAACGAGAGAGAGAGAGAGAGAGAGAGAGAGAGAGAGAGTAACCCTCTTTAAACTCTCCGTGACATTTTCCCAAATAAATTTTTCATGACATTCTCCCATGAGAAAAGGAGAGAGTGAGAGAGAGAGAGACGGGGTTTAACGTCCAGTCGACACAAACTAGGTCATGTCGGAACTAAAATATGGCTCAATTTTACGTACAACCGGGGAATCCAAACCCTGCCAACTGACTCAATGACAGACCGGGTGATACAGCGCGCACGCGCTAACTAGCCTCCCCCCCACATATATCCAGAGACTAATTAGACAACGAAACAGATCACACAAAAAAGCAACAAAAAAAAATGAACCAATCAGAATCTACCACCAAACATTGTTCCCCGAGAAATGGTCAAGAATCTGGGGGTGTGATCCGATTATACCTCCGTTCATTTTATCAGGACGCAGCCAGAGCACCAACGTGATTGCGCGTGCATGTGACAAGGATCGCCCTGGTTCTTGTGAATAGTTATCAGAAATGAGCCCACGAAATCTGAGTTTTATGACAAAAGTTGGGTTTTATGACAAGCATTGCGGGTGGCATGAAACATAGATTGTGTTAAAAACGCTGAAATGCACAAAATGATTACGTTACGTCCTAAGGCGATGACAATAATACGTCTGTACCTTACCTGGGAGAGAAGAAAGGAGAAAAACCCACGAGGTTTGACAGGCAACCCTACTTCTGCTCATGTAAAATCGGGAATCGTAACCACGACCGGACACAGTGACAGACGTTGTATCCTAAAGCTCCCGTTCTACACCATTCGGTTACCCAGTCTTCTAACTTACCTGTTTTTGTCGCTATAAAATATTTCGGTATATTACAAGTAGAGATTTATTTCACCGAACTGTCTCAAGGAAGAAAACCCACGCGCGAGTCTTCCATGAACAGATTGATTTTTCATCTTGAAATTGTGCTTAACGACGAAAACACTACTTATTACCAAGACGCTGTTGGTTTTTATTTTCACGGGTTATCTACAGATCGGGGTCCTGTTATCTCGAAATCTTAACTAAAGATAAAATTCTAATTTTAGTAGATACTTTCATTCTGATTGACTAAGCCCTAAACTCAATCTCATATTATCCTATCAAATTATTAAATTTCGATTTTATCTTAGTTAGAATTTTCGTGAAATAAGTCCCGGGATTTTAAACAGGGACGTTTTGAGTTAAGTTTGTAGAACACATGCCATGACAGACTTTGTGACCAAACGCGCATGCGTTAACCATTCGGTCACCCCTTCAATGGTGAGACGTCAGACAGTTTTTGTTCGATTCAAATACAGAGTATCCATGTTATAGGCCCCTGTAACCGAAGGTCACTTTTGGGGACTGCAGTGTTCCTACTGCAGTGTACTTTTTGTTACTGGAGTGGCCAAACTTTTCGCATCCGACGCAGAGGGAAAACTGGCCATTGATAGTTGAGTCTGACTTTCCCATCCCTAAATTTGACAATGTGTTTGCCGTTTTGATTATACATGTAATTTTAACCCCTCTTCAACTTTCCGTGATAGATTCTCGCCATTGCCTTACTCCTACCTTTTCTCTACACAAGAGGTAATTTTCAATTTAAAGACATTAATTATCTTTTGGTTTTAGGTTGGTGTCTTGCCAGCAATTGTTTGATGTTTATTATTTAGAGATTATATTGTTTGAGATGACTGAAGTCCATTTACGTTGTGTTTCACGCTGTGCTGTACTCTCCTAATTGGCTTCACCATTGTGATTGTGTCTGGGTGTTCTTTATTTTGAAGCCTTTCTCTTTCCCGCTGGTTCTTTGTAATTATTCCTCTAGATTAATTAAGTCGATTTCATCAATCAAAGGATTGATTCCATATTTGTTACATATTCTACATCGATGTGATTTCTATTTTATAGAGTTTTTTGTGGATTTTTGTTCTCGGCAACGGGAAGACTAGCGGCAATTCGATATAAGAAGTGGGGTAGATGGTTGAATAGTTAGCACGTGCGTGCTGTATCACAAAACCTGTTATTGAGTCAACTGGTGTGGTTTCGAATCACCGGTTGTACATGGCAAAGAGTAGGGTCGCCTGTCCAACCTCGTGAGTTTTCTCCGGATCCTCCGGTTTCCTCCCACTGCTAAAGACCACTACGCACAAGCGAATTATTGAAATAAAATTAAACCATAGTTATGTTAGTCCCGAAATGACCTAGTTTGTATCGAGTGGACGTTAAATCCCATTTCTCTCTCTCTGTCTCTCTCTCGATATAAGACTAGGACTCAGTGCCGCTGTTCGAACAAAATTTCCCCACCAGAACCCTGCGTAGCCGAAAAGTAAAACGTTAAACCAAATTTCATTCAGTTCATTTGAGTATCCATTGAGATTAAGAAACACGATACCAAGAAAGGCTTAATGGTAAAGTGCAATATAAGTGTCGGCTACCCCAATGCCACCCACCCCTCCCCAACCAACAAGTAGACACATTGGGGGGTGGTTTGGACTTCTAATGAAACCAACAAAGATGACGTTTGTGAAAACATTTTATTCATTCGTCGGATATCTTGAGGTGGTGATCACCCTTTTTGAAATATCTGGTTACCATGGCAACTGTAAACACACCTCTACTGGATAATGATCACTAACCTTATAAGCCTGAAACAAAAATATTTTAAAACAGCATGGTGAAGAGAATAATTGAACAATACGTTTTTGTGGTCTTCACCAACTGCGTCATGTTGGGATTTACATGTGGTTAAATTTCATTTGAATAATTCGTTTGGGCGTAGGGGTCTTTAGCAGTGGGAGGAAACCGGAGTGCCCGGAGGAAACCCACGAGGTTGAGAAGGCACCCCTATCCTCATGCCACATACGCTCACACCAGGGATCGAAACCACAGCTGTAAGCCAGAGGTGACCGGCCAACCAGAGGTCGAAGCGCGGCACTCTAGACCACTAGGCCATCCAAACCCCCGCTAATCAAAAGAGTGGTTAAGAAAAACAATTGTAGTTTCAAGAAGTGATTTTGAAAGTACAGCATACCTCATCAGTCTCCATGCCGTAATCTCGGTCAAACTTGTAGGCGATACCACTTTTGGCGATCAAAGCTTCATTCAGAAGATCTCCGGTTATCACAATTCTGTAAATGATTTACATAAAACATTTTACTTGAAAACATGTAGCATAATACACAATACAGTCGCCCCCACCCCCTTCTACGGCCCCATCTGGATCTTCCGGCGTGCCCCCTCCGCACTTGTCAGTGAAGCTATCGAGTCGTTTGGATGGGACGAAAAACCGAGGCCCCGTGTAAACATTGGCGTGCGCGTAAAAGATCCCTTGGAGTTGGAATTCGATATAAGATTATGCGCAGGAACAAAAATCCCCTCATAGCACACCGTGTGACGTATGCCCTTCTTAATGAACCAAGTTTGAGTAGAACAGTAGAACACCAATCTCCATTACATTTCAATTCATTTCTTTAGTGATATTTATTGTAGAGGCCAAACGCATATTCACCGCTCATCAGTTTGGTACTATCAATGCTGCAAGCTATATATGCCGTCATGCGTAGACCTATAATGCATATTCGCAGCTCATCAGTTTGGTACTATCGATGCTCCAAAGCTATATATTATGACGTCATGCGTAGACCTAATGCACTTCAGCTTAACGAATTGGCCATCTTGTCAGGCCCGTAGCCAGCTTGCTGTCTGCGGAGGGACAGGGAAGTTTTTAGAGGGGAGGGGGCACACCCGGCACAGTCTACAGTAGGTATTTTAGAGTTATGGTTGGCAAATTTTCTGTCGGGGGGGGGGGAGGCAAAACATTTTTTTAGGGGTCATAGGCCTGCATCTTGTACAGATTTATAAAAAAGGGCGGTCGCAATAATTCTGTGAAACATACGGCTATTCTACTCTGTTCAGTTTGTGTTACTACGTGTTATCGACGTCCGATAATATGACGTCACACCTAGACCTATACTGCACGTCACCTTAAAGGTCAATGATCATACCCAATCTGATTAAAAGACAAAGCACTTTTACAACTGACAATATATTATGACACCAATCTAATTAAAATAGGGGGGTTGGGGTGGCCTAGTGGTCTAGAGTGCTCCGCTTCGACCTCTAGTTGGCCGGTCACCTCTGGCTTGCGGCTGTGGTTTCGATCTCTGGTGTGAGCGTATGTGACATGGAGATAGGGGCACCTTCTCAAACTCGTGGGTTTCCTCCGGGCATTCCAGTTTCCTCCACTGCTAAAGACCCCTACGCGCAAGCGAATTATTGAAATAAAATTGAACCATATGTTAGTCCCGAAATGACCTAGTTTGCGTCGAGTGGACGTTAAAACCCATTTCTCACTCTCTCTCTCTAATCAAAATACATATCCTATTTCGTTTCGTTTTTATGGTTCAAATTTTTTTGTTATAATTCGAAATTTCGTTTTACTTCTCTTTTTTACACTAGGATCTAGAAGAGTAGTTATCATTGACGGGCTCTGGGTGATGTGAGGGGTTAGCCAATGAAACGGCGACTTCTTGACCTTTCGGTGCACGGAACTGTGGATAAACCACTAGAAACGTCAACGCTGATAGATTAATCAATGTCTGACGTCACAGGATCAAACGTCGCTCGTATCACCCCTGACGTGAACTCCCCCTGTTCACCGGTCAGATCTTCATGTAGTGTAGGCCATCGAAAGCATAAAAAACGAAACGAAATATAGATCTATATTTTAATTAGATTGTCATCTAGCCGTTCCCATTACCCCTGTGAAACAAATTGAAAAATTTCTTGGGATATATCATTTTAAAATAGGCTCCGCTTACCTATCATATGCACAGTTTGTTGCACAACTGGTTGTTGTGTCTACAGCAGACGTGATTACCCAGGTGTAGCTAGGATCTTTGTATATGGGACTTTCTGCCAGTTCCGTATCATCCAGATAGGAACATTCCGCATTAAAATCACCCAAAAACATAACATTCTGTAAAAAAACAAATAACGCATTAATATAGAATTGAATTTTAAATTAACATATGACATAATTACGTAGAATAAGCAAACACAATAGTCTTATAAACACAACATTCTGTGATACATAATTATATACTTTAGTACAAACACAATGTTCCGTAAAAATATAATCAAAAAACATAATTATATTATGATTCCTTTGCTCTGTGTAGAATACTTCACTTGTTTACCTCAGTACCAAATTCCATTGTTTCCTTAGCTCATTGCCGAATTACTTCGTTTTCTTACCCGACTGCTGAATTCCTTCGTTTGCTTACCTCAGTGGCGAATTCCTTTGTAACATTACCATAAACTTGAGGTAACTCGTTCATCTCTTGAACCACATCCGTGGGTTTAATATGAATTCCACAAGCAGCAAACTCTGAATTGAAATATCGCATCTTAAAACCTACATTCGCATGTAACCGTCGAGTAGACACCCCCTCACCCTCTCTACTCTTTGTCAATTGAAAATTGAAATAAAATTGAACCATGTTAGTCCCGAAATGATCTAGTTTGTGTCGAATGGACGTTAAACCCCATTTGGGTTTTTTGCTTTGATTTATCTTTGGTGGGGTGGGGGTGAAGTATGGTTTGAAAGTATGAAAAAATGTCATCGAAAATGTGTTTGGGAAAATGTCACGTGAGTTTAAGGAAGGTTTGTTTGCGAAATTATCGATCGAGGTTACCTTTTTTGTACAAATTGTCCAAGAGCTTATTTTATCTATTTATATTTCTATATCTCTCTCGCTCACAGACACAAAGCTCTCTCTCTCTCTCTCTCTCTCTCTCTCTCTCTCTCTCTCTCTCTCTCTCTTGTGGTATATGAAATTAACCTACTTTCGTTTCCTGGAGTGAGTGATTCAACTAAAGCGCAGAACGGTTCTCTCTCAAACGCGTCATTACCATCATCATTGTACTGGAACGTGTCGGCTATAACCACGCGATCAGTTCTGAAATGAAATGAAATAGGTTTAGCGTCATACAGTTCTGCTCCTACCAGACTAATGAATACGGGCATACGTCATACAGTGTGCTATGATGGCAATTCGTTTCGGACTACCCCAGTACGACCTACTGGTGGAATTGCTCCGGTCAAGGGTTTCTGTACGAAGGACCGTAGGTTTTTTGTCCTATCCACACAACTATACGTTGTCTTTTGCCAGGCCCTCCGTCCTGCAACAGTGACAGGGCGACCACTCCAGAAAATCACGATGAATTTTCCCGGACAACGCTCGGGTCGAACACGGGAGAGGTGAGGGTAGGCGATAGGAGAGAGGAAACGAGAGGAAAGAGGTGGTGAAGGAGACGAGAGGGGTGGTGAAGGAGACGAGAGGGAAGGGGATAGAAGAGAACAGGGGGAGGGGATATGAGAGAACAGGGGGAGAGGAGAGGAGGGGTAGAGAGGACGCGAGAGGGTAGGGGATATGAGAGAAAATGAAGGGAGAGAGGAGAGGTGGAGTGGGAGGTGAGAAAGGAGGAAAGGAGAGGGGGAAGTTAAGGAGACGAGAGGGGAGGGCGGGGGGAGAGGGAGATAAGACAAGATACTTACCTGTAAAAGTATGCATACTGTTCTTTATAATTACGGGATCTTCCTAGTCTGTCACTAATTACATGCTCATAGTTAGGGTTTATTCTGGTAATTAAAACAAACAATTTGATTAAAACACAGATCCTATTTCGTTTCGTTTTTATAGTTCAAAATTTCGTTTTACTTGCCTTTACTACATAAGGATCTGGAAGTATTGTCATCATTGACGTTTCTGTTCATCAATGATGATTGGTTAATCAAATAGCCGCTCGTGTGACCTTTGACGTGACCTTCCAGTACAACTTGTCAGATTTTCATGTAGTGTAGACCATCGAAAGTACAAAGAAAAACGAATTGAAATATACACTGAATCGTAGACCTTTTACTTCGGTCATTTGGAACCTAACATAGATTTGTTTTTATGTGCGATGCCCCAAGGGGGGAAAGTGTCCAAGCAGGGACGTTCTCGCCTACCATTTTGCAAATCACAACAGTCAAGTAAATATTTTGTGAGTTTGGTCACTTTTAACATGTGCGTTACTGGATTTTGTCTTGTTAGTGAGCTAGTACTTTACACGCTGAGTCGCCGTGATTCTCCAGAGCTTCTAAGAGGGGGTTGGGATGGCCTAGTGGTCTAGAGTGCCGTGCTTCGACCTCTAGCTGGCCGGTCACCTCTGGCTTGCGGCTGTGGTTTCGATCCCTGGTGTGGCATGGAGATAGGGGCGCCCTCTCAACCACGTGGGTTTCCTACGGGCAGTACGGTTTCCTCCCATTGCTAAAGCACCCTACGCTAAAGCGAATTATTGAAATAAAATTAAACCACATGTTAGTCCCGAAATGACCTAGTTTGTGTCGAGTGGACGTTAAACCCCCTCTCTCTCTCTCTCTCTCTCCCTCTCTCTCTCTCTCCCTCTCTCTCTTTCTTATAAGATCCGATATGAAAGTTATACTTTTCAATAAAACAAACTATTATTAGTAGCTTTATTGCGTACTTATTGAGAGAGAAAAAGTGAATTTACCGTCCACTCGACACAAAGTACGCAATTGCTGACTAACATATTCAATTTTATTTCAATAACTGGATTACGCTGAGGAAAGCAGGGGACACGCAAGACCCCTCGTGGGCAGGCGATCCAACTCCTTGTCACATACAGATGGGGAATCGAAATCACGCCACGCGACCTTATGACCTAACCATTCATCGCTTTCCTCCAGCCCCAGCATAAATCGAGCATCAGATCAGAAGAAAGTCCTTGGCCTTACATCCGTTTAGACCTAATCATTCATCGCCTTCCACCAACCCCAGTTTTAATCGAGGATCAGCTGAGAAGAAAGTCCTTGGCCCTACACCCGTTTAGATAAAGACTTGTACTAATGGAATACGATAATGTTTTCATTGTTTGATTTGTAAAAAGTTAAGTCTACTTACGCCTGTACCATCGCCAACAGCTTATTGATGGCCGTTCCAGTTGCATCCCGGATTTCCTGTAGTAACATGACGTCATATCGAGTAACGATCTGCAAAAAAGGTATTTAGTTTCTAATCACTTTCAGTCCGCTGAAAATTTCAGTCAAACTGATCTACTGTGAACCGAAAATTTAGAGATTGAATTTTAGGCATAGCCTCGATCGTCATTACTTAAGTCGGTACGAGAAAAAACATAGTCTCGATTATCCATTTTGGATTTAATCATTAATGAGCTTTAAACAGCAGATCCAGTAAATATCGTCTTCATATGATTACGGTCTGGATAAGTTAATTTATGTCCAACTAATAGTTTAGATAACATTTCCGGTCTAAAGAAAGACCTGAAATAGGCAGATTTAGATCTTGCATAATGTGTGTTTAACATTTGCCCAAACAAACTCTCCACGACATTTCTTCAAACACATTCAATGACAAGTTCTTAAACTTTCATTGACAATTTTTCAAACAAACTTCCATGAACGTTGTCGCAAAGAAAACATACAACCCAACTCCCTCTCACCTCGACCAACACACACAGGCAAAAACGAACAAAAAACCCACACAAACAAATATCGACACCCCAGGTAATGGGTATTTCTGTGATAGAATGGTCAATGATTATTCGGAATAGGTAACGCGGACGCATTGCACTCTCTGACCAGATCAATCGTCTGGCCTACTGTATCAATAACACCAAACCTTGTATCAATAATATTGTCTAAACAATGGATTTTTAAAAAGCAAAATAAAAAATTAATGTACTGTTCTGCACCTGACAAAACTAATCAGTGTTTATGTTGACAAGAAATCGAATCGATTAATAGAATAAAGGAAAATGTTTTAAGGGTGGGGAAGCGTGCAATTCGAGGTAATTTTACTTCCTCTTCGAGATTAATACCAATAATTAAAGATGCTTTATCCAAGAGCTAAATCGTCCTTTTATAGTTCTTCATTTAGGCCTTAAATCATTAATTAGCCAATAATCAACTTATCAAGACCATAATCAACTGTCGATGTCAACGTTAGTCTGCGATATTTAGTGCATTTGTGGATAAAGTAACCGTAAAAACAGACAATCGAGACTTGCTTATTATCGTAAGCACGGTAGTTGTGACGATCGAAGCTAGCCTACAATGGAATCGCTAATATCTACGTTCAGGGTAAAGCAATTTGGCAGAAATTTTCAGTATATTCTCTTGTCATTATCTATAGTGTAACTATTATATCCAGAACACCCAGCTCTTTATCTGATCTTACCTAATGTCCATTTAATGTCTTTCACGGTTGGTTCAAAAATGATAAGTACGATCGCACAAACCGATCGAGTTCACAAAGCATTCTCAGACTTAAGTTGAGAATTTACTCAAAATTGTTCGCCTTATTTTAACTAGTATAAGACCCTTTAGAAAACCTTTGTTGTTTTAATGTATCAAATACATCAATAAGAAACTATGTGTAAAGTTTTGTGTTTCTGGATTAAAGATATTTTTTCTTAAACAGTGATTGAAAGTTGAGCAAATTCTCAACTTAAGTCTGAGAATGCTTTGTGAACTTGGGGTCAGTAGCCTTTTCTTTACAATTCTGAGCTTGGCTTTCGCACCAGATACCCACTCAAAAACTCTGACTTAAAGGGACAATAACACTCTTGCTGGCTCCAGAATCCCGAAAATAAATAATAGCCTTATTCTAAGTACTGGATGTTTAAGTGTCCTATCTGCTGTGTAAATTATCCATTACATCCTATTTTACTTGTCCAGAGGGTTCAAAAATATTTCAAAATCCAAGTCATATTTGAAAAGGTTTACGTTAGGCTTTTCAAATCAATTAGTTGAATTTTTCCATTTTTTTAAATTAGGTGTGTTAAGATGATATTTGTATCATCAATTGATTGAAATATTGTAAAATAATACAATTTTTTGACCAGAATAAAGATTGGAACATATTATTCAGTTACAACCAGAGTGGTATTGCGCCTTTAATAAGACATTCCGTACACAAGTTGTTGCCGTACATTTTTTTCAAAAGGATATTTATTAGCAATTTCATAAACATTCGCTTTTAAAAACTACATAAATGGTACATCTCGATGAAAAATATGTAATATTGGGAACTACATAAAGCGTCTGTGTGCACAAGCTATACATACAGTCTTCTGATTGGCCAGAATATATCCCGGGCTAATATACAGCATGTGCTTTTCAAAGCTAGACATAGTCCAAATTATCCAGTGTAATCTTAATGATGCAAATGTAACCAACTACTGGACAAGGACGATATCGCAGCCATCTTTGGACTGTGTTGTCATGGGCTATAGTTAACATTTCTAAGGTAAGAAATGATCATTGCGAAACCAATCCGTGACGGAGCGAGATGCTATGCCTTCTTACATATCTTCCAGATCCACCTTTTTAGTTTGGCATGAATCAAGGTTAGATCTAAATATTAAGGTCAACTGCAGATTTGGTTAATGGTCACGAGATGTCAACATGAATCAAGGTTAGATCTAAATATTAAGGTCAACTGCAGATTTTGTTAATGGTCACGTGATGTCAACAGGGCTAACCCAACCCTAACCCTAGCCCTCACCGTAACCCACAATCTCGTCAACAATCACCTTAACCCTATATACATCTCGCGACCTTGACGAAATCTGCAGTTGATCTTAATATTTAGACCTAGCCCTTTAAGACTAATTCCATTTGGTGATCCAGCACATGGGAATATGTCCCTAAGACGATCAAGCAGTTTTTCCCCCGCTGTACAAGATATTTCTTCACTTAACGCTCACTAAACCCTAGAATTTTTGATTTTTGTTTCCTTACGTTACCTTGGTAACTTATAAAGCCTTTCGGTTTCGTAAAAATATTCCAAGCTTAAAACACGTAAACCGAGGGACTATGACTTTGGCCGGCCGGTGTTGCAGTACTAAAGTCATAAGTAAGATAGAGGGGTTAGATGGCCGAATGGTTAGCGTGTGCACGCTGTATTATAAGGTCTGTCATTGAGTTAACTGGTGTGGTTTCCATTCCCAGGTTGTACGTGATAAGGAGTAGGGTCGCCTGTCCAACCTCGTTGGTTTTCTCGATTCTTCCGGTTTTGTCCCAATGCTATAAGCCCCAAAGCGCAAGCAAATTATTGAAATAAAATTGGACCATATCTTAGCCCCGGAATCACCTAGTTTGTGTCGAGTGGACGTTCAACTCCATCCCGCTCTCTCCCTCTCTCCCCCCACTCTCTCTCTCTCTCTCTCTCTCTCTCTCTCTCTCTCTCTCTCTCACTCCTTCCTTCGCTTGGATAGTACTTGAAGGGAGTCTGCCCAACTATTGTCACAAATTGACTACAACCTATATCAATACTTTCACAATGGATCAAGGTTTATAGTTGTCTATTTTTTTAAAAAAAAAAAACCAAAAAACAACACTCACCTTAGCCAAAAGATTAGCGATGTCTTTTTTGTCCATCTTCGCTCTGCCAAAGGCTTTGACATTGAAGGCACCAACGCGCAGAGGAGGTTGTTTAACGGTCGAAGATTCCCCGAGGTTAGCGAGGATGCTCAACAATAACAGCCCAGCGACAAACATATTGACGGACAAACTAGAGTTAGAGATGGATATCTTCTAATGCTGTGGTATTCTGGGTTGAAACCGCAGTCAATGAAATTATCAGATATCCGCATGTCTTATATAAGCGAACAATAGTCCCGATTGCCAAGACACAATTTAAAAAAAAAAGTTTTTTTGTTAATTTTCTTCTTTTATGTACTTTGTGGAACATGATTAATATTTATTCTAAAAGATGTGAAAACTAACAGTAACTCTGGATATGATGTAAGAGGTTATCGATAAAAAAAAAATAAGAAAAAAAAAATCCAATGGTGTCTGTAGAAATGAAATGGGGTTTAACGTCCAACTGTTCTGCTTCTAAACTTTGCTAATGAAGACAGGCATATACTACACAATGTGCTATGGGGGAAATTTTGCCCGGGCAGCGGCACTACAGCCTACACTTATATCGAATTCTCAACTGCCCAGGAATCTTTTACGTGCACGCCAATGTGTACACGGGTTTTTTTTTGTCTCATCACGGGCAAGGGAAAACCACGCCGGATAATCTTAATGAACTTTCTCGTCCTATACAGGAATCGAACACCCGACCTGAGGCTAACGAATCAGCGTCTTACCCAATGGTGTGGCTTAAAGGGATCCTAACTCTGGCAATGTTTATTACGGTCTAATTGTGGGACCATGGTCATTCAGTGAGGTTGCCGTTGCCTCTATAACCAGGAGGTCCCGACATCGCTGCCTGTGTTAGCCAAACTAGTTCCCCGTATCTTCCACCCTGGATGTCGCTTGTTATTGGTGTAGGGCGGCAGTTCAAGCGAGAAAAATTATTGCCTTTTGGATCTGAGGAGGAGGGGCTTAACGCGTGCACGTAAAATCATAGGAATTGTTGTTGAGTCTTGTGACACGGTTTCAAATCTCCGCTTGTTTTTCTGGGTCCTTTACGCGAGCCGTGCACCACCACCAATCGCGACACTGGGATACCGGAATGGTGCGTAGAAAGACGAATTTAAACCACGAAAGATCAATACGCATAATAGATGAAAGTCGGACAGTATGATAATGCGTATGTGTAAATAATATAGGCGTGTAATATTAATATTATTACCTACTTGACTGATGCCCGATTTATTTATCTTTTATTTTTTTATTTTCTTTTTGCTTTCTGGACAATTGGACAATAGATGAATCAATATTAAAATGTTTTAAATATATTTCAACTCACGACGGGACACCCATTGTCATTTTTATATAAATTTGCACATTCAGTAAATCTAATGTCAATATTTGATATAGATCAAATAGTATTTAATTTATTGTGGCGATAGTTGCATTTTTTAATGTCATAATATGTTTAAAATATTGTGTTCAAAGCAGGTCATAATATACATGGAATCTATAGCCTATGCGTGCTACCTTGTTAGATTTAGATAAAGAATTAGCCATTCTGGCTATAATAGTTCGAAAGTAGATAATGTAAAATGAATAATTTGAAAATTTCATTCAAATTACGCTTTTGCAAGCGAAGATATTAGCCTTTGAGGGTTTGACAGACGTGTGCAATAAGTTCAACCACCGCACTGGTTGATCGAAGGTAAGTCTCGGTCCTCCATATTTGATTATATCAAAGTATCGCTGAACCGTTCTTATCTATCCAATATCGGAGAAATCTGATGCCATCGAGAATTGATTAAGGCCTGGATCAGTTAATTAATGTCTAATTAATAATTTATATAGCATTCCAGGCCTAAAGAAAGACCTGCATAATGCATGTTTAAAGAATAATCCTATTCATTCTATAATTCACTATTGTTAGTTGAGAAAGTTCCCTGAGGCTACTCTCTCCAAAGTAGAAAGGTCTCCACCAAGGGAGGTAATTTTGCCTAGGTAATTGGATGCAGACCACCATTAATTTCCCCATTGACTTCAATGTTAATTCTGGCCTCTTTGCCCACCTCCAACTTTCCCAAAACTTTTGTTGGGCTGAATGATTTTCACTACAGACAGGGGAACAACTGGTCATGTCTAAAATTTGTTCGAGGTTGACCACCAAAATTTTGAGATACACAAACTTGAAAAACATGTAGTTGCTGTACATATCACCGTAGCCAACCTGATAACCCCTCTTTCCGACTGCCTCAAAATCATGAATATTTACCAAATCCTGACAGAAAACGTTAATTCAAACTCTTCTCCCTTCTAGACCAAAAACTTCAACAAAAATGGGCATGCAAAAGGGAAGAAAAGAGACAGAGAGAGAATTGCTATAAATGATGAAATTTAATTGGGATCTGCCTCCAAACCTGGCATCATTATCTGTTGACAGAGAACTTGACAATCAAGACAATGTCCCATGTCCTCTGTGTAGGCTCGATTTTCCAGTAAAAAGAAATGGCACGATTACCAAATAGGGGTCCGCCATAGGAGATTCGAGAATATTTCGAATTTTTATGCGAATGATTTTTTTTAGGTACCAGAATGATTCTTATCATTGCATAATAGTTATCTGAAAACCTATTAAAGATACATTATGGGAGATTCGATAACGATTTGGCAGTTCCCACCATAATAGTTTAAAAAATAGATAGTGTAATGTGAATTTGCTGAAAATTTCAGTCAAATTGATCCACTATGTACCGAAATTTTACGGATAAAATATTGGGGCTAACCTCGATCATCATTACTGAAGTCGATAAGATAAAAAAAAACCCAACATAGTCTCGATTATCCATTTTTTGATTTATTTGTGAATGGAAGTCGGACAGCAAACCGGGACGTAATCCAATAAACATCGCAGGCTAGCGTTGACATCGAGAGTTAATTATGGTCTGGTTAAGTTAATTAATTTCTGATTAATAATTTAGATAACATTTCAGGGCTAATTTAGCTCCTGCATAATGTATGTTTAAGCAATGTAATAGAAATAATCATGTTTTGACTTTCTAAGAAAAATTGCATTTAAGTAAAATTGGTAATACCACAACAATGTATAAATGAAATAAATTGTTACAGTATTGAGTCTTTATGTCAAGTTCTTGATGGCAACACTGGTTTAACATCTTTAAGCATATCATGTACCAAACGGAAGACGCCGTAGTCAGGCTGTGTTGAAAGAGCCATGATCCTATGTTGGCTTGACACCCTTGGGTGCCAACTCCCAACTAACTTACACGGCCGCTGTCAGGTCATTACTCGAGACCTGCTTGGTCCAAGTTAACTTCTAGACGCCCTCGTCTTGCCTCATCGTAACTGAATAATCTCAGTTTGATTTCTGCTTTTAGTACCACTTCAAGACAAAGGATAAAGGAAGAGATTATGCAGATGCCTATATATTATTGCACCATAACTCAGGCCAGAGGTAGTAACTATGACTTCTACGAGACCGTTTTCTACGAGGCCAGTGCCAGTGTCGACCATCCGTAGATCATAATCTGAAAAGGTGTTTAGTGACATGTTCCTGACAAAGCCCGGGTTAACCGGGGCGGGGCCCTGGGCATGACTAGAATCGCGGGCCCCCTAACGCGACGAAAGGATTATTTCATATCCTTTTGAATGGCAGACATGGGTAACACACAATTAAACGGTCTGTAATACAAGAATAATGACATAATATCTGATCACATACGAAATCTATTCAGTTCCGAATGTCATACACACAGATGGTGAAATTTTCATCATCTGGAATTTTTTCTCTATTTTGCCCGGGCCCATCAGTCCCATGCCTAAGCTGGGCATTGGTTGCTTAATCTTGTCATTTTTGTCACAAAATCGACCAAATTTATTAAAACACAAAACGATAAATGTATGAAAGATACACTATGTAATATAGAGCTGACAGTTCTCGCTATAAATCATTGATCCCAACATTTCTTTAATTGTATAGGTTTGCCAGTGTTGGCCAGTAATAGTCCCCGGGATATTCCGACGTAGATTCAGTGGTGCAGGAACCGATGTCTAGTCCTTCGGGTGGGAATGAAAATCGAGATACCGTGTGCGTAAAAAAAACTCTTGACAATTGGAATTCGATTTAAGAGTAAGTACGTTTATTAGCCCGCAGAACGTTAAATCACATCACCTTTGACTAATTGTATCTTGGGGATCACGTGGCTAAGTGGGTTCGATCCCTGCATTGGCAGAGAAATATCATCCAGATTTTACGGCATGGTTCTCCCCTTGTCAGTGATACAGGACGGAGTGCCTGACAAGGACAGTTGTCTAGTCGTTCAGGTGGGACGAAAGAGTGAGGTCCCGTGTTCACATTGGCGTGCACGTAAAAGATCCCTTGGCAGTTGGAATTCGATATAAGTGTAGGCCGTAGCGCCGCTGCCCGAGTAAAATTTCCCTTCTTCAGTAGCCCAGTTTAGGAGAGAACAGTAGGACGTTAAACCCCATTTCATTTCATTTAATTGTATCTTGAGTAACTTACCTTGACCTTACTTATAGCCCATTCAACTAGAGCTAAACCGATATCGGTTAAGTAAATACGTCAAATGTTTGTTTTGGTGAGTCGGTGTATATTACAAGATGCCAGGTCAAAGGTCAGGGTGAAAGGATATAAGATGTTGTATAATATATTAAAGATAGAATCCTTTAATGTCTTCTCTATAATTCAATAATACCTTTTCTTGTTTTAAAATCAGTATCACAAGGTCTATCATGGAGTCAACTGGCGTGGTTTCGACAAGGAGTATGGTCAAATGTCCAACCTTGTGGGTTTCTCCGGGTCCTCCGATCTCCCCCCACTGCTAAAGAATTATTGAAATAGAATTAAACCACATGTAAGACCCGAAATGACCTAGTTTGTGTTGAGTGGACGTTAAACCGGATTCTACTTTTTATTAAAGTTAAAGATGTATTATGGAAGACTTGGAGAAAGAGCTGGTCGTGTTGGTGTCATAATATGATAATACATCTAGTGAACTTTCAGTCCAATTTCTTTATTATGAGATAGATTATCAATAATTGAAACTCTGACAAGAATTCGCCATATTTGAAGTCTCCAGCCATATTAGCGTTTAACACAGATCTGGGGGACAATGTCTTATCCATCCAATATCGTGGCCATCCGATGACCTAGGGAGTTGATTGTAAGCTTGTCTTGAGATTAAACGCCTAAATAATAATTCATAGAACAGATAAAACTTGAAAAACGCCAGGCAAAAGATAATCTTACTGCTATCCATTGGGTTCATCCTTGAGATATCAACCGACCTCGGCGACAGTTAAATTGAACGAGATGAATGCCCGGATACATTATCATGAGGCAAATTTGAAGTGACGGCTTATCCGAATTTTATCCTTACCTGTTTACGGAACAAATTTACCGCTCCAACAGCGCACCTGCGTGAAGCAAGCGACCAAACTATCTCTGCGTATCCAGGGCTGCATCGAAGGCTGAAATTATGCGATTATCCCCCTTGTCTAATTAAGATAAACATATATTATGAATTCCCTCCTTTAAGATAAACAAATGTTCTGAATTATCTCCCCTTGTACCTTTAAGATCTACAAATGTTCTGAATTATCTCCCCTTTTACCTTTAAGATAAAAAAAATGTAATGCATTATTCCCCGTTGTCCAATGAACAAATTTTATGAATTAATTCCACATGGCTCTTTAATACAAACAAATGTTATAAATGTTCTCCTCATGGCCCTTTAAAATAAATAAAATAATGTCATGCATCATCTCGGCTTGTCTTGAGTACAACCCGGGAATCGAAACCACGCCAATGACAATCGCGATTACCATTCGGCCACCGCCAACCCAACCCCCACCCCCACCCCCACCCCCACCCCCCACCCTGTGCCTTTAGAATAAACATCGGTTATGTATTGTCTTCTCTTTGTCCCTTTAAGTTAAACAAACTGTCTACTCTTGTTCCTTTAAGATAACCACGTGATAGTGATACCGGTGGATATTGAAATATAGGTCAGCGAATATTATCTATGCATTTATCATTACATATAACACACGACAGCTGAACAACAAGCGGGCGGGTGAGTTGTTTGTACTTCTATTCGTTTACCTTATAAAGCAAATAATGTTGTATTGAACACTGGGGTGATTGACCATGCCGGTCGTGGCCATTGCCATAATGCCATTTTTGAAATTCCCAACATTATTGCCAGTGAACTGTCAACTGTCTTCATTAGCCCAGTCCTTGCATAGAGTAGGACGTTTGAACCAATTTCATGTCTACGTAGCTTACATGAAGTAATCGTTCTTAAACAACCCATAACACTTCTTATTTTTCTGTAGCTGGGTGTGGTAAATCAACAAATATAATAGCAATGTCAGTTAATATTGAAGAATTAGTCGTGCTTGATCATGGTTATATTGAGGGCGGTTAATCTATGAAAGATACTGCTGACACAGTGAACTGGTTAGATCTTTTTGATAAGGCCAACTTCAGGTTTGGTCAAAGCCTACGAGATGTAAACAGCGCTAGCGCTAATACCAACCCGGCCCGTAGCCAGCTCTAAAACTTGGGGGGGGGGGGGGCTACTGAATGGGCTGAGGATGTGGCCGGCTAAGAACACTCCTAAGAAATCATTATTGTTGGCGAAATATTTTTGGGGGGTTAGCCCCCCCATAACACCCCCTTGGCTACGGGCCCGATCCCAACTCTAACCCTGGGCCTAACCCTAATGCTACCCTAACCCTTACCTACAATCTCGTCAACAACCACGTGCCCTAACCTTATTTACATCTCAGCGGCCTTGACGTAAATTGAGCTGGCCTTAACAAATAGATGTAGCGTGTTACATTATTATTGTGATCAGCCATTTCGCGCAGCGACTGTTTTAAATATGTAAATGACATGATGACGTACTTGAAATGTTTAATCACCTGGATAAACACGACTAATAAATAAACGATGTGTTTTTATAACAATGGAATAGTTTATGTATTAACCCAGCTGTTAAATGACCCTGTTAAACGTGACTAAACAGGGTAAAAAGAAACCAATCATACTGATATGTATCAATATTAATATCAATAATTTAATATGAATTAATGGGGTTGGATGGCCGAATGGTTAGCACCTGCGCGCTGTATCATAAGGCCCGTCATCGAGTCAACTGACGTGGTTTCGAATCCTCGGTTGTACGTGGCAAGGAGGCGGGTCGCCTGTCCAACCTCGTGGGTTTTCTCCGGGTAGTACGGTTTCCTCCCACTGCTAAAGACCCCTACGCGCAAGCGAATTATTGAAATAAAATTAAACCATATGTTAGTCTCCTAGTTTGTGTCGAGTGATGGTTAAACCCCATTTATCTCTCACTCCCCCCGGGGGTTTGGGATGGCCTAGTGGTCTAGAGTGCCGCGCTTCGACCTCTAGCTGGCCGGTCACCTCTGGCTTGCGGCTGTGGTTTCGAGCCCTGGTACGTGAGCGTATGTGGCATGGAGATAGGGGCGCCTTCTCAACCTCGTTGGTTTCCTCCGGGCACTCCGGTTTCCTCCCACTGCTAAAGACCCCTACGCGCAAGCGAATTATTGAAATAAAATTAAAAACCATATGTTAGTCCCGAAGTGACCTAGTTGTGTCGAGTGGACGTTAAGCCCCATTTCTCTCTCTCTCTCTCTCACTTCCCCCCCCCCCTCTCTCTCTCTCGCACACATCTGACTATGGCCTATTACCATTTTTCTTCCGCGCATGTGGAAATTATAACGTATGGAGTTATTCTAATAGAGCATTAATGATCTTTTATTTCAGGCGATCATTTATCATCATTTGCACTATTAGTCCCACGATAACTTTGACAACTTGATCATGGAGAATATACCCCAGGCAGCACCGGGCATAAGGAGTGCCGATTCGTTTCGTCGAGAAAAGGCTTTCGTCAACGGCGAATGGATTTCAGCGAAATCAGGCGCTACATATCAAGGTAATTAATAAGGTCATTCATTCATTCGATCGTTCATTCATTCATTCATTCGAACGAACGAACGAACGAACGAACGAACGAACGAACGAACGGGCCCGTCCGTCCGTCCGTCCGTTGAATCATTCATTCATTCATTCATTCGTGAATTAATTAATTTATTTGTGGTTGTAGTTATATTATTTTCATTAATTAGGATCGGTGCTCACACGTGGTATCGAATTAAAACGGCAATTTCATATTTTTTAGTTATATTTTTAAAATATATTAAAATATAGCCCTAAAATAGATTGTATCTATAAACAGTCCTACCTTGTTAAAGAATAATCCTATTAATCCTATAATCCACTATTGCCAGTTGAGAAATTGGCAAAAATATCATTTTCAACTTCAAATTCAAACGTTTGAAGATCGCCATTGCATGGAGGGGAATGGGAAAACAAAGGAGGTAATTTTAAGTAATTGTGTTATTATTTTCGGTGTCGGGGATTTTTATGCCTATGAAATATTGCCCATGATATAATAATGAGTTGACAACCTTTTGAGCAAAAGACATAGACATAATTATGTTTTGACTTTCTTAGAAAATATGAAATTTCCGCTTTATATAAGTCAACGTGTAAATAGAAACTTTATTTACACCATGAAAGAAACATTTGTAGCCTAAATATAGAATCCGACACAATGATTGCTCTGCAGAAAGACACTTTACACCCCCTATCCTTCCGCTGTAATATAATCAGTATTACCTAAAACTGCTATGAAATTGTAAATTTGATCCCTTTTCTCCCATACTCGAAAAATAGTCAATTAAGGGAAAAATTATCTTTTTATATCTCGCACTAGTCTGAGTCCTATATACCGGTATCGTATGAATTGTACGTGTTTTTGATGACATTGTCTCTAGTTGTATCTCATTTTGTGATAACGATCACGTGGGCTCTCGGTACAAAATTCCCACGGTCGCATGTAACGTGAAAAAATCCATCCAATATCAAACTGTGACTAAGTGAACGAGATTATAAAATAATTTGCTTTGTCACTCCCCTTTATTATTGTTGTTATAAATACTGTTAAAGGACCGCTTTCTCTGTCCCTCAATCGAGCTTATGAAGACGGGCATGGGCATTTAGTTTTTCATTTCAAATTGATGCAAACGTTTTGTTTTCAGTGCCAATTTGAAGGTAGGGGTCTATGGAACAATTCTGGCTCGAGTGTCAAGCAGTCAGATAAAAATTTTCAAAATGACCGTCAAAATCAAAAATGACTGCCAAAGTTTCAGCTTTGCTTTTTCGCATTACGCATCATAGTGATTTTGGCCTCTATACCTAGGCTTACATGTATGAGTGCTCTAATACAAATACAATAATTATGATTAAAGCATCATTTTGAAATGAAATGAAATGAGTGTTTAACGTCCTACTGTTGTGCTCCGAACTGTGCTAATGAAGACATATGCCATACAGTGTGCCATACAGTGTGCTATGAGGGAAATTTTGCCCGGACAGCGGCACTATGGCCTACTCTTATATAGAATTTTATCTGTCAATGGATCTTTTCCGTGCACGCTAATGTGCACGGGACCTCGGTTTTTCGTCCCATCCGAACACTAGACAGGGCACCCCACTATCAGGTTTGAACGATTAAAGTAATAAGGAGTATTCACAACCAGGGCCGTAATCAGGAGGGCGAAAAATGTTCTCAGGGGGCTGTAAATTCGAGAAAACTTTTCAAAATTAGACTACCAGAAACGCAGATTTGAAAAAAATGAAAAATCGATAAATATGGATAAAATCCGTACAAGAGGAAACACGGAGAATACGATATCAGCTCCCGACGATTTCTTTTTCACAGTGGAGAATTTTTTTTATGGTCGACATTCTTTTCACAGGGTTAGGAGCCTCTTCACAACGTTACTTTATTTCTTTGAATTACAGTTATCAACCCTTCGAACCAGGCTGTACTTGGTGTTGTCCCGGATATGAACGAAGAAGACACTAAAGCTGCTATAGAAGTCGCTTATAAAACATTTCAAACATGGCGAAATGTCACACCAAAGGTTCATTATCTCATTTGATGTCTTGTATTTATTCCTGTTAGAGTCGTTTCCGGTCGGATCAACAACTAGTTTATATCGCGACAATAAACATCCTCGGTACCCCTAGTGACCCTATTCCGTACCACTCCACTATCCCATGGGTTCACCAATGGGGAAGACATGCATTCAAATTACCTGCCCTTGATGATTGTGCTATTGTTATCGACCAATACGCCCGATGACAGAACGACTTGCCACTGCAAGTTTGACTAACATAAAAACACCTTTCCCACCAAAAACATGTAGGACGTATTTTGTGTGTGTACGTCGCTTTTGTTATATCAAACTTTTTCATAATCGAGCGAACAAGCAGCCATATTGTTGTGAACGTAAACAGTGGGGTGGTTTGTATACGCGTGTAGATAAATATATTTTAGGGTAAATACCTTATATATTACAATAAACATTAACTCCATTACATCTTTGCAAAAGATCTGTATAATTTACTAACGATTGGTGAGTACGGTGTCTGCCAATGTTCGTGTCAACTAGTCCCATGCATAATCCCCGCAATTCAAAATAAAAGTAGACAAAATCGTCGATGTCCGGACAAAATTGGTTAAATCTATTACACATGCACTCCTGCAGATTTTCCCAAGATCCCGAGATGTAAACTAGGCACGTGATTGTTACCGAGGATTGTGGGTTAGGATAAAGCTGAGGGAGAGGTCTTGGGGTAGGGTTATCGGGAATGGAGGGTTCTTCACAGATCCCTCCACAGAAAGCACTGGCCATGGGTCTAACGCCCCCTAACCCATACGGAAATCGAACCCTTGACGGCACCCATTCGCCTCGCAGTTGCCGGTTTAGCGCTCTACCACTGAGCTATCGCACAACCATGTCTACATCTCGTGACCTTTAACGGCATCTGCAGGTGTCCATGTGATATAGATCTAACCGGGAAAATTTTCATCGTGACACACATGGTGTATGTTTGAATGCATTAGACCGGATGTTGCAAACAAAAGTGGGACGTTAAACAACATTCCTTTCCATTTTGGTTGGATCCCTGCATTTGCCCGAGAAAATTCATCCCGATTTTCCGTCGTGGTTTTCCCTTGTCAATGATGAAGGACGGACGGCCTGACAAGAACAGCTGTCTAGTCGTTTGGATAGGAAGAAAAACCGAGGTCCCGTGTACACATTGGCGTTAACGTAAAAGATCCTTGGTAGTTGGAATTCAATATAAGAGTAGGTCGTATCGCTGGTGCCCGGGATAATTCCCTCATAGCACACTGTATGGCGTATGCCCGTCTTTACTAGCCCAGTTGGGAGCAGAACAGTAGGACGTTAAACCCTATCATTTAATTCATATCCTTTTCATTTTGTATATTTTATATCTATACAGGAAAGAAGTACGATATTGAAACGATGGTTTGAACTCACGGTACAACATAAAGAAGAACTGGCAAAACTCATCACGGCAGAAATGGTAAGTCACTCTCTAGTAATCTCGATCGTAATTAGAATTGAGCATTTTATTTCAGGAGTAAGGGATTGGCTCCCAGCCTTGGCCGATACATTTCGGGTGTGGTTCCCCCTTGTCAACCCACCACTCCCCTCCAAATTAAAAGCAGTAATTTCATGTTACCCTTCTTATCCACCCTAATCGTTCGGATGGGACGAAAAACCGAGGTCCAGAGTACGTAAAAGAACCATTGGCAATTGGAACTGGAAAAGAGAGTAGGCTGTAGCGCGACTGTCCGGGCAAACTTTTCTTCATAAAACACTGCATGGCATATGTCCGTCTTCAGTAGCGAATTCGGAGAAGAACAGTAGGACGTTAACCCTTTGAACACTGACTATACATGGAGTGTTGCACGTCCCTCCCTGGATTTACAGAATGTCATTTTAATTATGACGTCAACGTAATTGGAGCTTGTCACGCCCGAAGCCGCAAAACCGACATTTCGGGTATATGCGATACAACGTCAAGCCGGTTTTGCGGCATTTCGGGTTCTAAGGGTTAAGTAACATTTCATTTTATTGCATACATATAAACCATTTTGTAGCGCGAATAAAGTAAAGGATTGTGTGATTTACTCTGCAGGGCAAACCCATGGCGGATAGTTTAGGTGAGGTTGGTTTTGGTGGATCTTTCATTGAATGGTATGCAGAGGAGACGAAGCGAATATATGGTGACGTCATCAACGGAAGTAACCCACAGCGACGTCTATTGGTGTTAAAACAGCCAATTGGTGTAGCTGCAATGATAACGCCGGTACGATTAATAATTTTTAACTATTTATCACCCGATAATACATTTTATACTGTCGATATCGCCTTTGTGATAAATTTCATAATCTCCTTTCCATAAATGTGATTGGTCAATTAAAAATGAACTACTTTTTTTATTATTTTCAAAGAACAATTTATTTTTTATTAGAAATAACTTTTTTTTTTATTAAAAAGGAACTATTTTTATTTAATTCACTTTGATTCAAACACTGGGTCAATATAAAGGACTTTGCAATGGTGAATTGCTGTCAAAAAATTATGTATCACTACGCCGTAATGTAATCAGCTTCAGTAAAAGTAAAAACTATGGCAAAGAATTATATTTATTCATTTGTAAGAAAGGAGTGTGTGATAAATAAAATCTCTTACTCGCTTTTTTTAATACCAAAAAAATATTAACACTCGTCAATGAAATAAAAAAAATCTTCGGGATTCTGTATTTATCGTATAGCTCGGGACTAATATTTATTTTCTGATTAAAGGAATATGAATTAGATATTAATTAAATTACCGGAAGAAGAATATTAACGTAAATAGTAAAGTATATGTACACAATTAAGAGAAAAAAAAAATATATGTATTGGCGTTAATGTTACTTGAGTTGCTAATTAATTAGGGGTAGAACACCAAATCTAAGAATTCTTTTTTTGTAGTGGAATTTCCCGAATGCCATGATAACCAGGAAGGCTTGTGCTGCCATTGCTGCTGGATGTACGGTTGTTATTAAACCAGCGGAAGATACACCATACTCAGCTCTAGCTCTTTGTCAGGCAGGTGTTTAATAATCTTAATATGACTTGTCTTTAGTGCTCATCACCCTTCTCTAGCTCTTTGTCAGGTTCGTGTTTAATACTCACACAGCTTGTCGTTAGTGTGTGTGAGTTGTATTTTACGTCCGCTTCCACCGAGGTGATAACGCAAACAATTTGTCGCCGTTAGTACTCACCGCTCCTATTTAGCTTTTTGTCAGGTATGTGTTTTACATCTTAACATGCCGTTATCCCTATGCCACGATGAAGGGGGTGGGTGGGTGTTTTGTATTTAGTATTTGCCACTCTTCTCTAGCGCTTTGTCAGACGTATGGATAATCAGATTAAGCTTGTATATGTCTGTAAGTGATGTTTTATATGTATTGTAATCCCCACTCTGCTCTAGTTCCCTCTGTTAATCCATTATGTGTATCGACGCATGTCGCGGATGGATTTTCCCAAAGGTAAGGGCTTCAAGAACTAATGGTCCTCCGACTAAGATGCATACTATTTTTGCAACTGTCATAAACGTTTGTTACACACACTGTAGTCTTAAATATTCGTCATCAACCCCGACTTTGGTCGTGAGAAGAATGAGGCGCAATAACTGGAATAGCCTTTAAATAAGGCTATTCCGATAAATAAAAAAAATATACATGTAGAGAAATTTAATTATAATGAAAAATAACAGTTTAGCACTGATTTTATTTTGAATTACATAATATACATTACATATTCGGCCTTTAAATACTATGGCATTCTGTGAAATTCGTCATATTTCCATGTGCCGATTTATATCCTTAATACTTAACCAATAACGTTTTGCGTAATCCGTATTATGAATATTACGAACTTTTGACACAAAATACATACAACCGAAGAAGATTATACTTCCGTTATTCGAAGATACGATACTACTTCCGGTATTGGGTATTCCTTCATGCTGTGTAATCTGGCATATTTAAACAATCCCGTACGGTGTCGGATGTGCCAAAGTCCACTGTATATGGGAAGTACCATAGTTTTTTGATTTTTGAGGGCCTCCAAAGGTCTTAATCCGGCTCTGATGTGCTGTATATTCCCATTCAACAAGTAATGGATTGCACTTAGAAATAGTTGCGCTTGACTTTCTTAAATATACTAATTAATGTTTGTAGTTGGCAGCCGAAGCTGGACTACCCCCTGGAGTGCTAAATGTGGTGACTTCATCAAGAGGAAACGCCCCTGCCGTGGGCCAAGCGATGTGTGAAAGTCCATTGGTTACAAAAATGTCCTTTACAGGGTCAACAGCTACTGGTAAGGTTAGTATGAAATCCCTGCAAATTTTAGGAATGGAACGGTCTATTACGGCGAACTCTTGGCGTTCTCTGCACTAGACTGTGGGTAAAGCCCTGGAAACGCCAACGCTGATTAATTGATTTATGACGTATGGGGGTCAAAATCGTATAATCTCTGACGCGTCCTCCCAGTACAAGCGGTCAGATCTTCATGTAATGTAGGTCATTTAATCAGACTGAAAAAACGGAGTGCTTTCAACAGGGATTATAATCATTGTATGTGCCAGAGTATACTTGCTATTTTCAGAAGACCTTTTGTACAACTTTAAATACATGGAAATCCTCGTTTTTTTGTGGTGCAGGGTTATATGACGTTCTAGTAGATTTATCCAATGCCTATAAATTAATCCAACTTTGTTTTTTTATTTCAATCAGATAATTTTAAGACAATGTGCTGGAACAGTAAAGAAAACATCGATGGAACTAGGAGGTAATGCACCGTATATTGTATTTGATAATGCTGATCTAGACAAGGCAGTTAAAGGCACAATCGGCAGTAAATTCAGGTGTTCAGGACAGGTAAATTCAATTAATTTCTGTTCAACCGAGATTGGTTTTCGGAGACATAACGAGAAAGCTACAAAGTATCATTGAAATAAAATTAAAAACCTTATGTTAATCCCGAAATGACCTCTCCCAGTGGTTCTCAACCTTTGTTTTCCAACGGCACACCTTGTAACACATGAAACAATAGCGGCACGACTTGCTAAATAAATATGAAAAATATTTGAATTTTGAAAAATAAAAACATGGCAAGTCATAGACGAGACGAGTCATAGACAAATAGAATAATTCAAACTCAATAAAGTAAAAACAGCCATGAACTTAATTTATTTCATCAGTCTTCAGTTAGAAATTTTCTTAGTGTGCCATTCAAAATTTCGCGGCGCACCTGTCTGCAGCGACCAATCTTATTAAAATACAGATTTATATTTCATTTCCTTTCTTTTATACTTTCGATGGCCTGTACTACATGTCGCAAAGACAAGTAAAACGAAATTTTGAACTATAAAAACGAAACGAAATAGGATCTGTGTTTTAATCAGATTGCGCAGCGGCACAGTGGTTGTGAATTACTGCGTCAAACTGTATATTTAGCAAATCATCGTAATAGAAACGAATTTCCGTAGTGGACAATGATTTTAAACTATTTTAAAATCTATTTTTAGACGTGTGTATGTGCTAACCGTATATTAGTCCAAGAGAATATCTACGAAGATTATGTGAAGAAACTAGCGGAAGTGATTAAACAAGAGTTAAAAGTAGGAGATGGATTCGAATCCGGTGTTAATCTTGGTCCTCTAATCAACAAGAAAGCTGTGGACAAGGTATACAGGCTATTATGGGTATATCAAACTTCCTGGGTTTTCTGCGGGTCCTGGGGTTCCCCCCCCACCCCCACACACACACACTGCTAGAGACCCCTACGCGCAAGCGAATTATTGAATTGAAATTGAACCATAATATGTTAAATATCATAAGGTCTGCCATTAAGTCAAGCGACGTAGTTTCAACTACCCGGTTGTACGTGACAAGAGGTCGGGTCGCCTGTCAGACCACGTCGATTTTTCTCTTGGGCCTCTGGTTTCCTCCCACTGCTAAAGACCCATACGTGCTATATATGGAATTATTGGTCCTGAAATGACCTAGTTTGTGTCGAGTGGATGTGAATTCCCCACCCGCAGTTGGAATTCGATGTAAGAGTGGGCAATGGTGCCACTGCCTGGTCAAAATGTCTCTTATAGCACACTGTGTGGCATATGCCCGTCTTCATTGGCCCAGTCGGAGCAGAACAGTGGGACGTAAAACCTAATTTCATTTAATTTCCTTTCCGTTACTATTGTTATTACAGGTGAACGGTATAGTTGATGACGCCGTTGCTAAAGGTGCGCGTGTTGTTCTTGGAGGAACGAGTAATGAAAAGGGAGGTAACTTCGTTAATCCGACATTATTAGCAGATGTCAAGTTGGATATGCGATGTGGCCAGGAAGAAATCTTCGGTCCTGTGGCACCAATTTTCAAGTAAATATAAATCAGTATTTTTTATATCTGTTGTTTATTTTCTTCTTATATAGGCCGATTTATTTCGTTGCGCGTGCCCTTGCTGGTGCCAAAAATAAGACGTTACCCCCCCCCCCCCGTTTATTTAACTTTAATGATAGATTTCGTGGTTTATATTTGTCCGTGTCCCGTTTTCTACAAAGATGTCCTCTGCGGTATGGTCAACACCAAGTAGGGATTTGATCAAACTTGGCGTATTGAACGGATCTTACATGTAGGAGGGTTTTCTACAAAATTAGAGTATGTTCCGTCAATTTTGTCGCAGAACAGTTTGTTCTACTCCATTTTCATTTCTGGTTGTTCTTTAGTTTTAATAATTATTTCCGGCGTGGTTTCCCCTTGTCAGCGATGCAGAACGGAGGGCCTGACAAGAACAGTTGTCTAGTCGTTCGGATGGGACGAAAAACCGAGGCCCCGTTTACACATTGGCATGCACGTAAAAGATCCCTTGACAGTTAGAATTCGATATAAGAGTAGGTAGTTGCGCCGCTGCCCAGGCAAAATTTCCCTCATAGCACACTGTATGGCGTATGCCCGTCTTCCATTAACCCAGGTTAGGTGCAGAAGAGTATGACGTTAAACCCCATATCATTTCATTTCGTTTTAATTATCGTTTCAGGTTTAAAACAGAAGACGAGGCTGTTGCTATTGCCAATGCTACCACATCCGGGCTAGCCGGTTAGTATGCTATTCCACGGAGTCTAGGTGTTGCAGGAGCCTCTCTTATCGTCCCATGACATAGTCGGAGCTTCGCTTCCCTCTTCAGGGGTGGGTTAATCGATGTACTGAAAGACCCTCGCGAATCGTATATCGTCCCCCATAACACGATCGCAGCTTGATCCGCGTGTTCAAGAGGGTAGTGGGTAGGATATATTTCCAACAATCTAGAGAATCCCAACAATGTCTTACACTTTCGCCATCATTAATATCAGACAGTAAGAAAGGGAGACAATGAGGTTTAACATCCACTCTACACAAACCAGGTCATTTCGGGACCAACATATTAAATTTTATTGCATTAATACCGTTGCACTTGGGGGACTTGAGCAGTAGGGGAAACCGACTGGGGGACCCAATGAAAACACACGTGGTTGGACAGGCGACCCTACCCCTTGTCGTGTACAAGCGGTGAATTGAAACCACGCCAGTTGACTCAATGACAGACATCATGATCTAAAGCGCACGTTATAGACCATTTGCGCTCCCCCACCTTCAGTAAAGTAAAGTAGACAAAGTTTTTATTGTTATTTTTATATGTTTTTTTCAGGTTATTTTTACTCTCGAGATATTGGTCAGATATGGCGAGTAGCCGAACGATTAGATTATGGTATGGTCGGTGTTAATGAGGGAGTTATATCGTGTGTGGAGGCACCGTTTGGGGGGTTTAAGGAATCGGGTTTAGGCAAGGAGGGAAGTATGTATGGCATTGAAGAATACCTGGAAATGAAGTACGTCTGTATGGGAGTAGCGTAAACACTATTAGAGGCGGGGCAATGCACGAGGGTGGGCGGGGTCTGGGGGTCAAATGATTGATGTATGACGGAATTCCTGCTTGAGCAGAATCAAAAACGAACACATACATGCAACCATTGGATGAATCAGAATTTGTCCTGTTTCAACAATTTGAGTTTTCATGTTGCGGTTGTGCTTCCTTAATGCTTGATCCGCTTGGTCATATTGTATGTTTTGTATCTATAAATCAAATTAAAACTTTTGAATCAACCTTGTCGTGTTTTTATTGATTAGTAACATGAACTCCTCAAATGAGAAGTTGTACCAGATGTTATAGAAATACTCAACACGTCCTGTTTGTGTGCAACACCCGATAACCTCGGACTCAAAAGCCACCAATAGAGACACGCGCACAATAGCGTGAATACCCCAGAGAGAAACGGGGTTAAAACTGCACTCAACTAAAATTTCGGAACTAACATATGGTTCAATGTTAGTTCAATAATTCACTTGCGCGTAGAGGTCTTTAGTAGTGGGGGTTGGGGACCCGGGGTAAACCCACGAGGTTAGACGGGCAATCTTACCCCTTTTCAAATACAATAGGGGAATCAAAACAACGCCACTCCATGACAGACCTTATAATGCAAAGCGCGCTCCACCGCCCCAAACCTCCTTGACTGATAGTGGTGCGTTACATATTACATATACTTTGCCTGTGTTTATTGGGGGAGGGGGGCGCTAGTGGTCTGGAGTGCCGCGCTTCGACCTCTATCTGGTCGGTCACCTCTGGCTTGCGGCTGTGGTTTTGATCCCTGGTGTGAGCGTATGTGGCATATAGATAGGGCTCCTTCTCAACCTCGTGGATTTCCTCCGGGCACTCCGTCTATTATTTTTATTATAGAAATAAAAGAGAATATTTTTGGTTTTAATATTTTATTAGTCCATGTATAAATTTGTAGTGTCCGTATCCATATTTTTCTACTTATTTATTTAAAACTGAAAACGAGCTTCAACTGGATAATGGTCGCTGACGTCATAAGCCTGCAATAGAAAACAAAGCAACTCCTTTATCCTAATGCACATGGTTCTTGGGGATGGGGTCGGGGTTGTGATTTATAGATATGCTTACTTGTTTTTCCAAAGTAATCTGCGAACATACACTATGACTAGGCGGAAACGGGCCGGGAGGTGAAGGGGGGGGGGCGAATTTCTGCGGCATTCAATACTTCCCGCAGTGGTTCATATGAAACAAACTATATGCTATCACATAAAGTATCCATGTACACAAATAAAAACAAATATCACAGATTGTTACATAATTAAAAATAAATATCACAACTTCACGTACACAAATATTTAAAATGAAAAACATGATGATATATATGTATGTATCAATTTACAATTAGAATTGTTTTTAAAATTCTGTCTCTTTTAAAAAAAAAGTTACCTGACACAGGCAAAATGGAATCCAAGACAAAAGAACGAACAATTCAAATCACGTGATGTTCCCATTCATCCTAATCTACCCCCCCCCCCCTCTGTCACGTGTTATACTTACCTCTGTTGAGTCGAGATTATATTCCACATCAAAACGATATGCGATGGAGCTGTCAGAAATAAACGCATTTTCTAGTAAATCGCCACTGATGACAATTCTGAAATAAAAACAATAATTATGGATCTAGTCACGTGTTGACAAATTTTTACTTACATGTTTAAAACTGCAAAGATCCTGAATAATGTAATGGTAGTGAGTGGGGCAGGTGCGTGTGGAGAAAAATGAGTGTGTGTGTGTGTGTGTGGAGGGAGGGGGGGGGGCTACACCGGCGTAACTGACCGCGGAGCCTCAACATAAGACTGAGAATGCTTTGTGAACTCCGGTCCAGATCTTCGCATTATTTCTGTTACGTCTTTTTTTTTTTGTTTTTGCAAATCATTTTTAGTGAAGCCTGTACCATAACAGACCCGGGACTGTACAGCGCAGTAGACGCTTACGGTTGGCCCCCGGATCCATTCACTTGATTTGATATTTTTTTTTTTTTTTTTTTTTTGCAATGTCTATTTTCTGTCTTGTCCGCAGGTTAATCTTGTAAATTTTTGTTTTGCGTGTAGTACGGTCCTCCTGCATTTACTAATAGTGCATCTTTATATTGTTTTGTATGTTTAGTCGCCAGCCTGGGATTCGTATTTATTTACTAATTACTTTTTTAAAAAAAAATGAGATTTTAAAAATAATACACCTGTCATAGGCACAATCTGTGGAACTGGTTGTTGTATCTTCATTAGACGAGATTAACCAGTGATATTTTGAATCGGTGTATAGTGGATTCTCTCCTAGTTCGGAAGCCGACAAATAACTACAGTCGGCATTAAAATCACCCATAAGTATAAAATTCTAAAAAAACAAAAATAAATGCATATGGTTTTATATATAATAGTGGATTGCTAGCTGTGTGAATTCCCCAAATGAAATGTGGTACCAGGTGGTCTAGATAAAGTAACCAGCCGGTCACGACTTTTAATCAACTATGGGATAATGTTTTGAAACTGAATCTCAGAAGCGTAAGGCCTCCTGAGCAGACACACTAGAAGGGGTTAATAATATACCAAAGAAGAGGAGAGAGAGAGAGAGAAATGGGATTTAACGTCCACATCGACACAACTAGGTCATTTCGGGACTAACATTTGGTTTTTAATTTTATTTCAATAATTCGCTTTGCGCGTAGGGGTCTTTAGCAGTGGGAGGAAACCGGAGTGCCCGGAGGAAACCCACGAGGTTGAGAAGGCGCCCCTATCTCCATGCCACATACGCTCACACCAGGGCTCGAAACCACAACCGCAAGCCAGAGGTGACCAGCCAGCTAGAGGTCGAAGCGCGGCACTCTAGACCACTAGACCATCCCAACCCCAACCCCCCCAAAGAAGAGGGAACACTGCATCCGAAAGACTATACGTTGTCTCTTGTCAGGCCCGCTGCCCTGTAGCACTGGACAGAAACACTAGAAGGGGCTAATATAAGGATTTCGAGTGTACCTTAGAAGAGGAGTGAACACTGCATCCAACGACTATACGCTGTCCCTTGTCAGGCACCACACCATTGACAAGGGGGGGTGGGGGCACGTCGGGAAATCCCGATGAACTTTCTCAGCGAACGCAGGGATCGAACACGAGTTCTCCAGGTTAGCGAGCCGCCGTAACTCCGCATCTGGTTGAACCATAGCAAAGATCTTTATTTTAAAATTATATTTGGAATTTTTTTAACCTAACAGTGACAGCTTATACGGTTTGAACAGCTCCCCGACTACGTTCACAAACGATAGGTACGTTCGCAACGTGGATGTCGTGTATTGTTTTCAGAATGTTGGAGTATTCCGCTTACAAGGGAGGAGTTGGTCACTGCCGATGAAAAGATGTTAGTGTACCTTGGAAGAGAATGGAGCATCCAGAAGAGTATTATAAACATCAACCAATCCAGTCAGCTCACCAACTACATCAGCTGGTTTAATGTGGATACCACACATACCAAAATCTGTTCAAGTAAATGAAAAAATCAACATCTATTTAAAGTACTAGCAGGTTCCGATAAACAGGGTACAAGTCATTTTCAGTAGAAGGCTTGAGGTCGTTATAACAACGTACATCTTATTGAGGCTTTCAAATAATACCTTGCATATTTCGACACTAATTTCGATTGAGTATTCACGCAGATTGCTCGATCATCGCGCTTTCGGGCTACCTGTGATACTCGAATTGCAAAGTTCAAGGTTCGTTCAATGTCGAGGTTTCCGTGGAGGACTCTACTGTTCGCGTGTCTGTAGATAGGTTCGGGAATTGTAAAGTAATCTAACAACGTCCACAACTAACATGAACATGGGTACGATTTTTCATTTAACGGTATCAGTAGCCTGTCTCGAGTTATCGATGTAGTTTCAAAACTTGGGAAAAGGTACGTCGATTAAAACATGGGCAACCATGACACCTATCGCCATTTCTATCTGCACTGGGATAGTTTGCTCTTGTGTTTTCTTCCCCCTTTCTGATGGGGTGAGTCTGGGTTGATATAAAGGTAACGTATTTCTAATTAAATACGTACATTTTCCTGTATCCAAAGGTTCCAGTTCCACACAGTATGGTTCTCTTTCAAACACATCTGTTCCATCATCAGGGCCATCGTCATATTGATGGGTTGACTTCACGTTGAGACGGTCAGTTCTGTAATAAATAATTATTACAGTCATTGCTGAAGCCACTAGTCGCCATTTGCAATAATATGTAAATCAAGGAGATCTATCTTCGGACCATATCTAATTATGGCAATTGTGATATAAATGGAAAGTAGAGACACTCAATCTGACTAGAAAAATACTGGATTCCCTGAAAAACACCGATGAAGCGCACACGGGACTAAAATGAGAGGGTGTCACTAAATGCCCAATGATTAGGGTTGTTTCCACGAGTAACGTCAAAGGTTGCTCGCGTAGATTGTCTGGCCCCTTTGCATTAGGGAGCGTTTGATGTATATGTTGATAAACGTGACGGTGAGTGGGCGTGGAAACATTGAGACTTAAATGTACAACAGTGTCTGGGATAAAAATCTCGGAAAACGATGTGGGCATGGGATAATCCAAACATTTACTCAGACTTCGATATTTATGGTACGTAGACATCATCGGCTTTTATATGCAACGAATTCTCCTATGGCTTGGTACCTGTAGCTAGTTTCCGCTTGTGTATTTCCTAGCGAATGCAATGTTTTGATAGCGAGTTGAAGTAAAGTTTTGATACGTTAATTAGTTTGGATATGTTATAGTCCGAATATGTCATCAAATCACCCAGTTTGTAAGCGGGAGGGTATCTTTAATTCTCGCTAAAATATACTCAAATTGCTTATTGTGACGTTTGGCATTATATCAGAGCGGCTTCGAGCCTTTCAATTGGTTAGACTATGAAAATATATGTTTAGTGATACGTTACCTGTAGAAGAAAGCGTATTGTTCTTTATAGGATGATCTTCCCAGTCGTTCACTGATAACATAGTTATAGTTTGGATTGATTCTGTAAAAGAAATAAGACATAATAATATATCCGGCCTTAGACAGCTGAAGCATATTGAGTGGGGGGGAGGTGCTCTTGTAGTGTCAAACATTAGGATGCGAGAAAGACAGTTGGCGTTTTTTAGAGAATTCCAACTGAATAAAGCACTGTTGGGTGACCAGGTGGTGAAGTTCGTGAAAGTTTCTGGTTGCTGGGCGGCTTTAATGTTAAAGATGCTTAATATTTAAAATCTATTCCACCGCGCTCTCAAGTCCACGGAAAACTATTTGACCATTGGACTTTTTTGGCACCAGACATATAAAGGCAAGATTTAAGTTGAAGCGTTCAATTACTTACGCCTGTGTCAATTTCAGTAGTTCTTCCACAGCCCATCCACTAATATCTCGGATTTCTTGGAGAAGCATGACGTCATATCTAACAACAATCTGCAAAGCAATAATAATATGTCCGTCTTGTCGAAGAAAGTTGTTTATCCATCACACCTTATGCCTGGGTCCCACATGCCAAAAGTCATCGGAGATGTGGAAATAACCAAATTTGCTCCCGGTTCCAAGCATTGAAAAGTTTCGCAGTTCTTTCGAGGCTTCCCGGTATTCCCAATGCTTTTCCGAGTCTCATCAATTGCCATCGGTAGTAATTCTCCAAAGATACATTGTCTCAGGTAGCTGGCAACCCCCCTCCTAAAAAAATATTTCGATCCGCCCCTGCAATATATGATTAATCTAGTTTAAAAATAATCGCTCCCCTGAAAGCGGCAGGTGTCTCAGATAATCTAGTTTAAATGATTTCTCCCTCTGACAGCAGGAGATGTCCCACACAATCTAGTTTAAATGACCCCCCCCCCCTCCGACAGCAGGAGTTGTCTCAGACAATAAAAGATAAACGAGTTTTAATTGATTACTTTAAGTCTGTAAGCGGTGTATAAAATTAGATTAGTACATTCAACGTAACTCGGTTTTATATAAAACGCCCACTTCAGTAAGATGAATTGTCATCAAAGCTAGCAATAAATTTTAGGAAACCTACTTCTTGATAAACTACACTCTGATCAGCAGTGCCGGACTGGGCCCACCTCTCCACCTGTCCCTGAAAAGTGGGCCTAAGCTCGTAAAAAAAGTGGGCCTAAGCCTACAAAGAAAAAAGAAAAAATGAAAAAGAAAAAAAAGAAAAAAGAAAAGGGAAAGGAGAGGGGGAGGAAAGAAAAGAAATAATGAATGAAGGAGAGAACAGGACACAGGATAGGAGACAGAAAAGATAGGAAACTTTGGTCTGAAATGCTTGGAAAATGGGTTTGCGGTTGTCAATTTTCAAAGTTTTCAGGTGGAGGGGGGGGGGCGCCAAAGGCGGGCTCTTGACGCACATATGGCGCGTACTTGTGTGGGCCTTGGTCAATGCTGATCAACAGTGAATACTCGCTAGGCCGTTACAGTCACTGATAAGGATGACTTCGATGCCACTTAAATGTATGTTTATGTATTAGAAAAAAAATAAAGACGATTGAAGTATTTGTAGGTAAAAAGATATTTTCTATTTAATGTAAATGGGTATTAAAATGAGTAAAAGGAACCATTTTGCTCCGAACCAGTTACGTCTTATGTGAACAATGCACGCGCCATTGAGCCCATGATTGACGCCGCGTAATTGCATGTGTTGAAGGCAGTAATCTTTTACAGAGATATTAGAAGATTTTCGTAATTCTCTGTGAAACAGATTGGATAAACTACGCTAAACTTAGTCTCTGTCAGCCAGACTAGGTGTGTTCTGGGTGGTCGAGACTACTCTAAAGTTCTAATAACCTATATTATCAATGAATGTTACACATCATTTATTGCCGGATATACTTCATGTCACTTCGAGTGCACCAATTTATCTTATCAGAAGAATCAAATAATCCCCGGTTCGATCTTAAGGCAGTATTACACAGCTATTATTGCAGGATATACGTCACTCCACGTGCAACAATTTATCCTTTCAGAATAATCAAATAATCCCCGGTTCGATCCCAAAGTTATGTTACACAGCATTTATTGACGGATATACGTCACAAAACGTGCAATTATATATCCTTTCAGAAAACCAAATGAATGAAATGGGTTTTAACGTCCTACTGTTCTGCTCCGACTTGGCCAATGAAGACTGGCTTACGTTATACAGAGTGTTATGAGGGAAATTTTGCCCGGACAGCGGCGCTTCTACCTACTCTTATATCAAATTCCAACTGCCAAGGGATCTTTTACGTGCACGCCTATATGTACACGGGACCTCAGATTTTCGTTCAACCTGAATCTGAACGACTAGACAGCTGTCCTTGTCAGGGCACTCCGTCCTGCATCACTGACAATGGAAAAAGACAGAGACAGAGAGAAATGGGGTTTAACGTCTACTCGACACAAGCTATGTCATTTCGGGACTAACATATGGTTTAATTTTACAATCCAAAGGACCCGGAGAAAACCCACGAGGTTGAAGAGGCGACCCTACTCCTTGTCACGTACAACCGGGGATTTGAAACCACGCCAGTTGACTCAATGACAGCCATCCACCCCCCCCCCCCCTCGACAAGGGGGAAAACTACGCCGGAAAATCCTGATGTATTCAATAAAACGCTATCCGCATTCGGTCGCCAAATTCGCGATTTGCGATAAAAATATAAAAGTGGCGAATAAAATTTGATTTTGACGACAAGGTTTGGGTATTGGCGATTCTTTTTGAGAACTGGCGAAACAACTCTTACATTGAGTTTCAATCACAATCACGGGGCGGCATATAATTATCAATTTTGGGGGGATAAAATGGAAAGCCAATGTGAGCCCTGCTACTACGAAATCCAGATGCACACAATTGACTAGACTCGGCTGTGTCATAAGTAATGATTATTTGTTAAGAACAGAAGGTCATATGGATTTGTTCTGGTGGACAGTCGTCGCCGTGGCGCTAAGCCTGGGGATCCTTACAATATTCGAATGGTAAATTTAAGGCAGTCAGTAATTATCACGTTTTCTCCCTTGCGGTCTTTTTCGTCTATGACAGAGGTTGTCAATGCCTTTACATATCATGCGCCAAATTGTCCACACGAATTTACCCTCACCAGCTTTAATGAATGAAAGCATCCGACCGACTAGACAGCTGTCCTTGCCAGGCTCTCCGTCCTCCACAATTGACGACGGGAAACCATATTGGCAAAGAAGTGGTCTAATAGGTTTTCCACGCCTCGTAGTCGCTGAATTTATTCTTGTTCTTCGGTAACATTTGTCTGCGATATCACTTTGAGTAGAAGCGGACGTAAAACACCTATAGTAGTAGTAGTAATCGGTCCACTACCTTTTCGAAACAATGCAATACATTTAAGATAGTTTTTTCATCGAATAGGAGGGTTTGGATCTCCGCATGCACTTTAAAGAGAGGCATCATCTAATAAATAATTTCCATCAATTAATTTTGCTTTAAAATCTCTGATGTTCGATATTAAAGACATATTGAAAAAATATAAAAAAGAAAAAAAAACTTTTACCTTCGCTAAAATATCTGCGATATGTGCTTTACTCATCTTCGATTTACCAAAGGTTCGAACATTGAAGGCACCAAATCTTAGAGACGGATTAACGGCTACTGATTGAACTAGGCTAGCGACAATGGCCAACACCAAGATTCGTATTAAAACCATTTCGATTTGAATCTACGTTCGTATTGATAGCAAACCTTTTCCGAATGAAACTTCGTATCTACTGATCTCAATAAACGACTGACTATTTATAGTCCCGAATCATACAATGTTACAATTTTGTTCTTATCGATATTTTACTTTTAGCCCAAAATAAAATTTATATGCGACTATTTGATTGGCAGTTTTATTGTGGAAAGCTAGATTGTTCTGCCTTACTTATAGTGATTGGTCATAAAATCATAAACCGATATCAACAGTGCATCATTCGTGATGTAAGACAACCATTCTCCTTCCTTTCTTTATATAAGTCGTGATGTCCAAATGACGTTCGATTTTATTGTTCTGTTTAATTCCTTGATCACTTAAAGGGACGATAACACTCTTGCTGACTTGGCAGCCCCAGAAAATAAATAATAGCCTTATTCTAATTACTATATGTTTAAGTGTCCTACCTGTTGTGTAAATTATCCATTACGACCTATTTTACTTGTCCAGAGGGTTCGAAAATATTTTAAATCAAAGTCACATTTGAAAAGGTTTACGTTAACCTTTTCAAATCATGTAGTTGAATTTTTCCAATTTTTTAAATTAGGTGTGTTACGATGAAATTTGTATCATCAATTTATTTGAATGTTGTAAAATAATACAAATTGTTGACCAGAATAAAGATTGGGGCATATTATTTAGTTACAACAAGAGTGTTATTGGGGCCTTAACACATGCCACAATTATATGGAATACATGTTACGTAAGGAGTTTATTCCGGCGACGGGGGGTTGGGATGGCCTAGTGGTCTAGAGTGCCGCGCTTCGACCTCTAGCTGGCCGGTCACCTCTGGCTTGCGGCTGTGGTTTCGAGCCCTGGTGTGAGCGTATGTGGCATGGAGATAGGGGCGCCTTCTCAACCTCGTGGGTTTCCTCCGGGCACTCCGGTTTCCTCCCACTGCTAAAGACCCCTACGCGCAAGCGAACCATATGTTAGTCCCGAAATGACCTAGTTGTGTCGAGTGGACGTTAAACCCCATCTCTCTCTCTCTCTCTATTCCGGCGACGTTTCTATGAGGGCTCTCCCGTCTTTATCAAGCAAACTTTCGTCGAAACGTCGCCGAAATAAATCCATTAGTATCAAGCTAACCCTCGTCGAAACGTCTCTGAAATAAACTCCTTAAGTAACTTGTAATCCATATTGTTGTGGCGTGTATTATTCTCATTCAGTTACTAAATGTCACTTAAACAATCCTTGATCAGTTCTTTGAAATATTAGTCCCGACATGAGCTAGTTTGTGTCGAGTGGACATTAAACCCCCTCTCTCGTTCTCTCTCTCTCTCTCTCTCTCTCTCTCTGCAATATGTTCTTGTCTTTAAACATACAATATGTAAGAGCCAAATCAAGCACATCTTTCGTTTTGCCTCAAATATTATATAATTTATTAATTAGACATTTATTCACATGCTAATCACGTAATTAACACCCTAGGCTGTCGGATGATTTTGATATTCAGCGGATTACATCACAACTATCAGTTAATAATTTAATTAATTAAAAAATGGATAATCGAGACATGATTTATTATCGTAACAATGGTGGCAATGACAACCGAGGCTACTGTTCTTCAAACGGTCATAACTCCGCCCAGAATTAGGGGTTTGGGATGGCCTAGTGGTCTAGAGTGCCGCGCTTCGACCTCTAGCTGGCCGGTCACCTCTGTGGTTTCGAGCCCTGGTGTGAGCGTATGTGGCATGGAGATAGGGGCGCCTTCTCAACCTCGTGGGTTTCCTCTGGGCACTCCGGTTTCCTCCCACTGCTAAAGACCCCTACGCGCAAGCGAATTATTGAAATAAAATGAAACCATATGTTAGTCCCAAAATGACCTAGTTTGTGTCAAGTGGACGTTAAACCCCATTTCTCTCGCTCTCTCTCTGCCCAGAATTAAATAAGTAATTTATAAAATGCAACTTATAATATCTTTATTAATATATTTCTCTATTTCATACCATCCGAATGACAAGACAGCTGTCCTTGTCACACCCCGTCCTGCGCCACTAGCAAGGAGAACCCCCGCCGGACAATTCCGAAAAACGTTTGTTTATATTTAAGTGCCATTATAGAGAGATAAATAAACAAAGAGTCAGTTTCAGGTCTAAGGTAAAATTATCATAATTCCTATGAACATATTCATGCATTTTTCAATAGTAGCGGTGGCGGAGCTTTATTATTTGCAGAAAATAAAACTGGGTTTTGACAAAATCTGTACCAAAATACGAAACCACATTAAATTGTTTATTTTTCATCAGTGTTTTCTGTTGCTGTGTTATCATGTACCCACAAATAGAATAAGTCGTACTTGTAAAATATGTTTCGCAACACTTAAGCATGGTAAATCTGGTAATTTCAATTCCATCGTTCGAAACAAACTGATCATTGTTTACATAGATGTTCTTACTGAATATCATCTAAAGAACCCCGCCCCCTAATCACGTTTTTATGATTTCATTTTAAATCCTTAATCGATTCTCTGAAATTCACGTCATCCGTCAAAGGATGAAATGGGTTTAAAGTCCTAAAATAATTTTATGGTAATTGGAACATAAACCCTATTAGATGTTATGTCAAATATAAACTAACGCATGTTCGCTCTTAAGATTAAAATTATTCCCAAATCTGTTTTTTTTTCGTACGCTATACGAGGTTTCTGAACGTTTTCGTATTATTACAATTGTAAGTTTCTGGACGTTTTCGTTACAGGTAGCTGATCTAGACGGTGGTAAGTTACTGGAGAGATATGGTATACAAGTAGGTATGAATACTCAGTGGGGTTAGTTACATGAAGCGTTGTGCCCACGATTAGGTCTGAATGATCAGTGGAGTAAGTTACTTGAGGGGTATTGTCCACAGGTACTTCTAGATGGGTAAATTACTTAAGGGGTATCGCCAGTAGCGTCGCCAAAGGTGGAGAGGGGGTATTTGTCCTCCAATAACTCTCGTCTGCCCGTTGTTTTCCCCCGCCTCTCTAATGTTAAGAAATACCAAAAAATTGTGATATGTTTCGGTAATCAATACCTTTTACGGTGATTGAATCCCACATTCCCACTCAGTCATAGACGAGCATGTCGTAGAGACGCAGCGATTTCTTACCGAACCACTACTATAAACAATAACACGTGAACCACTTGAGAAGAGCTTTTTACCATCCTTATAGTTTTTGGATATAGGTTCAAACGGCAAGAATATTCATTCACTCAGTTCGTTTGACACCCCCTCTCTGTACGGATAAGCCAGTGATTTTGCGACAGTGTCTGGTTAACTCTATTTATCTCGTACATATTTTGGGTATCAGGTTAACCCCCGTGTTTCAGTATAGGAGGAAATCAAATTAGGGATTTAGGTTTCCGATTAGAGACTGGGGAGTAATGATACTCCCGCCTTAGACCCAATAAGATGAAATTATCTTAATTTTAGTTGGGCTCTCTGGTCTATGACTTGGGCCATTCTCTCGCGTCGATAACTGAACCAAGATGTCCATGTCTGTTGAAGGAAAATAATTTAAGCTACGAATCGTCAACTGTCTTCTCATGCCGACAAAAAAGTGGTTGTGAGTTCTACTATTTACTGTTATAACAGCGGTCCCCGATTTTATTTGATCTAATAGACCGTCTGCTAACCTTCCATTTCATACCATGTAAAAAGCAATAGTATGCAAAAACTGCGGCATAATGGAACTTCCAGAAGTCTTTACAGGCCCCATCCCAATAGCTTTTTAATTTTTTTCAATATTAATTGGATGGCAGTAATTTTGCGACATTCCACATCATCGAGCTGGAAAACACGACCATCATTTCTCAGCTTAGCTGCATTATGAAGGCCGGAATGACGGTGGGCATTAGAGTATCTAACAGTTCACTGTATATTGGGATCCATAGGTGTCTCGTCGTTTGAATCATTTTGTAAAATTAATTCACCACGCGATGAGAAAATTCATTAAAAAGATAAGACCATTTTTTTTAAATAGATATTTAATAAAATAAAACCAAGTACATGTACGAATAATCCCAACCATTAAACAACATTGCAAGTACTAAAAAGCGGTATAGGCCAAATAGTGTAATCAGCAAATGGACTGTTCACTGTGTACAAAATACAAGACAAACAGGTGTCCATGAAGAGTACAAATGTATGGAAAGTTAACAATCGGAAAGTCAAAGTCATCATGTTTATCGCACAATTTAACACTCAGTTTATGGCCATTTTCAAAATCGAGACGCAGATCAAAGTAGGAAGCGTAATTGTCGCTGTCAGTGGTGTTTTTAATTTGAGCTCATCAGGATATATGAATTCTACGTAATCACTGAAGTTGGGATTATTAAGTGATAGAACATCGTGGATATATCGATAAGTGAAATTAAAATGTCTGACTAATCGTTTAATTGATTTTACAGAATGCCTGTATGTAATCGACTTCGTACACAATTCAATTCTTTATTTCTGACTCATCTGAAAACATATATACACAAACAAACACAATATTTACATGGCAGGTAAATACAGGTAGACAATAAGGGGATGGGGTGTAAATACATTGCTCTACAAAATAAGAGAAAACTTTCTTATCCCAAACAGTAACTATGCCAACGCTATTCAACTTTTCGTATTGCGTTTAATGTTTTGGACAGCAACGTAGAAACACCAAATAATTTTCTGCATCATAAAGCCTAGTATTCAAAATGCATCAACACCAGCAATAAAACTGTTCTTAACTGTATGAAATAGGTATATTTTCACTTCAAAATAGTCAAGATAAGCCACCATACTGTTGTAATGTATAATAATCAATTCAAGGGACGTTGGTGGATGCAGACCATCATTAATTTTCCCATTGACTTCAAAGTTCATTCCGGCCTCTTTGGACACCTTCAACTTTTCGTTGAGCTGAATGATTTTCATTACAGACATAGGAACAAATGGTCATGTCTTTGCACTAAAATTTGTACGGGGCTGAACACCAACATTTGGAGATACACAAACTTAAAGAAGCATACTAAAAACATGTAACAAGTTGCCGTGCATATTCCGCAGCCAACCTGATAACCCCATTATCCTTCCGTCTCAAAATCATAAATAATAAATAATGATAATAATTAATTTTTCATATAGGGATTTACATTAGAAAATCTCAAACAACTGTACATAATGTTTATGTCAACCACACGGAATTGTAAACCCATTTGCAGTGAAAACATAACTTTTTGATGGAGGAAACAATAGTTTCATTGCTGCTCTGATTATGCAAAAAAAAAAGTAAAAAAGAAATCCAAATTGATCGAATCTGTCGACAAAGGATTAGTAATGTCCCTTTAAAGTTGCAATTTCATATTTTTAAGTTATATTTTTAAAATGTATTAATATAAAACCTTAAAATATATGGCATCTATAAACAGTCATACCCTGTTAAAGAATAATCTTATTAATCCCATAATTCACTATTGCCAGCCAAGAAATTGGCAAAAATATCATTTTCAACATCAAATTCAAACGTTTGAAGATAGTTATTCCATGGGGGAAATAGAAAAACAAGGGAGTTGATTGTATTATTATTTCCGGTGTGAATGATTTGTAAGTGTGGGAAATAATGCTTATGATCGTTGACAACCTATTGAGCAAAAGACATAGAAATAATTATATTTTGACGTTCTTAGAAAATATGAATTTTTCGCTTTAATGTAATGCCCAGAAAAATATAAGTTATGTCCCTTGAACGGCATAAATAACAACAATTGAAAGTGAAAACATACTTATTTCTGCTTTGGATATAGTTTTTACATTGTTGTGCAGAATGAAAAAAAATGGTTGGTGTTCCTTGGTATATTTGTTATATTTTGGGGTAACGCAGTTTTTCTCATACCTTATTTTTTTAGAACAAAAGTACACCGTGGTTGACTTATTTCGTCCAATTAGTAAAATAATATGTACCTGATCGATCAGACATGGATGTTGGGTAGTCGAATGCATGGGCGTCACACATTTCCGGGGGGGTCGGACCCCCCCAATTGTTTTCCTGGGGGGGGGGGGGGGGTCTGAATATACTTGGACCCCCCTAAAATTTGGCAAAGTAAAGTGCCCGAAATCTCATAAAACACTAATTTTAGGACTGGAATAGCAGTAAAACGCGTTTGCGGCCATCAAATATTCCAAAATTTTCCGCGAAGAAAAATGGCCGCAGCCGGTAAACCTGCTTCGGGCATTTCTAGTTTTGCTTCCCTAACTGTCATCGAGTCCTAATAAAACACTAATTTCACTTTTCTTTTAATTGAATACCACGAATTTGTACTGAGTTGACTATTGATTAAAATATTATTGTCTGGGGCCACTCTACTTTGTGAATGCAACTGCAACAGTGTGATTGGATGGAATTCAGAGTGGGATTTCGGTTACAGAACCATTGGATACTTTTGGACTTGCTCACACAGGCTAGAATAGCAGAAAACGCATTTACGGTGGTTAAATTTTCAAAATTTTCTCCGGGAGAGTGAGGCTCCCATAGCCCGCGACGATTGATTGGTTGTTGGGAATTCTGGGCAGCCAGGTAGGCTATATTGGACCAAATTGAAGTTGCTGTGGGTGTAAATCATTGATTGGAATTCGAGTCAGCAAGTCACCTTAATTAGGCTGTATTAGACCACTTTGAAATTGCTTTGTTCATGGGCTGAAATAGCAGGAAAAGGTGTTTGCAGCCGTTCAATATTCCAAAATTTTCTAGGTTGGGGTAAGCCACGCTTCTTCGCCTCTCGGGGAAGACCGGTGCCGCTGTCTGTAAACATGATAAACGTTGTATTGGTGTGATATTTTAGTTTAACCCCGTAAATTATACCAAACAATGTTTACAGAAGACTGAGACTTTAAACAAAATTTATGGGGGTACCCCCCACCCCATCAGAAGTTGCGGACCCCCCCCCCCCCCAATATATATTTCACGGCTACGCCCCTGGTCGAATGGTTAGCGTGCGCGCGTTGTATCATACGGTCTGCCATTGAGTCAACTGGCGTGGTTTCGAATCCCCGGTTGTACGTGACAAGGAGTAGGGTCGCCTGTCCAACCTCATGGGTTTTCTCCGGGTACTCCGGTTTCCTCCCACTGCTAAACCCATACGCGCAAGCGAATTATTGAAATGAAATTGAACCATGTGTTAGTCCCAAAATGAACTAGTTTGTGTCGAGTGGACGTTAAACCCCGTTTCTCTCTCTCTCTCTCTCTCTCTCTCTCTCTCTCTCTCTCTCTCTCTCTCTCTCTCTCTCTCTCTCTCTCTCTCTCTCTCTCTCTCTCTCTCTCTGATCAGACATTGTGTAGCAATAATATTGGAATTAATTGGTGGTTGACAAGATAACCGGATATGGACACTTTGCTTGACACGGCATATATTGGATGTGGGAGTGACCTGTCTGTTTGTTACACCCTAGGCGATCGCCATGTTTGAAAACAAGTATGGCGGTTTTTGTTTAGGGCGTGAGCTTTTTTTTATTTAATCATTTCTGTAGTTGTGTAATCGGGGTTTAGCTTTAAATGCATGAAGTGATTTTTTTTATATTCAGTTATTTTCGTCCCACTGAAATAAAATTAAACCATATGTTAGTCTTGAAATGACCTAGTTTGTGTCGAGTGGGCGTTTAAACCCCACCTTTCCCCCTCTCTCTCTCTCTCTTCTCCCTCTCTCTCTCCCCTAGGTTGTGACGAGTGGATGTTACTCATCTCTCTCACCCCTCTCTCTCTCCCTCTCTCTCTCCCTCCCTCTCTCTCCCTCTCCTTCTCCCTCCCCTCTCTCTCTATCTCCCTCTATCTCTCTCTCCCTCCCTCCCTCTCCCCCTCTCTCTCCCATCTCTCTCTCCCTCTCTCTCTCCCTCTCTCTCCCCTCTCTCTCCCTCCCTCTCCCTCTCTCTCTCTCGCTCTCTCCCTCTCTCTCAGTAAATAGCTTTACATTCTTTTGTCAACCCACGGCTGGTCGAAGATAGATAACAACATTGTGTTACAAATTTGATATGCAGAAATAAAAATTAGTGCAATATAATTGTAAATGCAGTGATAAGAAAATAGATTAAAATGATAAGAAAAATTTGTACATATTAAAATTTCATATAGCACAAAAATTTCACAGAGCACAAAAAGAGACCAAGCAAAATAAAGTGCATTTAAAGCGTGTGTATATAATCATCTTTAAACATTGCCACGCCGATCGGATTAATTTTTTTCGATATATAAGCAAAATGAAATGAAAATGAAATGAAATGGGGTTTAACGTCCTACTGTTCTCCTACACTGGGCTAATGAAGACGGACATACGCAACACAGTGTGCTATGAGAGAAATTTTGTCCGGGCAGCGGCGCTCTGGCGTTCTCTTATATCGATTTTCAACTTCAAAGCGATCTTTTACGAGCTGGCCAATGTGTACACGGGGCCTCGGTTTTTGTCCCATCCGAACGACCCGACCCAGACAAGGGGGGAAACCCCGTCGGAAAATCCGGATCAACTTTCTCGGCCAATACAGGGAGCTACCGTCTTACCCACTTAGCCACCGTGATCCCCGATATATAAGCGGGCCAAGTTAATCTCAAAAGTGGAGTGACCCCAAATAAATTGCAAAAGAAACCAGTGAAGTTTGGTTCAATCATTAGGTATGGCTTATAAAAGGTTTCTGAGGCAACTGGGCTCAATTCTGTCTCCCAAAACGTAATTTGAATAGCCCAAATTCAAAACGGCAATCAAAATAGAGTCCATAATGGGGATTTTTTCATTTGGATATTGAAATATATCTAATAGGGTTACTGAATTCTATTTTGGGTTCAAAATTAAATTTAAGAACCCAAACATATGTTTAGCGTTGCTTTTTTCATGTGCAATTTTCTTCATTTTGTATGTTTTTGAGCCATCTTCACTGGGGTTAAAAGTTGTTTCGATATATCTAATTATTAAGAATGTACACCCGATATGAGAAATGGGTATCCGATACGTGGACTGAAAAGAGGTATGGAGGTTTCAAGGCTCTCTAACGTGGTTAATGTTATTGCGTAGTTTAGAGCCCCCCGGTTAGTCATAAATATACGTTGTTTTAGATGAATTCTTAAGAATGCCACACGTTTAATAGCTAAAACACATACCGTTTTTCAAACACATTTCGCGCCCGGTTGGAGCGAAACCCACCCCCTCCCAACTTGGTGTGGGAACCCTTAACGGGGCAAGAATCGAGACCCCTAGTACACCCTAGTTATCTTTTAGACCGATAGTAACGACAGGTTGAATTAAGAAAATACACATTTAAAGGCGCTAAATCCCCATTCTTTAGTGCCTAGACATGTACAGAAATGGGTCACAACGCATATAATAATGTAATATGAATATATAAACTGATTTACATTCAATCGTTACCGTTTATACATTAATATCTAATCAGCTTTGTTCGGTGAAGTTGTGTCGAGTGGACGTTAAACCCCATTTCTCTCTCTCTCTCTTGTTCGTTCGGTGAAGGGGGGGGGGCGAGAGGTTAGCACGTACGCGCTGTATCATAAATCCTGTCACTGAGTGAGTCAACTGGCGTGGTTTCAAATCCCCGGTTGTAAGTGACAAGGAGTGGGGTCGCCTGTCCAACCTCGTGGGTTTTCCCGGGTCCTCCGTTTTCCACCCACTGCTAAAGACCGCCTACGCGCAAGCGAATTATTGAAATTAAACCATATGGTAGTCCCGAAATGACCTAGTTTGTCGAGTGGACGTAAAACCCATTTCTCACTCTCTCTCTGTTGTTCGGTCTAGATCAATAGTATTCTCTTGCAGGAGATATGTTTAGCCTCGTTTATCGAGTCGATTCATACAAATGGCGCTAAAAAGCATTCTGGCACGCGAATCGTGTGCCAATTTTATAATATTCATTTGTCTTAGATATTGAATATCTGAAGTCCATCTATTCCCGGTAACATATAATTATAACAACATCAATGTTGATTTAAATTGGGCAATAAGTCGTGTTTGCAACGTCAAAGACTGTGTTTGATATTGAGTTGAAGACTTGCCTCCTTTAAACAATATTTAAATATGGTCTACCAGCTGTAGCACTTTCCTTTCAATATAAAAATTAATTATTTATTGGAATTTTAGACTAATGTCATACTAATATTAATTGTCAATTTGTATGACGCTTAACATCATATCTTTCTACACGAATGAACAATAAAATATTCATTTGATTAAACGGAAACATTTTCTTTGTACCAGCAAATAATAAACCGATCGCATATATGATAAGTTAAGGTCTACCGTGTAATACGAAAATATGTAACACCATATACTTTTACAAGGCGTAACGATATTGGCTAAAACGGAAACATTTTTTTTTTATAACTATAAAATAATACATGAATCATCATTTTATTCGGCGTATGTTTACGGGCAATTAATGCGGGAAATTGCAACATAGGGTAACGTCCTATCTTTCCCTTCCCTTTCAGGGGCGGATCCAAGATTTTCAGAAGGGGAGGGCGGGGCGTGCTGCATCCATGATTTTTGAGTGGAAAAAATGCCCACAGGAACTAATTTCATGCTCGTACTGTAAATTACGATTTCCAAACTAAACTATTTTTGTTTTCCTTTCCCACGAGAATATATGGATCCAAAAATTGTTCGCCACCTCAAAAAATAGAGGGGGCGTGCGCCGGGTGCGCCCCCTCTGGATCCGCGCCTGCCTTTTAAAGGCTGGACTCCAAAGAGGTATGGTAGTTTCGGGGTTCCCTAGACAGGTTAATGTTTTTGCGAAGGTGATGAAGTTACTTCGTTTTTTATGACTTTTTAAGATATACCCACAAGCTAAAAACACCAGGATATATTCTAGAAAGCGCCATTTACAGTCGGTTTATTCAACAAAAATGTCGAGCCTGGTTGGAGAACACCCTGTGCTTTATCTTTCATTGTTAAAAATCAGATAGATGGCTCAACAACAAAATAAATCTCATGCTGAATATGTGCGTCTAGCCAATTTAGATAACTGAGACACCCCAACTGATAAGATTCCAAACTTAAGGCAAGCTCATTATGTTGTTCCACCTGACGATTCTTCCGATGATGATATGGACCATGCAAATGTTCTTGAACCTAATCCTAAGGTTATCCGCAGGGGCGGATCCAGAATGGGGGTTTGGGGAACCCACCCTGTTTAGCGTCATAAAAAATATTGTAAAACAACATTTTATGAGAAAAGTGTAACTATCGTCTGCTTTATCCGTTTTCAGATATGGTGCGCTGGGATTGGCATTGAAAGCGAGAAATAACGATATAGACATAAGTGATATCACAATTAATGCTTTGCATCAATGAAATCAAATCACAATGTGATCCTATTAATTCATTATAAAAATGGGCGTGAAACGGGTGTTTGACGTCACACTTTAAAAACCTCAATGTGTATGTACGCCTATTTGATATCGAGACGATGTTGACATTAATTGTAAAATGTCGAATTTCGTTAACAGGAGCCTGGCAAAACACCCATCCTGAAAAAAATTCCTGGATCCGTCCCGTACCACCGACCAATATAGACGTGAATGTGATGATTCATCTGACGGAGACGATACTCCGCTCATGGAATTTGCCTAACTCATTCAAAACAGAGATCGAGTTGAATCTATACTGAGCGCCATAGAAAACGCATCAATTAGTTTTTCGTATAACAAAATGATCCTGTAAACATATCTTATTTATTTTGCTTAAACATCCATAACTGTACAAATTTGTTGTTATTGGTGTGTTCCCATTTGAATATTGTTCACAATAAGAAGCAAAATAAATAAGATATGTTTACATGATCATTTTGTTATACGAAAAACTAAGTGATGCGTTTTCTATGGCGCTCAGTTTTTGTGAATAACTCGTCTGATGATGCATATATAATCAATTAGAAACGTGCCGTGATGATAAGTAAGAGATATGCCTAAATACGTATGTTCAACAAAGCATGCTGTTGATATCGCAATAAATAATTTTATTACCAACAAAGATAGTAATGCTAATTTAAAACAGAAATAAAATGAAATTTATGGCACGTCAGCACCAACCGGGCTATATTGCGCCAAACATATGAGTTATACGAGAAAAACTAAATACTCATCACAATACTAATCTACATATACCAATATAAAAACAAATATCACAGAGAATATCAATCCGTCAAATATTTACACTTAATGTGGGAAAAAACACGCATAAATGGTATCGTCCTACAAAATTCGAGGACCAATATTTGTTCCTGAAGTATAATATAAATATGTGATCGCGTATATTCATTATATCACGTGTACTGTTATGAGTGTTATGCAGTGGTCAGTTCGTCATACCACCATGACCCAACAATGACTTCAAAGGAAATACGCGGCGCAATTACAGATACCATAATGTGATAAATAAACAATAACATATATGGTGATGATTCTCATATATTTTCCCTGTTGTTGGAGCTCTATAACCAAGAGTTTACTGACAGTAAGTCGGACTTGCAATTATGCTCTTCCCGACGTATGCCTATTTAATGCTCTTAATAAAGGTCTTATCAATTATGCTGATCTTCTGCTATCTGTAGTGTTACAAAAAGATTATCGGAAAAGCTTCAGATACAGTTCACCGGAAGGGCTAAATGACGTCATCGGTTGTTTATTGACGGAAAATTACGACTACCAACGGAGTACGGCGTAAATTACTAACGTTGAAATTTGTCTGTTGCGGGTAATTTTGACATTCAGGTTCTTATTATACTTATGGAAGGAATATGTTGACATAATTACTTGCATTATTTAAAAAAAAAACTTATGATCTAAGCTCTTCAGGTGACCACGCCCACTTATCAAAGATGAATTGAAATCAAAGCTAGCAATAAATTTTAGGAAACCTTCTTCTTGATACTCTTAACTTGGTCTCTATCGTCCAGACTAGGGTGTTCTGGGTGACGGAGACTACTCAAAACTTAGTATAACCTATATTATCACAATGAATGTTACACATCATTTGTTGCTACGTTACGTCACCCCACGTGCACCATGCAGATCATCGCATATCTATATCCCATATAGATATATAAAATCAATATCCACTCTGTTCGTGTGCGCTTTATTATTATAGAAAGAGATATCAAAAAACACCTGTTTTTAATTAGATATTTTATTAACTCGTAAATATATTTTTGTTGTCTATTGATTGAGAGAGTGGGAATATTTCTGTATTGAGATACTATGAATATGTTTATAGTGGGTGTCTCCATATCTTTATATTGAGGAATTTTATGTTTCTAGTGGCTGTGTCCATATCTTTGTATTTAGAGACTTTATGTTTTCTAGTGGATGTGTCCATATCTTTGTATTTAGGGACTTTCTGTTTCTCGGGCTATTGGTTTATTTTAAAACTGGAAACGGGCTTCTACTGGGTAATGGTAACTTACAGCAATAGCCTACAATAACAAAAACAATTCACATTGATGTAAATGTATATGGTCCTCCATTTCTGTTTGGCGAGATGGGGCGACGCGTGAGAGAGTGTAGAATATGGCGGGGGCAGAGAGAGGGGGAGAGAAAGAGAGAGAGAGAAGACAGGTCAGGACAAATGACGCCTAGACTGAGGCTCGTGTCCCTTACTAGATGACACTCATTAATTACTTGCACATCTATCTCTTTTTTAAAGCATCTAGCAACGAAATTATTCATCAACCTGTGTAACCATAACACAGTGCCCATTGCACACACATAGAGCGATAGAGAGACGAGAGAGAGAGAGAGAGAGAGAGAGAGAGAGAGAGGAATAAAAAATACTCACCATTGTAGAGTTGAGATTATACTCGTCATCAAAACGATATACCGTGGCGCTGTTCGAAATGAAAGCATCTTTTAGTAAATCACCACTATAATGACAATTCTGAAATAAAAACAATCTAGGCTTCGAAATACAAACAACACAAAATATGATTAAAATATAGATCTATATTTCGTTTCGTTTTTATACTTTCGATGGCCTACACTACATGAAGATCTGATCGGTTGTTGTGATAGGCCACGTTAGAGGTCATACTAGCAACCTTTGACCCTATGACGTCAGACATTTGATTAACCAACCAGAATTGATGTTACTCGTAGAGTACCCACAGTTCCGTGCAAAACACGCCTAAAGCTCAACGTAACAGACCGTTTCATTGGCTAATACCTCACACCATTCAAAACACGTCAACGATAACAACTCTTTCAGATCCTAGTGTAGTAAAGACAAATAAAACGAAAATTTTAATTATAAAAACGAAACGTAATAGGATTGACAAACAACATTACCGTATGTTTGACACACATATTAAATTGCTTGTTGTTTTAGTTAGACGGTTTGGGATTCGCATTTCTTTTAAAAAATTTAAAAAACAAATTAATAATTAAAAAACCCTCCATACCTGTCATAGGCACAGTCCGTGGAACTGGTTGTTGTATCTTCATCAGACGAGATTAACCAGTGATATTTTGAATCGGTGTATAGTGGATTCGCATTCAATTCGGAAGCGGACAAATAACTACAGTCGGCATCAAAATTACCCATAACTATGAAATTCTGGAAACAAAAGTGAAATACATGCTATATGTGTAAAGTCCCAAATGAGAAATAGTGTCAGCTGTTACCCAACCTCGTGCCTCATTCCTGCTTTGGACTGGACATTGCCAGGGTTTCCTGTGTACCCAAGATAAGAGGTGTGAACTACACCCCCCAAAATAAGAGGTGTGCACTTCATTCCCAAGATAAGAGGTGTGAACTACAACCCCAAGATAAGATGTGTGTCCTACACCCCCAAGATAAGAGGTGTGCCCTACACCCCAAGATAAGAGTTGTGAACTACACTCCCAAGATAAGAGGTGTGAACTACACCCCCGAGATAAAGGGTGTGCACTAGACCTCGGTTGTTCGTCCCATCCGAACGACTAGACAGCTGTCCTTGTCAGGACCTTCGTCCAGCATCACTGACACGGGGTACCACTCCTGATATGAAAATAAAGCAAACGCCTGCATCATTCTCGTGGAGACAGTATGCTGTACTCTGCTTGGAGCACGACATTAGTTTGTGCCCCCCCTCTCTCTCTGTCCAATTGTTTTATAAGGGAGGAGTCGGTCACTGCCAGTGAAGGAAAGTTACTGTACCTTGGAAGAGAATGGAGCATTCATAAGTGTAGTAAAAACATCAACCAATCCAGTCATCTCACTGACTACATAATCTGGTTTCATGTGGATACCACACACACCAAAATCTGTTCAAATAAATGACAAATTCAAAATACCCATCATATATTGTAAAGTATTAGCGGTTTCAAATACACAGGATATAATTTTAACCACGGTTTTGTACTTAACAAAAGATGACGCTATAATTGTTTTGTATCGGATGGGGTGACATTGCCGTTTGTATTTGTATTACAAATAAAATATATCAAATTGAAGACGTACATTTTCCTGTATCCTTTGGCACCAATTCCACACAGTATGGTTCTCTTTCAAATACATCAGTCCCATCATCAGGGCCATCATCGTATTGATATGTTGCCTTCACGTTGAGACGGTCGGTTCTGCAATAAACATAAACATAATCACTGAAGCCGTAATCAGCATTTACATTTTGCGGATATGACGATTTCACGGTAAAATGCACTCAAATTGTTTTTTTCTAACTCTAACAAGGCGCTATTATTTCAAAATAAATATCTGCAGCGAACTACGAATTTTACGAATCTTTCCATCTTCAGTATTCTAATCTTTGATGCATGCTGAATAGAATTAGGAGCCACTCTTGCTCACAAACCAGGGCTCGATCCCGATGCTGGTTGAGAATATTCCCCCGTGTAGGAAAAACTGAAGTCCCGTTTACACGTGGGCGTGCACGTAAGAAAACCTAATGGCAATTAGAAGTCGAGATATGCATCCAGTAGGCCGCAGCGCCGCTGTCCAAACAACATTTTCGCCATAGTACACTATTGTTTTCCAAACATCTTTGTTTTCAATTTTTTCAAATTCGATATTTGTTGAAATATTTGATCAATTATTGATTTAATGGAAGTTTTGCCAAAGTTGGAGTCTATCATCAATTATTTAAATTTAGAAAACTTATTCATCCAACTTCGCTTTTCGTGGTAAGCAGGGGACTATTAAAATCGGTTCGCCCGTCCGTCTGATAGTAGTAATAGTCGGTGTAGATGATCATTATATCATTACATCTCCTAAGTGCAAACACAACCCTATTGGGCAAGGGGAATAACTATGTTCAGTTTAAATGAAGTGCCCACTTTAAATGAAGTGCCCACTTTGAGCGGCAATCAAACAAAATGGAACTAAAATGAAATATAAATGCGATTTGTATATAAGTCCAAATGGGAAAATCTTTGCCTACAGCGGAAGGTTGGGTGGCCGGATGGTTAGCACGTGCCTGCTGTGACAAGGACAAGGGTCTTTATTGTAGAGCCTGAAAATTTCTGTCGACCGCTACGTTACCTGTAGAAGAAAGCGTATTGTTCTTTATAGGATGATCTTCCCAGTCGTTCACTGATAACATAGTCGTAGTTTGGATTGATTCTGTAAAAACAAATATATCAGATATCATAGTTAGGGTTTATTCTGTAAAATCAAACAAATCAAATATTTTGTTTCAATAGCATTTAATAATTGAACTGGATATAAAGGGGGTGGTGGCATGTACTTTAGAATGAGATATTATTGCTCGTGGGTCGCGACAAAGTGCCCCCACCATGCCAGCAGGTCCAGAACATAGTATTGCTGATGGTTATGAGGAAACGTTTGAAAACTTTTGTTTTTCAAAACGTTTATTAAAACTTGGATGAAATGAAAATTATGCAGCGTCAAAAAGAAAACATGCGAGAAGAATGCCAAAAATCAAAATATTTCAACAGAGCGTTTCATAGTCGAACAACCTCGTGGGTTTTCTCCGGGTCCCCGGGTTTCCACACACTGCTAAACTCATAAAGCGAATTATTGAAATAAAAATAATACATATTTTAGTCCCGAAATAACCTAGTTTGTGTCGAGTGGACGTTAAACCCCATCTCTCTCTGTCCCTCTCTCTCTGTCTCTATCTCTCTCTCGCTTTCTCTCTCATTTACTTACACTTGTGCCATTTGGAGTAGTTTAGCTACAGCCAAGCCACTAATATCTCTGATTTCCTGCAGCAGCATGACGTCATATCTAACAACAATCTGCAATGTAGTAATACGTATGTCCGTCTAGTGGACGAAAGTTGTCTATCCAAATAGTATCCAAGACATTTTATTATGATATAGTAGTATCAGGGCCGTATCTAGCGGGGTTGCAGGGGGTACATTGCACCCCCAGAAAAATAAGGCGCCCCGAAAAATGGCGCCCCATCCCCATCTCAAAAAAGAAAATTTGACAATATTTCAATTATGAAATAATATACTTGATTAAAATCATACAGTGATGATCTTAAGGCACCGATCAGTCATTAGGTTTTAAGGGCGCCCACACGCCAATGGGTTCGTTTGCCCTGATCCAAACTTTCTTATATCACTTACGTGGCGGCTATGGTGCCCCGCCACTCTGATGCACCCATCATACGGGTAAAATCCTACATACGGCCCTGGGTAGTATTATTATTATAGAAAAGGTGTTATTTATTGCGTAACCACTAAGTACGGCGTTGTTTCGCTAACCAGAACGTCCCGTGATGTTAGCGTACCATGTGTTCGTGACATTTCAAGGAGCTAAACCTCTAACTCAATATTTTCAAATATATTTGAAGTTAAAAACACAAATTAATATTCAATGGACATTTTAAAATCAGTACACGAGTCGTGCATTTCTATGGATTCGGTCGCCGTTTGTAATTAACAAAGAAAAACATCCCACAAGACAATGTAGAAGTAATGGATGATTCACAAGCTACGAAATAACAATAATAAAACAGTCGTTCAATTTGGACTGTTCAAGGATTTCACTGAACTTAATTAATTAACAATTAATATAAAAAAATTAAAAATTAAATATTAATCACTTTATATACATATGATTTTAGTCATATTTTCATCTATTTTCCGGTTCCAAAGAATAAAGTCTTACACCCGTTCAACACAGTGATTCTCATCCAGTGTGCCGCGAGATCTTCCAAAGTGTGCCGCAAAATTCAGAACGGCACACTAATTAGAAAATGCCTCACTAAAGAATTTCTATCAATATCACTAGCTTATTTTATCTGTAATGTGTGCACTTTGATTTCTCGGTTTATATCAATCAATTATATTTTGTGCTGTTGGGGTTTTTTTTCTTTTTATATTGTATACATTTTATATTCAAGTTCGTAGCTGTGTTTTTCTCTGTTTATTTTCAGTTATTCTATGTGTATATGACTAGTCTGTGTCAACGTTCGTATGCCATCTATGACTTGCCATGCTTTTATTTTGCAAAATTCAAATATTTTTCATACTTATTCAGCCCGATGTACCGCTATTTTTTATGTGTTCTAAGGTGTGCCGTTGGCAAAAAAGGTTGAGAACCACTGCTTCAATAGAAAAAATCTGGTATTCCCCCTTGGAAAATGTTGCCGTAAAGTAGTACATTATGCAAGAGATAAATCAGCCTATAGCAGATCTTTCTTTAGTTCTAAATATTATCAAAATTGTTAAAGTTGGGTTCCCAGACAAGTATTTATCGGGTGGTTATTGCCTATAAAAGTATGGCAATTTTGGTATATTTGGAAAGTAGAGATATCCAATCTTACTAGAAAAATACTGGATTCCCTGAAAAACACTCATGGAGCGTATACAGGACAAAAATGTAAGGGGTTCCCTTAATAGTCAACCCGACGAATAAGGGTACCTGCACGCTTGTTCTAATATATCATCAAATCACCCAGTTTGTACCCGGGAATATAACTTTAATAAGACATTAATTAACTTATCCAGGTCATAATCAACTATCGATGGCATCGTTAGCCTGCTATAAAATCTCGGTTCAGAGTGGATCAATTTGACTGAAATGTTGAGCAAATCACCTTTACATTATTTAGTTTTTAACTATTATAGTGAGAACTGCCAGCTCTTTATCTAATCTCCCAGAATGTATCTTTAATAAGTCTACTACTATGACGAAACAATTGCATGCGTCTCAGATAAGTCCTCGTCAAATAGAAGGGTTCGTTTCTGGCTAGGTGTTCTATAGCTATGCACCATCAAAATATATCATTTTTTAACTCCGATGTTCGATACTAGGCATCCTTTAATAAAGAAAAAGTTACCTTAGCCAGAACGTCAGCAATGTGTTCCTTATTCATTTTCGCATTACCAAAAGTTCGAACATCGAAGGCACCAATTCGTAATGGCGGGATGACGACGTCTGACTGAACTAGGTTGGCGATCATGCTCAACACAAAGAGGCCTATTAGAACCATTTTGAATTTAGTTATCTCCGTCTCCGTATTGCTTCAAACCTTTCTTCAAATGCCACACAGAATCTACTGGTCTCGCCTAATGTTTGATTATTCATCCTCTCCAATCACACAATGTGTTGCAAGTTTTTCAAATCGATATTTTACTTACCTGGGAATATTTGATTGGCAGGTAGATTGCCATAAAATGATTAAATTCCATAAATAGTACATATCATCAATCAGTCGTATTCTACTTGTTTTGTTGTGCAACATTGGTTTAGATTCCGTTCCAATTCACGTGTGGTTTTGTAATGTTATTATAAACTTGTAATCAGTTCTCTGAAGGGATTCAGAAGACCGGGTGTCCTTTCGCTTACTAATTAGATCATAACAATAAGGTTTGTTTCGACCCCAACGTTGTATAGTGACAAGGAATATGGTCGCATGCCTAACAACCTGGGTTCCCCCGGTTTCACCCAATAGCTAAGTACCCCTCTAGTTCCCTCTCTTGTGGGGAACCTGATTTTACAGCTGCCAAGAAAAATTTACCCGTAAGTTGTTAGTTCGTGAAGACAGGTATGGTGATAAAACCTCTTAAAATTTTCCGAATCACTTGATATAAAGTGAAATGTCTGTGAAAAGACGTCGCTAAAATAAATTTGTGTTATATTACGTTAGAGGCAAAGTTTTATAGCTACAAAAAGGGCGTTAGTTTCAGCGAAAAGTCCGATAAACAATTTATTGTTAGTTGGCGGGGGAGGATGTACCTAAACCTGAGAGTCCACGGCGAACGCCCCCCCCCCACCCCGAAATAGGGTTTGTAACTGAAAAGAGTAACTGTGAAAAAGATGGAAAATGTCACTCGGCTTTATGGGGCCCACATACTGATATGGACGCGTTGGTCGTTGGCTTCGTATTGCGTCCAGTGGAAAGGGCGCCGATTGTTTTCCGGGCGGCGGGGGGGGGGAGCTACCCCACCCCCGCTAGCTACCGGCCTGACGATTGTTGGACAAATAACGAATATATGGCATATCTAAAAGATTGTTTTCCGGGTGGGGGGGGAGCTACCCCACCCCCGGTCTGACGATTGTTGGACAAATAACGAATATATGGCATATCTAAAAGATTGTTTTTCGGGTGGGGGGGGGGAGCTACTCCACCCCCGCTAGCTACCTGCCCGACGATTGCTTTGAATTAACCTTGTTGGACAAATAACGAATATATGGCATATCTAAAAGGTCCCGGTTATCTTGTTTGTTTTCGGTGGACTTCCTAAAACAGTTTTGTTCAGGGGTCATCAAATTTGTATGAAATTCGAACAATAAACAACTCGTTGGTGAACATTGTTACTTTCGCCATCATGCGATCATATTTGTATGAAAATAGCTTTGAGTAATAGATATGCTAAAAGCATTTATACCGCCAGTCAAACAATTTAAACGATACCGGCGAAAACCGCCATTGTTATATAACTTAAGCTGTTGCCGAGAAATAGACGATGTAGCACGAGTCACTTGTCGGGTTCTTTTTCTCGTAAAAGAGCTAATTATTATCCAATTGTCATACATATATACATATTTCACCATTTCATGCCTCCCCAAAGATCCATCATACCAATTTAATTACAATTATTCATTGTCATCGGGAATGACGTCATATTACCAAAAAAACCAACATGTTTTCAACAGAGCATTATTTGCTTTTTAAAACTTTGTATTTTAATCAGTCAACATATGTTACAAATATGTACTATTATACAGTATAGATATCAAAACACACGTTAGTAGCGTGATCAATACAGATCAATACTCGAACTGTTAAAGGGTGTATTACTCTCTCTTTTACAGCGAAACTTCGGGTTTGCCTGTTCTAGTTTATATATTGAGCCGCTTGGAAAAAATCTTGGCAACACTGCCAGACCAAGTACTTCTGCACAGCCAAATTAATGATCATGACTTGTCGTCAAACGACTAAAATAGCAAAATTCAAGTTACTTGGAATAATTCAAGAGTTGGCAGCATTTGATTTAAAGGGAACACTTATTTATATCATGTTTGGACATAACTAACATGTTTTACGCCATAAACTATCATTTTCAGCCGGAAAATTCAATATTTCTTTTCTCAAATGTCATTTTCAGTTTAAAAGTAGCTAAAACTCCGATCACCTCTCATGCTCACAATTTTGTAAATAATAAATCAACCAAAATTGGTCAGAAGTTTCCTCATAGATACTATAAAATACTATAAAAACGAAACGAAATAGGATCTGTGTTTTAATCAGATTGTGTCCCGGGTTTTATTGGTGAAATCCTCCTGCACATACATGTACATGTAATGTAAATAACAGTGTATATATATGATAAATCAAATCTTGGTTGTTTATATAACAAACACTACAGACATAATTAACAGGCAACAAAAATGATACATCACGGATCTAGTGCCCTGAAATCGTACTATATTTTAATAAATCAATTGTACAGGCTACACTGTGAATAGAAAAAGTCTAACGATGATGCACCTGTGTCTGATGACCTGTTCATTAGAGTATCTACTGAAAACCTATGGAAGCGCAAACAACTCTTTATTCAGTGTTCTTAATTCTTAGTTCTTAATTCATTGACCTTTATTCTTATTTCTTCCCGCGTTGTCGTATTTCAACATTTGTACACTAAAATTAACCAATATTGATTTTAAGATACAAATGATAATTTTAGTATACAAATGACGAAATACGACAACAAATGACGAAATTATAGGAATTAAGGGCTATGAATTAAGAAATAAGCACTAAAAACACTACATGAATAAAGAGCTGTTTGGTCTTCCATAAAAACCGAGTTATTTTTATTCCTGTGTTTAGAGTTCTGAGATCTACATGTTTCAACAAGAAACATCAATACTACCACATTCTGCACACAGATTTCATCAATCTCTGTCTTATAAATGGCCGCCAAATCCAAAAATTAGTATATTGTTTTGTAATGCGGCTCTACTCCATTTCACATATGTACGCAAAGTCTAAATAAACTTTTTCAATTTTATTAAATGGAAGCAGAATAAATACTAAACAAAATTCTCGAAGTATACCTTGTGTTTTCGACTAAAATCGTCGATTTAGGACATAAAATGTCGGTCAGCTAGCAGTGTCTGTTCTCAATCAAGTGGGGTTAACAGTAGAAGACAGCATGATTATAGTATGATGCTACCGTTTGTCTATATTATAAAAAACAGTTTATATTCAAACTTGTCGTGAACAAATTGTTAAAAGATTACTTCAGCATTAAAAAAAAACACAAATGACAAGGTACAACTTCCAGACTATTTGTTTTTTTTTGAAAAATGAATTGGATAAAATTTTAAAACATTGAATTACATGTGAAAAAAAACACATTTGTATTACATTCAACACATTGGGTTATAAAGAGTCAAACCGTGTGATTTAGAAAGAATATCTATGAATACGGGTTAAGAGAAGAGCGCCTACCACAGGGGAGACAACTCTGTTTACATGCAACAGGACGAAGACTTGTAGTAGTGCGAGTTATAAATTGACAAATTTGCCTTTAATCTTTTCTTCCATTTTCCTGTAATTTTTTGTTGAGATTTGAAGGTTCTGTACCGTATTATAGTATTATATACGTTGCGATCCATTTGTGTCAATTTCTAGGTTCCAATTTTTAGCGGGGGGTTGGGATGGCCTAGTGGTCTAGAGTGCCGCGCTTTGACCTCTAGCTGGCCGGTCACCTCTGGCTTGCGGCTGTGGTTTCGAGCCCTGGTGTGAGCATATGTGGCATGGAGATAGGGGCGCCTTCTCAACCTCGTGGGTTTCCTCCGGGCACTCCGGTTTCCTCCCACTGCTAAAGACCCCTACGCGCAAGCGGATTATTGAAATAAAAAATTAAACCATACGTTAGTCCCGAAATGACCTAGTTGTGTCGAGTGGACGTTAAACCCCATTTCTCTCTCTCTCTCTCTCCAATTTTTAGCGATTTAGCTCCTTTATTAACGTCTGGGGTTGAATGGCCGTATCATAAAGCCTGTCATTGACTCTACTGACGTGGTTTCGAATCCCTGGTTGTACGTGACAAGGAGTAGGGTCACCTGTCCAACCTCGTGGGTATTCTCCGGGTCCTCCGGTTTCCTCCCACTGCTAAGGACCCCTACGCGAAATCGAATTATTGAAATAACATTAAACCATATGTTAGTCTCGAAATAACCTAGTTTGTGTCGAGTGGACGTTAAACCCCATTTCTCTCTTTCTGTATTAACGTCTAATTAAAAATGAGGGATAAACAGAAAAATATGATTAATGAAAATGTTTAATTGAATGGATGAATACGGAAAGAATGAAATAGAAACGATTCATAAATGTATCACCATTATAATATAGATAGTCACGCGCTTGTCTCCATTTTCGCTTTTTTTTAAAAAAAAAAAGAAAATCTTTTGTGTAATCATAATATTTGCTGTCGAGGTTTTTTTTTTTGTCCCGGACAAGAGGACGGACAAAAACTATAACCAACAACAATTATAAACTCTTAAACATATTTGTGTAGAATTTAACAACAATAAATTCATTCTGAGCACAGAGATCCATCTACTTCATATTTGGAGAATAAATCTCTGCCTTAAATGACCGCAATTACCAATAATTAGTTTACTGTTTTGTATAGCGGTTCTACTCCGTTTCACATCTGTCATACACTAAAGCCCGGTCGATACCGCTACGACTACATACAACCCGACAGGACTCAGTTGTAAAAAAAATCGGGTCGCGTCTTTACTTCACTTGCCTACGACGGTACCAGTACACAGGCCCGACTCTCACAGATTATGCGTCGTGAGTTACGCCACTTCCCTCTAGCGAGTGATTCCAAAAGTAAACCGGGAGCATAAAAGTGACATTATATTTTGTCAGGATGCCGCTGAAGTTGACTGCTCGTAAAAAGAAATGTGTCCAAATTCTGCCATCTTAATTTTCCCGGGAAAACAAGGAGCACATGACCTGCAGTCACATGACTAAATGCTACTCTCTGATTGGCTAAACAACTGTAAGACAATTGATCGTGTCGTGTGAGTATCCACACAAACACGATGGGTTACGACTGCATCCAACTGCATCCGACTACGACTGAACATGCTCAGACGGGCCACGACGCGACGGAAATCGATTGAATCGTGGTCGTGGGACTGTCCACACTGCACTGATTATCTGAGACAAGACGTTGCGTTGGGTAGAGTCTGGGCAAGTTGTGGCGGCGTGGACCGGGCTTTAGACTAGATAAACTTTTAAATGGAGTAGAAGAAACACTTGACAAAATTCTGGATATAAACCTAGTTTTTTCGACTAAAATCGTTGAATTGGGGCTTAAAAAATAAAATGTCGGTCAACTAGCTTAGAGTCTGTAGACAGCACTGCTACACTGGTTTCACAAAGTTTTCCGTTTGTCTCCGTTTGTAAATGGTAGGCAAACAAAACCATTCATACCACACAATGCCCCATACAATTTTATAGGCCCAACATGAAATATTAAAAGAAAACGGTTGATTAAAATGTCTCTAGACGACTGTTGGCTAAGAAAAACTGAAACAATTAAAATCTGAAAAATCAATTTTCAGCCTTTTTATAAAATAAAATACAAAGTGATGCGAGACGAAAACTGGTGTATAATTCATATAAAAAAAACATTGTCAAGGTCTGATACAAGATTTTTCAAAAGAAGGATGCAAACAGGTTGAAAGATGAATTTTATTTTTATTATCTTTCCTGGTTGTTTTTGACAAGAAAACCAACACAACAAAGTCGTCTGAAAAGTACACAATTTGTTTTATGTTTCATATATTTCCGTTTCATATATTTGAGTAGGAGCCGCGGTGGCTCAGTGGGTAGGACGATGGCTCGCTTACCGGGATTTACAGGCCGTGTCTAGTCGTTCGGACGAGACGAAAAACCGAGATCTTGTGTGTGCACTAACGTCCACACAACCATTGACTGTGACGTACACGTAAAAGATCCCTTGGTAGTTGTAATTCGATAAAAAAAAGTAGGCCGTAGCGCGTCTTATAACACACTGTTTGGCGTAAGCCCGTTTTCATTAGCCGAGTCGGTGTTAAAAAAGGAGAGGAGGTGGGGCGAATGGTTTAATTTAAAGGCGTAGACAATACCGTCTGTCATTGAGTCAAGTGACATGGTCGTGTTTCCGTCTTGTTCGTGACAAGGGGTCGTGTTATTGTAATATTATTGAACAATATGTTAGTTCCAAAACGATCTAGGTTCTGTTGAGTGGATGTTACCCTCTCTCCCTCTCACTTTCTCACTGAAAAAGAAGCCCGCTTTGAACTATTTAGGGCTTGGTTCCATTCTGAGTATCAATTTGACCCAACCAATAAAGCACGTGGATCTGCGACCCAGCCTCATTCGTGCATGAATTGTTCTAATTATTAGCCTTTGTTGTATTGTAATGTTACGGTATTGGACGATTAATTTCTTTATATATTGATCTGTACAGAAGAGAAACACGCCAGTCTCTAAGCAAGTTGTCTTAATGTGTGAACGAGATATTAGAGACAACAATGATGATCAAATGGTTGATATTAACTATTATCAGTATGACAAGTTTGTGTGGTAAGTTTCTAGATTTTAACTCTTTACTTCAATCATATCATCATGCAATTCCCTTTCATTTCCATGATATCATCATGCAATTCTCTTTCATTTCGATAGTAGCATCATGCAATGCCCTTTCAATTCGATGATAGAGCCACGCAATCCCCTTTCATTTCGATAGTAGCATCATGCAATGCCCTTTCAATTCCATCATAGCGCCACATATTATTCGCTGCTGTTGCTGTTTTCAATTTGATATTCATTCCAGCTCCCATGTGATTCGGGTTTTTTTGCATGTGAGTAGAGTAAGACTTAAAAACTTAAACTGAAATAAAAACAGGTAATTTATTATTTTAAAGACACGCTGTGTAAGAATTAGATAAAGAGGTCAACATTCCTGCTATAATATTTTAAAAACAGATAATTTCAAAATAATAATTAATGTATTGACAATTTCATTCAAATTACTTTAATCTGGACGACGTTATCACTGTTTGGCAGATTGTTTATTATCATAAAAAAAATGTTGCTGGTTAATCAAGACACATCGTCGCTACTCCATTTTTAAATCAAATCATTAAATGACGACCATGTTTCAGTCCGTTTACATCTTCGCCATCTGATGCCCTAGCGAGTTGATTATAGGTTTGTCAGCGGAGTTTCCTCCCACTGCTAAAGACGCCTATGCGCAGATTTATTGAAATAAAATTGAACCACGTGTTAGTCCCGAAATTGCCTAGTTTGTGTCGAGTGGACGTCAAACCGAGTTAGGTCTTACATACTGTAGCTTTAATATATAACATGGCATCATAATATATTACACGAAACTCTTACGTCCTTTATTCTATCGGGTGGGACGTAAGGAAGGTGTCCACCAATAAACCGTTTCGTGCGAATTTGCTGAATATTCTGTGTGACTGGTTTTCATTGGTAGGTTGATCCAGTGTCGACCAATCACAATCTGTGTATTACAGAATGCGCCGCGTGAGAATTGTCGCAACAATAAGATAGGAGTGGAAATTTATTTAGTCTGTCACCAGTTTTTTAAGTCAAATTAGTAATCAATCCGACTTCCGTTAGACATTTCTAGTCAAAACTCTAATCGCATAGAAATAACACATCAGATTAATCCAGTTTAATATTTCATTTTGACTTGAATTAAATGAGGTTTAGCTCCTTTAAGCTTATTCACCTCAACCTACTTCAACAATTTATTTGACTCAAAGAGGTAAAGCCCTTAAAATAAAATTACACACCAGACCAAGCTAATGCAACATTAGATTACGACATAAAGAGGTTTTGCTCCTTTAAGTAAAATTACACATCTCCTAATCCAACACTTTATTTAATTTAATGAGGTTTGGGGCATTCATGTATAATTACACAGCAGTCCAAGTCAAGATTAAAGAGGTTTAGCTCCTTTAAGTAAAATTACACACAAGTTAATTCAACACTTTATTTAACTCAATGAGGTTTAGCCCCTTTAAGTAAAATTACACACAAGACCAAGTTGATTCAACACTTTATTTAACTTAATGAGGTTTAGCCCCTTTAAGTAAAATTACACACTAGACCAAGTTAACCCAACACATTATTTAGGTTTACCGCCTTCAAGTAAAATTACACACCAGATCAAGTAAATTCAACACTTCATTTGACTTAAAGAGGCTTTTAAACACACCCAGGAATTAATATGTAAAATAACATCTACGTTCGTGAACGTTATTATATATTTTGTTAATTTAGAAACCAAAAATAAACCATGTCACATCTGATATATTTTTCAGTTGGCACGTATGTTTATTTCGATGAAAAGGTCAGTTTTGACGCTGCCGTGGTGAAGTGTAAAGATCTTGGTATGGAATTAGCCATGGCGTCGACTAAACAGACATACCACGCATTGTTAGATTTCATCAAAACGCTGTCAATGTAAGTAAAATTCTGCGGCAGTTGTAATTCGATATAAGAGTAGGCCACAGTGCCGTGCCCGGGCAAAATTTCCCTTATAGCACACTGTATGGCGTATGCCCGTCTTCATTAGCCCAGTTTAGGAGCAGAGCAGTGGGACGTTAAACTCCATTTCATTTCATTTCATTTCAAGTAAATTGTGACCCTTACTGGATCAAATGTAACCAATCTCGTGCGCCAAATAGAGTACAGTATACTGTCTCCATGAGAATGATGCAGGCATTTGCTTAATTTTCATATCCGGAGTGGTTCCCCTATGCCAGTGATGCTGGACGGAGGGACTTACAAGGACAGCTGTCTGGTCTTTCGGATGGGACAGAGGTCCCGTGTAAACATTGGCGTGCACTTAAAAGATCACTCGGCAGTTGGAAATCGATATAAGAGTAGGCCATAGTACCACAACCCCACAGCACACTGTACGGCGTAAGCCTGTCTTCATTAGCCTAGTCGGAGATGAAAAATAGGATGTTAAACCCGCGTTTTATTTCATTTTCATTCTATAACATTTGATGCCTTTGTAATTTTAAAATACCAAGCATTACGAGTTCATTAGCCCAGCAATCAGAGCTAAAAAAGTAGGATGCTAAACTCCATTTCATTTCGTTTCATTACCAAACATTGTTATCAAATTTGTATTGTGTATTATATAATTAAAGCGACGAGGAAGGGCTGTGGTTTGGACTGGAGTATAGTTCTACCATGAACAGATACAGGTGGCTAAACAATGATTTATTGGTAAGGGGAGACTGGCGTCGACTTCAAGCCGAGGATAAGGATTGTGTTACTATGAAGCATAGTACTTATAAATGGGCTACACGTGAAGCGGATAGACAACGCCCTGTTATTTGTGAAGACCCTGACAAAGGTAAACGTAGAACCTCACCACGACCACCCTCGCTCCTTTGGACGAGATCCCTCCATTGGCCGAGAAAGTTCATCCAGTCTTTTCGGCGAGGTTTCCCCTTGTCAGTGATGCAGAACGGAAGGTCTGACAAGAACAGCTGGGGTGGGACGAAAACCCGAGGTCCCGTTTACACATTGGCGTGCACATAAAGATCCCTTGGCAGTTGGAATCGATTTAAGAAATGTCCGGTTATCTGCCCTGGTAGACTAAAAGAGACAGTAATTCCCATCCCGTTAGATATTTCATGGCAAAAATCTCACGAGATTCCTAAAACTTGAATTCGTAATTAGGAGAATGCCTAATCGGCATTCTTATTACCGGACTTAATAACTAAGATACCCAACATAAATGAAACGAAGTGGTGTTTAAAGCCTACTCCTCTGCTCCTAACCTGGGCTAATGAAGACGGACAATCGGGCATACGCCATACAGTGTGCTATGAGGAAAATTTTTGCCCGGACAGCGGTGCTACGGCCTACTCTTTTATCGAATTCCAACTGCCAAGGGATATTTTACTTGAACGCTAATATGTACACAGGACCTTGGTTTTTCGTACCATCCGAACGACTAAGCTGCTGTCCTTGTCCGGCCCTCCACCCTGCATCACTGACAAGGAGAAACCACGCCGGAAAATCGGAATAAATTTTCTCCGCAAATGAAGGGATCGAACATCCAACCTCCGGGCTACCGAGCCAGCAGCTTCTTACCCACTTAGCCACGTGATCCCCCGATACCGAACATACGAAGAATTCGTGATGACATTAACTTGTCTTAGATATAAACTATACGCATACTTATGGAAAACAGTAGCTGATTTGCCTAAAAGTTACTAAATGCCACTTAAAGAATATAATTTGCTTCAATTGTTCGGATAGAACTAAAACTGTTGTCCTGGCAAAATTCTCCTGCCTGACAGTGCACATTTAACCACAGTAATTAAATTACCATATATTTCTATATTCGAGCTTTTAGATCTATTGTGGTCTATTTTAAGATTCCAAAGAACAAAGTCATTCGTCCATTAAGCTTCATTGCCTTTTAACGTTAATAATTTACATTAAAGAAACCAATTCGCTATGCTACATTCATATAAGCTTTTAGACCCAATTCTAAGATTCCAAAGGACAGAACTACTCGCCCATTAAGCTTACTTGTCTTTTAACGTTCAGCATCTTATCAATTCCATATTAAAGAAACCACTATGCTATGTGATATAGATTTTTCTAACGTCTGTAAGTCCATTCATATACCTGCATGCAAGGTACATATATAAGTATTTTAATGGTTAAAGCTGAGTATAAAAGTTGAGTTCCTACAAAAGTAGTATTATTAGTATACATTAGCACACCATATACCCACTTATGTTAATAGCTATTCCCTTGAAAATAATAACGATGCATGGACATTAAATTCTAACAATTTGTCCTTTTAGAAAAGAACTGAACTATAAGGAAGGTATACATTATTAATTCATAAAACATTTTAACTAATTACTATTCAATGTATGTCTCTTTAACAAGCCTCCGAGCATTCACCCGAACCTAATTGAAACTTGAAAAGGAATATTGTTCGCCATCCACAGGAATTAATGTTAGTGTCGATGCGGTTAGGGTGGCAGATAATAAACGTTCACTAGTAAACGAAAACATATAATTTATTAATTTCGCATAAGTTAAGTATATTAGCAATTAAATTAAATGAAATGGGAGGTTAACGTCCTACTGTTCAGCTCCCTGTTTGAATTTAGTAATTGATGTGTTATTTTTTTTTTAATTATATAAAAGCCACTTTGAAAATAAAGGTATACACGACACTATTTATCAGACCCGACTTGGTCTAATAATCAGTAAAATAATCCAAATGTTGGGTTGCTGAACAAGCTAATTAAAACACAGTTCCCATTTCGTTTCGTTTTTTTTATAGTTCTAAATTTCATTTTACTTGTGTTCACTACACTAGGATCTGGATGAGTTGTTATATAACCCGCGTTCTGTTTTATGTGAGGGATTAGCCAATGAAAAGGGTTGTTGCTATGAGTTCTTGGCTTGCGATGTACGAACTGTGGGTATTCCACTAGAAACATCAACGCTGGTTGGTTAATCAAGTCAGGGTCAAAAGTTGCTATTATGACCCCAGACGCGACCTCCCATTGCAACCAGTCAGAGGTCAAGGAAAGTATAAAAAAAAAACGAAACGAAATATAGATCTGTATTTTAATCAGATCGGTTGCTGAATAACTCTAGTAAAGTTATTCCCAATTCTTAGCTGTTGTAAATATGGAACCAGTTAGATACGCAACTAATCCGGTTTCACTGACGACTCACGAGCCGCAGCCCGCGACAATGACCTCGTAGCCATGGAACAAACTACAATTAACTCGTCTAAGGGGTGGGGGCGACATTTCGTGATAGATACCATTTGACGTATATCTGGCATAACTGGAGGTCACTTTGATAAAACACAGATTTAACACAGAATAATAATATGACATACCAAACACACGTGCTGCGTTTTAGTTTTACCATTTTAAAATAATCAGCTGTACACAACTTTTGACAGGAATGTTTAAACAGGCAAACAAATTGAAAAACAAAAACTGTGACCATCAGACGCCAAAATATCAAAATATTTCGTTTATTTTTTTTAATATCCAAAATTATGTTGGGCTGTTTTCAAACAGAATTTGGAAGCGAACTTATCAGTAGCCTCATCATAATTAACAGTTCGTGACAGGCCATTTTCCCATGCTTAAATTTGCCAGACCAAACGGGGTAATAACCTTCTCCCTGGCATATTAGTCACGAATCACGCTGTCAAAAGGTTGGCAAATATTGAAAAACATCGAGATTTGTCATATCACACGAAGAAATGAGAGAGAGAGAGAGAGAGAGAGAGAGAGAGAGAGAGAGAGAGAGAGAAATGGGGTTTAACGTCCACTCGACACAAACTACGTCATTTCGGGACTAACAAATGGTTTAATTTTATTTCAATAATTGGCTTGTGCGTAGGGGTCTTTAGCAGTGAGAAGAAACCAGAGGATCCGGAGAAAACCCACGAGGTTGGACAGGCAACTCTACTCCTTGTACAACCTGGAATTCGAAACCGCACCAGTTGACTCGGTTCTTGGTCCAAACATTTATTCAGCTTTCTTTATGATCTTTACAAACAAATTATACATTTCCATGTCGATTATCTTTGTAATCAATGTTATTTACCTTTAAACATTTCAGAACCACAATTTATTCTTTTTCGTAGCAACTTAAACTGCACTGTAGCGCAGCAACTTTGTGCAAATCACAGCTACCGGTTCCCTATTGTTCGAGCTGAAACAGATCGACTGGCTCTGATAAATTTTATGCAAAATGAGTCCATGTAAGTTATATTAGTAGCGATAATCGGAATCGGGCTCAATTTATTCTCTGTATGTGTGATAGGTGAATAGGCATATTGGCAAACATCTTTGGACCATCATCCATATACCGTCAATAGCCAATTTCATCAATCTATTATCAATCTGTCATCGATTTATTATCAATCTATCATCGATCTATTATCAATCTATTATCAATCTGTTATTAATCTATTAATCCAGTATTTAATGATATATTACTACTTTATAATTAATGTAATTTTATCAGTTATGTAGTATTACTTTATTATTACTCTATTAATGATTTATTATTACCACTTTATTATTACTTTATGATACTTTTTGCCCTTTATACTACTATGCTTTTACTTCATTATCATTTCATGATCACTTTATTGCCACTTTATTTCCACTTTATTACACCATAATTATTACTTTATTTCCACTTTACTATTACTTTCTTGTCACTTTCTTATTATTTTATTACCACTTTCTTAATAATTTACTACCACTTTGTTTTTATTCTATTACCACTTTATTATTATTCTATTACCACGTTATTATTACCCGGTTACTGCTCTATTTTTACTTTATTACCTCTTAATTACCACATTATTATTACTTTATTATTACCTGATTGCCTCTTTAATATTACTTTATTATTACTTTGTTATTACTTTATTATTACCTGATTGCCTCTTTAATATTACTTTATTACTACTTGATTACCACTTTATTATTACTTTATTACTACTTAATAAACACAAAAACATATTATGGAACACAATTACTATTTTAATTAAAGCGACGTTTCGTTGAGGATTCTCTCAACGTTTTCAAGCGAATGGTTGAAAACGTTGAGAGAATCCTCAACGAAACGTCGCTTTAATTAAAATAGTAATTGTGTTCCATAATATGTTTTTGTGTTTATTACGTATGTCAATTGCTAAATGCCACTCAAAGAAGTTATTACTTCTTGATTGCCACTTTATTATTACCTGATTACCACTTTAATATCACTTCATTATTACCTTATTACTTTATTACTACTTGATTACCACTTTTTCATTACGTTAATATTATGGTTACAGATTGTATTTTTGTGAAAATATGGTAAAATGTAAATTTATATTGCGAGTTCTTGGAACAATTTATTGTCTGGATTCAAAAAGTATTAATAGTATTAATATATTATTTATTCTGGTATTAATGTAGTATTGTTTTCATTATTAATCTATTTAGTATCAAATTGAAGTATCACCAATGAACAGGTTCTCTGTTTCGGGTCGAATTATATCCTATCGGATTGGAGAATGAGTCTCGGTTTCTTTGCGGATTTACGTCAGAAAATTCGCTTCTGTTCAGATCTGATTCCGTTTTGAGCATGTACGTCACTCCGACCAGAACACTGGAAGTTTAGTACAAGATCTAGTGAATATGACTTCCGGGACGAAATTAATAAATTGATAAATTGTTATGTTTCAGAACGAGGGATATGTTCTTGGGAATAGAAAAAACGGAAGCTGGTAACTTTCAGTGGTTAGATGGCGTAGATGTGGAATACTATGCCTGGCAAAACATAACAAATTGTCCTCTCAACATCAACATCCAGCATGATGGTTTCTATTGTGGAGAGAATGTATCTAGACCTTATATCTGTGAAAACAATGTGTCTAGTATGTTTCTTCTTGATAAATAACAGTCAGGGTATCCTCTTCGATATTATTTATAGCTACCTCTGTTTCCTCTCAAATAATAACAGTTATTTCATCCTATTCGATATAAAATCTCCTCTTGTTTGTCTTGCCAAATTAGGTATCACGGTGGCGAAGCGGGTACAACAGCTAGCTCGCTAGCCTGGATTTCGGGAGTTCGATCCCTGCATTGGCCGAGAAAGTTCATCCGGGTTTTTTGCGGCGTGGTTTCCCCCACACAAGAACAGTTGTCTAGTCGTTCGAATGGACGAAAACGTCCCATGTACATATTGGCGTGACAGTAAAAGATCCCTTGGCAGTTTGAATTCGATATAAAGGTAGGCCGTAGCGCCATTGCCCGGGAAAAATTTCCCTCATAGCACACAGTATTACGCCCGTTTTCATTAGCCCAGTTTGGGAGCAGAACACTAGGACGTTAAAGCCCATGTTATTTCATTCCATTTCTTGCCATATCAGGGAGGTAGGGTGGTGCGCCTATACCGACCAACACTGGGTTTGAACCAGGTCAGTGTGCAAACTCTGTATTCGCCTGTCCGTTGTTTGTTAATTATCAGGTCATTTCATGACCCCATATATGGTCGTCTCTGTACACAGGCTTACAATCTTACCCACCCGTGGACGTTGGTTTGCTAACCTGGATGTCGCCTGTTAGATCCCTGCTTTGGCCGAGAAAGTTCACCACGACCCCCCTTGAAAGTGTTGCAGTACTGGGGGCCTGGCAAGCGGCAACGTATAGTCGTTCAGATGATACGAAAATCTGCGGGTGACATACATTCTTATTACCCTTCTTAATGTATAAATATTGATTCTGTTACAGCAGGTTTTCAGGCGTTGCTCTTCACCAAGATATCTGCAGCTACCAACATATCAGCTCTACCAATAACAGAAACATCTGTGTTAGTAAAAACACAATGCGCCATGTTGTGTAATCTTAACTCACAATGTTATTATTTTACATTTAACTTACAATATTGTAAACACTATGGTAACATTACATATACTGCTGTACCCACTGGTGTTAACCTGTGGTCGAAAGCAACTGCTGTATCGTCTGCCACTGCTTCAATAGGTTAAACTTTATGGCAATATTACATATACTGTTGTGTCTACTGGCATTAGTTGTGCTTATAACACCATTGTTCTCGGATTAACTCTCAATTAGCGGCAAATTTGACACCAAAGCCTACCGGCAAAATGGGAACACCCCTACAAAACTTACCCCATTGTGTTGTTTTAATATATGTTGTTATTATCTTTATTAAATATACATGTATATAAATCCTACGACGTCCTATTATTGCCATAAAGAGATAAAACTTACACCATCATTGTACATATTATAGGAATATAACTTTAATACCCCTTATGAAGCGTTGATATTTTGATTTACTAGTACGAGAAAATGCTGTTATAATAAACACAATGTGTTATGCTATGTTATAATAAATACACGATGTGTAATGTTATAATAACCACAATGCGCTATGTTAGGTTATATTATATTAAAAACATAATGTTATGTTATAATTAACACAAAATGTGTTATGTACTGCTATGGTAAACACAGAGTGTTATGTTATAATAAACACACAATATGTTATGTTACAATAAAACACACAGTGTGTTATGTTATGCTATGGTAAACACACAATGTGTTATATTATAACAAACACACAATGTGTCATATTATGTTATAACAAACACACAATGTGTTATGATATGTTATGATAATCTTACAGTGTGTTATGTAATGTTATGTTATGGTAAAAACAGAATGTTATTATTTTACATTTAACTTACAACATTGTTAACTTTATTTTAATATCGACTACATAATGGCCGGAGGTGATGTTTATTCCCTACGGAATAAACCTATTGTTGGCCGAAAGACGAAAGTGATGATAATCATTTATAATAATATAACGGATACCCCTACCCCTGCACCAACTTGTAGTTTCGCGTGTCCAACCTCGTGAGTTTTCTTCGGGACCTCGAGTTTCCTTCCACAGCTAAAGACCCCTACGATATGTTAGTCCCGAAATGACCTAGTTTGTAGCGAGTGGACGCTAAACACCATTTCTATTTCTCTTTCTATCTAATTGTTATTTTCTGTGAACCAGGTTGATATATATTTAAGGCTGGGCGTCCGATACTGATTTGTCACGTGTACGTCAGTTATTTTGGCTAGTTTCCCTTGCGTACCCTTTGCTTGTTTATATTTATAGACTTCGAATTTGCATTTAAAGAATGCGAAACAAACAATGGTCCACGCATTAACCTTTCTCCGAATAATAACGTTCAGAAACGCTCAACGAAACGTCGCTTGAATTAAAATAGTAAATGTGTTCCATGGACAACGAATTTGATTTTTTTTTATCGTGTTGTCCGATGTATTATACGTCATTCGCGTTTACGGAATGATCTCAATCATTGAACTATTTGTTGATATTATTTTTTTTTCTGCAACTCCAACTCAACCAATTAAATTTATTTGTAAAGAAACCTTTTCTTTCAATTTTCATACGTCCACAATCATAATGTGGACGTGTTATGCCGTCTCCCCTACATGGGTGTATGGGTACGTGTGTAAGTGGGGTTGTGAGTTGGCTGGGGGGCGGGGGTACATGTGTCGCCCCTACCACAGTACTTCGTAATGGATCGCCCCGAAACATTACATGCCTATTCCTTATAGCCTCAGGATAATCCATATTGTATTTTATGCACACTCATCCCTAAGGGCCATGGCCACACTCATTTTATCTGTGTATCGTCTACAGGCCGCATTTCTTAATGGAACGGAACGTCTTAAAAACTTTGCATATTTATTCCTTATACACTAAGGATGATCCCGATTGTTTTTGGTGGTTGTCCAACCCCGGGGGCAGGCCACGTCCATTTTGTTGTTTGTATGTCTGTGTGATGTTTACAGGGGTCAATTCTTAATGGGTCATCTTCGAACTTCGGACGGCAACTGTTGATTTTGGTGCATGTCCAACTACAAGGTAATATTTGGTAATATTTTGATAATATTTTGGTACTACTTTGTCTGTAAATACTTTACAAGTCGCGAGTATAAAAATAACTTTTTTTTCAAATTCGACATCACCAATCATTTCAATAACAGAATTGTACCTCCTTATATTGGACATTCCAATTTGTGTGTTTACCGTCTACGGGCTGCAATGCTGAATGGATCTTCTTGGAACTTGGTATATTTATTCCTTATATCCTACGGACTGCAACTATTGATTATTGTGTATGCCTCAACCCCCAGGGGCAGATATGCGCCAATTTGTTGTGTTCATCCCCTACAGACTACAATTTTGGATAGATAATCCTGGAACTTGGCATATTTATTCCTTATACCCAAATGTCGGCAACGTTTGATCGTGGGGTCGTGTAACGCCCACATGTTTTTTAATATCTAGTCTGGCAAAACAAACCCAACACCTAGCCTTATTTCCCTTCACTCGGCAATCCTCGAAAGATTTCGGCACCTACATCTAGTCTCGGCTGTATGACGAATTCCGTCATATTGGAACTACTTTAAAGGTCCCGAATGAAACATGGCTGCGCCCATAGTGTCTTGGAACTACTTTAAAGGTCCCGGATGAAACATGGCTGCGCCCATGGTATCTCGTTTGTTTGTAATAGCGTCAAGTTTTCCTGTTAAAGTAAACCGGTAGCCGCATCGCAAAATCGGCGTAGGTATATATCACTTACTGTCATACAGCCGAGACTAAATGTAGATTCCGGAAGCTGTCGAGATTTGCCGAGTGATTTCCCTTTTGTCATATTACAGTCGTTGCAGCCATTTCATATTTCATTCACTTTATGTTAAAGCGGGAATTTCATATTTTCTAAGAAAGTCAAAACATAATTATTTCTATGTTTTTGCCTCAAAAGGTTGTCAACTCATTATTATACCACCATGGGCATTTTTTCATAGGTATTGTTATCACCAACACAGGCTGTCACAGGACATAATGACACAATTACCTTGTTTTCCCATTCCCCTCCATGTAATGGCGATCTTCAAACGTTTGAATTTGAAGTTGAAAATGATATTTTTGTCCATTTCTCAACTGACAATAGTGCATTACAGGATTAATAAGATTATTCTTTAACAAGGTAGGACTGTTTATAGATACAATCTATTTTAGTATTTTATTTTAATACATTTTAAAAATATAACTTAAAAATATGAAATTTGAACTTTAAAAAGTACCATATCAATCAAAACAGGAATCGTGAATTTTTGCAGAAGGGGGCTTTACAGTTGACAACACATGGTGCCATCATCGTCGCTTAATTACGTAGGCATACATACACACTGAGCTTTTTACAGGCAGAACCCCCCCCCCCCCCGATCCTCCCCTGAGAATGTGGATGTATCCTGTTTTACCCTTGTTTATAAATATTGTATTTAATATATAATGTTTCTTATTGTTGTATTCCAATAAACATGCTTCATATATAGTATACCGACCCAAGCACTGAATCTCTGACCTGAAGCCACGGTGGTTCCCTAATCCAGAGGTCTTGCATTCGATCCCGGTATTGGCCGAGAAATCTATCGGGACTTTTTATCAGTGGTGTAGAACGGAGGACCCAAGGTCCGATGTACACGCAAAATAATCTCTGACAGTTGAATTTCGATGTAAAGGTAGACCGTAGGCCACTTCTAGACAAATTTCCCCCATAGCACATTACCATGCCGATCAGCAGTGAATATTCGCTTGGCCGCTACAATAACTAATGGGATGACATAGTCCCCAGTATTAACTTTTTCTTCCGACAAAATAAATTCTAAAACATTTTTTTAAAGTATAAGAAATATAAATAAAGACGTTTGAAGTATCTGTAGTTAAAAATATTTCCTATTTAGTGTAAATGGGTATTAAAATGAGTAAAAGGCATAATTTTGCTCGAAGCAGTTACGTGTTATGTAAACAACGCACGCGCCATTGAGCCAATGACTGACGCCGCGTGATGTCATTGCACGTGTTGAAGACAGTCATTTGTGACAGAGATATTATAAGTATGTGTTGTAAAGAGGAATAATGCGTTACTCAAGTGTTAGCTTCCGGTTATGGATGGATAGGTAGGAATCTCATAATACAAGATGGACACGACGTATGATTAAATATGTAGTACCCGACTTATCAGGATCATTGCTAAGAAACCACAATAACTCCAAATCGTATCTTTCAACCATTTGTAGATAACGATTGGTATAAAAAAGGAAACAGGTCTGTGTCTGGTCAGGTACTCGATCTATATAGTATGACTAAAACTAGTGAACTTTATTTGTAAATTGAAGGAACCGTTAGTACCGACAATCACAGGTAAAATATCAAGGTTCCCTTATTAATGCAAACAAAGAGAGAGTGAGAAATGGGGTTTAGCGTCTACTCGACACAAACTAAGTAATTTCGGGACTAACATATGGCCAATGCATGTATTGAATACACGACCTCCAGATTAGCGAGCCAGCGTCTTATCCACTTAGCTAACGTGACCCCATATCTGTGTGGAGAATTGCTTTACTTGAGGAAATGTGTATGGCGAAAATACAATAATAACACAGGTTATACATCGCATATACAATATTTATACATCATCAAACATTGGAGATACAATATTAATAAATAGTTTGGTAATAAATCAATTTAACGGAATGATTAAGAAGGAAAGTGTAATTGGAACAGATGGTATCAATAAACATTTCAATGGTTGGAGAGAGAGAAAGAGAGAGGGAGAGAGAGAGGGGGTTAATGTCCATTAGGCACGTGGTTCAATTTTATTTCAATAATTCGCTTGCGCGTAGGGGTGGGAAACAACCCACGAGGTTCGGCGGGCAAACCTACTCGTTCACGTACAACCTGAAGATCTGGCTTTTGACCCTATGACGCCAGACACTGATTAGTCAATCAGTCTTGACGTTTCTAGTGGTTTACCAACAGTTCCCGTGCATTGCACGCCAACACATCGCCGTAACAGACCGTTTCATTTGCTAATCCCTTGCATCAATGACAACGAAAAAAGATTAGGATGTATCTAGAATTCAATTTGGGGTCTGATCGATTCAGATATACGTCATACAGAGACTCATTCGTTGCTTTGTTTCCTCAATTTATTTAAAGATAATTCGCAAAATTTTGATTTGGGGGCAACGCTTTTCACCACACAGCTATTATTTACCATTTTCTATTCGTTCAAAATAAGTTATTATTGCCATATTAATATTATTATTGGGGGGTTGGATGGCCGAATGGTTAACGCGGGCAGGCTGTATTGAGTCAACTGGCGTGGTTTCCATTGTCCGCTTGTACATGACCAAAACATTATTGTAGAGATAAGACTGGAATATCCAGAAAATTAGATATCGATCCGTTTTGACCACACGGAATGAAAACCATTCCCAGCCATTATGTAGTCCACGTTACCATAAAGTTTACAATGTGATAAGTCAAATGCAAAATAATAACATTGTATGTCATTATTACATAACATGCCGCATTTTGTTTTTATTATACCAGAATATTCTTGTAGAGGTAGAGCTGGAATATCGATAGCTGCAGACAGATGCGTGAAGAATGACTCCGCAGCACTTGCTGAAACGAAGGGTACAAAAGAGTACCAATATTTGTTAATAAATTTGTAGCAAACATAGAAGTAACTGGGGCGTTTTTCTTTGTGTTTTTTTTAAACAATATTTTATTCAGAAATTGAAAGGGATTGAGGAACAGGCATAGCCTATATGACCTCTCTTTTATAGGGGTGTGTTCAGGAGTTTGAGCATCAAGGGTTACATTGTGGAGAGGGGGGGGGGGCACCGTGGTTAGGCGGGTTCGACATTCACTTGTTAACCTGGGGGATCGATATTCGATTCCTGTAATGGACCGAGAAAGTTCATCCAGATCACCTCTGGCTTGTGGCTGTGGTTTCCATCCCTGGTGTGAGCGTATGTGGCATGGAGATAGGGGCGCTTTCTCAACCCCGTGGGTTTCATCCGGACACTCCGGTTTCCTCCCACTGCTAAAGACCCCTACGCGCAAGCGAATTATTGAAATAAAATTAAACCATATGTTAGTCCCGAAATGACCTAGTTTGTGTCGAGTGGATGTAAACCACATCTCTCTCTCTCTCTCTCTCTCTCTCTCTCTCTCGCACACTATATTGCGTACGTCCGTCTTTCATTAGCCCGGCCAGGCGCAGAACAGTAGGACGTTAAACCCCATTTCATTTCATTTCATTTCGACGTTAGGGCTTTGGGAATAACCCAAGAATGTTATAAAGTCAGAAGGTCTGAGACAAGATTTCAGCTGATTTAGTTACACGTGTGTATAGGATTAGAGTGGAGTGAGGTCAAAATGACGGCATGCTTCACACGTCTGTAGGAGTGAAAAAAGAATTATTTGCGGGGGCACGGGATGGTCCAATCCCTCCACCCCCCCCCCCCCTCTGGTCACGCGTTTGGGGGATTGGCTAAAAATGTTATCTAAAAACCAATGTCAACCTGGTCAAAATAATTTGCTAAAGGTGCCTTTAACCCAACCCAATAGTGTCAGGTACCGAGATGATCCTGGTTTACAGTGACGCACCTGTTTGAGGTCAGCACACGGCCCTGAATTTTGTCAAATGGTGACGATCAGCGGCGTATTGGGCCGTCGGGCGAAGGGCCAAAGGCCCGTCCGGATGATCACTCGAAGGGCCGGTCGGACAAAATATGAAAAAAAATAATTTTGTCCAATTCGTCTAAAAAAAAACCCAACCTTTTTCTGCTGAACATTATATGGGAGAGGGGGGTATTGGACCGGCCTGGGGCCATGCTGATCATATTGGTCGGTGGCTTTAACGGGCCGCCACGCCATCACTGGAGCCTGGAATCGGCTGGGATAATAGACTATCTGGGTCGGGTGTGCTGGGTGTGGGTCAGAATTCGGAATCCTGCAATGGGGATACGAATTTCAACCGAAAATTTCATCGGATTCACCCGACACTGTCTCCCGCAAATTTACTAATTATTAAGTCACCTGCACCCTGTTTGTGGGGATACGCCAGAATCCAAAATTAAAAAGCAGCTTTTATGATTTTCATTTTCGTCACTCTGTACCAATGTGTTTCGTGGCCTTCCATCACAGGAGGAATCAACTAGCGCTCCCGACAACAAAAATGGGACATTTTTCAATGAAAATATTCCTACTGATTCAATGTTTCTAACTGGTTAATCAAATGGTCAAAATTTTCTCAACTAGTCCCATATTTCAACCAGTTAAATTCTCTTCACTCTTGATGATACAATAATAATATCTTAATTAATAATATGACAGGTTGATGGTTGTAAATTACTTGCAGGTCGTGGTTTTGGCCTAAGTTAATCGATTTATGAAATATATCATCTGATAGAGATTATAATCAGATATTGCACCAAATCGCATATTTGGGGTTCATTTTTCAAAAATCAGAGTAAAAGGGGCCGCTCCGACATGGGAGCCCGGGTCGGTTCCCGGTCCCAATCCGCCCCTGGTGACGATGAAAAGTAGATATGACAGCCTCTTAATGCCCACTTCTGAAAATAGACCATTTGTGCCATCGCATAAAAAGTCGTCGTCGGCAAATGAAATATATGTGAAATGTTTAATTGAACCCAAATACATACGTCAATCACAAATGTGTTTTGACCCATTTGGCCGATAGAAAAAACGGATATAATATAGACCAGAGGGAGAAGGGGGGTATTATCCGAAAGGTGGGCAAAAAGCGGGAGTTGACTTTTCTAGAAGCATTTTTCCTCAGGAATCCGAAAATGATGGGTGATCAGTCAGATGAGGGAGCGTTCAGGAGTTATCGAGGTCAAAAGGTCACCAGAAGTCAAAAAAGGCTGGCTTATGAATTTAGTCACTTCTGATACTGTCTGTTGCAGATTTCTTGTTGGAACGCAGCTGAATCATTGAATAAGTGACGAAGGATAATTTGTGAAACCAATTAATCAAATTATGATGTAATTGGAAAGGTCAAAAGGTTACCCAGGTCAAATTAGTAAGAAATAAGGATGCACTGAGATTAGGGGCAAAACTAATGTTATTTTCAATATGCAGTACAATTCTGCATGGTCTGGCGAAGTAATTTCATCCAAAATTAACGATTATGTTAAACGAGTGATATGTTACACCATAAGTATATAATCTATAAGTATATAATCGCGACCATTTTCACAAACTGGAAGTATTATTCGTTACCACTTCCAGGTAACCGATTGTGGATAGTGATGGACATTACTCGATATTCACGCCCATGCGTGCACATGACTCCTCATCCGATTCATCATCGTCACCATCGTTATTAGTATCGACATTAATTTCGTCGAAAACGTGGGGGATTTCTCCATCGTCATGAATCAACATTTCGGGAAGAAACTCTCGTTCCAATCATGTAGTGTTGGTGACTCCAATTCAAGCCTTGGCGAAGACGCACATCGCCATATCCTTACCACATTGTTGGCTCGACAACACTGGAGCTTGAGGGAGTTTTGCACGGAGTGGAAGCTAGAAAAGTCAACTCCCGCTTTTTGCCCACCTTTCGGATAATACTCCCCCTTCTCCCTCTGGTCTAATAAAGGAATGTGGAAATCGTTAAAATAAAGAAACCTACTTGATACATTGTTTTCACAGATATAAGGTCTAGATACATTGTCTCCACAATAGAAACCATCATGCTGGATGTTGATGTTGAGAGGACAATTTGTTATGTTTTGCCAGGCATAGTATTCCACATCCAAACCATTTATCCACTGAAAGTTACCAGCTTCCGTTTTCTCTACTCCCAGAAATACATCCCTGCTACTGAAACCGAACAATTGATAGTCCAGGGAATTATAGCAATGATCGTCGAATCGGAATGACAGATTAGTTGTGAATGGAAACACATCAGAACGGAATCGAAAATTGTTTTAACGTTCCGAAACTCTGATCTGTTGGGAGTTTACGGGTATCGGTGACAGTGGTATTGCGTTTAGACAAATAGTAACCATCCATTCCTCACGTTTACACTCTTACACAATAATAAAAATCAAAATAACAGCATGATTTCAATTTCAAAATAAGAACAAGGTTTCATACCCAAGAGCTCTCAGTTTTAATAATTTCCGCTGTTAGAAAGATGAACAAAGTATAGAGTTATGTCTCTTGTAACGAGAAGCTGGGTTTTTGTCCCGATTGGGCCGAGCAAATATGTCCTTTCAGAATTAATAGCTCGGCAATAGCACAATAGTAACTTAATTACATAGTAACCAATTTGATTAAAATACAGATCTATATTTCGTTTCGTTTTTTATATACTTTAGATGGCCTCCACTGTTGGAGAACGCTAGATCGAAGACGGTCCTACGCATTTTAGCACATACGGGGCCATATATAGATTGTGGGTTAGGGTTGGGGTAAAGGCTAAGACCTGTAGATTTCGACATAATCTCGAGATGTAAATAGGGCTAGCCCTAAACCTAAGCCAAGCCTAACCCGTACCATAACCCACAATTCACATATGACGTAATAATACGCGTAGGACCGTCTCCGATCTAGGGTTCTCCTCCACTGTTGCGAAGAAAAATAAAACGAAATTTTGAACTGTAAAAACCAAAACGAAATAAGATCTGTATTTTAATCAGGTTGATATAGTAACTTACATGGATACATTTTTCATGAAGTCTGTTAGAGCAAGCACATCTGCTTCAGTTGGAACTAAGGGAAGTTGGTAGCCGTTATCTGAACAGAGTTGTTTCGCATCTGTATGGTTATATACGGGATCATCAAAGAGAATAAATCTTGGTTCTGAAACAAAATTAGAAATGAAATGTCCTGCGTTTCTATACCATGCATACTGTAAGATATAATATACTTAACTTCTGTCTACTTTATGATATAAATATACTTAACTTATGTCTACTTTATGATCTAATATACTTAACGTATGTCTACTTTATGATCTACTATACTTAACTTATGATTACTATTTGTATGAACAATACAACTGAAATCCTTATACGGCATTTAGTAATTGAACATATGATATAAAACACAAATTTTTATGGAAAACAACCATTGAGTTTATTTTATGATCTAATATACTTAACTTCTGTCTATTTTATGATCTGGTATACTTCACTTATGTCTACTTTATGATCTAATATACATAACTTATGTCTACTTTATGCTATAATACACTTAACTTATGTCTACTTTATGATCTAATATACTTAACGTATGTCTACTTTATGATCTAATATACTTAACTTATGTCTACTTTATGATCTAATATACTTAACTTATGTCTACTTTATGCTATAATATACTTAACTTATGTCTACTTTATGATCTAATATACTTAACTTATGTCTACTTTATGCTATAATATACTTAACTTATGTCTACTTTATGATCTAATATACTTAACTTATGTCTCCTTTATGCTATAATATACTTAACTTATGTCTACTTTATGATCTAATATACTTAACTTATGTCTACTTTATGCTATAATATACTTAACTTATGTCTACTTTATGATCTAATATACTAAACTTATGTCTACTTTATGATCTAATATACTTAACTTATGTCTACTTTATGATCTAATATACTTAACTTATGTCTACTCTATGATCTAATGTACTTAACTTATTGTGTCTGGGCGTGCATGGGCGTGTGTGTGTGTGTGTGCGTGTGAGTGTGTGGGGGAGGGAATATAACAACAGTCATAGGTATCATTCCTATTTATAGTAACCGATGGCAATGGGATTAGATCTATATTTACCTTGTCCAGGATCTTCACAAATAACCGGACGCCGTCTTTCACATCTGCGTGTAGCCCACTGGTAGCTGAATTCATTTCTTATCGTCACACAATCTTTGTCCTGTGCTTGTAGTCTTTTCCAGTTTCCCCTCACCAATAAATCACCGTTTAACCACCGGTATCTATCTAAAGTAGGATTATATTCCAGTCCAAACCACAGCCCTTCATCGTCACTTTAATCACACAAGAAAATTAAAAGAAATGAAATGGAATGGGGTCCGAACTGAGCAAATGAAGACGGACATACGCCATACAGTGTTACTATGAGGGAAATTTTGCCTGGACAGCATCACTGCTGTCTACTCTTATATCGAATTCTAACTGTCAAGGGATATTTTACGTGCACGCCACTTAGCCACCGTGACCCCCATAACAGACAATAAAAGTATATTAGTTGTGTTGCTGCTCAAATGACAGGAATTATCGAAATGTTCCAGAATGGCAAGACTTGGAAGAGTTTGAAACCTGTATGAAACATTTTCGATTTATTTTCGTGGAACATTAAATAGTTTACCCATTGTCTTGTAGCACGCAAGGGAAGTAAATTCGGTGGTGTTTTATCACAAGAGGGCCAAAAGGTATTGAACAGAAACAGAAAAAGGTTTTTCTTTTTGTTTTTACACTTGGCTCTAGATGCTAAAGTTATCAACCGATTGACGTGGAATTTATACACATTGTTTTGTTCATGAGATAAATAAGCTGATAATTACTTTCAGACTTATTGCCCTTGATCACTTTTCAAAATCTGGCGGCCCTCCTTGTGACTAAAGTTATTATCCGATTGATTTGAAATTTATACCAAGTGTTTATGTTCATGAAACGAAGAATCCTATTCCAATAACTTGAACAGTTATAGCATCTGATTTCCAGCCCATGTTGTGCATATTAAATTTTAGCACTATGAAGAAATAGAATCCAGCCAAATTTTTATTATTTCTGATAATTACTTCATGGGTTGTTACTCTTGACCAGTTTTGGGTGATTTTTAAATGCCCCTACAAAAGAATAAATATGCAGCAACCTATGTTTTATGTCTGTCGGTAAAGGATATGTGAGAAGGGCTAAATGTCTAGAAATGGAATTTTTAACTTGTCATTAGTAATTATAGAGATAATGCCTTTCATAACGCGCAAACCCGACAGCCCGACAACCCGACAACCCGACACCACGACATTTTTACCCGACATCACGACATTTTTAGTGACGTAATGTCGGGTAAAAATGTCGTGATGTCGGGTAGAAATGTCGTGATGTCGGGTAGAAATGTCGTGATGTCGGGTTGTTGCGTTATGAAAGGCGACATCACGACATTACGACATGATACCAATCAGCCACCATACTTGGCAGTTATTTGACAAGAAAGATATTAGCGATTGTCAAGTACCTTTACAGTAATAATATCGCAGTCCTAGTCTGTCCCGCAATTCTATTCTGAGAATAAAATATTGTTTTTGAAAAATAAATTCTTAAATGAAAAATATACAAAGTTTCGATTGTGATGTCAATTTTAATGATACTCGATGATATGGCACGGATGGTCTAGTCCATTCAATATCTCAGCCATCCGATGGTCCAGAGAGTTAAGTATGGGCTTGTCATGCAAATAGTCATAGTGCATCTCGTTGAACAAAAATGGGCCAAATTCCCCGCTCTATTTTAATATGAGTGTATATAAACTGATTTTTAAATTCGTTTCGTTAATTTTTATTTTAATTGCTAATCAGTTCTGTTCGTCGAAATACGTAAGTATCACTGTTAATTAGAATCAACCAGTAATTCGTGTTTATAGTGTTGAAGGCCTCGGAAGAATAATATTTAGTTAAAGCTTTACGCCTTTTATGCAGCCATTGAAGACACAACATTTCGCGTCACGACAAGAGGAATCCATTGATCTATTTTAAAACACAAGAGAGGGTTTAACGTCCACTCGAAACAAACTAGGTCATTTCGGGACTAACATCTTGTTCAATTTTATTTTAATAACTCCCTCGCATATGGGTCTTCCGTAGTGGAAGGAAACCGGAGGACCCGGAGAAAACCAACGAGGTTGGACAGGCACCCCTTCTTCTCGTCAATTACAACCGGGGAGTCGAAACCACGCCAGTTGACTCAGGGACATATCTTACGACACAGTGGGCACGTGCTAACCATTCGGCCACCAACTACCCCGTTGTAGAAGCAGATATCATAGGCTATTCGATATATTTTGTCACGGGCAATTCTGTTTTATAATGCTGACTCAACGATATGACACATCTTATTGCATAAAAAAAAAATAAAAATACAACAGCATTCTAAAATGACACTTGGTATTAAACTACACCCTGCCTAGTGCACGATATAGCAGGATGCAGATTTCACTTACACTGACAGTGTTTTGATGAAATCTAACAATGCGTGGTATGTCTGTTTAGTCGACGCCATGGCTAATTCCATTCCAAGATCTTTACACTTCACCACGGCAGCATTTAAACTGACCTTTTCATCGAAATATACATACGTACAAACTGAAAAATATATCAGATTTGATTGGATGGTTTGGCTTGACGTTAATAATTTGAGACTGTGATGTGGTTTAAATATCCCTGAAATATATTGTAACGTTGAAGGAATGAATGGGGTTTAACGTCCTTCTACTTTGCATCGGGGTGGGGGGGCTAGTGGTCTAGAGTGCCGCGCTTCGACCTCTAGCTGGCCGGTCACCTCTGGCTTGCGGCTGTGGTTTCGAGCCCTGGTGTGAGTGTATGGGGCATGGAGATAGGGGCGCCTTCTCAACCCCGTGGGTTTCCTTCGGGCACTCCGGTTTCCTCCCACTGCTAAAGACCCTACGCGCAAGCGAATTATTGAAATAAAATTTTTAAGAAACATATCTTAGTCCCGAAATGACCCAGTTGTGTCGAGTGGACGTTAAAAACCATTTCACTCTCTCTCGCTTTGCACCGACTGGGCTATGGGAGACGAGCTTACGACATACAGTGTGCTATGAGGGAAATTTTGTCCGGACAACGGTACTACTGCCTACAGGGAGTCACGGTGGCTAGGTAGGTAAGACGCTGGAGGACGCGTGTTCGATCATTGCATTGGTCGAGAAAGTTCATCGGGATTTTACGACGTGGTTTCCTCTTGTCAGTGGTGCAGAATGGCGGGCCTGAACATGTTGGGATAAAACATTGGCGTGAACGTAAAAGATCCCTTTGCATTTGGAATTTGATATAAGAGTAGTCTGTAATGCATCTAAACGGGCAAACCTCATGAAGTCAAATAATGTGTTGAATTAGCTTGATCTGGTATTCTGGTGTGTAATTTTATTTAAAGTAGCTAAATCTCTTAAAGTTAAATAAAGTTTTGAATTAGCATTAGCTAAATTAGCTAAAAGGAGCTAATCCTCCTTGATTTAAGTAAAAATAAAATATTAATTAAACTGGGTTAATCCAACGTGTTATTTCTCAGTGATTAGAGTTTGGAACAAACTACCTAAAAAATTTACAACTTATTCTTGGGGACTTTTTTCTGGGTGATATATAATTCTAATTTATGTCTAATAATAATAGTTTATGTATAAATAAAATTCATAAGATTTTGAATTAATTTCAATGTTTACATGTATGTAATATCTGTATTTTAGTTTATTTCATTTGTATATTAAATTTCTGTACCATAGTTTGTATAACACACGTGAGCACTTACCACTTTCGATTTTAACCTAAAATCAGTTATGCCTAAGTTTGGTGACAGACTAATGAAGTAACACAAAATTTTCCATCAGTTTTACGTTTCGTTTGTTAACCTCACCTTTTCAATTAGAGAGGTTTTTTTTACATGCATGCCGAAACCAGCCAGTTGACTCAATGGCAGTCCGTATGATACAGCGCGCGCACGCTAACCTTTCGGCCATCCAAGCCCCCCAGCTGTTAACATAGTGTCATATAAAATGAAATGAAATGGGGTTTAACGTTCTGCTTCGCCATACAGTGTGCAACAAAGGCCCCCCTGTCAGGTCATTGACCAAGGCCTACACGAGTACGCGCCGAAGTCACCAAGGAAATTTTGAAAATTGACAACCGCAAACTCATATTCCAAGCATTTCAGACCAAAGCAGAAGAAGGCAAATTTTTGATTTCCTGATACAATTAGATAACAGAATGAGTGTGTCCTGTCCTCTCCTTCCTTCTTTCTTTTCTTTCCTCTCCCTCTACTTTATTTCTCTTTTCTTTCTTTCTTTTTTATCTTTTTTTCTTTATGGGCTTGAGCCCACTTTTTTTAATGAGCTTAGGCCCACCTGTCACGGACAGGTGGACAGGTGGGCCCAGTCCGGCACTGGTGTGCAATGAAGGAAATTTTGACCGGGCAGCAGAACTACGGGCTACTCTTTTATTGAATTCTAACTACCAAGGCATCTTTTACGTTCACCTGAATGTGTACACGGGACCTCGGTTGTTGTATCCCATCAGTACGAGGCTCTTTATGTGAAATAATCTAGAAACTTACCACACAGACTTGTCATGCTAATAACGGTTAACATCAACCATTTTATCACCATTGTTGTCTCTAATATCTCGTTCACACATTAAGACAACTTGCTTAGAGACTGGCGTGTTTCTCTTCTGGACAGATCAATATATAAAGAAATTAATCGTCCAATACCGTAACATTACAATACAACAAAGGCACAATTCATGCACGAATGAGGCTGGGTCGCAGATCCACCTGCTTTATTGGTTGGGTCAAATTGTTACTCAGAATGGAACCTAGGTTCATAACTTTCACTCAGAGACATAAACACGGTAACATTACAATACGACATAGGGACAATGATAAATAAGTCCTTCGCGAATATGCCACCCACCTTTTCTGTGGAAATTGTTTTGGATGGACATGCCTTGACTGCAAAAGGAACGCCTCTCGGAGCAATTAAATTACAACATGACAACGGCCATTAATAGATAAATCATGCTAGAATAGGAGGGTGGAGCCTTGGTAGCTAACGGGGTAAGACGTTGGCTCGCTAGCCTGGAGGGCGGGTGTTCGATCCCTGCATTAGCCGAGGCAGTTCATCGTGATTTTCCGTCGTGGTCCCATGTCAGTGGTGCAGGGCCTGAAAAGGACAGCTGTCTAGTCGTTCGGGTGGCACGAAAAACCGAGATCGCGTGTGTACATTGGCATGCACGTGAAAGGTCCCTTGGAAGTTAGAATTTGATATAAGAATAGTCCATAGTGCCGCTGCCCGGGCAAAATTTCCCTCATAGCACACTGAATAGCGTATGTCCGTCTTCATTAGTCCAGTCAGGAGTAGAACAGTAGGACGTTAAACCTCATTTCATTTCGAATTTCTGTTAGAATTGTGTTTGGTGGATATGCTTTGACGACTATGGGAACGCCTAGGCCCGTCCTCATTAGCCCAGTCGGGGCAGAACAGTCAGACCGGAGGCTCAATGCGTAGGGGTGTCCATCAAATGGGCACAAAACCAGACCCAACTTTTCTAAAGTAAAATTTTGCGTAGAATACGATGCCGAGTGGTAATCAGTCCGCCGCTCGCCGCTGGGGCGTTTTCGAGATATTCGATGTTAAAGGTCAAATGAGTTCATTTGCACTGAAAGTAAATGCGCAGTCATTCTTGTATCATGAAAATATGCTGCAAATGATCGAAAGTAATCACTCTTTCAACAAAAATCTAAACTTGCCAAATTCATCTTTGTTCTTAGTGACGCCGGAGGTGAAAAGGACCCAATACCGCTATTCCCACCTCTGTTCTCGGGCTGTTTTATTTTCCACCAAATGGAATCCTTTCTCACTATATTTGACACAAATTGATAATAATTCAACTCAATTTTCAAGTAGGATTTAGCGAGGAAATAAACATGCGGTTTGCGCATGTCCGGATCTCGTAATGGCTCTTCAGTTTAAACGTATTTGGTGCATGTTTTTAATCGCAAAATTCTACTTGAAAATAGTGTTGAATCGTTATAAATGTGTGTCACCTGTGGCAAGAAATGGTTTCTTTCGCGAAAAAAGTAGAATCAGGGTGAAAAATAGTAGGTAAGGATTCCAAAATAGCCTTAGAACAGAGGCGGGGAAGAACGGTATTTTCATACTGCAACTATATAAGGCCGGGTAGTCAAGACAGTTCCTAAAGGAATTAACACCACCACTACATATGTCCGGCAATTACATCGCTGTCAGTTGTTATATGTGACTGTGATAGGATATCTGATAATTCAAAAAAGTACATGTAGCTGAATGTCACTAGATAAGGGAATACGAGAAGAATAGAAGTAGTCTGTACATTCTCTTTGTTTTTCATTCTATACCTTATAAAAACACAGTAATGGACGGACTTTTGCTAATGTTCTCGTTTTTTTCTTATCTAGTGACAGTAAATTATTGTTTTGGATTGTTAAAATTCCTCTCACAATCTCGCATAACAACTTTATTGTCCTTTAAAACAAACATAAAACGGCCTTTAAGAAAAAGTAAAAGGCCGACGCGTTATCTGTCGGGTATGTTCCTTGCGGCTGTCCCTTTCTTTTATTTTTTTCTTTGTTTTTAAGTCTTACTTCTTATTATTAGTAATGTAAACGTAGCATTTTTTTCCAAAATGTTAAAACAAAAAATCTCATTTTTAATCATGGACAAAAGAGTTACTGAGTTAAACCGCTGCAGATCTGATTGGAGTGGGTGACCTTTTTTTTATACGTTTTACACTAATTATGTTTTATAAAATAGTATTGTTGACAGCTGTAGTGTTTAGACAATGCTCCAGTCTATGTATTTGTCTGTCATGTTGTCCGGAATAAATAACTCCGATTCAAACTAAAGATTCTCTATTGACAAAAACTAGGGTGATCACACAAAAGGGCAGAGAAAAAAGACGGAAGTAAGGCAACGTGAAGCTTAAAGATCAAATAGTACCACAAGCCTCGAAAATTAAAGTTCACCACCTAGACGCCCCGTCTTTTTTCTCTGCCCTTTTGTATGATCACCATAGTTTTTGTCAATAGAGAATCTTTAGTTTGAATCGCAGTTATTTATTCCGGACAACATGACAGACAAAAACCCCCAAACTCTTAGCATTAGTCACAAATCTTCCTCGTTCTCAAATGAGTAAATGACAAAGGAAGAGGTGTAAACAGGGCTAACCCTTACCCTAATCCTGGGCCAAGCCTAACCCTTACCCTAACCAACAATCACGGACTATGGAAAAACATGGACTATGGAAAAGCACGGAACATGAAAAAAAATTTTTCTGTAAAATATGTTTCTTTTTTTTTTTAGAAATTAAACAAAAAAACTTTTTATAAGATATTTTTTCTCTTCAGAGAATCAACAAAAAAAAAAAAATATTCATGAAATATTTTTGTTTTATTTTTAGAAAATAAAAAAAATCGTTTTCAGAAAAAAATCATTTTCAGAAAAAAAATTGTTTTCAGAAAAACATGTTAGTGAATTTAAAAAAAAAGATAATAAAAAATCCCCCCCCCCCAAAAAAAAATACATTGTTCATGAATTTTTTTAGAAGATGAAAAAAAATCATTTTCAGAAAACAAATCGTGAAAAATCGTTTTCAGAAAAAAAATAATTTATAAAATAATTTTTTTCAAAAAATATATCTAATTTATAAAAAAAAATTAAAAAAAAATAATTTACAAAAAAAAGTTTATATAAAACAAAAAGTAAAAATAATTTATAATTTTTTTTTTAAAAGATCGTTTATAAAAAGAAAATTAAAATAAATATGAATTGTTTGTAAATGAAAGTAAAAAGAATTAAATAAAAAATAGATAAAATATTAAAATTTCATACAAATAATATGTATTTGCTATGGCAGCCATAGTCCACCATAGACCACGGTCCCAAATTATAAATATGGAATAGACATTCCCCATACTCTGTACTCTAGGACACATTACATTCCTGACCACAAAGATGACATAATATGACAACTATGTTTATTAACCTATAGTTCAATTCATAGGCGTGTTATTTGGATTGCCTATAAATCTATCAACAATTATTAGTCAAGTCCATGATATTGTTATGAGAGAGAGAGAGAGAGAGAGAGAGAGAGAGCGAGAGAGAGAGGGGGGTTCAACGTCCATTCGACACGACATGAGACGGGACAGGCGACCCTACTCCTTGTCATGTAAAGCCGGAGAATCGAACCACGCCTGTTAACTCAATGACAGACCTTTGTTAACTATTCGGCCACCCACGCTCCCTGCTCCTTTTAAAATGATCTTGTGAAGAACGTGAAGTTCGGGTTGATGAATATAAAGTTAAAGCTACAATTTCATATTTTAAAGTTATATAAAATGTATTAAAATAAAGCCTCCAAATAGATGGTATCCATAAACGGTCCTACCTTGTTAAAGCTCCAATTTCATATTTTCTAATAAAGTCAAAGCATAATTATTTTTATGTCTTTTGCTCAAAAGGTTGTCAACTCACTATTATACGATCATGGGCAAAATTTTTGGGGCATTAGAAAGGGTGACACAGGGTGATTGAGGAAATAGTTACTCAATTACCTCCCTTGTTTTCCCATTCCTCTCCATGGACGGCCATCTTCAAACGTTTGAATTTGAAGTTGAAAATGATATTTTTGCCAATTTCTCAACTGGCAATAGTGAATTATAGGATTATTCTTTAACAGGGTAGGACTGTTTATAGGTTCAATCTATTTTAGGGCTTTGTTTTAATACATTTTAAAAATATAACTTAAAAAAAATGCTATTGGAACTTTAAACAATAATCCTATTATTCCTATAATTCACTATTGTCAGTTGAGAAATTGGCAAAAATATCATTTTCAACTTCAAATTCAAACGTTTGAAGATAGCTATTGCATGGGGGGGGGGGGGGTAGTAAAACAAGGGAGACAATTGTGTTATTATGTTAAGTGTGGGGAATAATGCCTATGATAGTATAATAGTTGAAAACTTATTTAGCAAAAGACATAGAAATAATTATTTTGACTTTCTTAGAAAATAGAAATTCTCGCTTTAAAAGATTAGGTGAGTAAGATAAGGCTAGACCATGTAGACATTTAAAAGTTTGCACCGGTAGCTAACATAATTTTAAGAGGATTAAACAATAATGGCTGATTCACAAACGAAAAAAAACCAATGATATTGGTGATATTGATTTATTACATTAATTTGCTATCACGAAGCTATAAAATGATTAACTTCTCCTAAAGTAAAAGTTTTTAGCTGTGTATCCGGTCCTAATTGTTCTCTCTATTTAAGGAAATAACGATTGAATAGAGATAATGTGTTTTCAGTCTTTCCCTTATATGAAATATAAATTCTTTGAATAAAGAGAGAGAGAGAGAGAAATGGGGTCTAACGTCCACTCGACACAAACTAGTTCATTTTGGGACTAACATATGGTTTCAATTTTATTTCAATAATTCGCTTGCGCGTAGGGGTCTTTAGCAGTGGGAGGACACCGGAGTGCCCGGAGGAAACCCACGAGGTTGAGAAGTTCTTTGAATAATGAGTTCAATTTTTTCATTTTAGTGTTTTAGTGAGATTATCCTGTAAAGTCACTTGTTGTGTTATTGTATTTCCTTGTAAAGAGAGAGAGAGAGCGAGGGAGAGAGAGCGAGAGAGAGAGTAAACGTCCACTCGACACAAACTAGGTAATTTCGGGACTAACATGTGATTTAAAGTAGCTAAGTCTCTAACTCAATATTATCCAAAATCTTCAATATTGAAAACACGAATTATTTGTCAATTTAAATCAAAATTGATGATGTGATCTTACCGGAAAAAGGTGGGCTTCCGATATCCAATATTTAAGACAAAATAAATATTTTACCATTGCAGGCGCGGACCCCCCCCCCCCCCCCTCTGCTCAGCTTTGAAAAATTTTTATGCGATTTTATTGGCGATTTAGACCTGTAATTTTGGAATTTACCTTCCGGAAATACGTCAGAATGAACCAAATTGAATTAATTTACCAAATTTTTCTGGGGGAGGCCCCCCCCCCCCCTTAATCGATTGAGCGCAATTAGTTAAGCAATTATCAAACCTAGACCCCCCCCCCCCCCTGCAAAAAATCCTGGATCCGCGCCTGCATTGGTCCACGAATCGTGTACCATAATCCGTTCAACCCCTGTTCCATCAAGAGACTCGAGGAACGAGGCTGGAAACAAAATCAAACGGGGCATGTAGACTAGAATAACTAGACGCTAGAAATTTGCATTCGAATAAACCTGCTGGCTTATTTCGCGGAACATAACTGATTTGGAATTAGAGTAAAAACGTAAATCATTGAATGTAAATCAGTATATATACATTCATATTAGAGTATTATATGAGTTGTGAACCATTTGCGTCAATTTCTAGGTCCCAAATGTTAGCGATTAAGCTCCTTTAAAATAATAATGAACAAGCAAACACGTGAAGCTGATATCCCCCGCCGAAATCCCAAAATAAATAGATGACAGTTATTAATTAATCACACATTTATTTTTTTTTCTCAAAAATATCGAGCAATCAAACTATACTGTAAGTTTCATCACTCTCTTTCAGATACAATCAGGTTTATCTTGTCCCAAAGCATCGACCAATGAAATTACTTATCTCCGGTTAGCTTTAGCTCAAAATGTTAGTCATATCCATGGGCTCAGTCAAGACCTTCACCGGATGAACATCTATATCAAGTTTAACCATTCTACCTCAATTAAAAGTAGAGTTGTTATGTTCCAATGTCTTGACCAATCACATTGTGTATAGCACTTTAGCCTAAGCAGAAAATTCTCACGATCGAGCTTTGGTTAATGAATCTATATTAAGAGTTTAATCGCTCTCACTTCATTATAACCAAAGTTATTGTGATCCAAAGAATCAACCAATCGGATTACTTATCTTTGTTTACCTATGCAGAAAATGCTCATCTTCGAACTCCATCAAGGTATCGACCTAATAAATACCTACACCAAGTTTGAACGTTCTAGGTCAATTACAAAGAGTTATTGTGTCCCAAAGAGTGTTAGGACAGCCTGGCTGACTGATGGACGAACCCATTTTAATAGTCCCCTGCTTTCTTCGAAAGCCGTGGGGCAATAAAATGAAATAGGGATTAATGTCTTACTGTTCTGCTCCGAACTGGGCTAATGAGGGAAATTTTCTATCCTGCATCACTGAGAAAGGGGAAACAATGTCGGAAAATCTGGATGCACTTTCTCTGCAAATTCTAAATGATCAAGACAAAAGTAAATATATGTGTTTTATTGGATGATGTATTTGAATATATTATTTTTACAGATTGGTAACAAAATGTGGCTTACATTCTTTACAATCAACTCATTCTGTTAACCTGACAATAAATAAAGCAAAGTGATGACTGGTTAATAGAGAGTAAATTATAAATAGAATTGTGCATCAAGACTTATGGTACGATATGTACAGCCAGAGCTAAAGAGAATTTGGTCATGACCTCATTTCACGTTGAATCCAGGAAACTCAAAAAGGTGCACAATGCGTCTTAAATTAATTGCCTGAAGAAGCCCCCATCTTACATCAATTGTTCTTTAGAGGAGTCTTGTTCCAGGCCGGTTGGGTAGGTCAGAAATTTGACATTACAAGAATTACCGTAACAGATAGGTAACACTAGCCTGAACACAGAATTCCTCAAACATCACAAGAGTTACAGTTACGGACAGGGTAACCCTAGCCCAAATCCCCAATTTCTCAAACGATCTGGAAACTGACAGAACCCCTCTCTGAGATGATTGGTTATTCTGTGTTATGACATCATGCGAACATTTCATTCAAATAGCTGTAACTGACTTGTATTTCACATCGGTGGCCTATAACATATTGACTCTTGGCTAACTCTCGATGCAATTAACAATATCCCATATCATAATAAGAAACTTAATAAAAAGAAATTAACCAAATAAATATGTGGGTGAAACCATTTAAAAACAACATGACTGATGCATGTTGATCATCTTCACAATGTCATTTTATATCATAACATCATTTGAAACCTAGACTACTTTGGCTGACTTTTTTGTTTGAAAATTGCCCTGTTACTCAGATCAAATTGTGACACATGGCTATTCCATGTTTCATCAGTGGAAATGAACTGAAATTAGGTTTAACATCCTACTTTTTTGGCATCAACCTAGACTGACGAAGATGACAAAACTATAGGATATTGGTTTAGCCTTCCCACTTTTCTCCACCGACCAAGGCTAATGAAAACAGCAAAAACATGGCCATGTGAGTTAACCTGATAATTTAACAGGTCAATGTTTATCCTGAAAGTTTATAGGTCATGTCTATCCTTTAGTTTAATAGGTCAATGTCTATCCAAGAATTCATAGGTCATGTATATCCTATAATTTAAAAAGTCAATGTCTATTCTACAATTCATAGGCCATGTCATCCTATAATCTAGGTTTGTCTCTAATCGATGCCATTAGTAATACAATGACATTGTGAAGGTAGCCCATCAACCATATAGGTTAACAAACAGTACAATAATTATTTTATCAGTGAAGCCTCTTCAAAATGCAAAATATTTATAAATAGCAAATTATGTTTTCAAAGATGGATACTATGAATAACAATGACAAGAACTGAAGTCCATTTTTTTTGGATGACAGAAAATCCCTGGGTGTAAGTTTTCAGGGTTTAATATAATTATCTTGTTCCATAGAGTAGGTTTAACCCTTTAGTACCAGGTAAAATATCGATTACCCAAGTTCCCGCAATTAGAGAAAGGTGATCCACGTTAAGATTTTGAAACTGCGAAACAACAGCTCTCTAGACCACTTGCAGTTATTCGCCAGACTCGTACGATTGGAATTGCTGGGGGGAGCGGTAAATATTGGGCAGCCCCAGTGCCAAATGGTTAATACATTTACTTATGTCATCTTAAAATTAAGAGAAATTGTTTAATACTTTTCAAAATGAAACAAATAATAAATACATTCTGGAAAACCATGTCTATCATGACTGAGCTCAACTTGATTAACCAGACTGGAAAATGCATTGAAACCATAGTGCGTAAATATCCATGCCTCAATCACCTGTGTTCAATAAAAAGTGCTTTGACCACATCTAGACATTGACCAATGTCGATATCCAAGCATCAATCATGTCCATTGCTGGAAACTATTAGCCAATCAGTGCATTGTAAATCCATAGGAAAGTGATCAAGACGGGACTAATTAAACTGAACAAGCATCAATCATGTCCATTCCCAGAAACTACTAGCCAATCAGTGCGTTGTAAATCCATAAGAAAGTGAGCAAGGCGGGACTATTTAACTGAACAAACCAAAAGACACCTGATTGAAGTATTCCTGATTACAAAATTGCAGCCGAGAGGAAATCGACACGGGAGAAATGTATTTATAAGCAATAGGGTGATTTTATTCAACAATATGAATTTATATTTTGAGTTTTAGTCAAACAGTCATTCCATAACAAGACATATAAATACAATAATAATATAGGAATGAAAATAACATAAAAAATTGTCCCCAGTGACAAATAGTTTTAAACCAGCTAATAAATCATTCGCCCAATAATACGTAACACTTTTAACGCACAAACTGTGGCTGCTGTATCCAAGGTTACAGTCTCTCTTAGCTAAAACAAAATGGTGGTCTATTTCTAAACCTAATAAAACACCCCTTCATTAAATAATGAACTTACCCAATATTGTTTTATTTACATATAATCAATGGAGAATAGTTCATTATTTGAGGGGAGTTAGTTCTATATATAATATCAACTAGTCACTATTTTGAAGTTTTAACCCATACTAAAAAACTCACAGAAAAATAAAAGCTTCTAGAAATAAATAATTTTCTTTACACAAAAATTAATTGAGAAACATTTCCCCCCGGAATATTCGTCAAAGACATGTAATTTTCAGCAGCCACAAGTCGCACAGTAGTTATATACAGCACAGTCTGAAGATAAGAATTACTGGATCATTTTTCTAAAGCCTTGGATAACCAGTCTAATCCTTCATATAATCCTGTACCCTGTGTAGCACAAGCACTCTGTATAAACCACTGTAATAAACAAACAAATAATATATAAATATAGAGTGAGAGAGAGAAATGGGGTTTAACGTCCACTCGACACAAACTAGGTCATTTCTGTACTAACATAAGGATCTTTAGCAGTGGGAGGAAACCAGAGGACCCGGAGAAAACCCATGAGGTTGGACAGACGACCCTACTCCTTGTCATGTACAACCGGGGATTCAAAACCACGTCAGTTGACTCAATGACAGGCACGACAGGCTTTATGATACAGCGAGCACATGCTAACCATTCGGCCATTCAACACCCTTAAATATAGAAACCTATTCCTTGTCATGTACGAATGTGGGGATTGAGACCAGTTCACTTCGACCTAATGACAGACCTTGTGATCTAAATCTCATGAATAAGACAACTCCGCCACCCTGACCAAGGCTTGAAATTGATGAAAGAAAGTAAAACTCTTAAAATCTGGGCTATGAGGGAAATTCCAACAATCAAGTTTTTTTTTCATGCACACTAACATATGGATTAATTTCCATTTCAATAATTTGCTTGCGCGTCGGAGTCTTTAGCAGTGGGAGGAAACCGGAGAACCTGGATTTTAAACTCACAAAGTTGGACAGACGACCCTACTCCTTGTCACATACAAGCGAGGTATTGACACCATGCCAGTTAACCCAATGACACATGTTACCCCATTTGTCCGTCTAACTCCCCTTTATTAAAAATATAATACCTGTCGATCTCGTAGATTGTGTAATCCTAATTTATCTGTTATCTCTGATGGAGGCATAGCGTTCGGTAAATCTTGTTTATTAGCAAAAACTATAAGTATAGCCTCTCGTAATTCATCTTCTGATAACTGTCAAAATACAACATTACATAAAACATACTGTTTGAATGGCATTTAGTAATTGAACACAATAAACACAGTTTGTATGGATAACAAGTACTGTATTTCTATTAAAGCTACGTTTCAACAATGACAAGAGAATCATGAAATATTATTATGACAAATTCTCCGTTAAAATGAATCAAACTGAATCGCTAGGCCACTACAATAATCACTGATAAGGATGACATCGATGTAATTTAATGAGTCCCAAATATTAACTTCTTTCCTACGACAAATAAATAAACAAGTTTGAAATATTTATAGATAAAAATTATTTCCTATTTAGTGTAAATGGGTATTAAAATGAGTAAAAGCACCATCTGCCCGAATCAGTAACATCTTATGTAAACAATGCATGCGGTGTTGAGTCAATGTTGAGCCAATGATTGGCGCCGTGACCTGTGATGTCACATGTTGAAGACAGTCATCTTTTATAGAGATATTATTAGAAAACTTTTGTAATCCTCTGTGAAACAGCTCGAAAATGAATGTTCTGTTATCATTTTCTTATAAAACTGTGCTTACAAAATCAAATAAAGTTGAAGATGCTACTTTTCTGTACCAACTGGGCATATATCATAGTGCACTATGAAGATCATTTTGTCCAGACTGTGGCACGTCTGCCTACTATTCTTTGAATATCAAATAGGAAGGATTCTTTTACAATGTGTACACAGGACCCCAGGTCTTTGCCCTATCTGAAAACTACCGGGTAGGCTCTGTTCCTTGTCAGACCCTACCATCCTGTAAAAATGACAAGTGAAAACCAATATTCATTTCTAAAACAAACAGTGCCTACCATTTTTGTTAATTCATCCCTGGCTTCTTCTACTCTCTCTCTATCATTACTATCAACAACAAAAATCAATCCCTGTAATAGAATAATTGATCAGTGTAAGTATCAATCAAATAATTTTAGTTGATAAATTGGATTGTAAGGGGATGCTCGATTATCAGTCGGTAACATCCCGAACAGACAGAAGAGGAATCTAATTGGAACCAACAGAATGGCAAAGAAGTTGCCCTAAATTTGACTGTTTTGCTTTCGTAATTATAATTACGTAAGTTAGTAAATAATTTATTACAGAAAATGAATTATATAAACCCAGACTAATGTAAATATTGAATAAATATTGTTAGGGAAAAAAAATTGACTCAAATGAACAGCAGATAGTAATTTTATAATTACATCATTTTATTGACCATTTTCATGAAAAGCTATATATGTGAACTCCCCAAAACTAAAGTACACATAAAATCAGTCCAGGTAAATTCTTACATAACATAGATTAATTTGACATTACACTTGAAACTTCACACCCATGCCATACTCGTGCATAAAAATATTTGTTGTTAAATGTAAATGATTACATGATAGTATTCATAACTTTTAATTCTCTCCCACATGTTCTGTTATATTACTACATGAGATCACTGTATACGTTGCCATGACGACTGAAGTCCACCACTGCACACACATTAATATTCAAATGTAATGAATATTCATGTTAACACTTAATATTCTAAAATCTTAGAGAGAATGGGGCTATCCTTGTAGGGAAAAGTCCCAATTACCCAAGCCACCTTTGTACAGTATTTGGTTTTTAAATCAAGAGACTTGTTGAACAAGGCTATAAATATGAAAATTACCTGTGTATTTTGAAAGTAGTGTCTCCATAATGGTCTGATTTTGTCTTGTCCTCCCACATCCCATACAGTAAAACTAATATTCTTATATTCTACAGTTTCTACATTAAAACCTGTTCAGGAAAAAAAATAATACATCATTTACAAGGCTAATCTAGGCCTTAACAATAAGCTACACTAGGCCTGTATATGTGTCTAACATTAGAATGGGTTTTATTATAATAAATGATGCAGGAGCAGGATTGAAAATAGAGCAATACCAAGAGCAGACAGGTAGTAAAGGGAGATAACTCCTGTCATTCTTGTTGAATGCTAGATTGGGTTCTTAATGAAAACAAAAATACAAGTTAAGCTCTTCAAAAAAGTAGCGGAATCCAGCATTCTAGAAAACATATTATTTTGATAGAGTTCTGAGAATGGGATTGATTGTCACCGCAAAGATACTGTACATTTAGATGTTATAATTTCAAATCAGCCATTGAATGCTTCTGCATCAACCGGGCGAATTAAGACAGGATAATACATGTACGATCGGAGAAATTTTTCCTGTACAGTCTGTAGAGAGAGAAATATGATTTAATGTCCACTCAATACAAATTAGGTCATATCGAGACTGACATATGGTTCAATTTTATTTCAATAATTCGCTTGCACGTAGGGGTCTTGAGCAGTGGGAGGAAACCCCTACTCCGTGTCACATTTAAGCGAAGAATCGAAACCACGCCACCTGACTCAATGACGTGTTAAACCACTAGACCATCCAAACCCTCGACCAGAATGCTAGCACAGGACAAGAAGAATATTTCAGATTTAAAAATAAAAACCAAGAAAAACCCTCCAATCTAATTTTAACCAAACTTACCAATAGTAGGTATAGTTGTTACAATTTCTCCTAATTTTAATTTATATAATATAGTTGTTTTACCAGCTGCATCTAAACCAACTGAAATAAAAAATACGTTTTTTAGCTATAGTGTAACAAAAATGGTAACAACTGTGCAATATTGCACCAAGAACCCCAGGATATTCACCTATCTATTTAACTCTTCAGACTTAAACAGGGCTAGTTATTTCTATCAGTTAGTTAATAATTCAGGCCCCGAGTTCACAAAGCATTCTCAGACTTAAGTAAATACATGTACCCTTTAATTGTTTTGTCCTTATTTGGATCCGTATTAGCTTGAAAACGTTGAGAGAATACTCTTCGAAACATCGCCTAAATAAATCAGTAGCTGTTTTTCCATAAGTATGTTTTTAGTTTATTCATATGAATATCGTTATATAAAACAAGTTTTACCCAATACCACTCATAAAATCTCATTTTTATCAAAACTGACAGAATACTTCAAGACCACATCAAATGATTCAGAAAATCTTTACGTACGGGTACTCAAAGGTTACAAAATCCATTTTACGACAAGTTCAAACTAATCTGATTAAAATTAATTCAGATGTTTACGTTTTAGTATCCGACTGCCAAAAACGGTTTTCAAATTTTCAATTACAACCTTAATCTGGTTGATTGGCTGGTGACGTCACAGGCACTACACATAGTATACACATCATCTATACAATATATCACACAGCCAGTTGACACGTGTGTATTTGTCGGTCCAATAAACATTTGACTGGGGTAATCATTAACAGGTAATTATTTACATGCAAGTTTCATATCACTATATCAGTCAAAGCATTTTCAAAAGCCGACCTTTCTCGTCTTGAGTTGTAATAGATTATATATTTGTGAGTAGAATATTACCGAATGTATTTCAAGATGCCATATTACCGTTGTGTTATTGAGAGTTGTGGAAATTCCAGCAAGGGAAAGGCGAATAATGTACTTGCGTTTTATAAATTTCCGAAGGATGAAATCGTACGGAAAAATTGGAATGCGTTTGTAAACAATTCAAATCCTGATTGGCAACCTACAGTCACAACAGTGATGTGCAGTAAACATTTTACGAACGATTGCTTAATTACCTATAGACACCCGGCGTGTGTATTTATTAACGCCTGACTTATTCCTTAATCCCCCTAATTAAATAAAACAATTGACTACGGAATAATTTGTTTTGTAATACATTTTAATTCAAGATCCATTTAAAAATTGTTTCATTATGTACGGCCGTTCTGTTTTCTCACGGCATCGTGTGCAGTCCAATCACTGTTCAAATTTAGTCTGATTGATTAATGACAGGTATTAGCGACACTACACTTGCGATACACATAGATAGTTACAGTAGGTGATCCTTCTCAATCTGTTAATTCTAACGTATATAGAGATATTTTTTCGTATTTCATTTTTACGGTCTATTTCAGAGTAATAAAGTCAAATTCGCAAGCAGAAATAAAGGCGCCGTACGTCGATAACGGATCGTCATTTACAAATCACGTTGCAATCATGTTTGACGTTTTATTTTGCGTGACCACATCTTTTTACTCCTATACTCTTTTACTCGGGGAAATTCTAACCGCAATACTCTTCTGACGAAAATGTATCTCGAATAGATGGGACTGCACACATAGGAGAGTGCATGACATCGCTGCCGTGTGAAAATGGACGACCGTACATTATGAAACAAATTCTAAATTAGAACGACGATACTCTTCTGACGAAAATGTATCTCGAATCGTTTGGACTGCACACGATGGTAGATTGTATTAAAATCGCTGCCATGAGTAAACAGAACGACCGTACATAATGAAACAGATTCTAAATTCGAACAATAAACCTCTGACGAATGTCGAATATGTATCTCGAATCGTTTAGACTGTGCACGATGGTAGAGTGTATTAAAATCGCTGCCGTGAGAAAACAGAACGACCGTACATTATGAAACAAATTCTAAATTGGATCTTGAATTAAATTGAATTATAAAACAAATTATTCCGTAGTCAATTGTTTTATTTAATTAGGGGGATTAAGGAATCAGTCAGGCGTTAATGAATACACACGTCGGCTGTATATAGGTAATTAAGGAATAAACATTCCGAATATGCATTCGGTCACTGTGACGTCACTGGCGTCTGAGGGGATTAAGAGTGTTTTCAATAATTGGCAAAGTCGTTTTTACGGGAGGTCCATTTTTACGACTTTGAATGAAGATAGCTGATTTAATTTTAGTCGGATTGATGTGAATTTGCCGTAAAGTGGATAAAATAACCATGGACTGCTCACATTGAGAAATCTTTAGGGACATTTTATGTGCACTTTAATTATTGCAATATGAACAAGCTTATAAACATACATTATTCAAGAGCTGAATCTGCCAATTGCACGTCATTCTTTAGGCCGGTAATGTTATTTCAATAATTAATTCGACATTAATTAGCTTATCCAGACCATAATAAACTCTCGATGACATCACTAGACTATGATGTTTACTGGATTAGAATCCTATCTGCTGCTTAACGTCCATTAATAGTTTTTAACTATTACATGTATAGCGAGAACTGCCAGCTCTTTATCTATATAACGGATCTAAAAATCCTAATTTAGAACCTAATTACTTATTGGGGAAGTGTTTTTTTGCTACTGTGGTGACGAATACACATGTATTCTAGAACAGTGCAAATAGTTAATCGCCAATTGATTTAAAGTACTGTAAACAATAAACATGTGAAACGTTTGTTCAAATAATATCCTAGCTGGTTACGATGAGTTAATAACGAAAAAAGTTAGGCACCAGCAAACTGCTTCATAGCTATAAGCCTGGTGGTTAATAGGATGTCCATTATTGGTGCAAGTAAGGCCAGTTTTCCTTGTATATTTGTTTAATGCCAATGTAATCATTTCCCCTTGTTACCAGGTAAAACGTGTGCGAAAATGTTGCAATAATAACACATACATGTACATGGAAACCGTTCTTAAAGCTGTTTCAAATGGATAAACAATTGGGCATATAGATCTATCTAATTATGACACACAAAAATCACAGATCACTTGCATTTGGTGTTGTTAAAAAAAAAATATGATGACGAATATTGGAAGAATGGGAGTAGACTCCTAGGCCTACACAAAATCATGATGTGGCAATACTCATAAAACTGAAATAGCTGAATAATATATTTTACAATTTATAAATTAAAACAGATTAACAGTAGTTAATTACATAACGCATTCAATAGATTAATAATAAACAAATATAGACTAATTAAAATACGATATGGTTACAAAAATAACCCATCTTTTCTTACCCATCAATATTCGCATTTGTTTCTTGCCGAAAAGTCGGTTAAAAACATTGGACATTGTCAACCCCATGATGAAATATCTCAGGAAATTTGACAAGGGCAAAGGTGATACGTTTCGACGACCCTGGGTCAACAAATTGAGTTGACAAACTCGACTTTCAAACCAAAAATAAGAAATTTACAAGTTATGCCACGTCAATTTTGTCTTCGCATCCAATTTATGACGTCAAAACATGGCCAGCGTTTACTTTTTCCCAGAATTCCCCCAATTCGACCAAATTTAGGATTAAAAAATAAAACGACGAGAAAAGGATACACTATTAAAGATATTTCTATATTGTTAAGTTTTTAGATATTGTTTGACAATTAATTGATTTTCAGAATACTTTTTTAAGTTTTGCATTTGATAAAAGTGATATATGGATATATTGTCCTAAAGATTTGAAACGAAATACTGTGTGTTTTAAATTTTATGTCAACCAAAACTGATACCGGTTGTTCAAACCGGTTGCCAAAGGGAAGATAACTCTAGCAGCGGTTGCTAATAAACAAAAATATGGCGGAAGATTAGCAAACTTTTATCGTTTAACAAACCCTTTTTGTAATTTTATAGACAGGATTATATGTTATGAAATTTATTTCAACTTTCCTTTAAAAATAAAAAGATGGCGGGGGGCTTGAAAGAGTTGGATCCAAATTTGAGGAAGTATTTGAGAGTTAATAAACTGCCAGATATGTACGAGGTATCAATTTAGAATCGCTAATTACTAATTTGTTAATTTTTTTTATCAAACATTTTAAAAGGACACTTAAAATTTGCAAATGAATTTTGCTTTTTAAGTAGTGCTATATTTTTACATTCTATGCTGGTTTCTCTATACATCAGTCCCTAACTCACAACCAAAAATTAAATGACATTACCAGAGTCCTAGGGGATGCTCGATTGACAGTTCCGGAATTAAATTCTATCAATTCGAAATCTGATGTCAATCGAGTGAAAAGGAGAATTTCAGAGTACAATGCATGTGCAGACTGCATAAAAAATATCTGGACCAATCATGACAGCTGAAACATAATTTTTTACTTGGAATACATCACGATTCTACTCACTCCACCTCAGCTGTCGGGACTCGCAGAACTGTGGCTGGACTGAATTCCGCTTCTTGATTGCAATTCTGTCAATTCAGGACCTTCTGGACTGTGAATCGAGCATCCCCAAAGACTAGTATAGAGCAAAGCTCTAAAGCAAGGCACAAAGCGCGGTGTTTGAGCAAAGCTCTTTTCAGGTAACACAGGAGCGTAAGTAGAAATGTCACCCACAGACTGTTGAGTAAAAAAATAATTCAGAACGGATCCAGATACACTGAGCAAAATTGTCAATGCGCATGTCAGCGCATGTCAACTTTCCAAATCTCGCACAAGCGAGATAACGCGTCTCATAGTCATAGAAATATTTCTATGACGCGTTTAATCAATGACATCACATATTTTTGACGTCAATGAAAATAAAACAGCTTCGCTCTACTCAGACAAGGCCTGTTGAAACATATTATGTTTCTGGTAAATTTCGTTTTGCGCAACTCCATGACTATAGTACCAGGTTGTACTAACATCTAATGTCCAGTCACATGCTTTGCAATCTGAAGAACTCAAAATACTGGTACTTTGTAACAGGTTTACAAAAGAAACCTTGACACTAACATTTTGACTTCCATGAAGAGTGGGCAGAAATATGGCTGTCTAGACCAATTGTCCTCCGTAGCAGTGCACATGGAAGCATAGAGCAAAGTTACTGGAGAGACCTTAAACAGCATTCCTTTCTATCATAGGAGGTTTGATGTCATAATACTAATATGTAAGCTTAAGCTTTAGATCATACACGGTCTCACATCGACTAATGTTTGTGGTTCTCATGTAGGATAGACTGATATTACATTCTTTTCAGGCCTAGAGAGCTGCAGTAACTCTGTGAGTAAGACATTGGCTCACTAACCTGGAGCTCCTGTGTTCGATCTCAAGCTTTTTCAGCGTGGTACCCACATGTCAGTGGTGCAATATAGTCATTCGGAGGGTACCAATAACAGAGGTCTTGTGCACACATTGGCGTGCATGTAAAAGATCCCTTAGCAGTTGGAATTCAATATAAAAGTTGGCTGTCCTGGCAAAATTCCCTCATAGCACACTGTATTATGTATGTCAGTCTTCATTAGCCCAGTAGGTGCAGAACAGTAGGATATTAAACCCAATTTCATTTCTTTTCAGGCCTTATTATCAGGATTGGCTGTCACATGCCCCGATGATCCACTGGAATTCATTTTAAACAGTTTAAGTCGCCTGGATGACCTTGGACTTGATGCCTTATCATGGTAAGTTGAATTTTTGATAAAATCCGACGTTGATCACACAAGATTCCTCCCACTGCTGAAGACCCCTACATAAATTATTGAATAAAATTGAACCATATGTTAGTCCCAAAATACCTAGTTTGTGTCGAGTGGATCTTGAACCTCATTTTTCCCTCTCTCTTTATCTAAATCTTACATAATGTATCTTTAATGTAACATATATGAATGAACTTTGTTTTTTTAGGGACATGTTTATTCCAACCAGCATGAGACCAGTTAAAAAAATTATCTCCGAGAGTAATTTGGATTATATTTTTAATTTTGATGAATATCTCTTGGTGAGTAGTCTTTTTTTTTCTCATAGTTAAAAAAGGTTTATTAGGCAAGAGCGAAATCTGCCTATTGCAGGTCTTTCTTAGCCCTTTGGACCTTAGCGCAAACCTGGAAATAAGGCACATATCACTGACAATGTCCGGCACAGATTCAGGCTTTGTCAGGCACTAAACCTCTGGTGCCTGTCATTTTGGCCCCAACTGATTTGGGTTTTTTTATTGATATTATTAATACATGTCCGGTACTAAGTTGAAAATGTCAGGTACTATCTCAGGTACTCCTTGGCTGGAGTACTGAGCGGCCGGTCGACGAGTACCTGTTTGGCTAGTCAGTAACAAACAGGTCCCTGTGGTGGCCAAGGTACCACATGCTCAGTATTCTAGTCAAAGTAATCTAGCTGTTTTTTCGACCGCTCATAATTTTTGTTCCATTTTTATCCTGGGAGGCTAGTATACAGGCCTAATGATGTCATGCAGGATGTCAGTGTCTAAGGGGTTAAGGCCTTAAATGTTAAATGAATTATTAATTAGACATTTATTAACTTTCCAAGACCATAATCAATTCTCTGTGCCATTGGATGCGCTAGATTTTTAAAGTGCACATAAATTGGCCCTGAAAATTTCTCTATGTGAGCTGTGTGTATATACAGTGATATATTGCACGGGCAGTGATATATTAATAGATGATGTGTATACTATGTAGTGCCTGTGACGTCACCAGCCAATCAACCGGATTAAGGTTGTAATTGAAAATTTGAAAACCGTTTTTGGCAGTCGGATACTAAAACGTAAATATCTGAATTAATTTTAATCAGATTAGTTTGAACTTGCCGTAAAATGGATTTTGTAACTATTGAGTACCCGTACGTAAAAATTTTCTGAATCATTTGATGTGGTCTTTAAGGAATTTAAACACGATTGGCAGTTAATGATTTAATTAGAAAATGGATAGTCAAGACTGTTTACTATTTTAGCAACGGTAGCAATGACAATCTTGACTCTGCTATTCTTCAAACAACCCTAACCTTTCTCAGAATGACGTAATTTGATTGAAATTTTCAAAATAACACCTTTTCATTATCTGCTACCCAAGAACTGTCAGCTCTTTTATGGAGCAGAGCAGAAAAACAAGAGATTTCTTTCAATCTTGAACAATTAATTATAAATGGATTTTCATGTGTTTATTACACGTAAAAATATTAAACTTTATTTCATGACTAGTGATTTGATTGACAGTCAATCAGACTAGTGAATATATCTGCAATGACTTAAAACAGCCAAGTCTCTAACTCAAAATCATCCAAAGTCTTCGACATTGAAACACATATTATTTGTCAATTTAAATCATAAATCAACATTGATGTTGTGATCTTTCCGAGAAAGATGGGGTCCTGATATCCAATATTTAAGACAAAATAAAACATTTTACTATTAGTACACGAATCATGTACCATAATGCATTTCAGCGGCAATTGTAAAAAGGGACTTGGAAAGCAAGGCTAGACATATTCCACAATTCATGTTAAATGGTGACTTATATACTATTGGTGCAGACTGGAATAACCAGCTGCTAAAGATTGCCATTCAATTGAGACTTTTGATGTGAAATTAGAGTAAAAATGGAAATGATTGAATAATCAGTTTATATACATTCATATTACATTATTATATATGTTAATTTCTAGATCCCAAATTATTGATTTAGCTCCTTTAAAGCGCTGTTAAATAATGTTTTGAATTATTTTTTCATTTTAGCCAACACCAGAGATGTACCACACAGCTTATGGCCAGTATAACACCAAATTAAAAAAGATGTCATTTAAGTAAGTTTGTTGAACGATACCTGTAGGCCGTAGGTCTGAGAAAATGGACGTTCAAATTTTCATATCTTTGTCAGTAAATGGAGAAGCGACATCAGAATTTTGTTTGGTTATGCCGAGAGCTCCAATATTAAAAAAAATATAATGTAATTTTAAATCTAAAATGAACAAAGCATTCAGTAGTACTTTGTAGTCCTGTAAGCTTAGGATGGGGGATGGCCGAATGGAAAGCGTGTGCTTGTGGCATCATAAGGTCTGGCCTTGATTCAACTGGCGTGGTTTCGATTCTCAACTTTTGGGGTTTTCTGTGGTCTTCCTATTTCTTCCCACTGCTAAAGACCCCTATGCTCATGTGAATTATTGAAATAAAATTAAACTGTATGTTAGACCCAAAATGACCTAGTTTGTGTTGTGGAACTTTCTTAGCCAACACCTTGAGCGAACCCTAAATCTCCTCGTTTGTGACTACTGAGGTATCGATGGACCCCTTTCTTATTGTACAGTCGCTCTTACGTATAAACATGAATCCATAAAACTTGATAGGTCCTATGAGGACAATGATCACTGGAAATAAGACCATTTCCTCAAAGTAATCCCTAGACCCTCGATTGACCCCTGTAAAAATTTCAAAACTTATCAAGCTGTTACTTGATCTTTTTTTTTTCAGCGCTTGGATGCAGTATCACTTAAAGGAGATGAAAAAAGTTCAAGATACTGAAAAAAAACTTCATCTGGCGGAATATCAGTATTATAGTCAAAAGCTACGAGTACATTTATGTCACTGGAAGGTATGGTCTTCTACCACATTTTGAGACTAATATGCACAAATGTTTATTACTATGGTTATGTGACCAATAATGATAAGAGTTATTCCCCTTTATTTTTTAGCAAAAATGTCCAACAAGAAATATTTTGCAATAACTACACAGATGCCTAGATCTCCTACTGTCTTCTTTGGAATTTTAACAAAAGCTTTTAATTCCAAATTTTTAAGTTTTAAATTTGAACAAAAAAAATTTTCACAGGACACTGAAAACTGAATGTTAATTTGTTTTGACCCATAGATGGTAAATGTTTTCGTTTTTTTTTATTTACAGGCATGGGTGAGATATAGAAAAGGTCGTCAAGCCAGTGAGTTTTATATAATTCAATATTTGTATTTATATCCACCTTTATGTTCAAATTGATAAATTCAAAGTCTATTAAGTTGACGATAAGAGTTTAACATTTGCCTCGTCCAATCGTACATGTGATTCATGGTGGCTATTGAGTAAAATGCTGACTCGCTAGTGGTGCAGGAAAGAGGGTCTGACAAGAACAGCTGTCTAGTCATTTGGATAGTATGGAAAACAGAGGTCCTGTATACACATATGCATGCACGTAAAAGATTCCTTTGCAGTTGGAATTCGATATAAGAGTAGGCCATAGCATCACCGTTCGGGCAAAATTTCACTCATAGCGCACTGCATGGAGTATGCCCGTCTTCATTAGCCCAGTTCTTCAGGATTTTTCTGGGATGGTTCCTCCTATATAGCCAGTGGTGTAGTACGGATGGCCTGGCAAGGGACACTGTATAACGTTTGGCCGTCATTAGCCCAGTTGGAGCAGAGCAATAGGATATTAAAACCCCATCTCATTTTATTTCCAATCATGCATTTTTCAGATAATATCAGATTTTTGACAGCTTAATCTGCATTATAAAATTTACTCAAATTGATTTGTTTAACATTTGATTAAGAAAATAAAACCAGAAGATAAAACCTCAGTGGAAATTTAATCAAATTATTAAAAGGCCCATCAAAAGATTTTACCCAAAACTTATAGGTGTATTACTGACTTATAGGTGGCTTACTGACTTATAGGTGGTTTACTTACTTATAGGTGTCTTACTGACTTATAGGTGGCTTACTGACTTATAGGTGTTTTACTGACTTATAGGTGGCTTACTGACTTACAGGTGACTTACTGACTTATAGGTGGTTTACTTATAGGTGACTTACTGAATTATATGTGGTTTACTTATAGGTGACTTACTTGCTTACTGGTGGTTTACTGACTTATAGGTGTTTTTTTACAGGTGACTTACTGACTTATAGGTGGTAATTACTTATAGGTGGCTTACTGACTTATAGTTTATAGGTGGCTTACTGACTTATAGATGGCTTACTGACTTACAGGTGGCTTACTGACTTACAGGTGGTTTACTTATAGGTGGCTTACTGACTTACAAGTGACTTACTGACTTAATAATGATCATAATAACAAATGTCCAGGTTTCTTCTATGAATAAGCTGGTAACCCTCGGAGAACCGCACTACACACATACACAAAACTATAGCTGTTACGACGCGTCTTTCTTGTATGATACGTTAATGAAATAAACAAACTTCATTTTATTATTTTTTTATTCTAGTGGCATTTCAGAAGATTCAGCATGTATTCCACGTAGCTGTAGGACGAGTTATATTTGAAGCGTGGCATAATCATACACTGGATGCTAAACGACAGCGAGAATATTTTGAGGTTTGTACAAAAGTTTATAAATTAGGATCCAAAAAGGTATTGATGTCGTTAATCTATTGTTGTTTTCCTTCATATAATTTAGAACTCAATATTTCATGATGTCATCAGTCTGATCCAGTGCTTCGCAACCTTTTTCTACCAACAGTACACCTTGGAACACATGAAAAAATAGCGGTGCACCTGGCTAAATATATATGAAAATTGTTTGAATTTTGCAAAATAAAAACATGATAAGTCATAGACGGCATACAACCGTAGACACAGACTAGCCATTAACACATAGAGTGACTCAAACTAAGTAAAGGAAAAATGAAGCTATGAATTTACCAGTAGACACAAGTGAATACTCAATTGGGATCACATAGTTTTTCGCATTTTCTTTGTGTGCCGTTCAAAATTTCGCGGCACACTTAAAAAGATCTCGGGGCACACTTAGGGAGATCTTGTGTCACACTTAGGAAGATCTCGCTGCACACTTAGGAAGATCTTGTGGCACACTTAGGAAGAATGTTCGGCACACTTAGGAAGATTGTGCGGCACACTTATGAAGATCGTGCGGCACACTTAGGTAGATCGTTCGGCACACTTAGGAAGATCTCGCGGCACACTTAGGAGGATCTCACGGCACACTTAGGAAGATCGTGCGGCACACTTAGGAAGATCGTTCGGCACACTTAGGAAGATCTCGCGGCACACTTAGGAAGATCGTTCGGCACACTTAGGAAGATCTCGCGGCACAACTTAGGAAGATCTCACGGCACACTTAGGAAGATCTCACGGCACACTTAGGAAGATCGTGCGGCACACTTAGGAAGATCTCACGGCACACTTAGGAAGATCGTGCGGCACACTTAGGAAGATCTCACGGCACACTTAGGAAGATCACGCGACACACTTAGGAAGATCGCGCAGCACACTTAGGAAGATTGCGTGGCACACTTAGGAAAATCGCAAGGCACACTAGTTGAGAATCACTGATCTAATCAACTGTTAATTAAGTGGTACATGGAAATGATTCCATTAATGTTAAAGATACATTATGGCAGATTCGAGAATTAAACAATTGAAATTTCCACCTAGACTAGATTATTATTACTATAGTCGATACGAATTAAAAAGCATAGTCTCAATTATCCATTTAATAATTAAATCCAGAAGGAAAGTTATACAGTAAATCAGATCTTAATCTACCTAAGATCGCAGACCAGCGGCGATGCCATCGAAAGTTGATTGTGGTCTGGATAAGTTAATTAATTTCAGACTTAAAGAAAGATTTGCAAAAGGCAGATTTAGATCTTGCATAATGTACATGTATGTTATAATACAAAATGTTAATTTCCAGTACACAGTGGTTGGTTTGTTTCCATGGGAACTAGATGAGTTGTTTGTGGAAGCCATCTTTTCTTGGTCTATCATTAAAACTTGGTCATAGGGAGCTTTTTTGGTTTTTGTGTGGTTAAACTGATCTTTTTCAGGAATTTCCAAATAATTATAAATGGGAGTTTCAGAGGTAGTTGTGTTTTAGAAAGCAAAGAGACAAGTCGTTTTGAACGCTGAAAACCGAAAGGGCTAACTTTATTTAAAGCTGTGTTATCATCACCATTTACAATTTTCGGACGACTAAATTTTCACGGCTTAATTCCTCTAAAACAAAAGATAATATTAAAATATTGAAACTGTCTTCTTGAACATTCGGCGGATATCTGATAATATGGTTCAAGGTTATTTTGCTTCCAAGGCGACTACCCTCTAATACTCCACATTATTACAATAAAATCTTTCTGAAGGAATATGTATTTCTTTCTATATCGTAATAACTTTTTGTTTTAGTATCATCATCATATTTTTTTGACTAATGAAGGTTTTTTTACGCAGGTTCGAAATTCATCAAACCATGTTTGACATAGAACAAATCTAGCATTAATTAACAGTCTGTCAGACAATTGATTTGGCAGTGTGAAATTGTTTCATGTTTCTGTATTTATTATTCATGAAGAAGTAAACAGTTCTATTTCTAAGGATTAAAGGAGCTAAATCGCTAATATTTGGGACCAAAAAATTAATGGGTCACAACGCATATATAATAATGTAATATGAATGTATATATACTGATTTATATTCAATCGTTTCTGTTTTTACTCTAATTTCTATTCAGTGAAATATGACAGAAGTCTCAGTCGAATGGCAATCTCTAGTGTCTGGTTATTCCCATCTACACCTATAGTATTTATTGCGCATGCTCTCCAGATAAGTATATAGCGTCACCGTTTGACATGACTCTTGGATTATGTCTGGCCTTGTTCTTCAAATCCCTTGTTACGAATGGTGCTGAAATGCATTATGGTTCATAATACGTGTACCAATGATAAAATGTTCATTTTGTCTTTAATATTGAATATCAGAAGTCTATCTTTTTCCGGTAAGATCACATCAATATCGATTAGAATTGAAAAATAATCCATGTTTTTAATGTCGAAGACTTTGCATGATATTGAGTTAGAGACTTAGCTTCTTTAAAGAACTGTTTCATTAGCCTTTGTTCATTAATAATTGTCTGTTACGGTATTGTTTTTTCTGTTTAATGAATTACAAAACATTAAGCAAATTCACACTTCCTTAAAAAAGTAATAATTTTGAGATCACAAATAGTGGCTCTGTCACCTGATTTACAAATTATATAAATGTACCTTAAATATAAGTCTGATGATTTAATGTTACCTTAAATTATTATTTTATCTCCTTCTCATCCAGCCAATAAAACATAAATTATTGGGGAGGACTGGAGGCTGGATACCCCTACTACTGCAGACTGGCACCATAAACCCCATTTCTCTGTCTCTCTCTATCTCTTTCTCTATCTGTTGGATGGGAAAGTAAATTGAAGTAAATTCAATTTTCGACAAATAAAGATCATCAAATTTATGGTTATAGAAGATAAGCAGTTTTTAACAACTGGCCAAGATCAAATTAATCCATAACTAATTCTATGTATTAGTTTGAACAGATATATAATCTAAATTTATAATCAAAGTAATCTATAATTCATTTTATTTTTTGATTAATAAATATTATAAAATCAATATTTAACCAGAATGTTCAACTAATCAATATTATATTTTGTGTTTGTTTTTGTTTTTTTTTATCTAACAGTTAAATCTAACGGTAATTATAGAAATATATATATTCACACACATACATGTATATTATATATGCAATAGAAATATTACTTTAGGCAACACCAATTAGAAATTTTTATTCTTCAGGAACGCAAAATTAAAAAAAAAAATTTTGTAGGGGGTACCATATAACAAATGAAATAATTTAAAAGCAAAATATAGTTGGTTGCTTCTCTCAGAATTTCATTTTTGAAATTTTAAACAAAAACCGTTCATGAGATTCAAGATTCCCAAAAAGGAAAACTAAAATTGGTTTGGCCTAAACAATTTGTAGAAATAGTTTTTAATTCATCTTTATATGGTAGATCTAGAAATGGATATTTTAGTTATCACCAAAGATACATGATTACATGGTCAGGTCTTAATTTTAAGGCTGCGTGCAGATTTTGTCAAGTTTGTGAGATGTAAATAGGGTCAGGGCACCTGATTGTTGATGAGATTTTTTTTTAGGGTTAAGATAAGGTCTAGGGTTAGTGTTAGCTCTGTTTACATCTTGTGACCTTAACAAAATTTGCAGGTGCCCTTAATATTTAGACTTAACCAAATTGAAACCCTTTTCAATGACTCGGTGAATATTACTACCCCGGAGTTCGATATAAGAGTAGGTCGTAGTTCCACTGTCTGGGTCAAATTTCCATCATAGCACACTGTTGCCCGTCTTTGTTAGTCCAGTTCGGAGCAGAACGGTCAGACATTAAACCCCATTAAAAGAAAATAAATGCTGCCATCCATTAGCTGTTTTGCATGTTTGTTAGAATCTTAATTAGTGACTTCGGTATATATATAAAGGTGGCTTTAGTATGGGTGTAAACTTGACTACAATATCACTCCAGGTGAAAGTGGACGTTAAACGCCAGTAACGAACGAGCGATGGGTGTAAACATAGATTATCTTTCAAGTTTCTGTAGATTGTTTTATCTTAGATAAACACACTAGTAACAGTTTTTTTAGATACATTAATTGAATGTTTTAAGAAATGAATTAGAATTATCCTGACACATGTTATCGTAGCCATGTTTGAAAATGGGTTTTTTTGAAAAACAAAGACTCTTTTTCCTTCGTGCACAATGACTGATGGGTCAGATCTATTTATGGTCATTTTCCATAGCTCCAGGTTTTGACCGGCATATACAGCCATGGTGTTAAAATATTCTTAGTTTATATAGTTGTCATCTTCACTATCACCTTGTCAAACAACTACAGAACCAGGAATAGCCACACTAACACAATAAAATGGATGTTGTTCTTTTTTAAAGAAGTCACATTTACTAATGAAATGTCTGCCTCAAGTTAAACAAATTTTAATCGGTTGCATGATTTACCCAAACTCACCAAAATTTACCAAATTTAACTACATCTACCATTATTTCAACTCATATAATAATAAGTAATAAATATATTTGATGATAGATATACCATTAAAATGATAATTTGGCATAAAGAACATATGTTATCAAATATCTATATTGTCTTTTAAGCTGAAATTTTGGTGGATTTAAATAAATTGTGCTACCTAATTTTAATTGCCATTTTATATGTTTAGTAGTTTGTTAAAATAGTTGGCTATCATGAGTAGTCATCAAGTAGATGTTGTTTGACAATCCTCAAGTTTGTGAAGATGGTCATGTTATTTGACCATACCTCAAGTCTGTGAAGATGCTTAAGTAGATGTTATTTGCCATACCTCAAGTTTGTGAAGATGGTCATATGTAGATGTACATTAGTAAAAGATGAATTAGAAATCAGACAAAGCTATGCACTGCATTCCATTTCTCTCAGCCAAGCAAATTCCCTTTTAGGTTCCAGACATGCAGTTTCACAAAACATTCATAGATTTAGGTTAAGAATTTACTCAATCACTGAGAAATGTCTTTGATACCGAAACAATAAACTTTGGACATAGTTTCTTATTGATGTATTTGATACAAAAGTTTTATAAAGGTCTATATTTTAGTTAAAATAAGATGTACAATTTGAGCAAATTCTTAACTTAAAGGGACAATGTCACTCTTGCTGGTTTGACGGCTCCAGAAAATAAAGAAATAGCCGTATTCTAAGTACTAGATGTGTTAGTCTCCTACCTGTTGTGTAAATTATCCATTAAATCCTATTTTACTTGTCCAAAAGGTTCGAAAATATTTTTAAATCCAAGTCTCATTTGAAAAGCTTTACATACACCTTATCAAATTATTTGAGAGCCATATTTCTATCAAGGGAGGTAACAAAATGTTTGATGAAACTGGTGCCAGTACAATGATCACACGTTCCACAAAATAGCGATAATGTACCCTTATTAAAGCCCATACACCTGCCTTGAGATTTGTAAAGGTGAATCTATGAATCTATATAAAACTATTTCAGGAATTGGAAAGTAATAAAGCTGGTGAAGTTAGTCTCGTATTTTATCCACAGTTTTATAGTCTTTTGTATGTTGTCTTAATACTTGATGTATAACTGCACAATATATGTTGTGATCATCTCTGTCTTGTCCGTTTTGCCCGTCTGGCACACGTTACATTTAATTATCTGCCCTTATTGGTAAAGATGGAGTTATACTATCATGGGGGTTGGACGGCCGAATGGTTAGCACATGTGCGCTGTATCCTTGCGTCAAGAATCCTGGTTTCGATTCCCTGGTTGTACGTGACAAGGAGTGGGGTAGTTGTCACACGTCCAAGGGGAGTTGGATGGCCGAATGGTTAGTGTGTGCGTGCGTTGTATCATACGGTCTGTCAGTGAGTCAAGTGGCGTGGTTTCGTATCCCCGGTTGTACGTGACAAGGAGTAGGGTCGTCTGTCCAACCTCATGGGTTTCCTCCTGCTCCTCCGATTTCCTCCCACTGCTAAAGACTCCTATGCGCAAGTGAATTATTGAAACAAAAATTGAACCATATATTTAAGTACCGAAATGACCTAGTATGTGTCAAGTGTTTGTTAAAACCCATTTCTCTCTTTCCTGTTCATGTATTGTATATTGGTTCTGTGATTTGGGACGTTATTATCCCAAGAGAGCAGGATTTTTGGGTGGTTTTCGAATACCGGTATGAGCTACAGAACTTCGTGTAAAAAATTGAGGTAGTCAATATTAAGTGGATGCTAATATATAAAGAGCTTATGTGTACGAAATGAGGAGAAAGGCCAAGATATCGGATCTCAGAATAGATCCGTTCGTCCTTCTACACAATATAACACCTTTTTAAAATACAAAATGTTGATCTATGTATGTGAAATGTCGTCAAAAAACTAACACTCGTCATCTGATTAAAATACAGATTTATATTTTGTTTCATTTTTTTATAATTTTGATGGCTTCTACTGGTGTAGTGAAGTATAGAAAACAAAATTCTAAAATAGAAAAAATGAAGCGCAATAGAAAATGTGTTTTAATTAGATTGTAACACAAGTGTAACTGTGTAACATATATTGTTATTTAGATGTTGTTAAGAGGCTAACCCATAAGATATGTCGTTATTTGAAATGTCGTATTCACCACTTTTTATTATACAAACACAAACGGTTTTCTATATTACATGATAAGTTGATTAGGAGATAATCTACGGGCAAGTTACTGTATTTTTTGGTGTATTAGGTGCATGCATAGATAAGGCGCAATGGGAGTTTGGCAGAGGTGTTTCAGGAAAAATTGAAAGTGCATGCTTTAGGCACACCTTTCTCCGACGCCATGTGAAAGCCGTGCCATGCCAAAATGTGATTCAAATACACTTGCGATCTCCAGTTGATAATAGATAATCTACTGGTAAGTTACCAGGGGTAGGTCGATAAATTAAACAAAACTAATGAAAACAATTGACACATGTAATGGAAATTTTAATAAAGTGGCTTCCATATTTGATGCAGTAAAGCAATCTGTTGAATGGGAACACAGCATGAGTTAAGCTATTATTATATATAAATGATTTCCCTTTTTATTAAATTGTTATTTTACATATTATACTTAAAAAAGATGAATTTAAAAACAATGTTTACTAATTATGTTTTTTTTAAAGAACTGGCCAATAACTTCAATTTTTCATTTGGTAAAACAAAAGTATTTGAATAATAACAGAAATGTCTTTTGTATGAACAACTTTTAGAAATCAAATAATTTTTATTTTTATTAAATTATTTTATTACGTTAGATGTACGGTATCTCAAAAAAATTTGAAAACTTAGTTTGCTAATTATGCTTGCAATTAGCTGATCGAAGTGCTGCCTTATTGCCTGTTGTGTAGGTAGGCCTAAATATTATTGCCTGTTATGAAGGTAGGCCTAAATATTATTGCCAGTTATGTAGGTATGCAGGATTGTTTGTTTTGTTTTTCAGTATTTCCATGTAATAAATTTACTTTTATTTTCAAGAATTTACTAGAATGACTTGTATGCACAATTAACTATGTTGTTTTATGTGTATTGCTAATATTGTGAGGGAAAATAAATTGAAATATTTAATACAAAAAGTAATTAACGATTTATTTTTAAGCATTTCCTTTTTTTTGTCTCATTCTCTTCGAATGGTAATTTAAGTCTGTTTAATGTCTTTAAAGTAAAGTTTAAAAAAAAAAACAACAAGACTAATCTTATACTTTGGTTTGGAAATGATACATCTCAACATTATAGAATCATTTTAAACATAGATCAGAACGGCAAAACAATTGATTATTTTCCACCTTGTGATAATACAAGGGATTGATATAGTTGTTTTAATATTTATAGAGACTGGAACGAGGAGAGAATATGGAGGAAGAGGATATATTTGGCCAAGGTACTGGAGAAGCCAGGGATAGTATATCTATGTTGCCACGTAAAGTGGCCGTTAAGGTGGGTTTAAGTAAGCGATCCGCAGCATGCAGAAACACTGTTGGTTAGAAGGAGAATGCTAGATCGGAGACGCTCCTGCACATATGACGACATATGTGGATTGTGTAAGGATTAGGCTTGGTACAGGGTTAGGGTTAGCGCAAGCTATTTTTACAAAGTAATATTTTCTAAAATATGCAGGACTTGCCGTATACGATCTAACGTTCTCCTGGTTAGAAGTGTTAGAAATTGTTTCATGTAGTTGGGTTAATTGGAATTTTGACTTCAGGAGCTGCCGTTACGTTGTAGGCTGTGCTCCATTCCCTTCATGTTGCAACCAGTCAGTGAACTTAATTACTAGATCGCTGAGACGTAGAGGTTTGGATAGTCGGTGCACTTACTAGATAGCTATGACTACTAATAAGCGCAGGGGGACTGCACCACACGTAATTTACACAACAACAAATATATGGACAAGACACCATACTCAGAGACCACAAACAAACAATTCAAAAACAGTGAATGGAGAAATTGTGCTCCTACCATGCCTTGTACATGACTCCTGTTACATATAGACATTAAGTAGACATTCAATATATTAGACACATTGCAGGTATAGTTGTGTATTTTAGCTATATGTAGACATTCAGTAAGTTATACACATTGCAGGTATAGTTGTGTATTTTAGCTAAGTATACATTCAAATGTTATAGACATTGCTTTTAGCTATATCTGGATATTGTGTGGATATTTTGTATATTACAGATATTGACCTATGTGAACATAACAGATATTGCTAACTGTGCCTGTGTTTGCAGATCATGGAAAGTTATAACCCAGGCAAGCTTACTGTGGTCGAAAGTAAGTAATACATAATATATACTTTAGTCATCTAAAGCAAAGGGGGGTTGGATGGTCGAATAGTTAGCACATGCGTGCTGTATCATAAAGTCTGTCATTGAGTTAGCTGGCGTGATTTTGAATCCCCGGTTGTACGTGACAAGGAGTAGGGTCGCCTGTCAAACCGCGTGGGTTTTCTCCGGGTCCTCTGGTTTCCTCCCACTGCTAAAGACCCCTACGAGCAAGCGAATTAATGAAATAAATTGAACCATATGTTAGTCCCGAAATTGCACCTTCTAAACCACGACGTCATAACAACTATTACGGCAGATTCACGTCACACCACTCAGTCAGCAGACGGCTGTCTCCCTAGATAGTCTATATTCCTTTGCTTCTTTGTATTCAGTTTTGTTTTTGTTTCTGTGACGGTTGCAATGTATGTCCTAAATGCATTTAATATACTTCAATCCTTTTATTGATTTAGTTTTGAACTAGGCCTACTTCTGATACATTTAACTATGTGGTTACTTGTGTAGCGGAATTTATACAACAATATGCTTGCATTCGTAATTCTTGCAACATATAATAGATCATGACTCATGCTGACACTATATAATTATTTCTTTGGGTTGCATTCCCAGTTGTTTTCAAATATAAGTGAAGTCTGTGTCACCACAGGCCCGGGACTGTACAGCGCAGTGGACGCTTACGGTTAGCCCCCGGATCCATTCACTCTCTTTGATTTGTTTATGTTTGTGGTCTTTGAGTATGATGTCTTGTCCATATATTTGTTTTTGTGTAGAATTGTGTGTGGTGCAGCCCTCCTGCACTTACTATTAGTTCGCATAGAGTAGACTTTAAATCCCTCTCTCTTTCTCTGTCTCTCATTTTCTGTCTCTCTCTCTCTCTCTCTTTCTGTCTCTGGCTTGTCACTGTGGGTAAGTGGGTAAGACGCTGTCTCGCTTAGCTGGAGGTTTGGTGTTCGAGCCTTCATTGGCTGAGAAACTTCAACCAGATTGGGCCAAAAAACGAAGTCCCATGTACATATTGGCGTGCATGATGTAAAATATCCATTGACAGTTGGATTTCGGTGTAAGAGTAAGCCTTACTTCCATTGTCTGAGCAAAATTATCCTCATAGCACACTATTTGACCCAGTTTGAAGTAGAACAGTAGGACATTAAACTCCATTTCATTTTCTTGTATCCATTAATAATCCGTCAAATGATGATAAACAGCTTTAGGTTGTAAGAACTGCTCAAGTAATATTTGATATTTTTGTGTTTTAGTTGGATTTCTACGAAGTAAAAAGAAGGTATGTCTCTCCATCTAGACACTGACTGTTATTTATTGTTTTTCTCGTTATAATTTGTTATCACGTATACACGCATGATCTGATGACATCACAATCTGATTCAAATACAGATCTTTATTTAGTTTCGTTTTTTTTATAACTTTCGAGTTTCGATGCCTCATCGACAAGAATATCTGACCAGTTGTTGTGGGAGGTCGTGTCAGGTCGCGTTGTGCTTTTTGAGCCTATGACGTCAGACATTTGTGGGTTACCCATATGTCCCTGCATCAGACACCAAAAACTTGTTTCACCGGCTAATCCCTCACATCATCCAGAAGGCGGGTTATATAACAACTCTTCCAGATCCTTGTGTAGTAAAGTCAAGTAAACAAAATATTGAACTATAAAAAACTAAATATGATCTGTGTTTTAATCGTTAATTTATAAGTTTATTTTCTGGTCACTTCCAGAATAACATCATGTTCATTTTCAGCAATCTAGGAATTTTATTTCCAGAGATACATTTGGAAAAGTTCTTATATGCATGATACGGATTAGATTTCTTGAAGGATCCTATATTCTTATCAAATTTGTTCAATATTCAGCTTTCAGATAAGCTACAGTAAATCATGTAAATCAGCCAAATTGTTCCACTAGCAGGCCTGATAACGAATCTAAATTTTTTTAATAATCCAAGTAGCTCTAGACCCAACCAACAATAATATTGATAATTATTTTTCAACAGTCATTTATGTTCTCAATTTGTCTATTGTGGTGGTAAGCCAGCGGCAACAGTCTCGAAATGTCTCCATTGCGAAACCACAATACTGGGGAAGACTTTCACATAAGAAGACACTAATGTGTATTTCTAAACTTTGCATGATTTTTGTTCGTTAAACCTTTGTATCTATTTAACTATATTGAACCTAATATCTGTCAGTTATTCTAGTTCATGAATGTACATTTAGTATCTATAATTATTAATGCATGAAATACAATTTGTATCATTGTGTAAACCTAAATTATATTGCTAATCTCAAGATAGTCAACAGCCCGTTTCATGTTTAGATTCATATCATGATAATGAAGGAACCATGATATTAAAGACAAGAATTCCATACAAAAGATCATTTACAATTAATGCAGGGCTGATAAAAGCGAGTTAAAAAGTTTGATGTCATAATAAAGTACTCAACTATCACAACTTCCTATTTTTGAACTATTATAGCAAGAACAGTCAGTTCTTTACGTAAATGTTACATAATGCATGTTTAAATTGTTTGATATTAAATTATAGTAAAGCTCCGGTGTATCACCACTAGGTTACCTACATATAGTTTATGTTGTTTATTTTAAGTGTATCTCTTTAATTTAATTTTCAGATTAAAATTTGGGTAAATCAGCAAATCTTTCTTTTTCATCTTCAAAATCCAACTTACATCCAAAACAATTATTTTTTATCAGATAGTCAACAACCTCTGATAACTGACAATCTTTGATAGTTCATGACCTCTAATCTGTATATTAGGGTATTTGATAATCTCTGATAACTGACCACCTCTGATAACGACAATCTTTTATAACTGACAATCTCTGGTTAACAGCCTCTGATAGTTGACTATTTTTGATAGTTTACAATCTCGGTCTGATTAACAAATCTGATAGTTGACAACCTCTGATAGTTGACAACGTCTGATAGTTGACAACCTCTGATCTTTCCAATCTATGATAATTGACAGTCTCTGCATGAATATATAACAACCTCTTGTGACAACCTCAGATAGTTGATAGCCCCAGATTATTGACAACCTCCGATGATTTTTTTTTTTACAAGGAGTTAATAGAATAGCCTATATTTAAAATAATAAGTATTCAATAGTAAAGCATATATATATTTATGTATGTAGCATGCACAATATTTATTGGACATGTAAATTTAGCATGCACATGTAGACTCTAACAATCACACTGGGAGGTGCTATTTGTCCACTCTTCAATAACATTAGATATAACCTCTTATTATAATTACACGACATGTCACCCTTGTATAACCTCATCTATTACAAACATGTACATGACATTTCATCCTTCTATATTCTGTTCTATTACATGACATCTCACTTTATGATTACATACATGACATGACATCCTTGTGTATTCTGTTATATTACATGCCATGTCATCCTTCTATTATCTGTCCTATTACATGACATCTCAACTTTCTACATTCTGTCCTGTTACATGACATGATATCCTTCTATATTCTGTTCTATGACATGACAGATTACATACATGACATGTCACCCTTCCAGAATCTCTTCTGTGATATACCGGTGCATGAAATGTCATCCTTCTATGTTCTCTTCTTGACATGACACCTTTCTGTAATCTATTCCATGACATGTCACCTCCTCTGTATTAGTATAAATCCTATTCTATATCTATATAATTGCACATCCTATCCATAGTCCTACTAATGCAATGCACAGGTGAACAGCCTACTCAATGTGAATAACCCCTTTTATCTCTTGACGTTAAAGTAGCTTAAGGGTTTATTCAGAATATTGTTTACAAATTCTCAATCGGTTATCAATACATTAATGAGAGTAGCTTATGTTATATTTAGATTTTTCTGATTAGTAAATGCATGCTTTGGGAAATCCACATCTTATAGCTAATTATTTCTGTCATGATTATTTTATTATAGACCCAATAAATGCATGTTCTGGGAAAATCACATAGCTAACGATTGCATATATATTGTATAATGTCCTAATAACTGCATGTTCACGAAACATTGAAAGCAGGGGTGGCCAACTTATCACCCAAATGGCACATTGAACTATTCCGTGTGGCACATTACAACTCAGGATAATAATATGACTTTCTGTAATAGTGCTTAATTTACCTCGATCTATTAATAATAAAAAAAGTGGTATCATGCAGAGTTTTTCTGTTGAATAACCATTTGATATTTGGGCCTCAAGAGGACTAAACAATATTGAAAATGTAATCTTTTGAAGTTTGATATTTGGGCCGCAGAGGACAATCCAGTGTTAAGAATGCAATATTTTGAAGTTGAAAAGCCCATCTGAAGTTGTACATATAATATCTTGCACATGGAATATAAAAAATTGGCCACCCTGGTTACCTGTAGATTATTTATTTTAATAAAATCGCACATCTATTTTTTTTTTTACCCACATCAATTATGTTGTTGTGAAATTTACCAGAATTAATGTTAACTGTTTTTGTTTTCTATTCAGGGTAACAGATCAAGTAGCGACCAGATTACTGTATAAAGCCCGACCATATTTACTGCACCTGAATTTACGAGCAGCTAGATTCATCTCACAGCCAACGTTTACTAGTGTCAGCGAATGTAGAAATTTACAGGATTTAAATTTATCAGAATGTTCAGCTTTAGATGTAAGAATGAGAATATTGTGACCAGTGACAACAAAATCAGTCTCAAGTCATCAATGTTTTACTGAACAACACTATTATATTATTAGCTTACAAAAATCATTTTAAATCTAATTTCATGTTGCATTATTAACAATTATATATATTTGTAGCATACATTCACTCATTTTTTCAACATCCTACTCATTTTGTTGTCATGTGTCACGTGTTATCATCTGGTACCATACATACTTTCAAGATAGGAATTGTTATAAATTAAATTTTATTGAATTATTTCTTCTTGAGGGTGTAATGTAGTGGTGATAAGTTTGGGGGGGGGGGGGGTAGCGGACAGGGGGACATTCAACTCTCAAATGAAATGTCTGAGGATAACAATCCCTTGGCAATCTGTCTGCTGGTCTGAAAATGACCAAAGTATTGTGTTGTTAATACAATAGCGTCACACCATCCTCAATTCAATGGAAGGCTTGTGTCACCCACATGTGTGTTAATGTTGAAAAGACCCAGTGGCAATTAGAATTTTCCTCGTCAAGAGGAGTTGTGTGGCCTAGCTAATGGTTTAATCATGTGGCATGGTTTCGATAAGTATCACCGCTACAGCAATAAACAATATTTGCCACATCTTGTCAAAACTTCAAACAGTGATCACTTTGCTCAGAATTAAGTAATTTGAATCAAATTTTCAATTCATTTTGAATTATCTATTTTTGAACTACCGATATTATAACAAGAACGACCAGCTTTTTATCTAAATCTCCCGTAACCCATCTTTAAGTTTGAATGTATTGTTATATTTCCAGGATGAGATGCTGGCTGTATTAGTAAAAGGTTGCCTTATTTTATTATATCTTAACGTATCCCACACTAAACTGACAGACGCTTCCTTACGATCGGTTGCTAAGTAAGTATCGCTTTTCTACTTTCACTTTTATTTTTTCCCACGTGGTTCCCCCTTGTCAGTGATGCAGTACAGAGGGCCTGACAAGGACAGCTGTCTAGTCATTCGTATGGTACGAAAAACTGAGGTCCTGTATACATATTGGCGTGCACGTAAAAGATCCCTTGGCAGTTGGAATTCGATATAAGAGTAGGCCGTAACGCCACTGCCCGAGCAAAATTTCCCTCATAGCACACGGGGGTTGGGATGGCCTAGTGGTCTAGAGTGCCACGCTTCGACCTCTAGCAGGTCGGTCACCTCTGGCTTGCGGCTGTGGTTTCGAGCCCTGGTGTGAGCGTATGTGGCATGGAGATAGGGGCGCCTTCTCAACCTCGTGGGTTTCCTCCGGGAACTCCGGTTTCCTCCCACGGCTAAAGACCCCTACGCGCAAACGAACTATTGAAATAAAATTAAAACCTTATGTTAGTCCCGAAATGACCTGGTTGTGTTGAGGGGACGTTAAACCCCATTTCTCTCTCTCTCTCCCTCATACCACACTGTATGGCATATGCCCATCTTCCATTAGCCCAGGTTAGGTGCAGAAGAGTAGGACGTTAAATCCCCATTTCATTTTATTTCATTTCACTTTTATTGATGGAGTGGTGAATGGGTGCCAATCAGAGCCCTTAATATTTTAATCAAGTTTACAAGTCTTCTCTAAGTGCCCACAGAGCTAACCTGTCAGTCATTTTAATTAGAATTTCAATTTATAAAATCTGATTAAAATACTGCAGATCTATTTTTTGATTCGTTTTTTCCATACTTTCGATGGCTAGGCTAACCCTACATGAAGATCTGAAAAGTTGTACTCGAAGGTCGTGTCAGGGGTCATATGTGCAGCATTGATTAATCAATCAGGATTGATGTTGCTAGTGGTTTACCCACAGTTCAGTGTATGGCACGCCAAGAAGTCGCCATAACAGACTTGAGTCTTGTTATCTAATTGTGATATGTTTTAATGTATTTTTCTAGATATTGTTCTAATGTTCAGTATTTAAGTCTGGCTTTTTGTGCCAAATTCACAGACCGAGGTATGATGTACCTGGCGTCCGGTAAATGTAATAAGAAAATGGAATACCTTGACCTTAGTGGCTGCTTACAGGTAGGTCATGGCCAATTATTTATTATTAATGTAAAAAATTTTGAATGTTTGCATTAATCATTCAGCCCAATTACTGTGACATCTTTGGAAAAAAAGTAGCGTAATCATTTAAAGTCTGTGCTCTAAATTTTATCAAAGATTCAAGAGCTAAATCTTGCAGGTCTTTTTTAAGGCCTGAAATGTTTTATGAATTATTAATTAGACATTTATTAACAAAACCAGATCATAATCAACTCTCTATGCCTTCAAATGATCCTAAAAATGATTAGCGGTTAAATGTGAACCCAGAGAAAACCCATGAGGTTAGACATGGGATCCTCCCCTTTGTCACGCCAGTTGACTCAATGACAGGCTTTATGATACAGCGCGTACCTGCTAACCATTTGGCCATCCACCCCCCATTTTGTCTGGGGATGTTTAGTCCGTCAACAGTTCTGTATTGCTTAATATTGTGTTTTTAATATTTCAGTTAACACCGGAAGGATTTAAGAATTTAGCCAATGGCTGCACGAACTTGAAGACAATGCTCTTTAATGAGTTCCCTACACTTAATGATGAATGTATTGTGGTAAGTCTACGCAGGCTGCAGAATTCAAATTTGCACATAGTTTCTTACTGATGTATTTGATGCATTAAAACAACAAAAGTTTTATTAAGGGCTATATTTTAGTTTAAAGTAAGGCTAACAATTTTGAGTAAATTCTTAATTTCAGTCTCAGAATACTTTGTGACCTCGGGGCCCAGAGCTGAGCAAATAAACACTTGAATTTTTCAAGCCCACAGACTAAACCTTCAGATATTTGTGATATGATTTGAGCATTTCTAACCAGTGGAATGATCAATCAGATTTGGAATTGTGTATTTTATTTTTCAGTCTATCTACATAAGTTATGAAATGACTATATTTGTTATTTTCTAGGCTCTGGCTGATAAATGTCCAAATATCAAGACTGTATCGTTTCTGGGATCACCGCTTCTAACAGACGAACCATTCAAAAAAATTGCTAATTATAAAAATTTGACGACTATAAAGATAGATGGTAAGGTCCCTGCCTCTTGATAACATTTTTTTTTCTAATGTGTGCGCTTTAGATCATAAGGTCTGTCATTGGGTCAAGTATATGGCATAATTTCGATTTTCAGCTTGTAAAAGACGAGGAGTAGGGTCTTCCAGTTTCCTCCCACTGCTAAAGACTCCTATGTGCAAGTGAATAATTGAAATGACCTAATATTTCTCAGTAGTCAGGTGCTGGCTCACTAACCTGGAGGTCTTGGGTTTGATCCAGGTTTGGGGCTAAAAGGTTCCACAAAATTTTCCTGCGTGATTTAGCCTTGTCAATGGTGTAGGACGGAGGACCTGGCAAGTAACTGCATGCACGTAAAGGAACCCTTGACAAATTGGAACTCGAAGTAGTTTATAGTGCTGGCCTAAATTTCTCTCATAGCAAATGAAATGGTGTTTATCTTACTACTGAGCTAATGACGACAGGCATACACCATACAGAGTACTATGAGGGAATTTTGCCAGGGCAACATCACTATGGCCTACTCTTATATCGAAATTCCAACTGCCAAGGGATCTTTATGTGCGTGCCAATGTATACACTGGACCCCAGTTTTTTTGTCCCATCTGAATGACGAGACAGAATGACGAGACAGCTGTCCTTTCTCGGCCAATGCAGGGATTGAACACCCTACCTCCGGCTAGCGAGCCTGTGTCTTATCTAGTTAGCTTCTCTCTCTCATAGCATATTGTGTTGATTGAACACCCTACCTCCGGCTAGCGAGCCTGTGTCTTATCTAGTTAGCTTCCCCCTCTCATAGCACATTGTGTTGTATGGCCTATGCCTGTTATCATAAAGGGGGGTTGGGATGGCCTAGTGGTCTAGAGTGCCGCGCTTCGACCTCTAGCTGGTTTCGATCCCTGGTGTGAGCGTATGTGGCATGGAGATAGGGGCGCCTTCTCAGCCTTGTGGGTTTCCTCCGGGCACTCCGGTTTCCTCCCACTGCTAAAGAATTATTGAAATAAAATTGAAACCATATGTTAGTCCCAAAATGACCTAGTTTGTGTCGAGTGGACTTTAAACCCCATTTCTCTCTCTCTTTCTCTGTTTTCATAAGCCCAGTCATTGCAGAATAGTAGAATGTTTAAAAAAAACATTTTATTTCACATTGACATATTTAACACTCTTTTCTTTTATTTAAAGGGAACCATCGAATATCTGACACCAGTACCAAACTGATTGGTAAACTCTGTCCTAATTTAGAACATGTTTATCTTACTGATTGTTCAAGACTAACAGACGCTACACTAAAATCTATCTCATCTTGTCGAAATCTCATTGTTTTAAACCTAGCAGACTGTGTCAGGTGAAAACAAGGCCTTAGCCATCTAACTCCTTATACATATAAATGTGAAAAAATTAGAGAAAAGAGATGTTCTTTAAATTGAGCTCTAACTGAAATTCAAAACCGTTCAAATCTGCTATTCCCTAGACCAGTGATTCTCAATCACTAAATTTTAAACGGCACACTAAGAAAATGTGAAAAAACGTGTGATCCCAACTGAGTATTCACTGGTGTCTACTGATAAGTTCATGGCTGTGGTTTTCATTATTTTGTTTGAGCCATTCTATGTGTCTATGACAAATCACTGTCTACGGTTGTATGCTGTCTATTACTTGCCATGTTTTCATTTTACAAAGTTCGAATATTTTTCATTAATATTTAGCAAAGTGTACCGCTATTTTTTCACGTATTCCAAGGTGTGCCGTTGGCAAAAAGAAGTTGAGAACAAATGCCCTAGACCGAAACAAAATGCTTAAGTCTTAGAACTATTGTAAAGTCAATTGATTCAATGACATTGATAATTGAACTGGTAATACACAGGACACAATTCCATGAAATTAAAATTAAATGTAATGAATTGGGGTTTAATGTCCTACTGTTCTGGTCCTTTGAAATACAATTACAGTTTATTACTTGGTGACCTTTTCTTGCGAAGACGGGTCAAACTGTTGTTCTGTGAGTAAGGTGCTAGCTCATTCACGTTCAGGTCAGGGTGTTACGTGAGAAAGTACTGCAAAAGTTTTCAGCGTGCTGTGACTTGTCAGTGGTGCAAGAAACAGGGTCTAGTCATTTGGATGGATGGAAAAAAAATGAGGTCAAATGTAAATGAACCCTTGGCAGTAAGAATTCGATAAAGAGTAGGCAAAAAACTTTGCTGCCTGTGTTAGTGCAGAACAGTTGGATGTTCAACAATGTGAAAATTGTTTTTAACAATGTGAAAATTGTTTTTAACAATATGAAAATTGGTTTGAACATGTTTTTAACAATGTAAAAATAGTTTTTAACAATAATTCTTTTTAACGGCATGTGAAAATTGTTTTTAACGCCATGCGAAAATTGTTTGTATATTTGTAGAATTAGTGACACTGGAGTACGATATTTGACTGAAGGACCGTCTGCTATCAAACTACGTGAATTAAATTTAACAAACTGTGTACGCGTTGGTGATATGGCTATGGTTAATATACATAAAAGGTAAATAATTATATATTGTTACGTATTATACTATATGCGCAAGATAACTTTGATACAAGCAAATTATTTAAATAAGATTGAACCATGTGTTAGTCCCGAAATTACCTATATTTTTTTTGCGGGACCCGGACAGGATCTCATTCATCATGCAAAATCAAAATCATTAATCGTGACACGATTGGTTGGCATGCCTGTTAAAGATCCCTTGGCAGTTGGAATTCAATTTAAGAGTAGGCTGTAGTGATGCTGTCCAGGCAAAATTTCCCTGGTATGGCATATGCCCGTCTTCATTAGCCCAATCGAACGTTAAACCCCATTTCATTTTATTGGATATTATAGGTGCCACCATCTGGTGTATTTTAGTGTATGATATTATTACAGGTGCCACCAGCTGGTGTATTTTAGTGTATGTTTTTGTGAGAATATAAGTGAAGCTGGTATAGAGTTATTAGGACAGATACACAGTTTGACGTCTCTAGATTTATCAGGCTGTAACTGTGGAGATCAGGTAAAATAATATTGTATGATACATATTCTTTATAATATTTTACTTAAAATTCCAACTTTACATGTTATACATCCACATTTATAGGGTTTCGATTACTCCGCTTGTACGTGACAAGAAGTAGGGTCGCCTGTCTAACCTGGTCGGTTTTCTCCAGGTCCTCTGGTTTCCTCCCACTGCTAAAGACCTCTATGTGTAAGCGAATTATTGAAATAAAATTAAACCATATGTTAGTCCTGAAATGACCTAGTTTGTGTCAAGTGGAGTTTAAACCCCATTTCTCTCTCTCTCTCTCTCTCTCTCTCTCTCTCTCTCTCTCTCTGTCTTTCTCTCTCTGAGTGTATGTGTAAAAATGACACAATACGACATGAATTGATTTTTTCAGGGTTTAGCAGCTTTAGGTAATAATGTAAAACTACGAGATGTGTGCTTATCAGAATGTGCCGGAATCACAGATCTCGGTTTACAGAAATTTGCGCAACAATGTCGAGAAATACAGAGACTAGATATTTCACATTGTGTGGTAAGATATTTATATTTTCTACTTCAAGGGACTGTGGTTGTCAGGGACTGATGGGGTCTTCGACGTGTTACTGGCGCCAACTGGAATTTTAGAAATATAGGCATATTTTTTTCAAAATAAATAAAATTCATTTTTACCTCCTCGGGATATGTGAATCAAGCTAGTTTCATTTTATTGACATGTCACGTTTTCTGCACAGCGATGGGAGTCCACGGAAACTCGTTGGTCCGAGGACCAAGAGCTACCCTGCCTGCCGCTGCTGGTTGTGGTGGTCAAGCTGTACTATACTATAATTTACATAAATTGTAAATTGTACATAAGTAATAATTATAATTTATATCAATTATTTCAGCATATAACAGATGGTGCTATTAAGAATCTGGCGTTCTGCTGTCGTATGTTGTCATTCTTAAATATCTCTGGTTGTAAGTTGGTACGTAATATATTTTATTAATCCATTAGCCACTCTGGCGGTTTGCCCATTTTCCACAATAGCTGGGACATGTCCCAAACGGGTGGTAGTCCGAGATCATTTATTTTCTGTCCTACATTCATGGAAATAACCTTGAACAAACAGACGTGTTATGTATTGCCGCCATTTTGACCTCACTACACTCTAATTTTAGATATGTATGCATTGCATTGATCCAGATGAGCAGAAATATTGTCTCAGATCTTCTGACTTTATAAAATTCTTGGGTAATTCCCCATACATCACGCCAAACTTGACATTTTAAATATCTCAGCCTGAATAACGTGAATAGATGTGACATTCCCAGTGCCTCAGACTAGTGTTTGGTCCTAATATACAAATAATAATTAGATCCACCAGGGCTTTTAATGTCTGTTTGATCATGAGGTCAATTGGGCACTGTTTGTCTCCTGAATGATAAAACCCACTAAGGCTCATGTGTGCTAGATGAGTGGGGCTGGGCACGTTCTCGTGTTTAATTAAGTGCGCTAGGGCCCCCATGCATCTTAATCCAATATAAAGTTAATTTTTTGGAGAGTAGGGCTGAGCAGGGGCTCACTTTAATTAAGTGCACTAGGGCCCCCCATCGCCTTAATCTGTATGATAATATATATGTTTGTATATTTCAGGTAACTGATATGGGTATACAATATTTATCAGGTGTTTGTTATTATCTATTACAATTAGATATAAGTGGATGTACACTAGTAAGGTAGGTACCATGTAGATATTAGTCAATGTACACTAGTATTCACTAGTAAGGTACGTATCATGTAGATATTAGTGGATGTACACTAGTAAGGTAAGTACGGTACCAAGTAGATATTAGTGGATTTACACTAGTACGGTAGGTACCATGTAGATATTAGTGGATGTACACTAGTAAGGTACGTACCAGGTAGATATTAGTGGATGTACACTAGTAAGGTAGGTACCAGGTAGATATTAGACAGCTAGATCTAATTCTTTAGTCCAACTCAAGATTTCGTACAGGTGGCTAAAGGTCCAGGGTAAGGGTTGGGATTAGCACTTCCCCTGTTTTATTTACAACTGAAAATAGGGGGTTGTATGTCTCGATCCCTGGTTGTATGTGACAAGGAATAGGGTTACCTGTCCAACTTCATGAGTTTTCTCCGGGTCCTCCGGTTTCCTCTCACTGCTAAAGACCCCTACGTGCTAGTGAATTATTGAGATAAAATTGAACCAAATATGTGTGTCTCGAAATGACTTAGTTTGTGTCGAGTGGACATAATACCCAATTCTCTCTCTCTCTCTGTCTCTCACTCACTCACGCACTCACTCACTCACTCGAAATATATTAGAGATGTATTATTCTGTGGATATAAATAATATAATAATGTAGAATATATTTTGGTATATTTTCAGTGATAAAGGAATGAGATATTTAAGAAAAGGTTGTAAAAAGTTAAAGAAACTAACATGTTTCTATTGTAAGAATATCACAAAGTAAGTTAATACCACATCAGGTCAATCTGATTAAAATACAGATCTATCTTTCGTTTCGGGTTTTTATATTTGGATCTGACAAGAAGATCTATCTGACAATCATTGTTTCTAGTCATTTACTCGTACCTACAGTTCTGTGCAGGGAACGCCGAGAAGTCGCTGTAACAGACCGTTTCATTGGCTAATCCCTCACTTCAACCTAAACACTGATAATTTTCCAGATTCTAGTGTAGTAAAGACTGGTTAAACAAACTTTTGAACTGTAAAAACCAAAACGAAATGAGATTGGTAAAACTTTTATATCTTTGGTTTTCTAAGACCCTGTATTTATCTATGTTTCAGGATGGCGGTGCATAAAATGTCTAAATGTGTAGAAAAGGTTGCCTATAGTGCTGAAGATTTTGCTGTTTACCCTAGTTACGAAGCGTAACTTGTTTGTTATATGGACTTGTTATCAGTGGCTGATTTAATGGGTGACCCTCGGATGTGGACTATAAATCGGACTACAGTCTGAACTGTCTTGACGGTGCTCCATCGTATAGTATGGCTGACAAGGACCTTTTGTTGAACTATAGTGCGAACTGCGAAAATCCGTGCAACCGAAGGTCGCTCTGGGTGTCCTTACCTCATTGTTTGGACTGATTATAAATAGTTGTACATCTTCCTTAAGTGGCTTACAACCCCCCTTACCCTTTTATAATACCTATATCAATAGAGACAGATAGAGACATGGGGCTTAACATATTCTCGACACAAACTAGGTCATTTCGGGACTAACATATGGCTCTGTTTGATTTCAATACTTCGCTTGCGCTTAAGGGTCTTTAGCAGTAGGAGGAAACGGAGAAACTGCAGGAATCCCACTAGGTTGGACAGGCGACCTTACTGCTTGTTACATACAGGGAATGAAAACCGATTACAGACCTTATGATTTAAAGTGCACATGCTAGACCATTCGACCATCACCCCCCCCCCCCACCTCCTGCATCAATACATGTACCTACTCTCTGTAACAGTAAGTAGTGTGGCAAGAGGGTGAAAGTAGGTTGAATCCAAATTTTTACCCTATCATCAGATTGACAATATAGATCTCAAATCTTGGTTATTGTGCAACAGCACACAATTATCTTAAACAGATCCTCAATCAGCAATGCAGTGTGGCGTAGCCAGAGGGGAGAGCAGGGGCTTGTTTCACAAAATTTTTAAAAGATAAAATTGGATAATATTAAATTGGTTTTAGTGCTTAGCCAATCAAAATTGTTGTATCTACTAAAATTTGGATTTTATCTCTGAACTCCTGATAAACAATTTAGATCTCAAATGATTATTATATAACTTCAAACAGTGATAACTTGTCCTCAGGTTTAATGGCCCCAAGCCGTAGAGTAGTCTTAACATGTGGTCCAGGGGATCTCGTTTCAGACAAAATCAAACAGTCATTGACAAGAATCCAGAGGCCATACTTTATCTAGATCATGAAGAATCATACATTAAATTACCGTACAGTGGGCCAGAGCTTCTGTTTCAAAATTTTGACAGTCAAACATTTTTAGTTGGGATAAACAGAGGTCAAAAATAAGCCACCGAAGCTGTCAGCTTCATGATTTATTGGTCTTGCCTCTAATAGTTTGTCACGCCAATGTGGAAATGTCCCTTTTTCTACTTCTTGAATGGTGTCAGGTCATTGGAAAACAATAAGATTGTGGAATGGAAAAGTTAATTAATGTCCAATTATTAATTTAGAAAACATTTTGGGCCTAAAGAAAGACGTGCAATAGGCAGATTTATCTCTTACATAATGTATGTTAAATAATATTGTATTGTCAGTATTTCTCAGCATTCGTTGGTTTCTAGGGTTTTATGTCCACTTCCACCAAGGATATGATATCGTAGACAAGTGTTTCCTAAGAATCTTGGCATATTCTCAGCTGTTTGAGGAATGATTTATATCGGCCTCTTGATGATCGTGAAACAATATAGGACTGAATGTGGTCAAAATGTATTTTGTTCTTAAAATTATCCTTTAACCCCAGATCGATGTACATGGGTTGTGGTTAGTAAGAATAGATGAATAGCCTGCGAGAGTTAAAAAAAATGGAAAAAGAGCAGGCAAATATTCCTCTCCTGTCTTTGAAACATAACCAAAAATATTAAAAGTGACCTTATATTTGCCTTCAAATGATTGAGTGGACAATATGTGATCTGCTCCAACAAAACCAGGCTCTTGGTCATTTTTATAAAACAGAGCTGGCAGCATATTGAATTGTCCACAGCCTAAGCTTTCCAAAAATGGAAATCTTTTTAAATTTGTCGTATTATCTGGAGTGGAGTTCAACTCACTCACGGCAACAAGAAGGCATACAGTTTATGCTTTTGTGCCTGTAGTACAAAATGAAGTTGTGCTACAAGCACCTGGTTTCATGAGAGCGGGTCATATATGTGCTATTTGACATGCATTGGGTAGATTTAAAGTAATAATAATACAAGGGACATCACTCTATTTACTTGCTTTAATTATATATATAAATAATAATAATAATAGTAATAACTAGATATTGTACAGTGTATATATTAATTTGTAAATATTACAATAAATTATTTATATACTACATTAAAACAAAAACTTGTTAACTTGCATTGGCCGAGAAAGTTCATCCAGATTTTCCGATGTGGTCCCTCTTGTCAGTGGTTTAGGATGGAGGGCCAGGCAAGGGACAATGTGTAGTCATTTGGATGGGATAAAAAAACAAGGTCCTGTGTATACATTGGCGTGCATGTAAAAGATCCTTGACAGATGGAATTCAATATTATAAGAGTAGCCCATAGTAGCTCTCATAGTAGACTGCATTGCATATGAAGGTCTTCATTAGCCCAGTCGGAGCAGAACAGTAGGACGTTAAACCTCATTTCATTTCGAGGCCCAAAACTACATTCTATATACTGTCTCAAGTGGATGTTAAACATTGATCAAAATTTTAATTAATCATAACTTTGTAAATGCTGTACAGAATTGAATAATTTTGGAATGATTTTCAACTTTTACTATATTGTAGAAATTGCAAGGGAATTCAAAATGATAATGCAAGTATTTAAATATTAGATTAAGGAGTCATGTTATTGATGCAGGATGGAGGGCCTGACAAGGACAGCTGTCTAGTCATTTGGATGGGACAAAAAAACAAGGTCCCATGTACAAATTGGTGTGCACGTAAAAGATTCGTTGGCAGTTGGAATTTGATATAAGAGTTGGCTGTAGCGCCGCTGTCTGAGCAAAATTTGCCTCATAGCACACTGTATGACGTATGCACATGTTGATTAGCCCAGGTTAGGAGTAGAACAGTAGGACGTTAAACCCCATTTTATTTCATTTCCTGCATGTGTGATAACATGATAACAAATTGAAATAATTTGTCTGTAATAATATCACCAAAGGTAGAAGCAGACGTTAAATCACCAAGAAGAACAATATTTATCAGGCTTCTGTACTTGATCATTAAGCATATAGTAAACTTCCCTTAAACTATAACATAATGGGGGTACATGATTGTCAGTCCAGAACGTCCCGAATTGACAGATTCAAGTGATACGTAATTCAGCCATGTCACAGTTCTGCCGGTACCAACAGCTGACGTGGTGTGAGTAGAATTGGGATGTATTTTATGAAACAAATGTTTCAGCTGTCATGATTGGTTAAGACATTTTTCATGCAGTCGGCACATGCATTTTACTCCTAAATCCTCCATTTCACTCGATAGACATGATTTTTGATATTGAGAGAATATAATTCTGGAACGTTCAATCGAGTATCGGCGATAAAAATGTTCTATTTTAAAGTGACACTGATATTTTTTCATATGGTTTAATCACTGAATAAGCTGAGTCGTTGCATTAGCTAACAAATTTATGGCCGAGAAATCGGCTTCCTCTTCTATCGTTGACGATAAATGAGCTGGAATAGGGTCTTCGATGTCGGTTACTACCGTTGTCGACTGTAATTGAGTCGACGCGGACATATCCGCCACTGGATGATCCAAATAAGTTATTTGATAAACGTCCGCAAATTGCGACTCTCCCTCTAAAACATTTGATAAATTTGTTGTGACGACCGGTATCTCAAATTCTCGGCCATCTTGCGTTACTATAATAGTCTGTTGTTGTTGTGCTTCTGCGGTACTTGCCGTATCTGGCGCTATTCTGTGGCTTTTGGAGTGGCGATATAATGCAGCAGATTCATGAAAGGATTTGTTACATTCTTTGCAAACAAATGGTTTGATTCCTTTATGAAGATTTTTATGTTCTTTTAGATATTGAAGTCTGGTGAAAGTTTTTGGGCACATGTCACAAATAAATGGTCGTAGGTTTGTGTGCTTCAACGTATGACGACTCAAATCACCTGAAACAGAAGAAAGATGGTAGCCATTATTAAACAGGAGATTGGGGTTTAACGTACACTCAACACAAATTAGGTCATTTCGTGACTAATATATGATTGAATTTTATTTCCAAAATGACCTAGTTTGTGTCCAATGGAGTGGAGTTAAACCCCATTTCTCTCTCTCTCTCTATGGTTTCAATTTTATTTCAATAATTCGCTTGCGCGTAGGGGTCTTTAGCAGTGGGAGGAAACCGGAGTGCCCGGAGGAAACCCACAAGGTTGAGAAAGCGCCCCTATCTCCATGCCACATACGCTCACACCAGAGATCGAAACCACAGCCGCAAGCCAGAGGTGACCGGCCAGCTAGAGGTCGAGGTGCGGCACTCTAGACCACTAGGCCATTTCAACCCCCCCCCCCCATTCAGGGCAGATATCTTTACTTGTAGTGGATAGTTCTCTGTGAGCAGAACAGTCCGGGGGGGGGGGGGGGTACAGCCCTTCACATGACTTTGTAGAGATATTCATAGTCTGAGGGGGATCACGACGGCTAAATGGGTAACTTGCTAGATCGCTAGTCTGGAGGTAGGGTGTTTGATCCCGGCATTGGCCAAGAAAGTTCATCCTGATTTTCCAGCGTGGTTTCTCTTTGTCAGTGACGCAGGACAGGGGACATGACAAGGACAGCTGTCTAGTCGCTTGGATGGGATGAAAAACCGAGGTCCCGTGTATACATTGGCATGTACGTAAAAGATCCCTTGGCAAATGGAATTCAATGTAAGAGTAGGCTGTATCGCCGCTGTCCGGGCAAAATTTCTCTCATAGCACACTATGGTGAATGCAGTTTTCATTAGCCCAGTTTAGGAGCAAAACAATAGGACGTTAAACCTCATTTCATTTCATAGCCTGAGTTTTTTTACCTTTTGTAAAGAAAGATCTTTGACACGTATCACAGTTGTACGGTCTTTTATCTTGATGCCGGCGTTGATGTGTTAACAGTTGCGACTTCTGACGAAATGATTTACCACAGAGGTCACACAGATGACCTTTATGTCCAGTGTGACGATATATATGATGCTGTAACGTGCTTCTCTGGGTAAATGACTCACCACAAATAGGACAGCTGAAAAAATAACATTTCAAAATGTGATATAACATTACAAAATGTGAAAATTTATTGTATCGTATCAAGACTGCAGTCGCAATAACCAGCACTAATGGACCAACAGCAGTTCATATTGGACCAAGTGTGCCATTTGTTGACATGAGAAAAATATTCATCAAAACTGTAATCTGTAGAGTGTTCACAAGATCTCTGTGACAGGTTCAACAGATCTGCAAGTGTGGGATCCAAACCAAGCCACTTGAATCAATGACAGACCTTATGATCTAAAGTGCATAGGTTAGACGATTCAACCACCTACCCACTCAAGCTTGTTTGTGGATCCTAGTCTTTATATGTATAAATTGTACAATATTTTCAAAATAAATAACCAACCACCCATCCTCACTTCAAGGTTGGCTCAGTGAGTAAGATGTTGGCTCGCTAACCTGGAGGTCCTGTATTCGGTCCCTGTGTTGGCCGAGAGAGTTTATCAGGATTTTCTGATGTGGTTATTCCCTGTCAGTGGTGTAGGACCAGTGGCCTGGTAAGGGACAATGTATAGTCTTTCAGATAGGATGAAAAACTAAGGTCCTTTGTACACATTGGCGAGCACCTAAAAGATCCCTTTGCTGTTGGAATTCGATAGAAGAGTAGGCCGTAGTGTCACTGTCCAGGCAAAGTTTCCCTCATAGCACACTGTATGACGTGTGCCTGTCTTCATTAGCCCAGTTCGGAGCAAAATATTAGGATTGTAAACCTCATTTCATTTGATTTCATTTCATTTCTAGTCAAAATGGTTGTCAAGAATTCTAAAGAAACCAACCTGTGAGGTTTTTCACCCGAATGTCTCAACATGTGAGCCTTTAAGGTTTTATTTTCCGCAAACCCTTGTGAACATTCTGGACATTTAAATGGTTTGATTCCATTATGTGTGTTCTCGTGTCGTATCTTGTTCGCTTTTGTTGTAAAAGTTTTGTCGCAATACTGGCATTTAAAGGGTCGATCACCTGTATGTTGCCTTCTGTGAGCTGAAATAGAAAGAGAAATGAGGTTTGATGTCAAATTGACACAAACTAGGTCAGTTCATGACTAACATATGGTTTGATTTATTTCAATAATTCGCTTACCGATAATAGTCTTTATTAGCAGTGGGAGGAAACCAGAGGACCCAGTGAAAACCCACAGTTTTAATCAGACGACCCTACTCCTTGTCATGTGCAAACGGGAAATCAAAACCACACAGCTTGGCTCAATGACAGACCTTGTGATACAGTGCACACATGCTAACCATTCAGTCAACTATCCCATTACTAGAAAAAGGGATGATTTTTACATTGTGTTTTGCAATTAAATTTTGAAACTGCCTGAAACCACTACTACCTAGGCTGCTCTGAAGTGCAGTTTGGGGGTGAGACAGAGATCGATGGTTCGGGGCGGTACAGGTGCTGAACCGCATTACATTATTACATGTTATAGACACAGCTCTAGCCAATCATTAATCACATTAAGTTATTACCTATTATAGACGCAGCTCTAGCCAATCGTAAACCACATTACATCATTACCTATTATAGACGCAGCTCTAGCCAATCATAAATCACATTACATTATTACCTATTATAGACACAGCTCTAGCCAATCGTACACCACATTACATCATTACCTATTATAGACACAGCTCTAGCCAATCGTAAACCACATTAAGTTATTACCTATTATAGACGCAGCTCTAGCCAATCGTACACCACATTACATCATTACCTATTATAGACGCAGCTCTAGCCAATCATAAATCACATTACATTATTACCTTTTATAAACGCAGCTCTAGCCAATCGTAAATCATATTACATTATTACCTATTATAGACACAGCTCTAGCCAATCGTAAACCACATTACATTATTACCTATTATAGATGCAGTTCTAGCCTATCGTAAACCACATTACATTATTACCTATTATAGACGCAGCTCTAGCCAATCGTAAACCACACACATCACATGTGATACTCCCATCTTCAGCAATCTCTGATTTTTTCTTCTTTTTTACATTTTCTTTATTGTTTTTTTTAACTTTTTCATCCTTCTTTCCATCAGTTTTCACTTTTTCATCTTTCGTTCCTTCAGCTTTAAGATCAATGTAGGCATACACTGAGTTTATTTTAGTCGATGTACGATTACGCCGTGGGTATTTGCGATTGACGTCCATATCTTCCTCGTGTATTTCTGTACGATTGTTTTCTACATCATATAAATTAATCTCCGCTTCGAATTCATCATTGATATTTTTATTCAAATCGTGTGTTGTAGATTCTGTAGCTCCTGCGTTGGTGTTATTTGTCACCGTTTGGTTACTATACGTGGAGTTATTTTGATCAGTAATTGTTTGTTTCACTCCGGAATAAATGTCAGTCTGCGGCTGCTGTTCTACATCAGTTCTCAGATTCCCTGTGAAAATAATATTGAACAATTGCATCAAAACACATTAAACAAAGAATACAATGGTCAAAATAATAGGAAATGAAACAGGGTTTAACGTCCTACTGTTCTGCTGCGACTGGGCTAATACACCATACAGTTTGCCATGAGGGAAATTTTGCCGGAGCAGCAGCACTTTGGCCAACTCTTACATCTAATTCAAGCTGTCCTTCTGAGGCCGTGTCATGCACCACTGGCAAGTGGAAAACCCACCGGGAATCCCAATGAACTTTCTCGGCCAATGTAGGGATAGAATATGTGACCCCCCCCCCCCACGAAACCCGACGCTTGTCGCACAACTTCATTTTGTACTATGGGCACAAAAGCATAAACTGTATGCCTTCTTGTTACTATTAATGAGCCGTACTCAACAACAGGCAAATTTAAAAAGAATTGCATTTTTGGAAGGCTTAGCTGTGGACTATTCAAATATGGTGCCAGCTCTATTTCTATAAAAATGACCATCCGTCTGATTATTCTGGGAGAAGTGCACATATGACATCATATGTGACCTCCAGGCTACTGTGCCAGAGGCTAACCCATCTAACCATTGAGATATACTATTAATTCCACAATATGGTGTTATACTGTATACTACGGTATAAGGTTGCAACGATATCAAATTCTGATATCGCCATTAATCATGATAACTGCTTTTGGAATTATCGCGATAAATAAAAGTCTACGATTATCAATTTTATCACGATAATTCTCTTTATCTTGATATTTCTCTTTATCACGATAGTTATTTATAATCGTGATAATTGTATTCTGTAGCAGCCGACGCACTGTGACCGAGTAAAAGACGAGAAATGGAAAAACCACCGACTCGATTGACCAGTCTTGAATATGGTATAACCGCTGTGTTAGTGTATGTTTTTCAACAATAAAAAATATACAAATTTATTAGTTTGTAAATATCTCATTAATTAAAGTTTAGTCGTATGGTTTTAAATATATGTTCTAATTACTTCTAAAATATTAAAAACCACCCAAAGTATGTTTTAAAAAATCATATCGATGAACCTGAGTGCGGATTCATAACTTGAAAAAAGCGGCTGGATGACTAAGTCGAGTTACTTGGTTGCTTTGTTTTGGCGGGTTAAACAACCAGACGTACAGTACTAACTTAACATTGAAATAAACATAATATTTTCAGTCTTGTTAACCGGGGATTCGCCGCACCGTTGCTACGGTATACCGATGTCGCGTGCGGCTTTGTTTACAAAATGTGTTTCGGGAACTTTCTCTCACCGATTTTTATTGTATAATTTTACAAGTAGTAATTAAACTATTATTTCGAATTCGATCCGGCCCCCGCACCGGTGAAAATGAACTTTGGATTTATTGCACCGACCTCCGCCCAAAAAAATCCTAAAATACCGGGGATTGCGATTATTCAACTTTGGCCGATACGATATCACTTGAAAAAAAATAATCGCGATAATGCGGCATCCCCGGGGTATCGCTGCAACCTTACTACGGTATCACCCAGCTTTATAGAAGTTTTAACAATTTCACCTGTTTGTGTAACTGGAGCACCTTGTAATCCTTCCGGTGTAAGAAATTTACTGTTTGTATCAACCAATCCTGGCTCTTGTAAAAGGTCAAAGTTCAAATCATTATGTGCAGCAGCTAGATGAGATATATCATTCATGTGAATATTTTGAACAATTCCATCAGGCTGAGATAGAGAGGATATCTGATTAGAAGTCACAGTTGTCCCCCTTGGCTCAGTATTTGTTAGTGACAATAACGCCTGTGTAGTGTCCGTAACAATATTGTCTATATCACTATCTTTATCAAATGTTGCATGTTGAGAAGCCATTTGATTGGACTGCTCACTGATATCTGTCAAGTTGTCCGCTGACAGGTTTTTTTGAGGTTTTTTGATTCTATTAACGACATTGTGCAAAGTCTTTGTGACATCCTGCCAATATTTCCATGCTTCCTGTTTAACATCATCCGGTAAATACTGAAACACAGTCAATGTCTCATCAACCTGAAAATATTCAAATCATATGAAATGAGGTTTAATCAAACCAGAAAACAAGGCACCTGTCACTTACAATGTCAGGGACAGATTCGGGATTTGTCAGGCACTAAACAAAACCTCTGGTGTCTGTCATTTTGTCAGGCAATGATTTGTCTTTCTTATTGATATTATTAATACGTATATCAAGCAATAAACTGAAAATTCCAGGTACTATTTCATTAGTGCCTGACATTATGTCAGATACATCTGAAACTGTTATTTCCAGGTTTGAGTTATGTCCTAGGCTATTTTTCAGTTCCATCAGGACTAACATACATGTATGGTTCAATATTATGTCAATAATTTGCTTTAAAGGGTCTCTATTAGCAGTTGGAGGAAACCAGAGAAAACCCAGGGTGTTGGACAGACGACCCTAACTCCTTGTCACATTCAAGCAGGGAATCAAAACCACTTGACACGACAGACCTTATGGTCCAATGTGCCACCACTCGACCACATAAATCTCCCTTATTAAATGTAGAGACATTGCAAAATAGAACAAAGGTGGGGCAGAGTTATCAGAGGGCTTTGTCATTCAGAGAGAGAGAGAGAGAGAGAGAGAGAGAGAGAGAGAGAGAGAGAGAGAGAGAGAGAGAGGCATGAGGTTTAGGTCCACTTTACACAAACTAGGTCATTTGGTTTTAATTTTATTTCAATAACTAGGACTAGAAATTCTACTCTTTCTAGGGTTAGGGTTAGAATTTACAAATTAAAGCAGTAAAAGAGGTGGTTTGTGGGAAAAACTATTCTGAAGAGTTAGTATTGTAAGTAGTATAAACATGGAAAGATCCGCCGAGATATTGTAAAATTTTGAGTTTGACGTTTCTCACAAGTTTCTGATTCTGCTGGTCCTGATCTTTCGTTTATTGATAAAATTACCTTTGATTGGAATAATTTTACGATTTCTTCTACTGCGTAGACACCCTCCTCCATTGTTTTATATTATCTAAGACTTTATTAATTCAAGAAATTAATTATTCTAAAGTTATTTTTAAAAGATAAACAATAGTTTCTCTTTTACTGAGAGGGGGACCATCTTGCACTTTATTTGCTGAAAATCGATACAGGGGGAGTAATTGCACACGGAATTATCTCCCTTTATATCTCAGACTAGTTATCTTATATATCCCAACGTTGAATCCCTGTAATTGATTGGTGTATAACATTTTTTAATCAACATTTGGATGGTCTTAATAAAAATATTGAAAGCAGTTGACCATTTTCATTTTTTCTGCGACCTTTCAAATCATTCTTCACACAAAGATCCATTATTTACTTCAACAAAACATTAGTAGGCTACACTGTTTTGTAATGCGGTTCTTTCTACTCCGTTTCACATCTGTCATAAACACAAAAACTGAATAAACCGTTTCAATTGTATGGAAGCAGATTGAATGCATAACAAAATTCGACTAATGTAATATCGGCGTTTTAGAAAATAAAATGTCGGTCAATTATAGCTTAGTGTCTGTTCTTAAACGGGTTAACTGTAGACAGACAGAAAGTTTCCATCGGCCTAACTGTAGACAGCCTAAGTTCAGTATTCGGTCAAATAACACAAATAATTCTGCACCAAAAAGTCAAGAGGAATTGCCAAGCAAAAGGGGGAATGGAAAAAGAAAATTTGGTAGAGCCAAAGAGTAGGTTATTTTGTTGAAATGAGGGGTAACATTGTTCTATTGACCGCGAAAGTTCATCAGGATTTTCCGGCATGGTTCCCCCTAGAAATAGTTCCACTACTGATGACTTCCGCCTTACTCCAGGCACAGTAGTGGCTTTTCCTACAGAGTTCCTTTGCGCAAGTTTTTTAGTCATATGACTACAAAAAGTTTACTGACCAATAGCTCCCTTAATTTACACATAAACTAACCCAAAACTGCACTGCACATAGCTTAACATATAATAAATCAATTCCCATTGAAATAAAGGTGAAGCCTTACTGCATGATTATATGATTTGATGAAACCCAACTGCTACGCGAAATTTCAATTGGCTGGTGTCATGGCCACAAGTTGCGTAATACGTCATTAGGCCTACAACATAAACATCGCTATGCAAAGAAAAACTGTTCGGTAACTATTTTAATGGTCCAGTCTTCACTATTTGCGATAGAATTACTTATTCCAAAACGAACTGTGATGTTATGTGTTGACAATTGTGCGTTTGAACCTATTTGAACTTGCGTAAGGGTTCTTAGGCTGTAGGTCTATCAATTGTGACCTTAAACAAACAGTTTAAGGTTACAAGTATAGTAATGAGGGTTCCCCCTTGCCAATGGTGCCCCAAACCGAGGTCTCGTGTACACCAAGGCGTGTACGTAAAAAAAACCCTGACAGTTGGAATCCAAAATAATAGTAGATCGTATTGCCGCTATATCGGAGACTCTCATCTATACCAACGTGCTGTACTCATGTATATTATAAATGGCTGCCACTAAACCTAAGCTCTGATCCAGTTCAAAATTCTGTCTATCGATGTCAAAAAGATCTCGTTCTCTGAATATTTGTCTAAAGTTTTGACTTGCATAAATCTGGGGATCTCACAATAAAGACCACATTTGCTGTTCCTAAAACTAAATTAAAACAATCTGCAACTGCACCTCGCCTTTGGAATCAGTTATCGGTACTGATGCAGTTTAGAAACTGGTCGTGCTTACTGGGGGCAGTGGGAGGCAGTGGGATGGGTGGGGGATCCAATGCTCGCGTTTTATGTCACAAGGTCTGTCATTGAGTCAAGTGGTGTGGGCTAACTACCAAGCCCAGGTGTGACAATGAATAAGTTCGCCTGCCCAATGTCAGATTTTCTCCGGATCGCCCGGTTTCATCCCATTGTTACCGGCCCCTACCAACACACGCGAATTAATGAAATACAATGGCACCACGTGTTACTCCAAAAATGATCTAGGTTGTGTTGACTCTCTCTCTCTCTCTCTCTCTCTCTCTCTCTCTCTCTCTCTTTCAATATAGCACATTAATAATCATTATTATTAAAATTTTATTAAGACGAAATTACAATATGATATTTATATGACACACGTTATAAAACATTCTATATAAAATATAGATATTTTTTTTTATAAATATAAGCTTATAGAAAAACTTCAAATAATTTGATTATATAGATATTTAATTCCCTGTGCTTTTCGTCCGCCCAGACCGCGATTTTCTTAAATATGTGCGTTTATTATATGTTAGTGGCATTGAGGGACCATCAAAATAACCCTCGCGAAAAACAAATGAAATGAAACGGGTTTAACGGCCTGCTATCCTGCACGAACTTGGCTTATGAAGACGGAGAAACAGTGTGTTATGAGGAACATTTTGGCTGGGCAGTGTCGATGTTTCGATCCGCCTGGTCTTCGATTCGTTTAATATCAACTCTCTCAAGGGTTCTTCAGCGTACCAGCCAATGTGTACACGCGACAATGGTTTCGCGTTGGTCGGAAAACTAAGTCAAGCAAGACGGATGTACATGTATCTAACCGGAAACATCTGGTTAGTGTGTCCGAGCCATATCCACTGAGTGTCCGTAGTTTTCCGAACGAACATAACATTTGGCTATAATTCAAAGCTATGCATGATCATTTTTACAAGCACAAACTGTATAATTGGGAACAAATATATAAATCATAGCGCCATTATATAAGACAAATAGTTGATAAAAGCTAAAAATATAATGAAGATGAATTCAGTGGCATGTCGAGAGAGAGCGTTGGTCCCAGTTGTTCATTTCACGGGAGAAATCCATACCAAAGGCTAACTTTGTGGTTAAAACTACCTTCCTTTGTATTTTATGTGTTTTGACATATATAAGATGTCTTCTTTTTATTGCATGTTAAATAATTAATATTCAGGCGCGGATCCAGAGGGGGGGTCCAAGGGGTCCGGACCCCCCCCCCCCCCCCGCCTGCTCAGGCTTGAAAATTTGAAGCTTAAATCTAAAAGCCTGAATCTGACCCAAAAATTGCGAGTTTGTATACATTGATTTGAGTCATGACTTTCATTCCATTGTGGGCAAAAAAAACACAAATAGTCACATACAGCTCTGGCAATTAGCCAAAAACGTCGGCAGCATAAATCGCCGTCGGGACGAATTGACCCCACGGCAAATCGCCTATTGACAACGGTAATTTTTTAATACCGTACTGTATGAAAATATAAGTTTTATTAACGCTGTTGGCTGTTCGCCTGTTGACGTTGAATATTGTTGTGTTTGCTTTTTAACTTTATAGGCAGCGTTGATAAGAAAAAAAACCCTGGTCATTTATTTTATCAAATTTAAAAAAAAAAATATATGCTAGCGGAATTTATCAGATTTTTTAAAAATTTGATAGATTACATATTCACCGCTTATGTATTATTATTATTATTATTATTATACCTGAAGAGAATGTCTTATTAGGTGAACTTGGAACATGCCATTACCGCGAAACAGTGGAAGGTAGGCCTACACTACAGCGATGGAGTGCAGGTAAAATACTTCCGACAGATCGTCATTCGTAAGACTTTTTTTTATACCGCATTTAAAACAATTGCTGCGTGAGACGTCACGTGTGTTTAAAATCGGGTAATTGGAGATTAACAATAAACTAAATTCATCATCAATCGTCAAGGATCCTAACCGTCGAATTCCCTTCCTTTCGTTTCTCCTTTTTCTCATACACCAAGTAACGCATCAAGTTTGGAATAAACACATAATGTCGTCAGGAGGGTAAGTCCGATCATTGATTTTTGCTCTTCATACCTTCCGGAAATACGTCAGAATGCACCAAATTGAATCTAATTTACCTTAATTGGTTCAGCGCCTTCGGTAAATTAGATTCAATTTGGTGTTTATTCCAAACGTGGTGTTACGTCTCACACAGCAATTGTTTTAAATGCGGTAATAAAAAAAAGTCTTAGAATGAGCTGGCTACCTATACGTCAGCCTTGTGGACAAACAATCAAGGAACTGGTTGGTCTCAGACATCACTAAATCTCTACAAGCCACTGGATGAATTATTTACAAAACTTTCTCTAAACGTATTCACACACTAGTCCATAAAACTAGCCTGGAATTCGTTTCTGTAGAATATAGATTATATTATCATTCACACAAAATTTCTTACCGAAACAAATGCACACCATTACATACATTATTAATATCTCGCAAATTTGTAATGTACATAAAAAGCATTTAAATTATTTAAAAATATATATTTTGGCATAGCCACTAAAAGCGATCCTTGTTTTTTTTCCAGTCAACTGTAAGTCTACAGTTTACCTGTTTAAAATATAGACGATGATTTTAAGTCTGCACCTACAAAGTCTGGTGTTACTTAATGCATCTACAAAGTCTGGTGTTAATTGCACCTATAAAGTCCGGTGTTAATGTATCTGCCGGATTTAGTCCGGTGTTTATGTATCTGTTAAGTCTATTTTTAATGTATCTACAAAGTCTGTTGTTAATGTATCTAGTAAGCCTGGTGTTAATGTATCTACAAAGTCTGGCGTTAATGTATCTATTACGTGTGTCTACAAAGTCTGTTGTTAATTTTTCTATTAAGTCTAGTGTTAATGTATCTATTTAGATGATTTTATGTGTTAATTTATCTTTAAATGATCGTAAGTCTTGTGTTAATTCACCCATAAAATGATTGTAAGTCTTGTATTAAGTTATCTATAAAGGTGATGTCCTATGTTAAAGATACATTATGGGAGATTTTGACAAGGAGTTAGCCATTCTTGCTATAAAAGTTCAAAAATAGATGTTGAAACAAGAATATATTGAAAATTTCAGTCAAATAACTTTATCCTGAACAAAGTTGTTACCACTATAATTTTTTACTAGATATGGGGGTTAAAATCATCGACACCCTTTTCCCACTATGGCCGATTGTTGATTGACAGGCGTTAACTCCACCTACATAGTCTCGATCATCAAGTAATGTTTAAACGGTATCTACTGAAGCTTGTGTATAGCCTCGGTCATCACTGTCTTTTATGAATAATTTCCGGAAGTATGATGACGTCAACGTCACGCAGAAACCCCACCCACAACGCCATAGTGATTAAATCAGTCGACGAAATCCTGTTTTAAATCGAGCCCAATCCAAGCCATCCGTGGGTCTACAGTGTTCATTTTGGGCTTGTTGTTTAAATAAAGATCTAATTTATAATTTCTATGACATCTGAAGCTCAAAGGAAGACCGACAAAAGTCAGTTTTTGCTCTCCCATAATGTATGTTTAATTTATTTATAAATAGGATAGTTAAGTCCTGTGTTAATTTATCTATAAAGATGATTGTAAGTATGTTGTTATTGTCTATAAAGATGGTTTTGTTTTTTAAGAAAAAAAATCTTATTGTATGTGTAAATCGTATAAATGTACCATTTTTTAAAAATAAATAATAAAAATCTAATCTAATTCTACAAGAAATTCGATTTAAAATAACAGTCAAAAATGTGAAAATAATTTTGTCATTGATTTTCCGAAAAGAAAGAATGCGTACGTTTTATTGACAAAACGGTGCTCAGAAGATGCTTGAACAAAGGATGATTATGGATGTATAATTGAATGTTATAATTTGGTATCCTCCGTTTTGGAATTTCTCCTTTCTGGAACCTGATCAAGGGGGATAATCCATCCTTCCTCTGCTTTTATAGGTGGCGCACCATTCTGATTCAGACTTGTTTCAATTTCTTCTCTGAGTATGTCGCTATCTGTGAGTGGATTATTTACACCAATGCATTCTGTAGACTGGGCTAGACGTGCCTTTTCCTATAATGATTACAAAAGAGATAAATACAGGCTTAGAAACATTAAACATACATTATGCAAGAGCTAAACCTGCCTATTGTAGGTCTTTCGTTATCTAAATTACCGGTACTAATTAGATATAATCAACCCTCGATGTTATCGCTAGATATTTACTGGATTATATAAACTTATCTGCTGTCCAACGCTAATTCATGATTAAATCAAATATTGGATAATCTAGTTTTTAACTATTATAGTGAGAACTGCCAACTCTTTATCTAATCTCCCATAGTCATAGTGTATCTTTAATAACAGCGTTTGTTAGCGACAAAGGATATATTATGCAAATGGCCTACGATATGCCGCCATGTTGGATCTTGTCGATGTTGGATTAAAATGGTAGCATAGGCCTATCTAGTGTCTTTTAAATATACCATCAATCTGAAGCTACATTTTATGCCTAAAATCTATTATTAATAATCGAGGTGATTAAATCCGGGAGAAAATTACTCTTCTGACACCGCATCTCTTGAAAATATGAAAGATGTCATAAAAGCCTTACCTGAGTGACGTAGGTTGAACAGCGACGCTGACGACACCGGATGTATATTAACCCAATGGTGATTAGAACGAGTCCGAGGGAGGCGACAACAAATATGGCGATGAATAAAAGTTTGTTATGTTCGAACAATCCACCATGTATTATAGTTTTGTCAACATGACGAGTTAAATCTGTACATGGTTTATCTTTACTTGAATAGGCACAAATAAAATCTAAGTCTCCATTCTGGAATGAGAAAAATATCAAAAAGAAAATGAAATACAAAATGTAATTGGGCTGTTCAACGTCGGCATACGCAATCCCGTGTGCTATGGGAGAAATTTTGCCCGGATAACAGCACTACGGCCAACTGAAAGGTTCTTTAAAAGGTAACTGGGTTGTTTAACGTCAACATACGCCACCACGTGTCCTGTGGGAGAAATTTAACCCGGACAACAGCACTACGGACAATTGAAGGGCTCTTTAAGGTGCAATAGGGGCCTACAGCGTGGAGGTCTACAAGTGTCCTCGGGTTTTCGTGCCATACGAATGACTAGACACTGTTCTTAACTCTACAACAATATAGCCTACCTCATTCTTCTCAAACATTAAATATAACGGGATCAAAAAGAGTAAAATATCTCACCGGTGTTACAAATATTTTACCACCATTTTTCATATTTAACGCTGATAAAATCTCACTTGGTAGAACTATTCTTTTAGCTGGAAAATACAATAAAATAAAATAAAGTCCTTTAATAACAATGATTACAATGTTAAAGTCCTTTAATAACAAGGATTACAATGTTAAAGTCCTTTAATAACAATGATTACCGGTACATAATTAAAGGATTATAATGTTAAAGATACATTATGGGAGATAAGATAAAGAGTTGGCAGTTCTCACTATAATAGTTAAAAACTATATAGTGTAAATGTAATTTGCTGAAAATTTCAGTCAAATTGATCCACTATAGGCCGAGATCGGAGCGCGTGAAATTTCTGCATAGCCTCGGACATCATTACTAAAATCATTAATATAAACAGAGTAGTTTCGATTATCCAATGTTGTGATTTAATTACAATGGCCGTTCAGCGGCATATTTGAATCTAATCCAGCTTACATCGAAGGCTAGCCTTGACATCGAGTGTTTATTATGGTCTAAATAAGTTAATTAATGTCTAATTGATAATTTAGATAACATTTCAGGCCTAAACGAAGACATGTAATACGCAGATTTTGCTCTTGCATAATGCAAGTTTAAAGCTCTTTAACAACAAGGATTACTCCATTCAAGCCCTTTAACAACAAGGATTACAATGTGAAAGCCCTTTAACATCAGGGAGTACAATGTTAAAGCCCTTTAACACCAGGGAGTACAATGTTAAAGCTCTTTAACACCAGGGATTACAATGTTAAAGCCCTTTAACACCAGGGAGTACAATGTTAAAGCCCCTTAACACCAGGGAGTACAATGTTAAAGCTCTTTAACACCAGGGAATACAATGTTAAAGCCATTTAACATCAGGGAGTACAATGTTAAAGTAATTTTACATCAAGGATTACAGTATTAAAGCACAGGAATCTGACCTTCTATCTGTATATATATGCATACAGCATACCGAACTAGACAATATATAGTAAAAAAGAACAGGAATGCAATGCCTGTTTAAGCCTCGATTTTACCTGCTCTCGCTTCGGCACATTTTTGCTCCACAATTCGTAATGTCAGGCAATCTAACCTCTGCCAATTCACTCAGATATGATTTTTCTTCAATCTAACCGTTTTAATTTGCACAAATACTCCCCACAAAACGATATCATAGCCATTTGATTCCAATATTTACATTGTTTTCCTTCGTTGACGTTTGTCCTCAACTCCATGCGCTGATGTCATACAAAATCAATCCGCAGTGACTAGATCACCGAATCAAGTGCCAAAGATATTTTAAGATTTTCTCTGGAGGGAGTACAAATTAAGAGACATCAACCAGAACTTAACAGAGACAGTGGTTTATATATCCCCAGAGCCTATGATGAATTAATAAAAACAGACCAAAACTAATAATTAACATAGACTTTACTCTCATACAAATCCTTAGTGCCTTTTACTTAGTTCAAGCCGTACAGTTTAATTGTTACAATTATATGCAGCACATAATTATTATAGTTGTTTTTTTTTTTTTAAACAATATTTTATTTAGGTTGTCTGAATGGGATTGGGGAACAGGCTTAGCCTATGTAAAACCCCTCTCCCTAAGTAATTTGTATACATATTATTAATGAAAAATGGGTGTATATACATAGTTAAAATGGCAAACACATACATATTATATAAACATAATAAAATGGGTGAAAATGTACAGTATATATAGTAATTAATAAGTATACATATGCAAGCAAAGTGAGGATTATTTGATAATAAACAAAATTGGATAGACTAGCCAAGATTATACATTAAAATATTACTTGATCGAATTGAGTTTAGAATCTGTTTGACATGTTAATGAACTTATGGACCTGGTTAAAAATATTAGTATTAATTTCTAGACTGTAGGTTTTGGAACCGAATAAAAGACAGTTTATATTTTTAAAATCATATTGTAATTTGTCAATGGTTTCTGTTCGTGCATTTGAATGTAAGGAACATCGCAGAAGGTAATGATCATGATCTTCAAATATGTGACCGCAAATATATATTTATTAAGTTTCTCTGTAACTTGTTAACACACAAATAATTGCATACAGTTTCACGGCGAAGAATTCCAACAGGTTAATCAAATGGCCTCGCAATTTATCTATTGTAGTGCTATCTATACACATCAAGGGTCCTAACCTCATATTAATCAGTGGTTTCCATCCATGTGTATATTACAATTAGAGGTTTATGTTAATCTATATGGTTTCATTAATTAGAACAAGGGTCACTGTTTTTCCCAATTTATGGTTTCATTGAATGTTATAATTGTACATAGTATATATATCTCATTCCTTCTATCTGTATCAGTATTGTGCTTGATAACGACAAGAGAATCATTGTTGAAACGTAGCTTTAATAGAAATATAGTAATTGTTATCCATATAACTTTTGTGTTTATTTTTAATGTGTCCAATTACTAAATGCCATTCAAACAGTATTTTCTCTGCCATTCCATTTTCCTCCTTTTGCATGGTAAATTTTGTTAACTCTAGGGTGTAGAATCGAAGAAGAGGGTTTGAGTATACATTTTCTGCCAGGTTTTGGTGAATATTCGTGATTTTGAGGCGGAAGTATACAAGACTTCAGAGTTTGGTTAGGTTTTTGTGAGTGAATTGGCAGAGGTTAGATTGCCTGACATTACGAATTGTGGAACAAAAACGTGCCGAAGCGAGAGCAGGTAAAATCGAGGCTTCAACAGGCATTGCATTCCTGTTCTTTTTTATTATATATTGTCTAGTTCGGTATGGTGTATGCATATATATACAGATAGAAGGTCAGATTCCTGTGATTAAAGCCATTTAACGACAAGGTTTGCATTATAATTTAAAGACATTTAACAGAGAGAGAGATGGAGTTTAACGTCCACTCGACACAAACTAGGTCATTTTGGGACTAACACATTGTTTAATTTTATTTCAAAAATTCGTTTGCGCGTAGGGGTCTTTAGCAGTGGGAGGAAACCGGAGTGCCCGGAGGAAACCCATGAGGTTGAGAAGACGCCCCTATCTCCATGCCACATACGCTCACACCAGGGATCGAAAACACAGCCGCAAGCCAGAGGTGACCGGCCAGCTAGAGGTCGAAGCGCGGTACTCTAGACCACTAGGCCATCCCACCCCCCCCCAAGACATTTAACAACAAGGATTACAATGTTAAAGTCCTTTGACAACAAGGATTGCAGCATTAAGGGCCTCTAAAACAAGTATTGCTGTAATAAAGCAGTTTCCCAACAGTTTAAATGAAATGAAATAAAATGGGGTTTAAGGTCCTACTCTTCTGCACCTAATCTGGGATAATGGTGTGCTATGAGGAAAATTTTGCCCGCAACGCATTGTCGGGAATAAAAACATATCAACTACGTGCACTGTACCTGGCAAATTAACAAAATTTTCCACCACAGAAGCTTCTGTTGTAACCGTCCGGTTATCAGGGCCTCCTACAGCGTTAACGTTAAATATATACACCTCATAGTTCCCGCCTTTATTTCCCATGGAAGCCGAGAAATCCTCCATTTTCTTTGTTAAGTCTGCTATTACGGCATTTTTAAATATTTCCTTTTCCTAGATGGAAAACAGAAAAATGGCAAGTCAACATCGATGTAAGGAAATGCCTTAATAGACACAAAACTGCCGCATTGCTACTACTACCGAGATCGGCACCCACTGCCGCATTCTGACCATACTTGGCTTCGATTAGTGCTCATGGGAGGCCGAAGAGATTTGCAGAGACGACCGCTAAATCCGAAGTGGTTCTCGTCGCCCTCAAAATTAAAAAAAAACACGTTTTACCAACTTGAAAATGTTCGCGAATAGGAGACATTTTGCGCCATCTCAACTGGAAGTCTTCGGTATCATGTCCATTAATGAATGAACAGTAGCTAGGACAACCCATCGACTCTCCATAAATACTCCTGGACACGACCTGGCTAAAACTGATTATTAGACAATACCATGAGCACAGCAAACACTACCTCTGATAGGAGTTAGAACAGAGATTCAGATGTAAAGCCGAGACAAGTCACCATTTAAAGAAAATACGAAAGTAAGAACTTACTTGTAAACAACCTTTAAAGACAAGAATGACAGAATAAGAGGGTGGAGCTGATGTACTATTATCTTTAGGTTTCGGTTCCAGCGGATACGTTGACCCTGGAGATGATTCGGGTGGAGGTGGGGATGCAGATGAAATAAGCATTGATGAAGATGGACTTGTTGGGTTTCCGGTAGATGCTGAAGTTTCGTCAGATGCTGATGGATTTGTTGTCTCTAATACAGACGAAGAACTGTCATTGATTGATGTCGTCTCGTGTGGATCAAAATCTTTCGTTGTTTTTTGTTCCACAGTTGTTTCCGTATCTCCAGGTACTGCAGACACCACCGATGCGTCAGTTGAAGTTTCTGCAGCTGATCGTCCATGTGTTGTATCCCCTGTAGTATCTTCTGTCGTCTGTTCATCAATGGGTGGGGTTGTTGAATCTACACCGTCATCGGTCACATCTGATTCTGATGTACCAATGACGTCCGTGCCATCTGATGACGTATCGAGAGTGCGATTAACGTACACAGAATCAGTTGTTATTTGTAGACTGTCAGTTGTTACGTCATCGGTGGAATAGGACGGAGAGTAAAGTTCCGCTGGGGGCTCTGGAAAAGGAAAACATTCAAGAAGTGATTGGATGGTCCAAGTGGTGAGATTTAGTTAGTATTGCGACTGGTTGACGGAGTATCAATCTGATTGAAACACAGATCTTATTTCGTTTCGTTTTTATTGTTCACAATTTCGTTTTACTTGTCTTTACTACACTAAGACCCGGACGTGTTCTGGATGATGTGAGGGATTAGCCAATAACACTGTCTGTAATGGCCAGTTATTGGCCTTTGGATCAATCAACGTATGACGTCATAGGGTGAAAGGCCGCTCGTGTAGTGTAGGTCGTCGAAAGTTTAAAAAAGCGAAACGAAATGTAGATTTGTATTTTAATCAGATTGATGGAATGTAGGGTCGTGGACTTTGATCCCAACTTTTTTTGGACAGTGTGTTTCTTACCTTGCTATAATATATCTACTGACAGATCTCGGTTTCAGACGAGTTATTTGCTCCTGGATTTGATAATGTCGCTTACGAACATGAACACAATGAACTTAAGACATTTAGCCCCAGTTTAATGTTACGTCAAAGAGATTTCCCATGCCACAGGCGCTTGATTTGATTCCGGGTGCCAATGATCAAAGAATACCAAAGTTTACATACAACAAAAGTCTTACCATTTGGACAGTTTTTAAGGTCCATTCGGCATTCTTTACTATGAGGACATGGACTCATCCCCTCATTACAAACTTCAGCTAATAGAAAGATAGAAAGATAGAAATATAGATAGCTAAGCTGATACAGAAATATCTGAAAACAAGACGTGCGTTTAAAGATGCATTATGTAAGATCTAAATCTGCTTTTATATAAACCGGGGGCCCGGGTGGCTACGTGAGTAAGACGCTGGCTCGCTTGCCTGCATTGGTCGAGAAAGTTCATCCAGATTTTCCGTCGTGGTTCCCCCTTGTCAGTATATCCGTCTCCATAAGCCAAGTTCGGGGCAGAAAAGTAGGACGTTAACCCCCATTTCATTTCATTTTCGTTATATAAACCAGTGTTTAGACATTTGTGCACAGGCCCATAATCAACTCTCTGAGAAATGAAATGAAATGGGGTTTAACGTCCTACTGTTTTGCACCTAACCTGGGCTAATGGAAGACGGGCATACGCAATACAGTGTGCTATGAGGGAAATTTTGCCCGGGCAGCGGCGCTATGGCCTACTCTTATATCGAATTCCAACTGCCAAGGGATCTTTTACGTGCACTCCAATGTGTACACGGGACCTCGGTTTTTCGTCCCATCCGAACGACTATGCAGCTGTCCTTGTCAGGCCCTCCTTCTGCATCACTGACAAGGGGAAATCACGCCGGAAACAACTCTCTAGGTAATCGGATGGCGTAGATATTGAATGGATTAGAACACCGCCACGCCATTTCATAATTTTACTTTAAAATGGATAATAGAAACTTTGCGCGTATTATCGTGGCAATGGTACGTGACAATGGAGGTTATCTTATCAAAAGGTCTAACCCCCATAACTTGTTAAAACGTCTAACCCCATAACTTGTCAAAACATCTAACCCCCATAACTTCCGTAAGATTGGAGTAATTTGACATAATGTATCTTTAATAAAGGAAGATTTGCATTTAACTACAGTTTAAGAGGTGGGCAAGAAATTGTTGGTGATGTCTATTTTGAGGTCGGTCGGGGAGATTAGGGTGGTAGGAGGAGGTCATCTCGAAATAGACTATCTCCGAAATTGTTTGCTCATCCGTCATTATTTCATTATTGTGATTGGTGCCAATACGCACATGTGTACCAATCACAATCAAGCAATTAAACAATTGATTAGAATGATAAGCCGAGTTCCATTACTATCCCAACCAGAGCCTCGGATGAGTCTTATCCTGGCTGCTACCCCGCAAAGACACTATATCTTACCCCAAAAGCCAACCCAGCATTCCCTTCTGTGGCTGGCATAGGCTGGTTTCTTAGGAAACAATTTGTCTACGATATCACCCAAGGTGAAAGTGGACGTTAAACCCCAAGAACGATCGAACTATCTCAACATTTTGCAATTTACCCGACAATAATAGTGTCAAAGATGAAACTGGGCAGTCGTTAACGATAAAGATGAAACAAAGGATAGTCAGGCAGCAGCCGAAAGAAGAAATGGAAATAAAATGAAATGGGGTTTAGCGTCCTTCTGTTCTTCTCCGACTGGGCTAATAAAAGTGGGCAAACGTCATACAGTGTGCTATGATTTTGCCTGGACCTTTGTTTTCGTCCTATCCGAACGATAAGACGACTGTCCTTGTCAGGCCCACCATCCTGCACCACTGGCAAGGGAACCATGCCGGAACAAGGCTGAAAGGGACCAACAAGATTGTTCATGGTCGTCTTTACTTGTCAATGGCGGCGCCTGTGAGATTGTGACGTGGAAGTGGGAATTTCGGCTTACTATTCATCGAATTGCCACGCTGTCATCGGTTGAGCTTGAATTTCTGTACCATCCGAACGACTAGACACCCCTTCTTTCCCAGCTATGCGTTCGTCAACCAAGGGAAACTTTCTAGTTCAAGACCGAGATCGGATTGGGAACCCCTTGATCAGTGAGCTAGATCCATACTTACCGAGCCAACGTGGTTCCCCAGATTAAGAAAAGGAAGAATAAAGAAAGAATGTAAAAGAGGTTTTATCAACAGCTAATCATGCATTAAAATTGTCTGTTTTCGACAAAGGGGTAAATTTTAAAAAATCAACTTACGGACTTGATATTGCGTAGTTCCCGCTGGTACCGCCGAAATTGAACCTAAAGCAGATAATAAAAGTTGCTATAATCGTAATTTGACAAATTGTCATATCTGCCATTCCATAGTAATATGGTCAGTGTTTGTTATTTACATCCGTAGGCCTATTATATTTGTATAAAATGTTTGACTCTTGTCATGTTCATTATTATGTCGTGAATTCCACTCCATAATAGTATGGCAGTGTTTGCTATTATACCTGTGGCAGCCTGTGCTATATTTTTTTTTATCAAATAGTTGACGCTTGCCATGTTTAGATAATTGTGATAGGGATTAAAATTATGCCGAGAATTTCGCTCCATAATATGGTCAGTGTTTGCTATTTATATATGTGCTATATTTGAAAAATGGCTGACGTTTGACATGTTTACATAATTGTGATAGGGATTAAAATTATGCCGTGATTTTCGCTCCATAATATGGTCAATGTTTGCTATTTATTCTGTTCTATATTTTTATCAAATGGCTGACGTTTGCCATGTTTACATTATTGTGATACGAGTTAATATTATGTCGTGAATTCCGCTCCATAATATGACCAGTATTTGTTATATTTGTATCTGCGCTATATTCGTGTAGAATATCTGACTCGCTACATGTTTACATTATCATTCTTACTACAGACAATAAAATATAATTAAAACATACAGACACTGCTTCATTATCATACCAGATAGCATTAACCTTTAACCTTTAGATAACACTCAACTTTGACCCCTGATAATGCGAGAACGGGTCGGGTTTATAGAGAACCGAGAATTAGCAGGTACTTGTTTTAAAACCACCTGTGCGTTGAAAAACAAAATAATAATTTAACTACTTCGGTGTAGGGGTACTCCGAAAATTTTTCCACGCAGTAATATTTCGAAAATATATGGAAATTAGCTCATAAGTTATGAGTAATTTGAATAAATTATCATGGATCAGTGTTCTGTTTATACGTTTCGGACATCTTTAAAATTCGACAGACGGTGATGACGCCGTGACGGCAATATATAAACACCCTTATCTGTTAAATAAGCTCAAGATTTTGTTCTGTTGTGTCGTTATGTTTGGAATGTTAGGTGTTATTTTCGAAACTAAATAAGAGCGAGGGGTGTGGTGGCTCCGTGAGAAAATAGATAATATAAAATGAATATATTGAAAATTTCATTCAAATTACATTATTCTGATCGAATTGATCGGTTTTTTTTTTTGAGTTTTGACAAGATGTGGCATAGGTTGTTTATTATCGTAACTACGGCACTTGTTTTTCGAGACTTAGCCTCGATTCGCCCTTTTTGAATAAAATCATCAAGTGGCGACCGTGTATTAATCCGTTTAAATCTCCACCATGCGATCATCTAAAGATTTGATTACAGGCATGTCACGTGATTAAATGTCTAATTAATAATTCGTACAACATTTGAAGCCAACATGAATTAGGGAAGTGTAGCTCTTCCATGATACATCGTTAAGTACGCCCTTAATTCAAGTGTAAGTGTAATTGGGCGAATGCATGAAAGAATGTTTACAACGTCCTTTAGCCAATCGTGGTATTAACTTGAATTTGATGCCTCTTAACTTTAACAACCATCCGTTTATCCATTCGTCACTCTTTATTGAGAAAAAAGGTTAATTTTATCGCCCCAATTGACCAAATCAAACTAGTCGACGTTTCAACGTTTCCAAACCCATTTGTGTAGGCGTTGTCTATTTGCATTCCGGTGGAAGACGTTATTTCAATACGGAAAATCTATCTCGGGATTTCTGGGTTAGGGTAAATGCCAATTTCATTATCCCGGTTGGTGCAAAAAAAAAAACAAAAAACGAAAAAAAAACATTTCATTTCATTGTGTATATAACTTCAAAATTATTTCAGAGAAAATGTAACAGAGACCGAGATGTATGTATCGTTTGCCCACACGTCAGATTTTTTAATATTTAAAAATTAAAACTGAAAAAAACCATCAATCCTAAATAACGTACAATTTTCTGAGAACCGGGCGCAGATCTTCCAAAATCAACCCTATATTTCATTTCATAAACTCGAATCTATTTAGCTCGTTTATATTCGAGTCGGATATATATTTTGTTTGTTATAAAAAGCCAAAACAGATGTCAATCACGTGTACAGTCTTCATGTCTGATGATATATATAATTCACAAAGCTAATAATACATATCATTATATTTCATCAAGGGAATGTTTGAATATTACATATTTTTATGAGTGTGTAAAAACGTAAATATACCCAGATTGGAGCACTTTAATTTTCCCCAACAAAATAAGTAATATTTAAAGGAGCCAAGTCTTTAACTCAATATCTTGGAGATTGCAAACATGACTTATTGGTCAATTTAAATCAGTATTGCTGTAGTAATTTTACTGATGTACTATTATCTGGGAACCAACAAACCCTGTATTTTTGATTATCATAAATTTAATTGCGCCATTTGCAGGCAAATAGCTTTAATTACAATAAGAGGAAACCAGTGAGGACAATATCCTGTGCTCTAGCTGTTCGTCGTGTTTTCCCATACTTGTGAAATAAAAGAAAAACATTCTAAATTATTAAAGTATCACGGCGACTCCTTTGATATATAATTCAATTATTAATTTATTATTAATTAATATTTACAGGATCGGTCCTTCATTTATTCAATTGTTGAATACACTGAATCTTGATATAGTTAAAGTATTAAAATTCACAATTTTCTATTCGGTAAAAAATAAAATATCTCAAATATCTTTTTATTTTTAAATTCAAAAATACAGGACGTTTAAAATTTTCTAAAAGAGTCGTTTTCGAGAGCCTTATGAATTTAAGAAGCTTTGAAGCATTAGATGTATTATTATTCGGATTTCAAATTCTAAATGTGGAATGGGAAATATACATATACTTATCTATTCTGTATAATTTAATTTCAGAAAATTTTCACTATGTAAATCTTCTGAAATTAAATAAAATGAGGCAATGAAGACGGACATACAAAATTGTCCAGACAGTGGGCTACTTTTATTTCAAATTCCAATTGTCAATGGTTCTATTACGTGCATTCCATTTCGTACACGGGGCCTCGATTTTTCGTTCAAACTAGACGGTCTAATCCTTGTCATGCCCTCCGTCCTACACCACCGATCCTTTTATGGCCTCTGTCCTACATCATGCACAGCGAAGCGTCCTATTCGTCACTTGAATGAAACAAAAATCCGAGGATGACACGTGTACATGTTGGTGTAGACATAAAAGAACCTTTTACATTTGGAATTCGACGAACAATAGGCGAGTAGAAACGCCACTACCCGGGCAAAATGTTCCTCATGGTATATTGCAATATCCCGGTTGGTGCCGACGGGTAGTATCCTCATTTATATCATTTTCCAACCTGTATTGCACGCGGGGCTTTTAGCCACAAATAATGTAACTAAAAATCGTCCTTGGACCCGTGTTTTGGGGCCACAGAGCAAGACACCGCTAGATATTGTATAAAAGTAAAAATATTAAACCTACCTGTCTGTAGTAAAACAAAACCAACACATAGAAATAATAAATTAAATCCCGTTACATCCGACATTTTATCAAAGAGTCAGGCAGTATATCAGCTTACAATTTTAATTAAAATTAATTAGGTGCCTGAAATTTATCCCGTATCCTTTGCTTAAACTCGACAAATATTGTTTCAAATGTTCACAGTTCATATCACAGCCTAAATAATATTTGATTTACAAAACAGTCTAACACCGTCGCGTCACGATTACGAATTATTAACGGGAGCAGGTCGCGGCACTTAAATAATAAAATAACTTCCAAATTGTTTAACTTTAAATTATTCTAACTACATATCTCGTCACGTTTCTTCCCCGCTAAAAAAAGGTCCTCAAAATATTTCCGATAATTCGTCACTTTTCTACGAATGAGTTTTGGGCGTACGTACTGGTGAAAAATTCCTGAAATAGTCTCTAATCAGTCGGAAAGGGTGAGGTCAGTTGATGGAACAAAAGCAGTAATTAGTCAAAAGCAGCCACTCGGGACTTCTCGGTTAATTCCGGTAGATAAGAATTCTGTTCGCCCTTGTTGTATGAGAACTTATGTAACCGGATCATTAATTTTATTGATCATGTGTAGATTACAAGATTTATATTGTCTGTTTGTTCTTCTTGATATGTTTCATCGTGTGTTCATTTATCTATTCCTGTCGGTGTATCGTCTGGCCATTGTAGAATGGTGGACCTTTTGATAATGGTTTTGTGGACAGGCGTACGTAGAATTTGAAGCAGTGTAGGTAGAAATGGATGGACAAAACTTCGCCCTTTTACAGCACAATAAAACTATCCCAGAATAATTAAGGTTCAGCGCCTTCAGATTCCGGAGGTAAAACCTACTAATTAAAATCTAAATTTTTGCCATCATCAAAAAGTATGCACCGGAGGGCTTGTCAGATAAAAAAAGATTTGTAAAAAAATAATTAAGGAAATGTCTTGGACCAGGGGAGGATCCAAGGGGGTGGGGGGTGTACAAACCCCAACCTGCTCGGCTACATAAAAAATGAATGCCTTGCATCGGTGAAATTGAATCACGGGATGTTGGATTTCTTTCTTTTAAAAGCTCAATGTGTATGTATACCTATGAAATTTAAAGACGATGGTGGCAGCATGCATTGTCAACTGTCATATTTTCTTAAAGTGCACATACGATGGATGTTAAAAGTTTTCGATACGTGTTGTCCAATGGTTACTATATCAACTTATCTGATTGAAATTAATTCAGCTATCTTCACTCAAAGTCGTGAAAATAGAGCCTGGTAAACCTACTCCTGCGAAAATTCCTGGATCCGCCCCTGAGGATTTAACCTACTGCCTTCTTCTATTAGGGTTTAACGTCCGCTTCCATCGCGGGTGATATCGCAGAAAAGTTATCTTATTTTTCATTTTTATTATCTTAGCGCGTCCCATGACAGGGGTCTTTCCTGTGGGAGGAACCCCAAGCCGCATACGCTCACACCAGGGATCGACAGGCCCGTAACTAGAGGGAGGGGGTGAGGGGAGGGGGCTTAAAAATTGTCGACCATGGATATACATTTTACAGCACCCCTGAGAACACTTCCCGCCCCTCGTTGCCGTGAGCTAGTTACGGCCCTGGGGATCGAAACCACGACCGCGTGCCAGAGGTGACCCAGAACCTCATAGTCTTCATATATTCGTAGAATATTTTTCTGGATGATAGAGACTATAGAGCTCGAGGTGCGGCACTCTAGACGACCCCACCCTATATATCATCACCCTCCCCTTATTATTGGGTTCCCAAATTTATGGAAATGTTCCAGCATCTACTGAAACTTGGCACGTACGTAAAAGAACAATTCCCAGGCGGAAACAATTTCCCTTATATTATAGCGCACTGCGTTGGAATTCGATATAAGAGTAGGCCATAGCGTCGCTGCCCGGGCAAAATTTCCCTCATAGCACACTTTATGGCGTATGCCCGTCTTCCATTAGCCCAGGTTAGGTGCAGAAGAGTAGGACATCAAACCCCATTTCATTTTCGTCTTTATTAGCCATAAAGCCTTTCATTGAATCAACTGGCGTGGTTTCGAATGAACAGTTGTACGTGACAAGGAGTAGGGTCGCCTGTTCAACCTTGTGGGTTTTCTCCGGGTCCTTCGGTTTCCTCACACTGCTAAAGAACCCTACGCGCAACCGAATTATTGAAATAAAATTAAACCATGTGTTAGTCTCGAAATGACCTAGTTTGTGTCGAGTAGATGTTAAACCCAATTTCTCTCTCTCTCTCTTTATAAGCCCGCGGTTGATCTGGAGAATGCGACGGCATTCGTCACTAAGGAAACGATAGTTCAGATGCGATTTTAGACGTCAAAGCTAATTTGATCTTAAGGAAATATTCGTACCATTCACTGATTGTATAGAAAGGATTGTGGCGAGGAGGTCATTGGTTTGAGAATATTTTAAGACCAGAAGAAAGAAAATTTTGAAGTGTGTGATTGGCCTGTGTATGACCGAGTGGTTATTTTATGATGTATTATTTTAATTCAAAGTGTTTTAAAAGGGTGCAACAGTATCTCGTATTTCACCGACCGTAGACATGACAGAAATAAATGATTTACATTCCACCGTCTAATGAAGCTAATACAGTCACAGTTAGATACTATTTTTCTCCACCAATGGAATATAATAAAATGGGGTTTAACGCCCTACTGTTCTGTTCCCGACTGGGATGATGAAGATGGGCATACACGATACAGTGTTCTAAGAGGAAAATTTTGCCCGGATAGCGGCGCTACGACCCAGTCTTATATCGAATTCCAACTACCCAGGGATCTTTTACGTGCACTTCAATTTGACTTCGTTTTTTCATCCGATCCGAACGAGTAGACAACTGTCCTTGTCCACCCCGCTTTCCTGCACCACTGAAAAGGGGAAACAACGCCGGAAAACCCGATGAAAATTCGCGGCCAACACGCACCAGCGTCTTACCCACTTAGCCACCGTGGCTGCCCATCCTACGCCGTGCGGGTCAAAGGCTCAAACATCCCCACACATCCACGAGGATTATTGTTGGGTGTGTGTGTGTCGGAGGGGGGGGGGTGCCCTAACCCTCAGAATTCCGAATAGATGAATAACTTTTCGTATTATAAATAAGCTATTTTACCCGGGTTATCGGTATGTGGAATTTGATGTATGACAGTGGAGAGGTAAATATTCCATATTATTATAAAAACATTATGTCAATCGCAAATATGTGACAAGGTCAAACTCGGTTTATAAAAGGTCATTTATAAATTAATTAAATATTATTTTACAGTCGTGTATTGAGGTCATTGCGACCATCACATGTTTATAGAAATGTAATGAATCGGTATATATCGTCCCATTCTTCTGTATAGATCGGGCTAAAGAAGATATGGGCATACGCCGTGCAATTTTCTGTAAGGGAATTTTGCCCAGACAGTGGCGCTATACGGTTTACTCTTATTTCAAATTCAAACTGTAGTGGGTTCTTATACGTCTGCACGCGAACGTGTACGCGATACCCCGAATTATACTCGTCCAAGCGACTACAAACTGCTCCTAGTCGAAAGAGCTCGTAATTTGCCACCCCAGGGGCTAAATTTATTCCTTAAGGTCATCTCCTGATTTCGTCCAGGTCGCTGAGATGGAAATAAGGTGAGGGCACGTGATTGTTGAAGAGATTATGGGTTAGGGATTGGATGACGGTTAGGGCTAGGTGCAGGTCTTAAAGAGATAGATCTAACCGTGGCCTATACAGGCGCGGATCCAGAGGGGGGGTCCAGGGGGTCCGGACCCCCCCCCCCCCCCCTGCTCTGGCTTGACAAATTTTTATGCTATTTTATTGGCGATTTTTAGACCTGTAATTTTGGAATTTACCTTCCGGAAATACGTCAGAATGCACCAAATTGAATCTAATTTACCAAATTTTTCGGGGGGGGGGGAAACCCCACGTTAATTGGTTGAGACCCTTCAGAGCAATTATCAAACCTAGACCCCCCCCCCACCTGCAAAAAATCCTGGATCCGCGCCTGCTATAGCTCAAATAAATTCTACTGTCGAGATCGATCGATGCATTTCTTACACTGTTTTGACCCCCCCCCCCCCCCTCGTTTTACCCTCCTAGCAAGGGGATCGATACCACACAGGAAAATGCCAATTAACTATTCGGCCAACTCCGAGGTCGAACCCGAGACATCTAGGCTACCACTGACCAACCCCGGCACCCCAAAGGTCTATGAAGGCAACAGGGTTTTCAAAACTTTATGGGAATTTTCACTTGGGCCAACAAAGAGAAACATCATTTTGCGTGCTACGTGATCCGATCTTTATTTTAAAGGAGCTAAATCGCTAAAATTTGGGACCCAGAAATTGACACAAGTGGGTTGCAACGCATATAATACAGTAATATGAATGTATATAAACTGATTTACATTCAATAGTTTCCGTTTTTACTCTAATTTCAAATCAGTTATGTTCGGCGAAATAAGCCAGCAGTCTCAATCGAATGCAAATTTCTAGCGTCTGGTCATTCCAGTCTACATACGCTGTTTGATTTGGTGCAATATTTCTAGCCTCGTTCCTCGACTCTCTTGCTAGAGCTGGAGCAGAAACGCATAATGGTAAACGATTCGTGTACCAATGGTAAAATGTTTATTTTGTCTTAAATATTGGATATCAGAAGCCTATCTTTTCCCGGTAAGATCACGGCATCAATGTTGATTTAAATTGACAAATAATGCGTGTTTTCAATGTGGAGGATTTTGGAGGATATTTAGTTAGAGACTTAGTAAAATGTAGTTCCTCCTTTTGGTTGTAACAGATATATAATTGGAGCCCCGCTATCCCTGAAATAACATCAAAATCTTTAGAAATTGGACTAATAAACTTAGGTTTTCTTTTGTTGAGGGTGGGGGCGCACTCCATTTAAGTTTCTGGTTTGTTTTTCTTCATTAATGCAGTTGGGTAAAATTGAAATATGATTGCTAATGTGCAATCAAAAAATAAAGTTGTTATTTTTTTTATATATAAACTAAATTTCTTCCAGTTGCAGTAGATCTAAATTCTACAGGATAGGAGTAGTAAAAGTATCAGTACTTCTGAATAATCACGACTATTCTATTATGCTTATCTCCCCTTTAACCTTGGTAACCATTTCCGGTCAATGGCGGCGTTTGTAAACAATAAAATTTCTTTCCAATCCTGAAACTGCCATTAGTCGTTTAAATTATTTCTCTAAAAATGTCTGATAGAAGCACAGCGAAGGAAAGAGCAGCTCGGCTGCTCAGAAAGCAGGGAAGTGTTTCATCTTTAACAAGTGGTGAACAAAAAGCGACTGAACGATCGAAGCCGGACAAGTTCGATTCAATAAGCACGATTTCTTATCTCGACGAGCCGAACCCCGACGAAATACGACCTCCAATTAAATACGAAAACACGTACCAGCTACAACCAAACAAGAAAGTACCATATGGTCGAATACAGAATCTGATAAAGGACGTTTTAGAAGGTTATTTGGCAGACGAACAATATGACGCAAATTTGTGCAGGCAGATGACAAAAACTATTTCCGATGTTATCAAAGCTCGAGTTAAAGATATGGAAATTCCGCGTTATAAAATTATCTGTATGGTTCACATTGGTCAACTACTTGACCAATCAATGCGTGTCGGTAGCCGCTGTTTGTGGGATCCCAGTTGTGATACGTTTGCAATGCACGAATTCAAGAATAACTCTTTATATGCAGTGGCTTCTGTGTTTGGTATTTATTATGAATAGACATTAAATAATCATTCATATGAAAGAAAACACCAATCTGTTCACCCATGGTTGTTTCGTCCCACTTATAATCTTAAGGTTGTTCATGAAAACATTGACGTTGTACGGTATTAAAAGGCTGATAATAATAATAAATAATACAAATCGGGTGAATTTTATTGTAGAAAATTTCGACTAAATTTCCAGTGTCAGAAAGTTTACTGAATATTGAACACATAACTTACAGATATGTTATAAAAAAATGAGGAATATCAATAGGCTAGTGCTTGCTGTAACCGACAATTTTTTTTTTCTGAGAAAGAATACCTGAGTGATTTTTCAATAACAATACTTATTTCTGAACTAATTTTTATAAAAACAAGCCTTGATAATATGTACCGTAGCCTAATATTCAAATACAGGTGACAGTTATAATAAGTAGGCTGAAGTTTACCCAAGCTGAACAGCTTTGAGAGAAGAAATGACGTGGATGCAATATCAAAACCAAACTACCAAAAACTGAAAATGTATTATCCATAATTGGCCTTTCTATTCTATGTATATTGTGAATAATTGACAGAACTTTTTAAAAAGATAACCTATGAAAAACTGCCAAGAAACAGAACCAAAACAGAACTTATATTTGTTTTATTATTAGTGTGTGGGTAAAAACTATTCAATGACAATTAGCAAATTTTTTTTATTAAAGATTTTTAATATACAAGCATCAATAACAAACAGAACTAGTCACCTACTGTACAAGTTGGCAAGTTATGTCTCATTTCCTACCACTATCATTTAAATTTTTCTTAATCATTCATCTTGCAAGCAAATAACATCAATCTGTATTTCTAATATAAATCAGACATTTTAACCCTTTAGGACTTGGTACATGTAAGTATTCGTATCCCAGGACAATATTTTGATAATAATAGGGACTATTTTAATTTCATTGATAAATATTATTATCAAAATCCTACTACGGTATTAGTTTATTTCTTAGTCCAATATGGTATTGACACAGGAATTATGATACCATACTATAAATTAAAAACATGAATTTAATTTGCAAGGTATCTGTACATTATCAACAGTGACTGACAGTCAAAATTTTGAAATTGAAACCCTGTTGATATCATTACAGACCAAAATTGCTGTTCCTTAGATCTCTTCAAACCACCCGAGATTTGTTAATAGCTTTTGGTATTACAAGACCATTTTGGGGCATTCTGAGTGCTGAAAGGTTAACTGTGTCTATCATATTTATTTTCAAAAATGGCTTAAACAATCAAAGCATTAGCTGACGATATGTGTATTGTATTTGCATACAGAGACAATTACCAAAAAGATTAATAGTTTGTGTCTTAATAAAGTGATTTTCTTTTTATCTTTTTCATGTTAAAATGTATTTGCCTTATTTATACTCTTACCTTGTTATTCATACATGCCAAAAATAATACAGGTCCATGTACATTTCATTATAAACTTTAACTACAATACACACTCCTTAGTATAAATCCTTTGTCAACTGTATTTTTGTATTGTTCATATAAAACTATTTATTTATCAAATGTTTGTTGTTATGTGAATATTATTTGATACCAAAGCCAATATTAAAGTTTATGTTTTCAATATATAATATTAATTTGTATGACTTATGTCTGTACACAGAAATAATTATTATGAATTGTGCATGTGTATTGTCTCAAACGTATAGTGGATCTAATTTTTATATTATACCTGGTATGAGATAGTAGCACATACCCAGTGATGGACACATATCAATAGATTTCAATACATCACACATAAATTTGATAAATGATGACTTCTTTGTGTTGACGCAACCATTTTTAGCATGTTTTGTCAAAATTAGATATGAAGATGACTTCTAAGATTCCTTTATAAATACTGTAGAAACCCTGGTCAGTGCATGGTAAAAGGGAGATAACTATGTATGTCATAAAATTAAACCAGTTCTTGATTCTTAGTGCTAACTTTTTTTCCCATAAATTGAAACTGCTTTTTAATGGATAATGGATATAATTGAAGAAATTAGGACTTGCAATGAAGTGTATTATACCATGTTTGTTCATTTAATAATTTAATATCAAATTTTCTTTTTTTTTTATAAAATCTCAATATAAAATATATCTTACTGCCCTTTGTCTTTTTCTGCAGTCAGTGGCTGACACAGGATATTCGATTGTAGGTGGGAGATCCCAGAAAATTTTGAAAAATGGGTGTGTCAATATGGATATTTCGAACTCAATATAACATCCTGCCAAGACAAAGATCTCAAATTGACACATTTCATTGAAACATAATAATTATTGAATTTTTAAAATATTATTTAGAGTAAGTCCGGGCCCAAAGTTCCCTTACCTGGATCAGTCACTCTTAACAGCACTAATGAACCTTGCTGGGATATGTTGTTATGGCGATGATATGATAAAGTTTTTGAGAGCGTTATAGTTTAAAGAAATGATCGAGATTTAATGTCCCACTTTTCTGCACACATTGGTGCTACCACCAGGCTTATAAATGATGAATGATTTTGTTAACAATCCGTCTCTAAATACATGCCACTGATAATGAAGAGTTGATAACTACAATGATTGTTGGGGAAGGGGAATTGTATTATTGACAATCATACAAGGCCTTTAAATAACAGTTTCAATGTCATGTGCTATTGAATTAAAAGTTAATGTAATAAAAATGTTCATAAAAAGAATGAAAAAAAGACACTTTTGTGACAGACAGAATAAGTCATCACAGTTATTGTAATTGTCCTGGATGAGGTCAGAATTTGAGCTTACTGTCTGTGACGGGTGCCTTATTCACATAATTATTTCAATCGTTTGTTCCGTAAATCTTACTGAAACAAATTATCTCCCCACTTGCCAATAAAACATGCATTATGTAAGATTTAGGTAAAGAACTGGCCATTCTCGCTATAACGGCTCAAAAATAGATAATGTAAAATGAATATTTGAAAATTTCATTCAAATTACTTTATTCTGAGAAAAGTTATCAACAATGGTTGTAGTTTTGACAAGATGTGTCCATTGATCGTAACAAGTATTGGTTGTTCAAGTATTTTTAGCCGATTGCTACTCCATTTTTAAATTAAATGGCCGAACTATGTTCTTGTCATGTTAACAAGATGTCTAATTAATTATTTATATAACTTTTAAGGCCTAAAGATAAACCTGCAGATTTCGCTTTTACATAATGCTTGTTATTAGATTCAATTTATAACTTGAAATTCAAGTAGGCCGAATATCACAATTATTTATAATTCATTTCATAGTTAGATTCATGGACCTTATGATATATATGGAAAATGTTAGATTTTGAACTAATGTAGGCCTAAGCTAGGATTTTTGATAATAGGTTTTTTTAGCCCATTTTCCATAGAATTTTGGCCACATAGTTACAAATGAAATAGGCCTACTGCATCATAATTTAGGGGTTTTTTTTCATACTCATACGGTATACCACTATATTTGTTCTATTGTCGTAGTTTCTAATTTACTAACAATATTTCATTTAAGAAGTACTTTTATATGTCTGGTGGTCATGGAGATCAACAAATTGAACTTGGCGCCAATTTCATAACGGAAGACGGTATATTACATAGCGCATGCGCAAGTTCAGTTTAAAATTCAAGATGGACGGAATATGTGAACCATAACAAGTCGTCTGTATTCATTATGACTGAATGAGCGTATCGCTCGATAATATTAATCAAATACAAGTATGGATTCCACGGTTGGGTATGACCCGACACTACCGTTGGATATGGATGGCAGGTAAGTGACTAAATTGTTCGTTTCAAACAAATTTTGGTAACAGACGTAAACAAACAGCGAGAGCAGTCTGCATCAATTTATTTGAGCATCGTTAGACAGAGGCGAGGGGATTTTTTCCGATTGATCCATTAACTTTCGATTTGTTTATTCTTTCTATTGTCGACTAAACGGTCAACTAATCAGATTACCTGCGTGGCTTAACAAGCGGGAAATATAAATTACAGGACAGGTGTGAACATTTTGTTAATAAAATTTAAAAAAAAAAAAAAATTTCGCGTTGAGAATGAGAGACTTGAGTTGATTGATTATTGAATCAAAATTCAAATAAGAGGAAGTAAAAGAGTTTTATCAGAATTAGGGAGTTGACTTTGACTACATTGTAGATCTCATATATTTTAGTATCCACCACCCCTCCCAGACCTATTCACCCATAGTTTTGCCAGGTAGGCTACTTTTATCTGGGGCAGGAGCAGGCTGTTTCATCCCAAAATAAGATTGGTTGTTTTATTCTCTAGTCTAAACTAAAGGGCTGTTTCTTTCCTAAAAGTGTACAAATTTAATATTATATTTAAAGTTAATGATGTCCATACGGTACCGTACTTAAGTTTTTATATGTACTGGTAGTAGGTACCGGCAGCCAAAATTCATTTCTTATCAATTCTGATATTTGATAGTTTATCATGAAAGTAGCCACCAATAGAAGCCCAGCCAAAAAAAAATGAACAAAATATCTTGATTAGTTCCCGAGATATTCATGTTTAAAGGTCTCATTTTTGACTAATTGCATAAATTCGCTAAAATAGGCCATTTTTATATGCAATTTATAGTTGCATAAATATGCAAATAGGTATTGTTTTCAACTTAATGAAATATATGGTGTACATTCTATACAAAATTGAAATGCATTAAGACTTTCTCAAGTAACTTTTGTTGAAATAAGCTTTTAAAAATGAAAAAAATGACAGAATTACATAGTTCGAATAAGCCTGAAGCCCAACTTTGGTATGCAATAAGTTTTTATGCAAATATAAACTTATGGGTTTTTCAGCATTTTTCTACATAAAAGTTTACATAATTTAACGCTAATTTTTTCAAGCTTTCTCGCTGAGCAATTTTAAATGTTATTCACAATCAAAAATGATGAGAAGTGCAATTTTGACCACGGAAAAATGCTACTTTGGTGAATAATTGAGTCACAACTTCAAAAGGTCATAACTTCAAGACAAATTAAGCAATTTGATTGAAATTTGGACCATAGCTTCATAAGATCTTGTTCTATAATATGACACTGTGAGTGAAGTTATAGATACAATACAACAATTGATATTGGAACCTTTATTTTGCATATAAATTAGTTGAATTAAGCACTTTAAACAGTGTATTTTGAAAAAAAGCATCACCACCATCAGATTTACTCTTGATAGCAGAGCTTTATTGACATTTTCGATATCATCACAAATTTTAGAAGCCATGAAAGTCTCATAACCAACAGGATCACTACTACAGGTCTCACTTTTCTTCTTTGCTATAGCTGTAATAATTCTTTATCTGTTTTTGACAAAGCTGATTTGAATAAACACTATATATATACAACACACCCTGTGGTATCCATGATAATAGCAAGTCTTCCTCATTTTGAAACAGAATAGAATGATGAATAATACCATTTGTTACAGTTTACTTGCACTATTTTTTTTTTATTTATTATGTCACCGAAAAGTTCACGCCGGGTTGTATTTAACCTGAACAGAATTTGTCCAACACAAGTTACTTCATTTGTAAAATTAAATATGAGATATGTTATTCTTTCGCTGTTAGAACTTCTTTGTATCTGTACACTTTCAACAAAAGACCTCTCATTCGAGATTTCTGAATATCTATATACCGCGAAATCTACAAGTACATGTATGTTTCACTGTCTCAGAAAATACAACTGCAGTACATGTAGTTCATTTATTCAAGCATATATTCGACATGATGGTATTTGGCCTCTTCCACTTGCAGCGAATATAGATTTTAAATGAACTGAAATCATCATGATCTGAAATAATATAACATAATAATTTATTTCCATTATTTTTATTACGAGCTTGATTAATGCCTAAAATATCAATAGATAAATTTATATTATAAAAATATGAACTTCTTTTAGAGTCTAACAGTTAAACTTAAACTAAAAAAGTCCAAAGCACAAGTTTTTGCAAGGAGAAAAACCTAACATAAAAAGAATACTATAATTTATATAAAAGTCTACTTTAATCAACATATCCATAGAGGTTATGGAAATGCAACAAAATTAACATACATTTGAACAAACAATGAAGTAATAACAAAAGAAAATCGTCATTATTTTGAGAAATGAGCGACATCGATGTCCGCCATCTTGGAATTTGCCGATTCAGTGTTTTAATCTTCGGTGGTTTAAAACGAAGAAATATCACACAAATACTCCATAGACATTCTTCATAATAAATTACATGATAGATTAATATGTAATAATTCAATATCTAGATTCATTTTCATTAAAATACTTTTAGTTCATTTTCATTTTCGCGACAACTGAGTGTGCTGGCCATCGAAATGCCGATCAAACACGTGACCTGCATATCGGCAGAATAAACAAAAAATAATCTATCTAATTTAACCCATCGGTTGCTAAACAAATAAAAAGTGTAAAGATTAATATCTCAGTAACATTCTATATATAAAAATTATTAACAAAATTACCTATTTTGCTGAATATCGATGCTGGTAAGCACTCTATGGGCTCAGGAATGTTCGTCATGGTGCGTGCATAGTCAACAGCTTTGTTTACGTTTATTGTCTTGTACCACTATATTTCGCGCGCTATGCGCTCTGTTGCCAGCAATGATAGACACAGTTTTGTATTATTTTTAGAAAGGAAATTGAATGAGGATTAATTTGGTACAAGGTTTGCCATATCTATATATTGTACTAAGACACTAAAATTAGCTTTGAAGTCGGAACAAATTTTAAAATAATAATTGAAGTGAATAAATACAAGAAAATTAACACGTATTTAGTATCATACGAAAGGTAATTTTTTGCTGCTTTTGTTACTATTTATAGAAAATGTATTTGGTTAGTGGCAAGCGAGCGCAAGAGTTTTTAATTCACCTACCGAGATGAGGTCGGGACAGAATGTCGACATGAAGCCGATCCGCGGCACTAATTAACAAGATTTATCAGTGTTACACTAATTACTCTGTTTCATTAAGTATTGTTTGGAAGTTAATAAAAATAACACCATTGGAAAGCCGGAAATTTCACGATATTGGCCGTATAATTTTTAACAATATACACAAATAAATAAAAAAGTTACAAGCTGTTGAAAAGATGCTACTTTTTGACAATTTAGAGATTTTCCACTCAGATAATTGGGTGACTGCTGGTACCTACTGGTAGTGTTTTGAACATGAGCCATGATGAGCACTATTTTATTTTAGTGCTATTTTTAACTTATGGAGTTATGTCTATGAAATTAATAAAATGAACACATCACTTACATGAACATAGAAATTACAAACAAGAATAACAAAATTTTTTTCCTTTTAAAAATAGATTACAAAATCTAAATATAGCCAGGGGAACACGGTGGGTAAGACTACTAAGACACTGTTTCGCTACCCTGGAGGTCCGGTGTTCGATCCCTGAATTGAACGAAAAAATTCATACGGATTTTCCGGCATTGTTTCCCTTGTCAGTGATGCAGAACGGAGGACCTGACAACGACAGCTGTCTAGTGTTTGGATGGGGCGAAAATTCGAGGTCCTCTGTACACATTGGCGTGCACATAAAAGATCCCTTGGCAGTTGGAATTCGATTTAAGAGTAGGCCATAGCACCGCTACCTGCGCAAAATTTCCCTCATAGCACACTGTATGGTGTATGCCCGTCTTCATTACGGTATCCCAGTTTAGGAGCAGAACAGTTTCATTTCATTTCAAAAACAGCTAAATGTGTGATGTGAGTTGAGGTGTAAAAAAATAATAAAGACAAATTGCTAATTTTCTGCCATGTGAGCAGTGAAAAGCTGCATGTATTTGTACAGAATTTGTTCATGACGGCGCTCATGATTATAAATTCAGATAAGCAATAACATTATTGGGTTGGGGAATGGGTGGATGGGGGTGGAGACAGAATCTACATTATAGAACCCTGGCTCTGGATCAGTGGTTGACAGGGGAAATCTTACATTTGGTACTACATGTAATTATTAAGGTTAAAGTTCCAATGTCATATTTTTAAGTTATATTTTTAAAATGTATGAAAATAAAGCTTTAAAATAGATGGTATCTATAAATAGTCCTACATGTACATGTACCTTGTTAAAGAATAATCCTATTAATCCAATAATTTACTATTGCCAGCTGCTCTAAGAAATTGGCAATATATGTCATTTTCAACTTCAAATTCAAACGTTTGAGGATAGCTATCCCATGCAGGCAATAGAAAAACCGGAATGGTAATTGTGTTATTATTTCCTGTGTCAATGATTTTAATTATGTTTTGACTTTCTTCGAAAATATGAAATTATCGCTTTAATGCATTATCACTAATGTGCAGTATTTAATATTTTTGAACAAAACCTATACCGTCCATATATATGAAAACCGTAAACAGCTTTTATTGAAAAATATCGATGACAATCAATGTGAATGCTGGATATATTATCATTGCCACACATATTACAGGACCTACATTCCTATTGCCATAGAGACTATTATACAGCCTTATTAATAATAAAAATGTGTAGTCTGCTGACTCTATTTATGTACTTCCTGTAAAATTGGGGTGGGTGGGCGGCTATTCTGTATGTGTAGAAAGAGAAGCTTATTAGTGTAAAGTGTAGCTACGTGGAATTAGGTTGCGTGGACTGGTGCCAAATCTATCATCCAGATTTGAGTAAGAGACTATTCATAGTAGTATACAGGTAGTAGACTGACTGAGCTAATATGAGAAGTATGTACGGTATCTAAGGATGATAAAAACAACCGAGAAGATAACCTGAGGTTATAGTTATCTACAGTTTTACAAATAAACTTTATTTAAAAAAGTTAAAAAAAAGGCTTTTTTTTTTAATAAATTGATGTCCAATGTACATGTACCGGTATTCTGGAGCAATATTTTACTGGTAGTGTCTGGTAGGCTGTCATCTTGGTCAATACAATACAGTAGGTCTACTTAGACATCAAGTACAGGGCCGGGGAAATGGTTATAAAATTGTATGTAATTATACCAGATTTTTAAAAAAAAATGTATGTAACTATTACATTCCACAAACTAGTAATGATCAATCACATTTCATATAGAATAGACAAATCCATTTTATTGCAAATAAATCCTCAAATTTTAGCGCCAAAGAAGTGAATGCCACAAATCAAATACCGGTACATTAGAATTAAAAAAACAACAGATTACGGTAGTTTCAAAGCACCATGATTAGATACAAGGCTAAAGTTCATTAGTAAAGCATTACTAAGACCTATGTACTGGTATTAGGAAGAAAACAGATACATGTAATACTGGACAATGGTCAACAAAAAGTATAAGCTTCATACGGCCACCTATGATTTTTGTATTGATATATTTTTTGCTCAATCAAATGTTAAATGATAAATTTGAGAATATTTTATTTAACAGGATTTAAAACACGAACAATATTTACATATTGTCCGAAACTTGCAAATGACGATCCAAGACTTTAAAACAACTCCACTGTAAATGTTTTATTTGTTTTTAAAGTAAACTTTAAAGAACAGACAAGATTGAAGATGAGATCTGTTATCATATTAGCACAGATGTGTAGACATATGCACCAGTTGTAATGTCAGATTTATAAACAAATTTAATGTTGATAATAAATAAAAACTTTTAAAAACATTTGGTCACCAGATGTTCATACAGTACCTTACATGTAAGGGGTACATTACAACTTCTGACTCAAATTATTCCAGATAGTGTATCTTGTATTTCATATTTTACACGACTTTACCAAGATTAAAACATGATTTATACTACCAGATATTACACCTGACATGCGCCCAGCATCTCAACTGGCGTACATCAGTAATTTAACCTTTTATTTACTTCAAAAAAGGGAGACAGATGTAGAAATGAAATTAGAAAATGAGGAAATGTTATCTTCTAAGGACTTCTAGCCATAAATTTTTTAAGTAAGCTTACGGGTACATTCTGTTAAACATTTAAATGTTTTAATACATGGTGAAATAAAAAACATGGAAAAGACAAAACTAAATTTAATATGTCAGTTTGTTCAGCATAGTTTAAAAATTACATATGTAGCCTTTGTAAAATTAAAAATGCATATACATGTACCGGTATATATAGACTATCTTCTATCGACTTGCATATATACCGGTACATGTATATACATGTATGGACTTTTTTTTAAGTTTAGAAAAGTGTATTTTGTCATGTGGATTTTTTTAGTTTACAAATTATATTTTGTAATGTTTTTCATATAAATTTGGTATAAAAACTAAGCTTAAATAAAACAACTAAAAATCCCCTTAATTCAAGTGCCAGTCTGTCTGTTTGTAATCTGCCTGAATATGATACCTGTATATTATAGTTAGTATAGTATATATTAGATATATATATGTATCATATTTCCTATTGTTACAATATTAATACTATGTATTATTATATTAACCTATAAACTAGAGATTAAACACTTCTATTATCATATTTGAATTATAAATTAATTTGTCGAAATTTGATCTACTATGTGTTGATACACATACCACTATTAAATCATCCATGATTTTTATTTTGGATAGAATAGTTGTTTGTTACCATGTACACATATACCATAGTTTACTAAAGCATGAACTCAATAATACAGGATCCATGCTTAAAAGTAAATGATAAAGTCAATATACGTGTACATGTAGGCCTACATGCGATATACCTACATGTAGGCTGTAAAGCACACCCACATGTCTATTATTACTCCAGTGACCCTTAAGATACTCATATCAACAAATACATGTATAAGATGTTGATCCTCTGTTGATTGTGATAAAAGCAAGGATAGTTACATAAGAAGTGATTTCCCTGTGGACACTGTGACTGCTTATTTTATTATATCTGACAATATATGCATGACGACATTCACAGGATTTCATTGTCCAGCATTTTTATGATTCAGCACAAGATATTCTATTTTTCCAGCATGCAAAATGACTGCCAGGTTTAGATCTAGTTTCGGTCGTTTTCTCATATCCCCCGGTTGCCATCTTGACCGTCACATACATGTACAGCCAACATGGAACCCATGGACTATACATTTTATTAAAGCTGTTGCATTTTGCAAACAACATCTAATTTTTCATGGCTTTAATCCAGATATCAACAATACATACAGTGTAGTACGTTTGATCTCCTGACTCAGATCCATTCTGATTTACAAGAGATCCATCAGATTATTTTACTTCTCTCCCCTGCTCCCTTATTTCCCAAATTACAATATCTGGAAAATAATAGAATATTTACAGTGGTATTGGTGATGGCAAGAAAACATCATGTAAAATAGCATGGTAGTTTATTTGAAGAACAGCCAGTGAGTTAGTTAAAGCACAGCATGGGAAATAAATTATCTTTGATTGAATTACTGTAACTTCTAATCAACACAACCTGTAGTTCCTGATTTGATTACTATAATACAGTACTATACATGTACATGTACAACCTGTAGTTCCTGGCACCTGTAGTTCCTGGCATACAGTACATACTATACACCTGTACTGGGAGCTGTAGTGGCCCAGTGAACCTGAAGATCCTGGGTTCAATCCAAGTGTTGCCCTTGAAAGTTTCTAACAATTTTCAGGCATGATTGGTTGTTCTTTGGTGCAAGACAGAGGGCCTAGTTTGGACAGTATGTTTTATCATTCAGATGAGACAAAAATCCTCATAGGAGTGTACTTTAAAGCATCCCTCGGGGTGGGGGCTGGCCATATGGTTAATGGCATGCATATGCGTTCAATCATACGTTCTGTTCGTGAGTCAAGTAGCATGGTTTTGATTCCCTGTTGTTACGTGACAAGGAGTAGGGTCGCCCGTCCAACCTCATGTGTCTCTGGGTCCTCCAGTTTCCTCCCACTGCTAAAGACCCCTACGCCCAAATGAATTAAAACTGAATCATACATGTACATGTATATTAGTCCTAACATGACCTAATTTTTGTTTGCAGTGGATGTTAAACCCTTTCCCATTAGCACTCAGTATTTATTCCATGTATAGCTTTACATGTATATTTGGAATTTATGAAAATGTATTTACAGCCTCAGAGTTATAAATGCTAGGATGGTAAAATTTGAACTCTCTGATTGCTTGTTTCAACTTTAATTTATTATGATTTAGTTTCTTTGTTTAAAAGTTCAGATCTGTCAAGATTACGTGGACCGGAGAAATGTTGAAATAATGAGTTTTGGTAATTGTCGTTTTCCTCTAGACATGCTGAAAATGAGCACGGTCTAGTTTTATTTTTAATCAATAACATTACTCAACTAATTCATCGTATTCCCAGTTCAATATGACCCATTCGGCCATTTGTCTGTTAAGAATCAAGACAAGATGGATTAAATAGAGCGATAGTAACAGTGTGTTACGCCACGGGTCACAGTAGACTGTCAGACAATAATATGGCTGTTAATGTGATGCTATCGTCATTGGAAAAAATAATAATTGGAATGGACGGAGAAGTTTCAAAATAGGTGGACAATTTAAATCATTTTTTCTGTGTTTTAATTTTGTTTGAGTTATTGAAATTTTAGAACATCTGGAAAACTTGGGATAAACCGTCAGCCATTTTATCATTGGGATTGATACATGTAACTGGAATTTACAGAAAGGTTTAAACGTACGTGTACATGTAGGTGGACAGTTTTAATCAATTTTCTCCTATTCTTATTTGTTAAAGTCAGTGGAATGAACATCTGGAAAACTTGGGATAAACCATTCCGCCGCTTTAGCTGCCAACTAGTCATGATGATTATGTTCACAATTGTCCATCTTTGAATGTCATGTATACATGTATGATTAATGTCCTGTCATGATGGTTTGATGGACTGCAACTTTACAATAATAATACTTGCAAATATCTATGATAAAATCTGGAGTATAGATTAGGCCTAATGGATTATTAATGTGTAGTAGTTGATTTAGTTGTTGACTCCAAGCTTTATTTTACTTTATTAGCTTATCACTCCATACATGTAGTACTGGGTGCATCAGATAATAGAAAAACAGTGGATGTTTGTGTAGTCAATGTTGTCAATGCTATTCTTACAATCAACATGTCTTCGGAACTCAGCTTCATTTTGTTTATTTGTTGTGTAATTTGATTTAATTTATTCCTGAAGTTGAGGGCCCCCACATCAATCTGTTTCACAGAGAGAATTACTTACGAATTAACTCTGTAACAGATGAGTGTCCACAACATGTGCGTTGACTGCACATGGCACCAGTCATTGGCTCAACGGCTCGTGCAATGTTTACTTAACACCTAACTGCTTCGGGCAAAATGATGCATTTTACTCATTTTAATACCCATTTACACTAAATAGGAAATATTTTTTAACTTCAAATACATGTACTTCAAACGTCTTTATTTTTCTTTTACCTCAAAAAAATGTTTGAGAATTTAATTTGTCGGAGTAAAAAAGTTAATATGCCGTAATTATTAGGCCTCGTCGATGTCATGCTTATCAGTGATTGTAGCGGCCAAGCGAATATTCACTGCGGGATCAGTTTGCCCCCACATATGAAATGTCTCAATTATATTATATAATGTCTGGTTTCTTATTGTCATGGCTGTATAATATAATATGCACTATACAATGTCTGTGTGTAATTATTTCTTTTGTTTTGGTATCCAGATAGAGCCAGAGATATCATACGTAATGGCAACCTGTTACATAATAAACCCATCATTAACACATAGACTTAGTTATCAGTCAGCTATTATTACATTAGTTATTCTGCCATTGTGAAGAAGTGGTTCCTCACAATAGCCAGGATGTTTAATCCTGGCGTTATCCGAGAAACTACCTCAGTATTTTCCAGCCATGTTTCCCCTTGTTAGTAGTGCAGGACTGGCAAGGAGTTCGTCGTCTGGTCGTTCAGATGGATGCCCCGAAAACAATCAAGGTTCAATATATAATATACATGTATATTATATTGGTGTGCATGTAAAAGTGCCCAAGGGGGTTGACAGTTGGAGAGTAACTGTCTTCCAAGCAAAATTCCCTGCATCAGATACTAGTAGACTGCGTGGCGTTTGCTCATTAGATCCGTCTTCGTTTTGTTTTAATTAGCACCGTATTGTTAACATCATTTTTACGATATTGTTTTTCACAGTTTACTGATTGCATGTATGATTGTTCTTCACTTCACAGGGGGTGGGATGGTTTAAAGTTTAATTTAAAGCGGGCACTTATGAATAAGTTCTGACATTGTGTCAAGTGGTGTTCCCCCCCTCCCTTTGTGCTGGTACAGGGTTGTCTGTCCAACCTCCTGGGATTATTCCTCTGGTTTCATCCCACTGCTACATTTTGTAAAGACTCATGTGCAAGGGATTTATTTAGATTAAATTGAACTATATGTTCGTCCTGAATGACCTGGTTTGTGTCGACTGGACATTAAACCCCATTTCTCTCTAACATTATTTTGCCGTTGCTTTCTTATAGTGTTTATTCATTGTTTTTTTTTTTAGTTGTAATCCAGATTTACTGCCTGAAGTCACGTTTACCACCTGTAAAAATCATCTAGAAATTAACAATGGAACAGTTCCTTGTAAGTTTTCTTGGAGTAATTTTAACTTTTTATACATTAGCTGAAGCTCACATAAAAAAACATTTTACTCTTGGTGACCGAATATTCACAGAAGGGGTGCTAATTTCTTCTGGAATAAATCCCTAATGTCTGTTGAAGAAACAAAGTCGGTGTCCTCATTTGAATCCAATTCATTCATGATTTGTAATATTTAGACCTCACTTATCAACTTGGTGACAATGAGCAGGCCTTTTGGGGAATTAGGCACTTTTATTCCTTAGATTCAAGCAAACCTCTAGCTTAAATTGTGAACATTACAGGAGAAATACCTCCAGTAGTTGCTACATGGGCCACCATTTCAGAATCCATTGTTACAAATATGGAAGCTATGGTGTGTGAGTGGTTACTATTATTGACTCACTAACCAAAAAATCCTTGATTGCTTGTGATTGTTGGCCAAGAAAAATTCTAAAGATTTTCTGGCCAGGGTAGCTTTTGTCCGTGATGCCCCTCTTCATCAGCCCATTCAGAGCAGAACAGACAGTAGTTGGACGTTCAACCCTTTTAACTGATACTGGACGTTCAACCCTTTTAACTGATACTGGATGACACTGACACAAAACACTGAGATCCCAAGCATACCATTGATTGAACCCTTATCGAAACATCGGCGGAATAAATCTTTTAAAGATACATTTATCGGGGTGTTGTTTTCAATAAAAGTATGGCTGTTTTGGTATAAAGTAGAGACAACCAGTGTTACTAGAAATTTTACTGGATTCCCTGAAAAACATCCATGATGCGGTTAATGAATATGGGCAATTCCAGCGTTACTCACGTTACATTTAAAGAACCCCATCCATATTAAGATTACAAACAACAATCTACATTGATATGTTAAATATTGTGCATGGGCATCCATCAATGATGGAAGAAAATAATAAGATAGAAAGTGAACAAAAATGAAATATTTTTTTTGGGTGACATCTGAAAACCATGGTGTTACTCACGTTACATGAAATGGACACCAAAATTTTGATGTTTTGTTTGCACATAAACATTACCTCCAAGTCTAATCTCTTATTGATAATAAGTATTTATTGCAATAGGTATGGATGTTATTAAGTTATTTCTTTGCAATAAAGTATGAATATATGAAAAGGATCTGTTTTTTTTAATGGAGTGTGTAGAAAATGTTGTTACTCACGTTACATTCAATTTGTAAAATCAAAACTAAAGATAATACTTATAAATAAAGCTTTATAAGTGATGACATGTTTCAGGATAATAGTTCAAATAAATCCAACCACAGATAATACTATTTATTAGTACCAGGTAGTATTTAAGTCACTTATTCAACGGATTGTTGGTAGGTTTAATTAACAGCGCAAATTTATCTAAAATTTTCGAAATGTTAGTTTACAAAAAATTTAATTTCAATTTATTAAAGTATATATGTTCAACTTCATTTAGAATAATAATAACAGTTTCAGCCACATGATTTTTCGTACAATCAGGGGCCATAATTCAGGAAGTTATGATCCAATATGGGTGTAATGGTGATATATTCAAACTGTTTTGATATTTGATAAAAATTGTTACCTGTAGAGGGACCACAACCAAAAAACATGACTTTTCGTACAATCAAGGGCTATGAGTTAGGAAGTTACAATCTGATATGTGTGAATATCGAAAGGAGCCAAGATCTTTGGGTTATAAATATGCATTTCAAGTTTCATGAAAATCAGATGAAAATTGTAACCTCTAGAGTGTCCACAACCTAAAAACGCGATTTTTCGTACAATCAGGGGCCATAATTCAGGAAGTTCCGATTTGATATGCAGTGCACAAATATCAAGAGGAACCAAGATTTTTTTGTTATAAACATGCGTATCAAGTTTCATCAAAATCGGATTAAAATTGTGATATCTAGAGTGCCCACAACCTAAAAACGTGATTTTTCGTACAATTGGGGGCCATAATTCGGGTCTGGAAGTTACAATCCAATATGCAGGAATATCAAAAGGAACCAAGATCTTTGGGTTATTAACATGCATTTCAGGTTCTGTCAAAATCGATGAAAATTATGACCTTTAGAGTGTCCACAAGCTAAAAACATGATTTTTCGTACAATCAAAGGTCATAATCCAATATTGAAAGGAACCAAGATCTTTGGGAGATGACCGATATTTCAAGTTTTGTGAAAATCGGATAAACATTGTGACCTGTTGAGTGTCCAGGGGCGATCGTATAATACGTCCACGTAAAAATGTTGGCATATAAAAATAATTATACTTGACATAATTAGAGGTAATGTGCATTAATCACATCACATATTGCGTTACTCACGTTACATAAATGATTCTGTTACTCACGTTACAAATTTGTAGGTGCCATTATATGGAGAATAAATGACATTTTATATTGAATCAATTTATTTTAAGTACATGGTCAATAGTAGATATTCTATAGAAAATATGGCTTTTGTAACCAGAAAAAAAATCTAACCACAATTACTTTTCCATTTTTTGTGTTACTCACGTTACGAGTGCCATATACTTTGTATTATATACTATAAAACTGACTCATTTGAATATCAACATTTGTTGTTATTATTTTCAATAAGGAGAAGATTTATAGTTTCTGATTTCAGAAAAAAATTATTTAAATAAGTAATTAGGAACTTTTAATTCAAAAACATTATAGAGCTACAAATTACTTAATGATATTACTTTATATGTCAAGGTAAATAATAATCGTCCTATATAAAGAATTCAATAGGTTTTTCTCAATTTCTTTACAATTCCAAACCCTAAAGAATATATAGACCAGACAAACATAAAAAAATGGTTCTAATGGTTGTTTCATTTTTTACTAACCATGTCCATATTTGCATGGAATTGCCCATATGGTGTATGCCCGTCTTCATTAACCGTGTTGGTGCAGAAACACAAGTGATTAAACATTTTAGGTAACAAATTCAGGTTATAAATTGTAAATATACATGTAATTGTAAATTTCTTGTTGTAGTAATTGAGAAACAGAACAGTGGACGAATGTCACCGGTAAGAGCCATCACTATGAAAGAATATGATCAGGTTTGTAAATAATTTAGTTTAATACTTTGTTGGGGTTTTTTCACCTTATTTACTTATATTTACCTAGTTATTTGGATGGTCCTGAAAACCAGGATCCCTGCTTGCGTAGTTGGAAATTGAAATAGGGGAGATGGAAAAGTAGCTGCCATGGCTAAATTCTCTCACTGCATATCGAGTCAGCTGGCAAGTCGGCCATTCTTTATTTGTTTTAGTTTACCAATTATTTTCTATTGTCATATCTGTATTTATTTTTTTAAACTTCCAGATTATTTCCGAGTTGCGGAAAGAAAACTTCAACTTGAAATTAAGAATATATTTCCTAGAAGAAAGAATGCAACAAAAATATGGTGACGGGGATGATATCTTTAAAACGGTATGAATTGTTGAGTTGTTTATGATTTTCTTTTCCTTGCTCCTATTCTTGAGCACATCACAGAAAATAGTTGCCTTTATAAAATCATACATGTACTCTTGTGTTTGCTCAAGTTAGCTGTCTTACTTTCACAAATTACTATGTAAAGTTTTTCTCTCAACAATTATGTTTATACACCATTTCTACATTTGCTTATTGCACTCGTTTACTTCGGCAACACAAGTTGAATTTTTGTTCTTTGGGAATATATACTCAAATTTTGCTGCCTATGAAGGAAAAAAGAATAATTTGCTTCATGAAGGAAAAAAGAATAATTGAAAAACTAAATATTCCTCTTATTTTTATACGTCATGTGATCGTTTATATTGTTACCCTTGTCTCTCGCCCAGAATTAGACGTTAAGGTTTACATCTGATTGACTTCAAATTTATACACACGGTTTAAGTTCATGAGAAGTAGCTGAAGCATTTTGATTTTCAGCAGTACATGTTTTATATACTAGAAGCCAGTCAAATTTTGATTATTTCGAATAATAACTTGTTAACTTGATCAGTGTCTTGTGAATGCTCCAACAAAGGAATAAATATATGTGACAACCTTTGTAGCCTGATTGGACGACTTCGCTGCTGTGGGGGTGTGTTTCGTTGCCTAGCAATCTATCTTTTTATTTTATTCTGTGTCAATTCTTATCTTGTCTTTATCTATTTTGTGCCGCTTTTTATAGAAAAATGAGGTAAAGTATAAGTTTTGTTGTGTATAGATAAACATCAATTGTATCAAATTCTTCTAATGATTTTTTAGGAATAGGGGGTTAGGATAGCCAAATGGTTAGCATGTGCGCGCTGTATCATAAGGTCTGTCATTGAGTCAGGTGGCATGGTTTCAATTCACCGGTTGTACGTGACAAGGATTAGGGACGTCTGTCCATCCTCGTGGGTTTTCCCCGGGTACTCCAGTTTCCCCCCACTGCTAAAGACCACTACATGCAAGCGCATTATTGAAATGAAATTGAACCACGTGTTAGTCCGGAAATGATCTAGTTTGTGTCGAGTGGACGTTAAACCCCATTTTTCTCTCTCCCTTTTTAGGATTGATTCTGAAATAAAAATACTCTTGTATAGCTGCTGATTGATATTTACATTTTTCGGACAATATCGAATTTCACATTTTTAGCTACGTTTATCAGTAGGACCTCGGGAACTGATGTGGATCTTACATTTGTATCTTCATCGATGTTGTATGTATCCTCTGTGGCTGGGGTGACGTCTGGACAGCTATCTAGTTGTTCGGATGGGATGAAAAACCGAAGACTACACATTAGCGTGCACGTAAAAGTTTCCTTGGCAGTTGGTATTTGATATAAGTATAAGAGTAGGCTGTGGCGCAGCTGCTCGGGCAAAATTTCCCTCATAGCACACTGTATCACCGTTTTCATTATCCCAATTCGAAGCAGAACAGTAGGAGGACGTTAAACCACATTTCGTTTAATTTCCATGACCTTGTTGATTTATTTTTTCATTATTTTTTTATTGTCTTTTCGTAAAGTGCCCCTGAACACGTTATATGAAAGGGCCTTCTATATATACGGTAATAATAATAATAATAAACAATGATAAAAACACATATTAACTGTATGTTTTATTTATTTATTGTAGAATATTGAGTTACGTGTAGAAGTAGAAACGTTACGGAAAGAATTAACAGATAAACAAGACCTATTAAAAAAGGCTGGGTAAGTAATCTATTTATTTACTCTACATTTCTGGTTAACGTGTGTGCGCTGTATCATAAGGTCTGTCATTGAGTCAACTGGCATGATGGTATGGCATGTATGAAATGAGGAGTAAGGTTGCTTATCCAACCTTGTGGCTTTTCTCCGTGTCCTCCAGTTTCCTCCCATTGCTAAAATGAATTATTGAAATAAAATTGATCCTAGTTTGTGTGTGGGGTTGAATGGCTAAACGCTTGAGTCAACTGGCGTGATTTCGATTTCCCGGTTATACGTGACAAGGAGTAGGGTCGCCTGTCCAACCTCGTGGGTTTCTCTGGGTCCTCTGGTTTCCTCCCACCGCTAAAGACCCCTACGCGCAAGCGAATTATTGAAATAAAACCATGTAACTCCCGAAATGACTTGGTTCATGTTGAGTGGACAGTAAACCCCATTTTTCTATCTCTCCTCTAGTTTGTGTTGCGTGGATGTTATACCCCATTTTGCTTTCTCTCTCTAAGCTAGGGAGCTGGAATTCAATCTTAAGAGTTGGTTGAGAAAGTTCTCATTGATTATTCAGCATGCTTTCCGACAGCTGGGTGGGGCTATTCACTTGGCAAGTAACAATGTCTAGTATTACGGATGAAACAAAAAATAGAGAACCTGTGTACACGTTGGCGGGATTGAAAAAGAAACCTTGACATTAATTTGGAATAAGTATTACATACAGTATTACTGTTGTCATTTGCCAGGTGGTCTTCAGAAAATTTGGACATTAAACCACATATCATTTCATTTTTGTGTTGTTTAAATTTTTTATGTTTTTGTACTTTCAGTTTAGCCATGGAGAATTTAACAGCCAATCATCAGATGGAATTAATGCAGGTGAAAGGTGAAATAGAGGCTGAATTAAAACAACAAAATACTGATCTGGCTGATAAATACAACAAATCACTTCTAGTAAGTATCTAGTGACGTGGTTTCATTTCCGCTCCTGTACATGACAACTGGGGTCAGCTATCCAATATCGTGGGTTTTCACTGCTTGTGAATTACAGAAATAAAATTATACTGTATGTTAGTCCCAAAACGACCTAGTTTTGTGTCAAGTGGTTGTTAAACCCCATTTCTCTTGATCTCTTCATAATATAAATATTCGGCAATAATTTGTGTTCTTTGACTTCTTTTAGGAGTGGTGGGGAAGGGGAATAATGGAAATATTTTAAAAACTAAATTAAAATATTTTATAATTCTTGTCCAAAGCTTTTAGTTCCACTTTTGTAGAAATTATCTTGTGTTATAACTAGTGTAAATGAATATTTTGCAGGATAGCAGTGTTTATCAGAAAGATTTACAGGAAGCAGAAGAGAAGATTATCTCCCTTGAATCGATGTTAGATAAAGTAAAAGTAGAACTCGATGAAATAAAATCCGAGAAAATTCAAGATGGTGAACGTATGAATGAGGCTTTAAAAACTATACAGGATAAAGATAGGTAAATCACTGAGAAACGGAAAAGTTAACGAAATAATTACAGAATATACCTAAGCCTGGAAATAAAGCACCTACCCATAAAAGAAAAATAGAGTTCTAAACCATATTTTCCTGACATTTAATTCATTCATGGTGGCTCGTTGAGCATGGTGCTTGCTCACTATCCAGGTGGTCCCAGGTTTGATCTCGGTTTTAGACGAGAAAGTTCCTCTGGATTTCCAGTCTGGTTTCCCCTCAATAGGGGGTGGGTGGGTGCTTATCCGAATGGTGTACAAGTGCGTGTTAGAGCATAAGGCCTGTCATTGAGTCAAGGGGTGTGGTTTTTATTCCCCGCTTGTACGTGACAAGAAGTAGGGTCGTCTATCCAACTTCATGTATTTTCTCCATGTCTTCCGGTTTTCCTCCCACTACTAAAGACCCTTACACACAAAAAAATGTATTGAAGTAAAATTGGACCAAAACAGCTACTTATTTATTTGGGCTATGTTTCGAGGAGTATTCTCTCAACGTTATCAAGCTAATACAGTAATACAAAGTTGTGAATTGTGAATTATTTCAGTGCTATTGTAAATTTAGAAGATTTAGTAAAGAAATATGAAGAAGATGGAGTGAGAGAAAAGGAGAAATATGATCTGAAGGAGAGACAGATGAAAGAAGAATTAGAAAAAATGAAGAAACATGTGGAACGAAAGGAACGTGATATTCAGGTATTCTTTGATTATTAAGTATTTATTGTCTTTGTGAATTTTTTGGGGGGAAATTTGTTGAATGTTTAATATTCGTTCATGAATGAAATTAAGTCAGCTGATCGCCAAGCATCTTTGCGGAATGTGGTGACCGCTTTATTAGAGTAAGTCATCATCAGGTCCACTTCAAATTTATATTCTTTCCTTCTTTGCCTGGCACCCTATCTTCAGTAATCTGGACCATCGATTTAACATAGTATTTTTAAATGATGTTTATTCTTTTGTATTGTTGTATTAAATGTTAAAGGAAACTGTTAATTGTATTCCCAACTGTTGGTAAAATGAATTATTGAATGAAAACATCTCTGGAAGCAGCTTTATGTTCTGGTTATGATTACATGTAAATGTATGTTCTGTTTATGAGCTGGCACTGACACTGGCTAAATAAGACAAATAGCTTATAAGATCCAAACACAACTTTATATCAATTTCAATTCTGTATCCTAAGACCTTAAATTGGAGAGTGATATTCAATATTAAGAAAAAGCACTTGAATTATTTTTTAAAACATGAAAGAATCAAAGAAAAGCAAATTTTGTGTTTTGTGTTGAGTTTTGGCTTCCGCCTTTGTTATATGTGGGCGAATTAAAATTAAGGAATTTTTGAAAACAAATATTCTGTAAAATCAAATTGGTCAACTTAATTTTTTTTACACACTATATAAATAACTAGAATGTGCCATGTGTCTCATTTAGCCAGAACAGGTCCAGTCACATATCTGAATGTTTATTTTGTGAATGTGCATGTAAACTACTCATACAAAAGAATCTGCTCTACCACGTTTTCCAATATAAAACACACATCCCCCCCCCCTCCAATTGAAAGTGATTGTATCTTGATAAATAATTTGCCAGCTGGAGAAATGATATTGTACAATAAATGGTGTGTCAGCTACATGTGCAATATTTGTAAAAAGAATATCAGTCCAAAATGGTTCATTTCCGTAGTTACAAAGATAGGATAAGTTGAAAATTACCCAAGGATCACCAGTGCAACATGTAAAACAAATCTTTGATGATGGCCTAAAATTGCAAATATAAGCAACTTTAAAAAAGTAATTTGAATATATTTAGCGTGAATAGTGCTGGAAAAAAAAACGATCAGCAGCTATAGAAAAGTAAAAAAAACTCAATATGTGTTTAACACACGTCTCTCTTTCACACCCCCTCCCCCCCAAACTAAACTCCCTCTCACCCTTCCTAATAAAAAAACTTTACTAAACAATATGGTAAGTTTATTTGAATGATGTTTGTTGTTGGTTTGCTGTCATTAAAGCATGTTTGATATTATTTTTTTTTAAATGCATGTAGAACATATCGAGTATTATGGATACAAAGACGACTTCCTTTAACAGCGAATCTTTTCTTGCTCCTACACATCTTCAGGTGGGTGTATAGATTTTTAAAATCTCTCAACGTCATTTTAGGGATTGACAAATTCTTAACAAACTATATGGGATTTAATGGAGTTTAACATCCAACTGTTGTGCTCCGACTGGGCTAATGAAGACAGGCATACGACATACAGTGTGCTATGAGGGGCATGTTGCGCTACGGCCTACTCTTATATTGTATTCCAACTGCTAAGGAATCTTTTACGTGCATACACAGGAGAAGGGGAAACCATGTCTGAAAATTTCCCTCATAGCGCACTGCATGGCATAAGCCCATCAGTCTTCATTAGCCCAGTCGAAGCAGAACAGTAAGACGTGGTACCCTATTTCATTTCATATTTTGATTTTGTTTTGATAAATTAAATTGATCTAAATACATTTTAGCATAGATTGAGCAATACAAAATTTCGAATTTTCCTATAAAAAAAAAATTAATTTTCCTAAAAATGACGCACATAGATTTTAGTAATAATGTCTACCTTAACATCCACACCGTCTGTGCATATTTGATTAACTTACTAGAATCCGATTGGTTGAATGTTTGACTTGCAACATAATTGGCCTTCTGTTGAAATAAATCTTCAATGATGACTGTGCATATTTAATTACGTCACTGCAATCTTATTGGTCAGAATCAGTTAAAACTATGAATATATATTTGTAATTCAGCTTGTTCGTTGCTACTTTTGCTTGCTGTGTTGGTCATGGTAATATGAAAACCGTAACAAATCAATGTAGATTCTGTTCAAATAACTCATAGAACGCAAGCAGAAACATAACTTTAAAAAAAGTATCACACTTATTGATGGTATCAAATGCAGGTACATGTTTTAGAAGGCAATTGGTTCTTAATTAAATAATAATCACAACAGTTCTGTGGAAATCTATTGCCGGTACTCGTATTGTAATCAGAGCTACGTTTCTGCCATGATTGGTTTGTCATTTTATGCTTGTTCTAGAAACTTAAATTCGATTAAAATTCTGGAATCTTATTCCACAGAACTGTTTAAATTTCTTTGTGTTGAATTATAGAATCATGTTTAAATCGAACCAATTTGTTTTAATGTTTGCATGGTTAGAAATGTTGTATTTTTGAAATGCATGCACTAATTGACCAATGATCCAGAGTATGATTGTGTTGGTTTTTTTAAATCAGTGTTTAAATGTAAAATTCCCCAATTGTTATTCATAGGATGCAATGGAAGACCAGAAAGAAAACGTGAAAAGATTGCAAGGAAAACTACGAGAAAGTGAAAAGAAATTAAATGAGAAAATAGATGTCATATCGGTATGTTTTTAAACAAGTTGATGTAGTGAATCTTTACCAATCAGGAGGTCCCCATATTTTACCACTGTGTTTGCCGTGCAAGTTCCTCCAGGGTTTTTCAGTTAGGTTTTCTCGTTGTTAGACGGAAATGACAATCTGAGGCCCAACATACACATTGGCGTGCATTTTAAAGAACCCTTGACATTTTGAAGAGTAGGTAGACACTGCTGTCTCCTGTCTAACCTTACAGGTTCTCACTTTACTCTGGTTTCTGTGATAGGTCTGAATTTTTTGTCTCTCAATAGCGGTTCCATCAATTCTAGCAGAACTGCACACGTGATGGATTCACTCATTGTTACTACCCCGGTTGTACATGACAAGGAGTAGAGTCGTCTGTCCCAACATCATGAGTTCTCTCCAGGTCCTCCGGTTTCCTCCCACTGCTAAAGACCCCTACACACAAGTGAATTATTGAAATAGAATTGAACCATATTTTACCCCAGCCCTCTCTCTCTCGCATTGTTACTCACTGTTATATGTACACCATCCTAATCAACTGTTCTTCTATTTTACAGAGGTTACAAGATCAGCTTTATGACATAGAAAATGAAAATAAGGTAAAAATAACATATTTTCAAAGTTTAAATATGATGTGGAAAAATGAGATTGTATTTTAATAGAAAATGAATGTGAAGAAAATTAGTGCTAAATACATAAGATTAAATGATACCTGGGTTACAATGTACATTACTGGGAAATGGCCTTTTTTCAAAACTTTCTCAAATTTTAGGAGTTGGATAGAAAAACAAAAGTGAGTGAAAAAGAAATAACAAATTTAGAGGAGGGTTCATTTAAACGAGACAAAACAATACAGAGTCTTGTTCTGGCTCTGCATAGAAAATCAAAGGAGGTGAGAAAATCACAAATTTTGAAAAATGCACGGAAAAGCTGCACGATTTGATATGAGTGGTTTTCTTGTCTTTGCATGCTTATTTTATAATTCAGTTCATTATTTAGATGTTTATTTGTCAATATTTAAACTGGTTATTCTCTCCTGTCTGTACGTGGTGTGTGAAATAATTCTTTTTGTCATTTAGAATGAAACAGTCTGTTACAGCGATTCTTGGCGTGCAAATCACGAAACTGTGGGTAAACCATTACAAACGTCAACGCTGGTTGATTAATCAATGTTGGACGTCATAGGGTTAAAAGCCACTTGTATGACTTCTGATCCAAACTCCCACTACAGCTGATCAGATCTTCATGTAGTGTAGTCCATCAAAAGTATAAAAAAACAAAATATAGATCTGTATTATAATCAGATTGGTAATCTAAAGGCCTGAATTTTTACTATAGTTTATGTTCTGTATCTTTGTGTTTATTTAACCCACATCATCCTGCATGATATTCACACTAACGACACCTGTTTCTAGGCCTTACACAACAAGATTAACCAATCAGAGGAAGAGAAGAAACTCCACGAAGATAATACTTTTAAACGAGATAAGACAATCCAAGGTTTTGTTTCAGCAATGAAAAAGAAAGAGAAAGAGGTATGAAGATTGATAAACTTTCAAAAAAGGATCAAACTGTTTATCTTCTCTAGATTTGAAAGTAAAGGCCCATATACAAACTGTTTATTTTCTGTAGATTTGAAATTAAAGGCCTATATACAAATGTAATGGGACCCTTTCAATGTACATCTGTAACCGATGAAAACATGTAGATGGAAAACGAGCCTAATGATTTTTATTTGATTTTGGTCTCTAGAGCTCTGCACAATGAAAGCTAAATTATCAACAACTCTACTAATCCATAACCATAAAACAGACAGTCCAAAATATCTTAGTTAATAAGATATCAAAATTTTACGTAAAAAAAAAACACACACAAAAACAGAGCTTAAATCTGTTACATTCAGTGTTTTAAGAAAATTCAAAACAGGAAATTTATAATACTTGGCGTTGGAACTGAACATGCCATCACCACCACCTTCTTGTAATTGTGACGTAATATCTAAAGTTTAAATCAGTCAACATTTGCACAAATTGTCCAAGGAACAAGTAGGCCAAATTTCATGTAATTCATTCATTAGCTGGTTCTATCAATCATTTGTGTTTAGAAATATAGAGATTGTGTGTGTTGTATTTTTATTAAATCGTATAATTGCATGAGTTGAAGTTAGTTTCTCCATATTATAATATCTTTAATATGTTTTCTCGTTGTTAGAAACGTAGATCAATTTAATAATCCAAATGGATTTTTAAAAAAATAAATAAGATGCAGGATTGTAAATGTTATGTGTTTTCATGATAATGAAGTGACGTTTAATAAGTGTAATAATACACTACTGATATCGCAGCCCTTTATATATATACTGAGTGCCATAGAAAATGCATCACTTAGTTTTTTGTATACTAAAATGATCCTGTAAAACATATCTTATTTATTTTGCTTCTTATTGTGAACAATATTCAAATGGGAACACATCAATAACAACACATTTGTACTCTTTTGGATGTTTAATCTGTAATCAACAATACAGAGTCAGAGGGGTCAAAACCAAGAGTACGACACAGATGTCAGTAGCGCGTGTGTCCTCCACAGACTCTTACGCAGGCTGTGCAGCGACGTAGCATGGAATTAACCATCTGTGTCGTACTTTTGGTTTTGACCCCTCTGACTTTGTACCGTTGATTACAGATTAAACATCCATAAGTGTACAAATGTGTTGTTATTGATGTGTTCCCATTTGAATATTGTTCATAATAAGAAGCAAAAGAAATAAGATACGTGTACAGGATCATTTTGTTAAACGAAAAACTAAGTGATGCGTTTTCTATGGCGCTCAGTATATATGTGTACAGTAATTTGGTTTGAAACAAAAATAATCAATGAAAATTCTTGTTTCTGAGCTCAATCGACCCATTATAACAAATGTCTTTATAGTATCTCAATATGATACTTTAAATCTTTGAATATATTGACAAATGTTTTAATCCATAAGCCTTAATTTAAGTTTTTCTTTTGAAGAATTGCATACTAAAATTTTTTTATTGGGCATCGTTTTAGATTACAGCTTTAAGAGAGAAATTAAGCCAATCAGAAGATCAGATAGAGAAATTAACAGAGGATCTACATAAGACAAATCTAGCCAATAACAAGGTGTGTATTATAATCATATAGAGGTTGATGTTATGAATTCTAATTTTCTGTTGATTCTGTTTGGGTTTGATTTAAATTTGATTGAGCTGTAAATCTCGTATTTAGCTAAGGGACCATCGAAAATTTTAACGCATGCATCCAAATGAATAACCCCCAGAACGAGATGGGTGAGTTGAATGACACCTTGAATAGAAAATAACAAGCGGATCTAAAATCAACCCTTTGGATTTCCAAAGATATGATTGCCAAATTTGGTCGAAAAGTTTTTTGAGAATGAGTCAAAGCTTTGTCCCACAAGAAAATTGAAATGATATTGTACAATTTTTTAGTCCCAAAATGACTTAGCTTGTGTTGAGTGGAAAATTCTCTCCCTCACATTTGCACATTGAAACAAAAAGACTACTGTTCAGTGTTAAGCAGAAGTTCAATTTTCAGCGACTTAACATTGTTGGTTCACAGTATAAATTGTTTGCTAGACCTGGTTAGTTAGTAATATTACTGTGCTTCAGAGAGTGTTAATTGTTATACTGTTAGAAATTGATGTCCCATGAAATTATTGCTACCAGAAATGCGACTGTTACATTTTACACATGAGTGTCTTGCTCGTGTTTATATATTTGGGGGATACTTGATTGGACCTTCCAGAATTGAATACTATGATCATTTATATGGAATCCGATCATTGGTCCTCCGGTTTCCTCCCACTGCTAAAGACCCCTACGCACAAGCAAATTATTGAAATAAAATTTAACTATATGCTGGTCACGAAATGACCTAGTTTGTGTCAAATGGATGTTATAGGGTCATTATTTATAAGATTTAGATAAAGAGCTGGCTGTTTTTGCTAAATTCTTCCAAAGTTGTAAATCACATAAACCAACTGATTACATACTGTCTGGACCAATCACCATTTCGAAATGTGGGGGGGGGGGGGATGGTCGTATGTTTAGAGTGCGCGCTGTATCATACGGCCTGCCATTAAATCAACTGGTGTGGTTTCGAATCCTCGGTTGTACGTGGCAAGGAGTAGGGTCGCCTCGTGGATTTTCGCCGGGTACTCCGGTTTCCTCCTACTGCTAGAAGAACCCTATGCGCAAGCGAATTATTGAAATAAAATTAAACCATATGTTATTCCCGAAATGACCTAGTTTATGTCTAGTGGACGCAAAACCCGATTTCTCTCTCTGTCATTTCGAAATTGGCAGAAGGTCTGTGCGTGACATTAGTGCAACTCAATCGTGGCAGCAATTTGTAATGTTCTGGACTGAGTGACAATCAAGTACCCCCTACGTTTTGCTATGCCGTAAATATATGGAATACCCAACCCATATTATTAGAATTTACTGCTGGTATATATACTGAACAAAATAAAAATATTAATTTATAATTTTAAATGAACACAACCTGTTTTGAGTTGGGTTAATTTGTTGAGATATTTTGATAACGATTATGGTAGAATTAATCGTAGTAAGTTTCTTCCATTTTCAATTTGATATTACCCAATATCAGTTTATATCGCAAATTCCATTTTTTATTCCACTTTTAATCTCATGAAATTCAGTCAAATTGACTTGTTTTATTCTTTTAAAACCCCATTAAAATAGGCAGTGTGATTTTAACGTTTATTTAAGATATTTTTAAAAATACTTATGCTTGTTTATTAACTCATTTATATAATCTTTAGTTTGTTTTAGATTAGAGCTCTCATTTTGAAATTTTGTCAACATGATTTTTCTTTATATTCCATCTAATCTTAACTGAAGGACCCAGCTTCATTAGCCCAGTCGATGCAGAAAAATAGGAAGTTAAACCCTCATTTCGTTTCATTTCTCCCAAGCACTGGCAAACAAAATTAATATTAATTTTCAACTTTGTAACACTTTTCTTCTGCGCATTGGTGTGTGCAAACACCAATTATAGCTAAAAATCATTTACTATTGCCAAATTATTGGAAAATTTATCTGCATTAGCTTATATGTTTTAATGTGAAATTCTAAATATACCCTTGCTAAACCAGCGTCTACGGATGCAAAAGACAGAAGTTATTGGCATGATTCTGGTTGTGTTGCACCTCAGGTCTGTGACACATCTCTATTTGAATTGAATTTCCAGTAAGGTATCCATGGACAAGTGACATTCGGAGAAATGAGAGTTCTTGTTTGTTTGTTTGGATTGATTTATTTGTTTTGTTTGTTGTGATGTGTTGTGTTTTAACCAGATAACAGACTCCATGAAGGAAGAAAACGTGGTAAAGGGTGAAAAAATAGAATTTCTAGAAAATCAGATGAAAAATACGTCTGATGAAATAGAGGTAGAGATTTTATATAACACATATATAACACAGCTTAATCACTTATCTGGCTTTATATTTGGGGCTAGATTGCCCCAAGTGGGGATCTGAGAGTTTAGTCTTGCCTGCACTGTAATCTGGGTATCATTTAATCTTGTCTATTTAGCACTAATTTCTCTCGCATCTCATCAGTGTACAATTTGCAATCGTTTAAGTTTCTCGATCACTGCTAAAAAATTAATCATTATATATCAATAGTCAATTAGGTTGTATATTTTATAACAGTGGTCGAGAAATTAAAAACGCTTGTAAATTTGAGACTCATTATCAAAATTGAAAGGTCAGCTTTAAACTGGTCGCAAGTACAAATCAGATGAATTTTGGTGATTTTGAATGAGTTTTACGAAATTTTAAACAAAGATATGATATTAAATGAATGTGATAGAAATTAGTGCTAAATACATAAGATTAAATGATACCAGGTTACAGTGGTACCTGTTGGGCATAAATATCTTCCTTATAAATAGGTTACACAGCGCCATTGCTCACGTTGGAAGAAAATCAGCGAAACACATTTGCTCTTGAATTGATATTTTTAAAAGGAGAAATCTTTTATTTGATAAAGTTTTTGCATTATATGTATGTCCATTTAATGATTACAGAAATAGAAGTTAACCCTTAGAACCCGAAATGCCGCAAAACCGGCTTGACGTTGTATCGCATATACCTGAAATGTCGGTTTTGTGGCTTGGGGCGTGTCAAGCTCCAATTACGTTGACATCATAATTAATATGACGTCCTGTAAATTTTGGCATTTTGCAAAAGTCATAAGCATTAAAACGTGTGATGTTAAAAAACAATATCAAACTATAGTCTTGTAACGACAAACTTTTGTGTTGACCAGCTGTTAACTGTATACCTTTCAGGGAGTCACAGTGGCTGAATGGGTAGGAGGACGTTGGCTAGTTAACCTGGAGGTCCCATATTCGATCACTGAATCACGATTTTCCAGCTTGGTTCCCCCCTTGTCCGTGATGTAGAATGGAGGGTCTGTCAAAAGACAACATACATGTATATGTATAGTGTTTCAGATGGGACAAAAACCCTATGTACAAATTGGTGTGGCAAGAACCATTGACTGTTGGAATTTGAAATAACAGTTGGCCATAGCACTGTCCAGACAAAATTTCCCTCAAACTCAAAGCACACTGCATTGCGTATGCCCGTCTTCATTAGTCCAGCAGGAGCAGAACAGTAGGACGTTAAAACACTATTTCGCTCTCTCTTATTTTGAGACAGGTGTGTTAAACTACTAGGCCCCCTCTCATCTCAGAATAAGACCGAGTCCCTTTGTCAGACACTGTATACAACCATGTAAGATGTTCTCTGTTGTAGAAATTATTAAAGAGTCTGGGAAAGAAAGATGGTGAATTAGTTGGTTTTAAAGAAATGTTAGGAAAGGCGGAAGAAGCCCTAAAGAAAAGTGAAGAAGCATTGGAGGTAATTATCATATTTCCATTATTTCTTTTTAAAATACAAATGTGACGGCATCCTTCGATGTTGGTGTGCCATTATTTCAAATTATGGTACAGGCAATGTGCCAGTCGTATATTATTTATACTAGATGAAATATTGGACTCGTGTGACTATATTTTTTAAATCTGTGTGCAAATTGTAGACGGAAATATTTAACGGGTGTAATGTGCAAGATGAATGTATCTCAGCATTGAAATTTTAATGTTATAATGTTTAGTATAGAATTAAGATTTGGAATTGATAATGAAGTGTATTGATTTCAGGGTTTACAAGAACAATTAAATCAGGAGAAACTAGATGGACAGAAACGTACAGATAAATTATCACAACATTATCAGGTAGGATACTATTATACAGATAAACTATCACAACATTATCAGGTAGGATACTATTTTACAGATAAACTACCACATCTCTATATATTAATGGCTTACAAACCGTGGTGGCTCAGTAAGCCTTTGACTCACAGTGGCTTGGTGAGTAAGGCCTTGGCTTACAAACCACAGTGGTTAAGTAAGGTCGCGACTCCCGAACTGTGGTGGCCATGTCAATAAGGTTCTAGCTCATAAACCATGGTGGCTCAGTAATTAAGGCGTTAGCTCACGAACGACAGTGATTCAGTGATTTTAAAGACAGTGTCTCATTAATCAAGAGGTCTGAAGGTTTGATTCTGGTATTTGTCAATAAAGTTCCCAGGATTTTCCAGCATGGTTTCCACATGTCAGTGATGCATAATGGAGGGTGTGACTATCATTGATTTCTATAATATTGCAGGTATTATTAGAAGATGTTGAAGGCCAGGTGAATAGTAAAGAGAAGTTATTACATCAATTAACACAGAGATTACAAGATAAAGATAAACAATTACACGATTATTTTAATCTGCTAGATAAAGATCAGTTTCAGGTAGGGTAACTCAATACAGGTGGCGATACAACTACTCTAATCTGATTCAAATACACATCCATATTTTGTTTTGTTTTTTTTATACACCCACATGGCCCGGTGGATTACCCACAGTTCTATACAAAACAGACCTAAAGCTTGCTGTAACAGACTTTTCATTGGCTTCTCACACCATGCAGTACACTTTAATGATAACAACTCTTCCAGATCCTAGTGTAGTACAGACAAGTAAACCGAAATTTTGAACTATGAAACCAAAGCAAAACGTGATCTGTGTTTTAATCAGATTGCAGCTTGTCACAATAATTCCTACAGACACAACTGGCATCTAGTGGTTTAACTCGTGCACATGAAATCACAAGGTCTGCCATTGTGTCATTTGGCATAGTTTTGATTCCAAATTGTACATGACAAGGAGTAGGGTCACCTGTCCCAAGTTTGTGTGTTTTCCCTGGGTCCTCTAGTTTCCTCCCACTGCTGAAGACCCCCACGCCCAAGTAAATTATGGAAATAGAATTGAACGATATGTTAGACCCGAAATTATCTAGTTTGCGATGAGTGGACGTTAAACCCCATCTCTCTCTCTTTCCCCCTATAGACACAGTCATTGAATTTGTATATGCTGGGATTCTTTTTGACATTGGAGACCCTGAAGTCAATGGGTTAAGGTTCTTAATGTGCACTAACATTTTCATTGGGACATATGTTGTCGTTGCCACTGTATGTCAGATTTTGTTTGTGGACACAGGTCACGAAAAATCACATTTTTGGCTTGTGAACGAAAAATCAAGTTTTTAGCTTGTTCTCTGTCCATGTCTTGCAAAATGTGGGTGATTTTTGCATGGCAACCACTTGCTCTTCTTTTCTATAACACAGCGTAAAATTTATTGTTGTTGTTATTTCAAGTTGAAAGTGAGAAATGTTTATGTTTGTTATTTAGATTGAAGAGGGTAAAAATCCTGTTGATTTACTGAAAAAACTTCAACAGAAATTAAAAGAGAAGGAAACATTGGTTGAGGTATGTAATTAATGTTTTTGGTTTGAAGTGAAGTCAGGTACTAGATTAAACATTCTACCATAGAATTCTCTACATTCCTCAGACAATATCAACCCAGAATATCAGGGAACTATTATACATTGATACCAGATCTGTTTTCGAGCCCCCAATGACATAATGACATTGAAACAGAGACATTCAAACATTAAGATTTGCAATAAAACAATTACACATTGATGATGAGTATTTTATTGAAATTGACGATGGATGATATCTTGCACATTGATGATGAGTATTTTATTGAAATTGATGATGAATAATATCTTTCACATTGATGAGTATTTTATCGAGATTGACGATGAATAATATCTTTCACATTAATGAGTATTTTATCGAGATTGATGATTATTTTATCGAGATTAACGATGGATAATATCTTTCTCATTTGCAATAAAACAATTACACATTGATGATGAGTATTTTATTGAAATTGACGATGGATGATATCTTGCACATTGATGATGAGTATTTTATTGAAATTGATGATGAATAATATCTTTCACATTGATGAGTATTTTATCGAGATTGACGATGAATAATATCTTTCACATTAATGAGTATTTTATCGAGATTGATGATTATTTTATCGAGATTAACGATGGATAATATCTTTCTCATTAATGATGATTATTTTATCGAGATTGATGAGTATTTTATTTATTTTAGAATCTAGAAGCAGAGAATCAGAATATAGTAGATGAGAAAGATAGTGAAATACGTAATCTCAAACAATCGATACGTGAGAAGGATCGAGATTTAAATCAAGCCAATCAGATGTTAGTAAGAGCAGAAGATAATGTTGAGGTATGATATATACTGTTGGTTGATTAGGGAGCGAGAGAGAGAAATGGGTTTAACGTCCACTCGACACAAACTAGGTCATTTCAGGACTAACACATGGTTCAATTTTATTTCAATAATTCGCTTGCACGTAGTGATCTTTAGCAGTGGAAGGAAACCGGAGTGCCCGGAGGAAACCCACGAGGTTGAGAAGGTGCCCCTATCTCCATGCCACATACGCTCACAACAGGGATCGAAACAACAACCGCAAGCCAGAGGTGACCGGCCAGCTAGAGGTCGAAGCGCGGCACTCTAGACCACTAGGCCATCCCAACCCCCCTGGTTGATTAGGGAGCCAGGGTGAGTAGGAGGTTGGCTTGCTAACCTGGAGGTCCCTTGTTCTATCCCTGTGTTAGCTGAGAAAGTTCGTCAGGATGTTGGGGCACAGGGAGCGAACCTGCTACCTCCAGATTAGCTAGCCAGCTTCTTAGCCACCGTGACTCTGTAAGTTGAAGAAATATATGGATAAATGCTGCTGTTGAGGCAATTTCTCCTCCCCCCACATTGCACACATATCAAAAAATTTAGAGTGGGTTCTTCATTTGATAATAATCCTATTAATACTGGTGGTAGGCAAAACGTGTCAGTACCTTCTCACAAAGTTTTATTTTGTTTTTCTCCCCCAGAATCTAGAACGAGCAGTAGAAGAAAAAGAGGAAAATATGAAACAGTTATCAAAATGTCTTCAAGCTGCACAAAAGTCATTTGAGGTAAATATTTGTGAACTTTCAGATATCAAGTTGTTAAGCTGTCACAGACAATGTCAGGAACGAATTCAGGCTTTGTTCAGGCACACTCAATCGGGTGATTGTCGTTTTAATGTTATTTTTAAACTTATAGGTGTACAAAGTTAAAAATGTGAGAGGGCTTATTCACAAAAACTTAAAATAGTTCATTTTCACAGGCACACAAATAGTTTACAGAGCTTTTTGGTCTAGGAACAGGTCCCCACGCACCTCTCATCTTTGACACTCTTAGAAAGAGCCTGCGACTGGCCAATTTAAGCAAAATGGTCATAAAACTTGACATGCTTGTTACACAAGGTGGTTGTTTTTGGCTGATTGTTATTAGCTCTGGCCCCACTTGATTTGATGTTTGTTGTTTATTGTTGGCAATTTCTGTGTTGTTTGTCTTGTCCGAAGGTTTGTCTCATCTGTTTTGTTTTTGCATGTGGTACTTGATGTCATTAGAACTTAATATATTTGTTTAAATATATTTTAAGATTTTTGACAGAAGATTGTCCGATCCTCTAGGGATGTCCAACAGATCATTGGATGATGATCTATGGAGGATCGGTCAATCTTTCACTGAACCTGAGGTTTGTATAACCTGCTTATATTGTACTACCTGGTGGTTTGGGTCTAGGGCCTCGAGTTCACAAAGCATTCTCAGGCTTAAGTTAAAAATTTACTGAAAATTATGCGCCTTATTTTAATTATTTATAACCCTATAAAACTAGGACCCATGTTCACGAAGCTTTTTCTGGCTTTTAAAGTTAAGAATTTACTCAAAATTATACACATTACATGTATTTTTACTAAAATATAGCCCTTAATAGAATTTTTGTTGTTTTTATGTATCAAATAAATAAATAAGAAACTAAATGAAAAGTTTTGTATTTCTGGGTCAAATATATTTCTCATAAACAGTGACTGAAAGTTGAGTAAATTCTTAACTGAAGTCTGAGAAATTCTTTGAAAACTCTGGGTTCTGGTAAACATTATCATACTCTTATACACCCATGTCTAATAACTCGGGGGGAGGGGGGTAATTGAGTGATGTCCATCTAATCTGTAAATACTGATCAGAAAGTATGAGTCCGCCATCCTTGGATAGTGATTTCATATATCAGTTGGTTGCTGAATGGTTTAATGTTAAGTCTTTAGATCATGTGATTCAAGTGACATGGTTTCGATCCCACACTTGTAGATGACAAGCAGTAGTGTCACCTCGCACTGCTAAAGACTCCTACGTACAAACAATTTATGAAAATAAAATTGTACCATGTTAGTACCGAAGTGACCTAGTTTGTGTCAGGTGGCCATTAGACCCTATTTCTCTATCTCTCTCTTTCTTTCTCTCTCTCTCTCTCTCTTCTCACGCAAAAATAACTAGTGCAAGCATACTCTTATATAGTCTGCTGGCCTGGAATTAATCATCATAGTTGTACCTGATAAAATGTCAGACAATACAGATATTTTTAACTTGTGCTGAACATGTATTTAAGCTGATTTATATTAAACGAAGATACCTTCACACGTTTTAGCATTGCAATGTCTTTGCAGGTCAATTTTCCATCAAAGTGAATCGGCAACAAGATGTGATCCATCTTACAAGACAAGCTTCGCTTCGCTTGGTTCATTACAACCGCCAGCATTCTAATTTTTTAGCGTAGCTTAGCTTAGTATAAATTAGCCTTTGAACATAGAAACACTAAAACAAGACAAATCTGTGCTAAACAAAATGGCAGCGCTTGAGGAATTACACCTGACAAAGCCTGAATTAATGCCTGACATTGTCTGTATCAGGTGCCTAATATCCAGGCTTGATGGTGTTATCCAGTAACTATTGTTGTACTACGAAAACCATGTTGGATCAGTTGTCTGGATAGCTGTGTAAACTACCTTTGTTAATTTAACTATTTCGGCAGGGTCTCTGATTACATCTGGTTTTCCTTAATTTTCAATAATAATTATTGGACCAGGCTATAGTTAACTAATAATAATTGGTTCTGACAGGAGCTAATTAATGATTATTGGACCCAGGCTATAGTTAACTAATGATAATTGGCTCCAGGCTATAGCTAACTAATGATTATCGGGCCCATGCTCTAGTTAACTAATGATAATTATTGGCTCCAGACTCTCGTTAACTAATTTAATAATTATTGGACCAGGCTCTAGTTAACTAATAATCATTAGCTCCAGACTATAGTTAACTTATAATTATTATCTCCAGGTTATGGTTAACTAATAATAATTGGTTATTGACTCCAGGCAATAGTTAACTAATGATAATTGGTCCAGGCTCTAGTTAACTAATGATAATTGGACCAGTCTATAGTTTGGACCAGTCTATAGTTAACTGATAATTATTGAACCCAAGCTATAGTTAACTAATGATAATTGGACCAGGCTTTAGTTAACTAATAACTATTGGCTCTGGACTATAGTTATATAGTTAACTAATGATTATTGATCAGGCTCTAGTTAACTTGTAATTATTCGACCAGACTCTAGTTAACTAATAATTGTTGGCCCCAAGCTATAGTTAACTAATAATTATTGAATCAGGCTATAGTTAACGAACAGTTAGTAGATATGGCTACAGCGGACTACTGATTTTTATCATGCTCTCTTGTTTATTTCTGCTTACAAATATTACTGATAACGATTGCTGTCTAATGAACAGGAGGTAAAAAACATGATAAAGAAAAAGTCAGAATCTTATTCTCAAACTGCAAAAAAGATCATGCACATGACAACCCAGCTATTTTGAGAGGGATTAAAATTTTGCAAGTAGAAATTGATGATTTTGTCAATGCATTAAATGCCTGGATGGCTTGAATGTGTGAAATTGATGAAAATAGAACCTGTTCGATTGAGTAGATCAGATGATATCAGACAGATCCATCCGTGAGACAATCACAGGTAAATAGTGTAATGCCTGCTTTAAACCATATTTTTTTTATGTAATCCAGGAAGCGATGGATAATCACATGCGTGCGATCGACCAGAAGACAGATATGATAAACAGATTAAAATCATCAGTTGAGGCCAAGGAAGCAGCTCTTGAGGTTATTTTAATATTTATTACATAACTTTGTTTCCTATTTGGAAAGAAATTGAGTTGCGTCTTGGATCCCTACATTGGCCTAGAAAGTACTTCGGGAATTTCTAGCATGGTTTCTCTTTGTCAGAGGTGCAGAACGGCAGGTCCTTCATTGAGTCAAGTGATTTGTACATGACAATGAGTATGGTCACCTGTATAACCACGTGGGTTTTCGCCGGATCCTACGGTTGCCTCCCACTGCTCAAGACATGTGCAAATGAATTATTGAAATGAAATTGAACCCAATATTAGTCCCAAAATGACTTACTTTGTGTCGAGAAATATCTCTCTCACTCTCTCTCTCTTTCTCTCTCTCTGGAGTTGTCATTATTTAGTACATGTATTTTTAGGAGTCTATAAAGTTGCTCAATATTTAATACCTACATTTATAATAGTAGTCTATAGCTAGAGTTGTTCAATATTTTTATACATGTATATTTTAGGAGTCGATAGAGAAAAGTCCAGCTTTATCAACAGATCAAGTGAAAAAACTAAAAAAACAGTTAAAAGATAAAGAAACTATCATACAGGTAGATAATTATTTAAAAACATCTAAAAATATTAAAAAGAAAAAGTCAATAATGCAATGGAGCCGTACAGTTGAATCACTTCGGTGAAAATATGAGACGTGGTTATAATATTTGGTTATATTATTGTATAAGAAGACCCAACTGGGACGTGGTTATAATATTTGGCTATGTTTTTGTATAAGAAAACCCAACTGGGATGTAGTTGTAAATTACAACTTGTAATATTTGACTATGTTTTTATATAGGAGTTATTAAATGAGAAACATCAGCTATCCGAGGAGAACGAGACGATGTCCAGAGATTTCTTCAATCGATCACAGATTAAAGATCATGATATAAAGGTCAGTGAATCGTCTGATTTATATGCATTTTTATTACAGAATTCTGTAATACAATGATTTTATTGTGTACTATCACTAGGAAACTGGAATCGTTTAATTTGGGGTTTTTAGACTTTAAAAAATGCTATAGAGTTTAATTTCAAAACACTGTTTGATAATTGATTATAATCGTTTGAAAATTACAAAAATGGTTTAATTAGTACTATGGTTTAATTTAATGATACAGCGTTTAATTTCTCCGAGAGGGGTTTAGAAATGGACGGACCCTTTAATTATGTCAAGCGTCTAATTACTAGCCGAGTACTTTAATTTCCCGAGATGCATTTATAAATTAAATATTAGACGAAACTTTTAATTTCCCGCGAGTCGTTTAACCGATCGGCTCTTTTTGATTACGATTATTTAAATGTGAAGTACGAATAAAAAATATGAATATAAAAAAATAATGCGCATCAAATAATTGCTAATCTTTTAATTTCCCGCAAGTCGTTTAACCGATCTGCTCATTTTGATTACGATTATTTAAATGTGAAGTACGAATAAAAAATATGAATATAAAAAAATAATGCGCACCAAATAATTGCTAATCTTTTAATTTCCCGCGAGTCGTTTAACCGATCGGCTCATTTTGATTACGATTATTTAAATGTGAAGTACGAATAAAAAATATGAATATAAAAAAATAATGCGCATCAAATAATTGCTAATCTTTTAATTTCCCGCGAGTCGTTTAACCGATCGGCTCATTTTGATTACGATTATTTAAATGTGAAGTACGAATAAAAAATATGAATATAAAAAAATACTGCGCACCAATAATTGCTCATCTTACCTTGGTCATAGTATTTTTATCCATTATCGATTAAAGAATGATTCCACCATTGACAAACATCAAAAATCGGTAAATCACGCCCAATGTTATTATACAATCGGGAATCGGTAAAGCACATCCCAAAAAATGAACATAGCCTTCCACCTGTATGCGTCGCTATTTGTTGGAAATCGGTAAAGCACATCCCAGGTAATGTATTTTCTTTAAACCACAAATGAATGAAAATAGTTTTCCACCTGCATGCGCCGCTATAAGACATCACAAAGTACGTTTTCATGGAAGAGTGATAATCTCGCGAGACTTTTACGTTGGCGCCAAAAAGAAGCTATTACTATTTGTCGATCTCTATAGACAAGCTGTCGATCATTTTTAGACAGGACTATAGAATGGCTTCAAACAGTATCAATGACTGATCACAGCCTTGATGTTACGTAATCACTTGGGACAATAAAATGTTGACTGCAGAAGAACGATATCAAACGATATTGCTAAATCAACATTTACTCCCTCAATATATAAAAAATAATGTGTGTTGGCGAGATATCGGTGTTTTTTTTGTACTATTCAAAACAAAATCTACATTAGATCTTTATCCCACGAATGTTTCACCCCCCAAAATTACGCGGGTCGTTTCATCCCACAAATTAAAAAAAAAACCAATTAATACGTATTTTTAATCTTTTATTGATACATTAATAACAAGATGATATCAGTGCTTCGCCTCAAAATATTCATATTTTTTATTCGTACTTCACATTTAAATAATCGTAATCAAAAAGAGCCGATCGGTTAAACGACTCGCGGGAAATTAAAAGATTAGCAATTATTTGATGCGCATTATTTTTCTATATTCATATTTTTTATTCGTACTTCACATTTAAATAATCGTAATCAAAATGAGCCGATCGGTTAAACGACTCGCGGGAAATTAAAAGTTTCGTCTAATATTTAATTTATAAATGCATATCGGGAAATTAAAGTACTCGGCTAGTAATTAGATGCTTGACATAATTAAAGGGTCCGTCCATTTCTAAACCCCTCTCGGAGAAATTAAACGCTGTATCATTAAATTAAACCATAGTACTAATTAAACCATTTTTGTAATTTTCAAACGATTATAATCAATTATCAAACGATGTTTTGAAATTAAACTCTTTAGCATTTTTTAAAGTCTAAAAACACCAAATTAAACGATTCCAGTTTCCTAGTGTATTCTACTGGTAGCTTAACACCTTGGCATGAATTTTATTGTGTACTATTCTATTGGTACCTCTGCGCGCATGGCTCACTAACTAGGAGGTCACAAGTTCAATCTAAGTGACGGCTGAGAAAGACTCTCAGGATGTTCCAGTCTGGTTCAACTTTTCAGTGGCTCAGGATGCCAAAGTCCTCAGTATACCACAAACAGTTAGAAATCTCAATAACATTTGGTCTTCAAAGGCAATTTACCCTGGGTTGATCCCAGGGGTTGGCCAAGAAAATTGTGAAAGATGGAGCTAGGGTCGGTCAAGGGACAGTGTCTAGTCATTCTGAGTTCCTGTATACACATTGGAGGGCATGGTAAAGAACCCTTACTGTTGGAATAAGATGAGGAGGAGACACAAACACTGCTGTCCATCCGTGCAAAATTCTTCTCATATATCAATGCATGGCGTAAATTTATCTTCCTTAGTCTAGTTGTTGCGGTATAGTAGGACGTTAAACCCCATTTTATTTTATTTTTCAGTCGTTACTAGAGAAACATATGAAAGAAAAGAGTAAACTGGATAACGATATTCAAGATTTACAATCCGATTTAAATAAACGAGATCTAGAAATACAGGTAAATAGATTTATATAAACATAGATATACAGGTAAATAGATTTATATAAACACAGAAATACGGCTCAGTATATTCATATAAACGTAAGCTAGAGTACAGGTCAGTGTATTTATATAAACCTAATCTACTAATATAGGTCGGTAGATTTATACAAGCATAATCTTGAAATACAAGTCAGACGTAGATTTATATAAGCGTAATCTTGAAATATAGGTCAGTGTATTTATATAAACAAGATCTACATGAGTTGTAGCCTGAAATCTCCCTTTTCACATGATATTAGGGCGTACTTGATTGAATGTTCCTGAATTAAATTCTCTCAATTCCAAAAATAGTGTCAATCGAGTGAAAAGGAGAATTTCGGAGTACAACGCATGTGCCGACTGCATAAAAAATATCTCAACCGATCATGGCAGCTGAAACATATTTGTTACTTAAAATACGTCACGATTCCACTCACACCACCTCAGCTGTGGGGACTGGCAGAACTGTGACAGGACTCAATTCCGTGTCACTCGATTGCAATTCTGTCAATTCGGGACGTTCTGGACTGTGAATCGAGCATCCCCTATGTGTTTTCCTTGAAAATGTCCAGCAGGGGATGTAACCCAGTCTAAGCTCAGCTATGAATGTTTCAGTATGTGTATTAAGTTTTCGCATTTATTTATTTATTTTTTTTTTAAATTTGAAACAGAGGTTAGAGAACAACAGAGTATGGACAGAAGATCAGATCGAAAAATTACGTGATTCCATGAAAGAAAAAGATAAGACCATTGAGGTAGGTAGAGAATGGAATTAAGAGCAGCTTTTAGTGCAGCTATTAAAGCAAAATTTCTGTCATAGCATATATGCTTGTCTCCATTAGGTCATTTTTGCTCTATTCTCCTGTGTTTTCTCCTCCCACTGCTGAAGACCCAAATGTGCAAGCGAATTTTTGAAATATAATTGAACCATATATTATAGTTCTGAAATGACATAGTTTGTGTCCAGTGGACATTAAATCCTGCTTCTCTCTCTTTCTCTCCCAGTCTCGTTCTCTCTCAACTTGAACCTGATTCATTTCATTTTATTTCGTAGGCCTTGTTTGAAAGCGGTAAAGAAAAAGATAAATTATTACAACAGTCCCAGACGAGATCACCCTCCCAGTCATCGTCTGCTGTTGACCTGGCACATGTTCAAGCATTACAAGACGAGATCGCATTCCTCTTAAATCATCTAACAAATAAAGATGCCCTGATCAACCAACTCCGCGGTAAAACAGAACAGTCACCATGGCAACAACAAGAGATTGATCGTCTGTCAGATGAACTCTTGAAAAAAAATCAGGTTTGTTATAGTCATTATGTATTTTTTCAAATTTGGTCAAGACCAAGAACTGTTAGTAATGGTTGTGTTGTTTCACTCCCTATAATATGAAATATATTAAAAATAATAAAAATATAATAATGTAGACTGGTGGGTAGAATCTATATAATACAATTTAATGATGTATATAGAATGTATTATTGTATTTACAGGTGTTAAAATCTACCAACAACAATAAAGATGAGTTGGCTAAACAACTGGTAAGTTTGTTGGTTTAAGCGATATTATTTCTATGATAACTGGGTGGGGATGTAGTCATGGATAAAGTTGATAACTGGGTGGTCTTAAGTATGCACTTTAGACCTTAAGGTCTTTGTGTGAAGTGGTGTCATTTTGATCACAATTTGTACGGGTGCCATTCTGTGTGCTATGAGGGAAATGAATTGAAATGGAGTTTAACGTCCTATTGTTCTGCTCCTAAACTCAGCTAATCATATCACACTGCAGTGGGGAGTTGGGATGGCCTAGTGGTCTGGAGTGCCGCGCTTCGACCTCTAGCTGGCCGACACCTCAGGCTTGTGGCTGTGGTTTCGATCCCTGGCGTGAGCGTATGTGGCATGGAGATAGGGGCGCCTTCTCAACCTTGTGGGTTTCCTACGGGCACTCCGGTTTCCTCCCACTGCTAAAGACTCCTAGGCGCAAGCGAATTATTTGAATAAAATTGAAAACCATATGTTAGTCCCAAAATGACCTAGTTTGTGTCGAGTGGACGTTTAAACCCCATTTCTCTCTCTCACACACTGCAGTGACATCAGTCTGATTAAAATGCGGATCTATATTTTGTTTTCGTTTATTTATACTTTCGATAGCCTACAATATCTGACAAGTTGTATTCCAACGTAGTGTCGGGGGGTTGGGATGGCCTAGTGGTCTAGAGTGCCGCGTTTCGACCTCTAGCTGGCCGGTCACCTCTGGCTTGCGGCTGTGGTTTCGAGCCCTGGTGTGAGCGTATGTGGCATGGAGATAGGGGCGCCTTCTCAACCTCGTGGGTTTCCTCCGGTTTCCTCCCACTGCTAAAGACGCCTACGCGCAAGGGAATTATTGAAATAAAATTAAAAACCATATGTTAGTCCCGAAATGACCTAGTTGTGTCGAGTGGACGTTAAACCCCATTTCTCTCTCTCCAACGTAGTGTCAGTGGTCGTACAAGCGGCTTTTGACCCTAAGACATCATACATTGATTAATGAATCAGCGTTGATGGTTCTAGTGGTTTACCTACAGTTCCGCCCAAGAAGTCACCGTAATAGATTGTTTTATTGGCTAATCCCTCACTTCAACCCAAACGTTGGTTATATAACAGCTCTTCCAGGTCCTAGTGTAGTAAAGACAAGTAAAACGAATTTTTAATCTCAAAAAAAGAAAGCGAAATAGGATCAATGTTTTAATCAGGCTGCGATAGCATATGCTCATCTTTATTTACTCTATTTGTGCAGAAAAATTGGACTTGAAACCCCATTTTATTCAATGTTGTTTATTTTAGGAGGAGTTACGAAAACGTGTAACAGAATTAGAAACACAAAGTCAGAAAGTCTCTCAGTATGAACGTGAAATAGTTCATTTAAAAGAAGTATTACAAGCTAAAGAAGATAACTCTAAACACCATGGATCAGATGATAAGACACAGGTAGGACATATCACATATGGACAGAATTCAAATGAACAGGCTTACAAACAAACATCTTTTACCGTACTGAAAATACTGGTCTCCATTTGATACATGCTTTTTTCTTTAAATCTAGTTCTCAAATAAAATAAAATCAAACAGTTTCAATGCAGTTTTCCTATTTCATAATCATATTACTCAACCAGTGTCAAACATAACCGTGGTTGAGATACACTGCAAATCGACTCATGTTTCACACCACCAAAAATTTCTCAGGATAATGGAAGGGAACATGGGGGAAATTCCTCTCTTCTAATGATATAAATTGTAGGTTTTTGTGCCCCCACAAGATCTTGTTCCTCCTGCAAAATCAGTGGTTGTATAAAACGTTTACAATAACCAAGTATATCTATCTTGTGTTGTAGGATTTGATACGAGAACAATTAGCAGAGATAAAATCATTAGGTGATATATTACGTAAAGAACGAGATATATATATTACCCTGGATAATCAACACTACAATAATACCAGGTAAATATTAGATATATATTACTGGATAATCAATACTATAATAGTACCAGGTAAATATTACATATAAGAATGGATAATCAGCACTACAATAAAGCCAGGTAATTATTACACTGGACAATCAACACTACAATAATACCAGGTAAATTTCGTTGTATGTAATTATGCATCAGGAGATTTTAACGTTGGTAACGACTTTATCATACCAACTTTAGTAATGATAAGTGAAGCTAGGCCTAAAATTCTAAAGCTTATTCGGTTCAGACTGGATCAATTTGACTGAAATTTTCTGCAAATTCCCTAGACATTATCTTGTCGTCATTAATGTCGTCAACTAGATGGCATAAAAAAACCTGAACAACACAATCTGCATTAGAAACGAATCCATTGGCCTTGGGTCACAAACCTGTATTATGCCTTCCTTTCTGTCTCTGCCATTTTCTCTTTGATATATTTTAGATCTTATTAACTGTTCGAAATACAACTTAATATTTGATTGATCTAAGCTAATCTCCATATTGACACAATAGATATCAAATTAACATAAATCCCTTAATCCCTTAATCTTGTTAATCACCCTACTCCAACAGTCATGTCAACTATTTGTCACACTCTGTACCTAACAACAATCACTCAAGCAAGGAATAACATTAGGGGATTGTATAGGGGGTGATTAGGGATTACTACACAACACACCTGTCTCTTACCTATGTTAATTAGATTATGGTTTATCTGGTGTGGTATCATACCTATCTTCTTACCTATGTGTTTATATATCGTGACAGTCTATTACCTGTATTTAGGAGATTATAGTTTATCTGGTGAGATATCTAATATATCATAATTTATAATATATATACATTCTTATTTATGTGTATACATACCTGGTTTTTATTTACCAGTGCATACTTCTTACATGTATAATATTTGTTGAGGTATGTAATATATCATAATATATACATAGCTTATTTACCTGTAAACATTTTCCTATCTTTGTACCTATGTATATATATACATACCTTGTTTTTATTTACCTGTGCCTTCTCTTAGTCTTACATGTATAGTATTTGATGACTAAAGGATATACCTATATTTGTATTTGTACTAAATGCCATTGAAACAATTTAAGAGGATATATGTTAGTTGTTTTTGGGTTAGTATAAGTTTGTGGCTGATAACGATAAGAGGATACCTGTTGAAATCTTGTTGTGGTTGATAACAATAAACGGATACCTTTTGAAACATCATGCTTATAGAATAAAACCAGTGATTGTTTCCCGTCAAGATTGCATTCTGTTAATATAAGCGCTTGTTGGATTGTCAGTTGGAAACATTGTGTTTGATGTCGTTAGTGTATATTGTGTTACAGTTAATGAATAATGTGATTATAGTATTGATGATATTGACATAGAGATATTAATTACAACTTGAAATAGTGTAGATATTAATCAGTAAGATATTGAGCTATATTTTACATTTACTTCATATGTATAAATGCAAATTGATGAATCCATATTTACCAAATGGGACTAGATATCGATCAGCATTTATTAGAACTGTAAGATACATGTAAATCATGAGGAACATTAATTAGAACTGTTGTAAGCCTTTCACATGTGTACTAATAATATTATTTCTAAGTGTAATTGTTAGAGCTTGTTGGATTATATTTTAGATTTATCTGACATATAGTTTAAAGTGGTGTAGTGTTAAAGGTTAAATTAGAGTTCGTTTATTTTGTTATTGGTTGTGTATATTCAGTCATGGTGAGGTGTCAAATGTTCATTTGATCAGTATTTTGTTTCAAGTACGACATGAGTTATAGATATATTTAGATACATCTCTACATTATTCATGTGTGGGGGTTGGGATGGCCTAGTGGTCTAGAGTGCCGCTCTTCGACCTCTAGCTGGCCGGTCACCTCTGGCATGCAGCTGTGGTTTCGATCCCTGGTGTGAGCGTATGTAGCATGGAGATAGGGGCGTCTTCTCAACCTCGTGGGTTTTCTCTGGGCACTCTGGTTTCCCCCCACTGCTAAAGACCCCTAGGCGCAAGCGAATTATTGAAATAAAATTGAAACCATATGTTAGTCCCAAAATGACCTAGTTTGTGTTGAGTCGACCTTAAACCCCATTTCTCTCTCTCTCTCTCTCTCTCTCACATTATTTTGTTGTTTATTTTATCGATAGAGTATTACATGTTGTCCTAGAGAGAATTGTTTTATTACCTTATTTTGTGTGGTCCGATTGTTACGTATTGGACTTGAGGGAATTGTTTTATTACATTGTTTTGTAGTTTATTTCATTGAAAAAGTGTTACATGTTGGACCAGGGAGAATTTTCTTTTATTACAATAATTCGTGCTTATTTCAGTGATAGAGTGTTACTGTTGGAATTGTTATACAAGATTTTGTTGTTTGTTTCAGTGAAAGTGTATTAGATGTTGGACTAGGGAGAATAATGTTATATGTTTTGTTGTATATTTCAGTGATGGAGCGTTACGTGTTGAACTAGAGAGGATTGAGTCGTTACGTCGCACATTAGAAGAAGGTGTAGAGAAGAACAATACTCTACGTATTATACTAGAACAACAAACACAGACGATACAACCATATATAGTCACAGGTAAATACTCTATATTATACCAGAACAATAAAACACACGATACATCCATATATAGACACAGGAGGTCATGGTGGCTAAGTGGGTAAGACACTGGCTCGCTAGCCTGGAGGTTCGGTGTTCCATCCCTACATTGGCCGAGAAAGTTCATCCAGATTTTCTGGAGTGGTTTCCCCTTGTCAGTGATGCAGAACGGAGGGTCTGACAAGGACAGCTTCACGTTGACAAGGACAGCTGTCTAGTCAGACCCTCCGTTCTGCATCACTGACAAGGGGAAACCACTCCAGAAAATCTGGATGAACTTTCTCGGCCAATGTAGGGATGGAACACCCGACCTCCAGGCTAGCGAGCCAGTGTCTTACCCACTTAGCCACCATGACCCCCTGTGTACACATTGTCGTACATGTAAAAAATCATTTCATTTGTAAATCACCTACCTTACACTATTGTCTCTTCTATTTCAGATGAGGAGAAGTTAAACAAATCTGTCAACACCAGTCAATTTGATGAAAACCACCTCCACGATCTTCCCAGGACATCATCAGTGGACGTCAATACTTCTCCTATTAAATTCTCACGTGCACAAATAGCCACGCAGACGGACATCACTGCCACTGCTGAGGCCGGCTTGAACAAAAGTGTACGAAAATCGGTGGAGTTTGATGAATCTGTTAGTAAATTTGTCGAACGAGATTCTGATTTTTCGTTCAATTTGTTGCCAAAATCTCATCTCGATTCAGTTAATAATGTGTCAAGTGTTAGTCACGAGAATAAACTGATTGATTTTACGGACGCACCATCGGAACTTCTGAGTCTCCAGAATCATTGCTTTTCTCGTATTTCTGGTTTCCGTGGTGATACGCGAGCTGCAGGTTGTGACAATTATTATTCCACTGACGGATCATTAGGAGTCAGCCATGAGTCAGCGAATTTGAATCCACAGGAAACTGTTTTAAGCAGTAACAAAATACATAAACCACTTCACTCTCCTCCGGAGTTACTGCGTCACCTTGTTCAATCCTCTCAATCATCAGACGGTAAACTTCACTCGAGCTCGTTAATATCGTCACCAAAACTTTTACAAAATACAGACAATAGTCGCGATATTCGCAGCTTGCCTTCGTATGTGAATCGTACATCAAGTGAAGGACATCGTTACAGTTCGTATCAACCATCATCGCATCTTCTACGTGACAATTCTCACAGCAGTGCGCAAACTGCCCATGCTCAGTCGATAACAAATATCGATTCCTTGAAAGATAAAATAGATTCTCAGATCTCAGAAATAAAATCTCATCTTCCGTTTAAGTCGTTCAGTGATCACCATGACGATAATGTAGAGGCAGACGACGTGGATGTCGATAGATTGTCGGTCGATCAAAGTGTTCTATTGAGTGAGGATATTTCCAACATGTCCGCGCCATCGCTACGTAAGTTAGTTTCTAAACTACAAAACGATCTCATGGACTCCTTACAAGAAAACCACAATTTGCAAGGTCAGGTTCACAACAGTTTTGGCAGTCGTCAAATTCCCGGTAAAAATGAGACTGATCCAACGACGGCAGATTTACGCGTCCTACAACAGAAGCTTGACAATTTGCAGCTCACTCTAGCGAAAACCCAGCACGAGAATGAAACGTTACACCAACACCTGCAGTCTCCAAATAAAAATAACGATAACCAAATCGCAGAGATGAAACAAAAACTGAGAGAAGTGGAAAACAGGAACAATTTATTGAAGAAGCAGATTGAATTGAATTCGCAAACGAGTAGTTCACCCACTGGTTTTAACCCAGAACTTATTCTAGAAATGGCCACCGAAATCGAAAAATTAAAGAAAGCTGCTGCGGAGAAAAATAACCATGCTTCTGATTCAGAATCCTCGGAAAATGGTGGCAGTGGATGCCTGGCAAAAGATGGAACGGCGAGTCCCGATAGAACAACCAATGGTAGACGATCTCTCAATTTGGATAAAGATCCAGTGAAATACCCAGATACGGATTGTACGGAACTTCAAGGAAACGGTGATCAACTTTGTTTAAATTCTACAGGAACCTTATCTGCTGCTGATTCCCTAGCTTCTAAACCAGCAGCAAGCGCAACAAGCCATATTCCCAGGTTAAGACGGGCAACTGATTCAAACCCAAAGCCCAAGTCCGCACCTGTAGTTGCTTGTCTCACCGGAGAAAATCGACCAGCACTGTTAGAGAGTTTGTTGCAAGCCGCACGTACCCAGATTTCTCAATTAGAAGAAAAGTTAGCAGCAACCGAAAACACAGTTCGTTTCCAGAGTTCCAAGATGAAATACTATCGTAATCTTGCCAGCGATGCTGGATTGATACCAAAATTATCATCACGATCGCAAAGTGAAACAAACCTGTTTGTAGCCTCGACCACAAAACCGCCTGCCAATCTAATGGCCCCCACTGGATCATATGAAAACTTGTCAAATTTCAATGAAAATGGCACAAGTTCTATTTCTTCTGAGGAATACGGAAAGACGGAAAATGTGACGGCACTGAAAACACAGATCGATGAACTGATAAATAAATTACAGCGTCAGACATTAGAGATAAATCGACTCCGCAATAAATCCTTTGATCGCACTTGTCGTTCAATTTCTCCGCCAAATGTGTCACCCAGAATCAAAGAATTAAAGAATCAGTTACGTGAAAATGTCCCGTCCCCAGTCTCGAGTAAATCCTTCATTCAAAATATCCAAAGATCTGCATCCGAGGAATCGCAGACTATTCCAGAGCAGGATTATATCCAGAATTTGAAGATCCGTTTCCCTGATAACGAACATGTTCGAAACAGCGTTGACAAAAATTACAAACGAAGCCCCTCTCTCGAAAGGTCTTACTTAGGCCTGGGTAGAAATTATTCGTCTAAAAGTCGGTCTCAAAGTGATCTGAATGATATCGATAATCCACAGGCTTTCCAGAAAGTATTAGATCGTAACCAACAATTAGAATCGGAACTTGCAGAGGTCAAACATGATAGTTCTATCCTAGCTGCCCGTTTGGTGGAATTAGGACAAATGAACCCTGCAGGTCCGAAGCAGGTTGAAAATTTGACCCAAAAAGTGCGAGATTTAGAAAATGAGAAAGAGACTTTAGCGGAAAATCTACGAAAATCCTCGGAAAAGGTGGAAGAATTGGAGAGTAAAGTGAAATCGTATCGAAACGATAAACAAATGTTGGAAGGAAACGTGAAAAAGTTGGAACAAAAACTCAAGTGGATGGAACGTGAACAAACGTCTGTCGGTGCCGACAGGGAATTGTGGGAAGTGCAGCAACAATTATACGATAGCCAGAATACGTGTCTACAACTTCGTAACCAATTGGAAGAAATCAGTTGTTTTATGTCTGAGTTAATTAATCATGATCGTGGCCAATCAGAAGATAGTAGTAGTGTGGGTGTGGGTGTGGCTAATATTGACCGGTTGAAACAACATATACAGAGTAGTAGAGAAGTGATCAACGCCAGTATGTCCGACAGTACGTAATTAATTTCTTTATTCTTTTAAAAAATCTATCTGAATCCATTTCATTTGGTGTTTTTATATAGTTCAGAATATGTTTTACTTGTCTTTACTACACTAGGATCTGGAAGAGTTGTTATATAACATGTTTTCTGAATGAAATGAGGGATTAGCCAATGAAACGATCTGTTATGGTGGAATTTAGGCGTGTGGTACACTACACGAAACTGTGGGTAATCCACTAGAAACATCATTGCTGATTGATTAATCAAATGTCCGATGTCATAGGGTCAAAAGCCGCTCGTATGACCTCTAACATGAACTAGAAGTATAACTTGTCAGATCTTCATGTAGAGGCCATCGAAAGTATAAAAAAACTAAACGAAATACAGATTTGTATTTTAATCAGATTGTCCAATTATTTTCTTGTAATAATTTTAGTTTCAAGAATCGAAGAAAAGAGTCGATTGGATGCCAGTGATCATGTGGTGACAGGAAATAAATATCAGAGTGCCGTTGATGAAATAAATAAATTACAATCACAGTTAAACTTACAAGAAAACAGGTATATATAGCGACTGACAAGAGGCATGTTAACCCTTTAGGACTTGGTACATGTAAATGTTGACCACCAGAGCCACTAGCTAGTAAACCACCATAAAACAGTGGCTCATCAGTGAGTAAGAGTATTGGCTCACTAACATGGAGGTCCTTGGTTTAAGTCTCGTTCGCTCCTGATGTTAGTATCCTCGTGATCTCCCAGCTCAGTTTCCCCTCGTGCAGGACAAAGAATCTGACAAGTATAAGTGTCTACATGTAGTTGTTAATTGTCCCCTGCCTTTCAAAGAAAGTTGATCATGATGTTCATTAAGTTAATTCTACCTGATTGAGAGTGACGAAACTTAGTGTATAGTTGAAAATCAGTTTCATTCCTCGATACTTTTGAAAAAGATAAACGTGCAATTAATTAATATGTGTCCTCTATTTATTTCGGGATTTTGGCAGGGGACATCAGCCACACTGTAGATTTGTTAGGAATTAACCGGGACAGTGTCAGAGAGAAGGACATTCACCCCAATTCATTAATAAAACAGCTGAATCTCTCATCAAATCTGCAAATTCATGGTAACCATGCACAACTAGTTGAAGTTTTCGACGAGATCAAGAGTATAATAGATTACACAGATATAAGATGAGTTGTTACCTTTATTTACCATTTACAGGAGCCGAGAGAAACTGTCCGAAAAAGAAGCGGAATTGAAGAGGTTACGAGAAGAATTGTCGTCCGCATTTCAACATGGAATCCCCGAAGGTTGTGATAGTGAGTCTCCGTCACCACAACGCTCTGTGGGATCAGCTGACGGGCAGCCAGACACTCACGATTCAGGTTTGTCTCTTGTTTTATACTACTGCTTTTAAGTTTTATGTGGGGTCGTACACGGACATCGTTTCATTCCACTGTTAAAGTTATCATCCCATTGTCTTGAAATTTATATACAGAGTTCATAAGAATAAGAATCCTATTTACTCCAATGATTTCCAATAATTAATTGCACAGCATCACTTTGAAAAATCTTGTGGACTCTCATAAAGCTAAATTGTCTGAATGCCTATATATTGCCTTTGCTTTGGAACAAATCGTCTGTCATTGAGTCAGGTGACGTGGTTTCGATTCCTCATTTGTACACGTCAAGGATTAAGGTTAACTGTATAATGCGCTAGTCCCAAAATGACCTAGCAAGAGTGTTTAAACACATTTCTATCCCTGTCTCCTATGTGGCTGCTTGATGCTAGTGGGTCTGGGTTACTGCCTCCCTCTTTTGTTGCTGGTGGATCTATGTTGCCGCCTCTGGGGGTTGGATGACTGAATGGTCAGCATGTGCGCACTGTATCATAAGGCCTGTCAATTAGTCAACGTGTGGTTTCAAATCCCTAGTCCTCTGGTTTCTTTTCACTGCTAAAGACCCCTTCGCGCAAGCGAATTATTGAAATAAAATTAGACCATATGTTAGTCACAAAATGACCTAGTTTGTGTCGAGTGGACGTTAAACTTCATTTCTCCCTCTAGTGTTACTGCCTCCCTCTCTTTTTGCTGACGGATCTATGTTGTATTTTACCTCCTGACAATTTGTGTTGCTTATTTTCAGGTTCAAAATCTAGAAAATCTTTAACTTCTACAGACGGAAACAAGATGAGATCTACTGTCCAACATGGCGACGATGACCTTTCTGTCGAACAGATCCGTCGTCGCATAGCCAGTGGACGAACAGATACAAGATCTACAAGCTCGATGACAGATGTTACTGACGTACTGTCAGAACAAGAAAATCTTTCACAAACTTCTCGACTAAACTTACAGAGAATGTTTCACAGTATGCCGCCAAATGGTCCAGAAAAGACTTCCTTCCCCAGTGACGCTGCAAACCACCCAAACGTTTCTTACAGAGACCCTAACTTATCAGCACTATATTTATCGAAAATGAACGAAAGTGATTTCTTGTTGAGTGACAGTCATTTCTGTAATCAGAGTAACGGAAGTATGTTCGGTGGACGATTAGGCGATGGACTAGATCGTGTCGATAGTTCCGAAACAAGGAGTAAATCTTCGGACACGCTCAGTCAGGTGTCAAGCTACAAGGAAAGAAGTCGGACCCCATCTGGATCGACGGAGGTACAGATCATGAAAGCTCGTTTAATTGTTGCCGAGGACAAGAATAAAACATTACAAGAAGAACTCAAAGTGTACGAGAATTTAGTGAAAAATACTGGGACGCAGAGTTCGCCGAATATCCGATCTGGTCGAGGACAAGGTGATAATCTACACGACCATCTGATGGAGATCCGAGCCTTGCGACTTCGTCTGGAGAAATCTCTTGATGAAAGTGAAAGATTGAGACTTCAACTTGAAGAACGTCTTCGTGAATCACAAACTGGTAAACGAATAATATCAATTTTTGTTTGGGTGATCTAATATAGGGATTCTGACCTTTTTATCTGGCAACTTTTCAAAGCTTAATTTACTCCCACCCAACCTCGTGGGTTTTGTTCGGGTCTCTTCCCACTGCTATAGACCCACGGGAACGCAGAAATGAATTATTGAAATAAATATTAAACCATATGTTAGTCCCGAAATGACCTAGTTTGTGTCGTGTGGACGTTAAACCACATTTCTCTCTCTCTGTTTACCCCCACCTTATTTTGTTTGATAATTTCAGTTTATAATACTACCCGTGGGTGGGGGTGGGACCAATAAAATTGGTCTAATGTGTGCACTTTAGATCATAAGGTCTAGCTGTACGTGACAAGGAATAGGATCGTCTGTTTAGATTAGACATTTCCCAGATTTAATTATTTTTATGTTTCCATGGTTTCCATGGTATTTAATTATTTTTATGTTTCCATGGTATTCTGTTGAAACTGAAAACATATTTTATATTTGTTGACAATCATTTTAAGAGTGAGAGAGAGAAATGGGGTTTAAGGTCAACTCAACACAAACTAAGTCATTTTGGGACTAACATGGTTTCAGTTTTATTTCAATAATTTGCTTGCGCGTAGGAGTCTGTAGCAGTGGGAGGAAACCGGATTGCTTGGAGGAAACCCACAAGGTTGAGAAGGCGCCCCTATCTCAATGCCACATACGCTCACACCAGGGATCGAAACCACAGCTGCAAGCCAGAGGTTACCGGCACTCTAGACCACTAGGCCATCCCAACCCCCCAACAGTCATTTTAATCTATTATGCGACACAAATACATTATTGACATTAATTACGTTATTATTGTTGTTTTGTTTACAGCCAATAATGATGAACTCAATTATGAGAAGAGAGTACAGGAACTCACAAATCTTGCCTCCAATCTACGAAATCAGCTCGAAGGACGAGAAAAACATGTCATTGAAAAACTGACCATCATTGAAGAGCAAGAGAAGATAATCCACAATACAAAAATACTTCTCGAAAAACAGAGCAATCGCATCAACGAAAGTGATAAACGCTGCCAAGAAATGGAGAAGAACAAACAGAAAATGGAGGAGAAATGTAAAAAGGTTGAAGAAAGCTGTCGGAAATTAGAAGAGAGCCGTCAGCACATGGAGATTAATTTCCGAAAACATCAAGAGCGCAAGGAACGACAAGAATCACAACTCCGTAAGGCTGGAAAGGAGATTCGCAAGTATGTAATCTATTGAGTTCTATTGGTCAAAAATCGATGATAAGGTCTAATCATTTCGATCTCACACTGGAGTGTGACAAGAAGTGGGGTCACTTGCCTAATCTTGTGAGTTTTCTCTTGGTCCTCCATTTCCTCCCAAAGCTTTTAAGACCCCCATTAACAAATAGATTATTGAAATAAAATTGTACCATATGTTAGTCCCGAAATAGCCTGGTGTGTGTCAGGTGGACATTAGGCATAGTTATTGGTATTATTTTATTGTTTGTTTTAGACTACAGCAAGAAATTTTATTGTGGAAAGAAAAAGCTGAAGAAAAAACAGAACTAAATAAAACGTTGAAATTAGAATTAGCAATGTACGAAAAGCTACAAGCCAATAAAGAAAGTAAGTGTTAAGATGATATTCTGGTCATATATACTGGAAGCCGCAGTGAGTAGGGTGCAGGATCACTAACCAGCAGCTCCTGGGTTTGATACTGATTTTGGTCAAGAACCAGCAACTTCTTGATTCGATACTGATTTTAGCCAAGAACCAGAAGCTCCTGGGTTTGATCATGATTTTGGCCAATAACCAAGAGCAACTGGATGTACACTGATTTCGGCCAATAACAAGGGGCACCTGGGTTTTCTTAGAATTTTGATTTAACTCGATTATGTTTTTTCCATTACAGATACCAGCCAATCAAATCTAGATATAACTGATCTATTAACGGAGATACGGCACCTGCGAATTCAGTTGGAGAAATGTATTGATACTAATAATAGATTACGGCAGACGGTCGAAGATCTGCTACATCAACAGATGAAACAGTCGACCAGTCCTAGACTTGATGCTAGTTTAACCAGTCATTCATCTTCAGTTGGTTTGTGTATTTCTATTACTTACAATAAATCAAAAGTTGCCAAACTTTGTTTTTAATCCAAATTTTCTTCACAGAAGGCAGCAATCTTGTTAATACTCACTGGTTTTTTATTTCTCCATATTTCAGCTTCGGAAGCTGCTGATGGTCGACCAAGTCCACGAAACTCTCCGCGTAAATCTGAGAGTTGTGGAACCGTTGAGAAGGAGACATATATTCATCGTAAGCTACGCGAGGAGAAGTATGAGTATGATATTAACGGTGTTAAAACAACGGGAGACTATAATAGATATACAAGTGAGGACAGATATACTTTAGATAAATTACAATCCGATACTCTTCCAGATACAATTTATAAAATAGGTAAATATTAATTATAACTATCTCCATGGTTTCCTCCAACCTCGTGGACTATCTCCGTATCCTCTGGTTTCCTCCCACTGCTAAAGTCCCTTTGCGCCAGCTAATTATTGAATTAAAAATTTAACCATGTGTTAGTCCTGTTGTGACCTAGTTTTTGTCGAGAGGACGTTAAACCCCATTTGTCTCTCTCTCCCATGGTTTCTAGTGGGCTTTATCAAGCGTCTCCACAAAGGAATTATCACAAAATGAGCCTTAAATGGGCCTTATTCATGAAAATCTAAAGAAAGATTTTCACCGAGAGTTAAATCTTGCTACAAATTCGAGCTTTTAGCAAATCCAACCGATCCTGTGGTCTTCTGCTGGTCACAATGTATAGTCGTTTGGATGAGACGGAAAACTGAGAGGCTACGTTCACTTAAAAGATCCCTTTTCTAATTAGTCTGTATTACCACTGTCCAGGCAAAATATCTGTCTTCATTATCCCAGCTGGTGCAGTAGAAGAGTAGAACATTAAACCCCATGTCATTTATTTTTGTTTTTCTCCATTTATTTATTGATTTTATTTATGTTAGGGTCTACCAATCAAACAACACGAAATTATTCTGGAGAGGATAAATCTAAATATAGTACATCAATACCACATCGCTGTCCGAACCCCAACATCAGTATACATTCTCTACCATCTGATTTAGATAAATATTTTGATAAAGAGAGTTCCATTAAATACTGGGTCGACACATCTGCTTATAAAGGTTTACATCGTTACTATAATTGGCATGGTGTTATTATCAAAGAATGCCAAATTTGGAATGATTAACACTTGGCATGACAAACAGAAAATGTTGATTGAAATTCAAATTTGATAATGTTCTCATTTGTTTCACGCAATGCATGAATTTCAAGCATGGAGTTATTGAGCTTATTATGGAGTTACACAGCACTTGACTAGAAATTGACATAGTGTTTATATTCATGAGAGGAAGAAGCTTATTTGTGATAATCATTGTCGTAGTTTCAGCTCAGACAAGATAAATATAATCAAAATCGGGGGTGCTGGTGTCCATCACTGTGTTAGCTGTGAAGGTCAACTCGGGTTCCCTTGTCAGTGATGCAGGATGGAGAACATTGGCAATGTCTAGTTGTTCGGATGAGACAAAAAACATGGCTGCTGGATTTCGATGAAAATTAGTCTGAAAAACTGCTGTCCAAGCAAATATTCCTCCTTGCACACTGCGTGACGTACATGTATACCCACCTTTAATAATAGCTCAACTGGTTTCTTCCCACTGCTAAAAACCTTTACACACAGGGAACTATTGTAATTGAATTGAACCAGGTTAGACCCCAAATGACCTAGTTTGTGTAGCATAGATGTTAAACACTCTCTCTCCCTCATTAGCTCAGTTGTTAAAAAGTAGGATGTTAACCCCTATTTCATTTCTTCAATAAATCGAAATCATGAAATTTGAAATAGTTTTATTCACAGCTTTTGTGAACTAATGCTGTTATCATGTACTGTTTATACTAAACTTTCACTCTTTGTTATGAATTATATATTTAGTTTTGTTTTCAACTGTATGTTTATAATCCCTGTAAGTCACAGATTAAAGTAAATCATTTCAGATATTATATTTAGGTCGTGTCGATTAACAAATTTAAACAGAGACACCAAATTACTCTTTATGTTCATTATGCATGATAATTCCACTGTAAAGATTATATCAGTCACTCACAAACAACCAATCAACTCAAATGATTATTGATGTTTAATGATTAATTTTTTAACTGTGATCGAGAAATTAAACATTTTGTAATATTGGACACACTCATTATCAAAATTCAATGGTCAGCTTTAAAGTGTAAATAAGTACAAATTAGATGAATTTTGGTGATTTTTCGAATATTTAAACAAAGATTTGATGTTAAACAAATCGTCGGTAGGCAGACGAAGTGACTTATCGTCAGTTACTTATGGTATGAAGATACGTCACTTCGTCTTCCTACCGACGAAATGTGAATGACATTAGTGCTAGATACACAAGATTACATGATACCTGGATTACAGTGATGATTTTTAACCACTTTCTATAAATACCAAACTTTATTTTATAGTAATTATGATGATTTATTGACATATTTACCTTGGAAATTTTCTTATCAAAAGAAAAACCTATATTTTCTTCATAAATGATACTTTACATCCATTGTTTCAATTTACAATTTTTCAGAAGTTCCCCGTGTAGATATCGACTCAGATATTCGTAGATTATTTGCGATTGGTAAATTAGATGATTTCGAAAAGGTCCGCAAAGAGAATGAAGAAGTGTTATCAGTCCTTCACGGATTACAGGCTCGAGTCGAGGATAGAATACATTGTATGAAGAAATCATCAGAACAGGTTAGTATATATGGCATAATCAGGTCAAAAGAAGCCCTGTTAGGCAATAGGGTAATTATAAACTCCCATTCCCTTTTATATAACCAGACTTCTAGAAGTATTGGTTGACAAAACACAAAACACATGGAAAGCTGAAACCTATTCTCTGTGTTTGACTATTTCAATATTTCAAACCGTCTGTATAAAGATATATAGAACAATGTAAGATCTTTCTGTCCAACAAACCATCAGTAAAACGTTTTATAGAAATATACAAAAACTATCTTTCCAAGAATATAAAATGATTAAGCCCCACCCCCTCTTTTCAGGAAGCGTACTGTGATTTATGTTTAAAGTGTTAACTAATCTATTATTGTTTAAAGGATAATGTATTTATTTGTTTTTTATAACAGCTATATAAGGTATTGTATATATATAAAATATAACCTGGTTATTGGTTCCTTCCTGCATTATAACTTCTATTATATATACATATAGATGTAGTTTAATTCAGAATGGTGTATGTACACTAGCATGATATCACCCCAACAATACTTGCCCTGACAATCATAGCATAGTAACACCCTAACAATACTTGCCCTGATGGTATGCTGAACTTGTATATCATAGCATGGTAACACCCCAACAATATTTGCCCTGACGGTATGCTGTTTGTATATCATAGCATGGTAACACCTCAACAATACTAGCCCTTAAAACTGTATCATACTCATAGCATGGTATGTAACGTAACCCGCCACAAGACCAGCCCTGCATAGATGCTGCATGTGCAATAGCATGGTAACTCCACTACAAAACTGGTCCTGTCACAGTAGGTGCTATAGCATGGTAACACCTAACAAAACCAGCCCTGACAAATGTAATAGATGCTGTATGTATATCATAGCATGGTATATGTGTAACATCTCCTTACAAGACCTGTCCTGATTTCAGTAGATGCTGTATGTATAGTAGCATGGTAACGCCCCCACAGTACAGACACTAGCATCAGTTAATACTGTATTGAGTAACTATAGCATGCTAGTAAAATCTGTAATTAATATTATCGTAAACCCCACAGTAGCTTGATGATATCATCAGTAGATGATTTACTGTAGGTTTAGGACACATTGGGTTAAATAGATGCTAATAAAGAGCTAACTGGTAGGGGTTTGGGTTAGGTTTATAAACCTCTGTTGTCCTAACATTCGTATGTTATATACAATATTACTTATTGTTATGATTCATATTATTAAACAGGACTATGACTATACACAAATATATAATTTTACTTGATAGCATATTCAACATGCTTATACATATGTATAAATATATAATTACTTATTAGTATGATAATAATAAACTTTTTATATTATATAAGCTACTCATGACATACTTTAACAGGCTGTTAGGCCTACTTAATTATATATCAGCATGATAATAATAAACATTTTATACTGGTGGCTGGAGATACATAGCATGATAATTTAAAATAGGCTAACTAACATCGCTTTGCAATGAAATATGTCACACAGGTCCAAAATTTTAACTAGTATAAATAATGTACGCTTGAAATAATGATACACTAGTGTCAAAGGATTAAGTCACATCTGTATTTTAAGTGAAATTAAAAGATATCAATGATGAAGTGATTAATTTTTTAAAAGATGTTTTTTTAGGTGTTCAGAAAAGTACATTAGAATCGATGATAAATTGTTTATATTTTTATTTTATTTTAAGAGTGTTGAATACAGTACATTAAAGGAGATATCTCTGGCTATAGAGAATTTAAAGATCTGTATGAATGCCGAGAAGAATGTCATAGAAAGATTCTGGGTATCCCAGCTTCCACCTGTTAATGAACTTGGTGAATTTTACGATGCCAAACTCGCCGAGGATGTAAGTGTTAATTGAATGCTTTCCAGAACTTTACCTGAAATGTTCATGTTTCCGGGAACTTATTTAAGAAAACTTTTTAGAATGCAGACCTTTTTATTGGACAAGAGATATAATTTGTTCTTGGATTTTAGCCCTGGACCAATTAAAAGACCGCATTTTCAAAATATTCCAGTTTTCAGTTTTCTTTAATAAATCTCCAGACACTAACTTTATACAAAATTATAAAGGAAATTGTTATAAGCTCTCACAATGTTCTAGACAACATACCCTGTCTTGTGCTGATACCCTGTCTTGTGCTGCCACCCCTGGGACACATACAATGTCTTGTGCTGTTACCCCTGTCACTCCTCGGCATGTTGCAAAACGAAGAACGGTGGTTTTTTTGTTATTCTACTTGTATGGCTTTTTGAAGTGTGTATTTTGATTACGTATATATTGCTACTGTATGTGGTCTAGTAAGTACGGCGCAGGCTCACTGGCCAGACGAATCCAGGTTTCACATCGTAAGGGATGCAGGATGAAGGGCAACAGGATCTAATTCGTTCATTTAGTATGAAAAAAGGAGGTTCAATATACATGTTGGTGTGAACGTAAAAGACCCCAGAGCTGTGGGAATTTGATTTACAGTAAGAGGATATGACCATGGATAGAATTCGCTCTTATTCCTAGGAAACTGTATGGCATAGACATCTGTCTTTATTAGCCCAGTCGATGCAGAAAAAGTAGGACATTCAACCCCATTTCATTTCTATTTTGCTATTTTTCCAGAATCGATCATTACGTAAAGAATTAACCCGATTAAAGTCGGAACATGATATAATGCGTCACTCAGCTCGTGCTGCTGAACAACGTTTACATCTAACGATACAACAACAACAAGGAATGGAGAGCGCTATCTGTCAACAACGTAAGATATTTTTTTTTTATTATTCATTAAAGTCGCAGATTGGGGGAATACTCACAAGTCCACGGGTTCACTTGTCCGTAGGCTAATCTACATGTATTGTGAGGAGTTGGGTTAGGGTTTGGGTTAAAATACACTAGTCCGTGGGTTCATTAGTCCTCCAGTCTATTATTAGGGTTACGTTTAGGATTAGGTTTTTTATACCCATATTTCTAGGCGGACTAGTGAACTTGCGGACCATTGAACCCTTCTCGCAGATTCTCATTTTAAGAATTGACCAATAAATAAAAATCTGTAGTGAACAACGTCTAAAAGGAATATCAGTCCAGAATTGGTTCAATTCTACATCCATTGGAGAAGATATGTCTGCAAAAGCCAGTGAATCCTTGGTATCCACAGTGGTCTCATTCCGTTCTACTCCACAAACCCCTGGGTTCATCCATAGCGAGACTGGTATTTAAATTATCTGCCCTTGGTATGGTTTCGATTCCCCGGTGTACATGAGAAGGAGTAGGGTCGCCTTTCCAACCTTTTGGGTTTTCTCTGGTTTCCGCCCTCTGCTAAAGACCCCTACGCGCAAGCGAACTATTAAAATGAAGTAGTTTGTGTTAAGTGGACGCTAAACCCTCCTCTTAACTGTGTCAACATTGCTGTTGTTGTGGAGACTAATTGTAGTAAGATTAATCTAGACTACCTGTTGAATATTGTGTTCAATTTATTTCTTAATACAGGTTATAGGGACTTCAATATCAGATCTACAATATAAACCAATCAGCATGCACGGTTTGTCTCATGTGACATCAAAGCTTCTCCTCTTACTTCCGCTTTAGTGTTCTAATTTTCCTTCTTAAACAAAATGTCTGGAGATTTTTTTACGTGTGATTTTATATTTTCTATCTTTCAAAAACATTGTATTTCTGTATTTGTTTGGAGTTTTTTTATTAGAGATAAAAGCATCTGTTTGGTGTGATTTGATAATTAAAAATCATCTCTTCTTGGGGATAACACGGCTAAGTGGGTAAGACGCTGGCACGCTAGCCTGGAGGTTGGGTGTTCCATCCTTGCTTTAGCCCAGAAAAATCATCCAGATTTTCTGGCGTAATTTCCCCTTGTCAGTGATGCAGAACGGAGGGTTGATAAGGACAGCTGGCTAGTCATTCGGATGGGACAAAAAACAGAGGTCCTGTGTAGTTATTGGCATGCATGTTAAAGATCCCTTGCCAGTTGGAATTCGATATAAGTGTAGGCCGTAGCGCCACTGCCCGGGCAAAATTTCCCTCATAGCACACTATATGGCCTATGCCCGTCTTCATTAGCCCAGTTCAGGAGCAGAACAGTAGAACGTTAAACCCCATTTCATTTCATTTCATCTCCTCTTTTTTAGGGGAATAATTCTTTTTAATTCAAACATGTTTTAAATCTAATTAGTACTAGGTAGATCTTTTCTTTTGTTTTAATTAGTCTGAGTGGTTTTATTTTTATTATTAGATGTGAATAAATTTAACTTTTTATTTACGTTCTGAATTTATTATATATAATTTTTATATATTTTTATTTTCATTTTATTCCAAAACTTTTGGTTTAAATTTAGATTTAAATTTATTAATTTCATTTTTTGCTCAATACTGCAGTAGTACATGGATTCAATGTGGCTATTGTGTTATATACATATTAAACTACCGGTAATTGTTAGTGGATTTGGAAGCTCCTTTGAAAGGGATATGTTTTTTTCAAATGTGAACCAATTTAGATTTAGATCTTTATAATAAAGTTAAAGTAGAAATATTGTTATCAATGAATATAAATTAAAATGTGTCCAATCAAATTGATATAACTCAGATCGTGTCAAATCAATCGATATAACTCAAATCATGTCAAATCAATCGATATAACTCAAATCGTGTCCAATCAATATACCCCTGATTGTGTCCAATCTTTGCTTTGTGTAAAATCATGATACATGTTGACCATTTATAGCATTCTGTATCAGCAAAACCTCTCACTTGTTCTTGAATAAGTGTTTAAATTCTTTTAACGATATTAATAAGGGATAAACATCAGATGTTTTAACAATGTAGTCATTCAGATGGCATAAAAAAACAACAAGGTCTTCACATGAACATATTGATGTGCATATAAAATTAACCTTAACATTTGGAATTTGATTATGAAAAGATGTAAGTAGGCACTGCTGTCGGGCAGAATTTCCCTCATGACGTATACATAAATTCCTTAGCTCAAAACTGGCCTCGCTTTCATACCCGGGGTGGTTTTGATTCCCTCGTTGTACGTGACAAAGAGTAGGTTCGCCTGTCCAACCTCATGGGTTTTCTCTGGGTCCTCTGGTTTCCTCGAACTGCTAAAGACTTATACACAAGTGAATTATTGAAATAAAATTGAACCGTGTGTTAGTCCCCATTTGTCTCACTGCCTCTCGGTAGCTCAACTGGTGCAGAAAGGTGGAATGTTAAACCCCATTTCATTGTATTTAGTCCAGTGGTTTACCCTTGTCAGTGATGCAGAACGGAGGGCCTGACAGGGATAGCTGCCTAGTTGTTCGGATGGTACAAAAAACCGAGGTCCCGTGTACACATTGGAGTGCACGTAAAAGATCCCTTGGCAGTTGGAATTTGATATAAGAGTAGGCCGTAGTGCCGCTGCCCGGCAAAATTTCCCTCATAGTACACTGTATGGCGTATGCCCGTCTTCCATTAGCCCAGCTTAGGTGCGTACGAGTAGGACGTTAAACCCCATTTCATTTCATTTATTTTTCCTTATTTATGTTTCAGTTGATCGAACAAACAAGATATTGAAACAAGCTTCAGCTAACGCTAGTTATCGTGCAACGAAGCGAGACCAGGGACAGAATCAGAAAGGAGCTCTAAACTTAGCCGATTTAACCAAAAGATAATTATAAATATTCCCGCCTGAAAACAGTTTTTGTGTGCTACCTGTCAAAATGTCCAGAAACAATTGTACAGGATGTTTTGAACTTTATGTCAGACACGTATTATAATTGTGATGAAAAAATCCAACAACACAAGAATCAGAGAATTGTGTCTGACGCTGTCTGTGGCGGGTGTTGTGCGGGGTTGTACTGAAATTAATCATGCTACTACACACCTGTATTAAATGTACCATGCTGTCAAATAAATAGATAAGCTGGCCATATTGGGCAACTTCACAAAATTTAATTATTCAAATTGGCATTTAAAAATAATACACACGACCATGGTTGTCAGGCAATGTTAAATCATGTTTCATTTTGGGCCATACATAATACACACGACCATGGTTATCAGTCAATGTTAAATCGTGCTTCATTTCGGGGCCTACATAATATGCATGACCATGGTTATTGGGCAATGTTTAATTGTGTTTCATTTCGGGGCGTATATAATACGCACTGACATGGTTATCAGGCAATGTTTAATCGTGTTTTATTTCGGGGGCGAACATATTTATCATTACAAACATTAAAACCAGAAGGTCACTCATTAATATTGTTATTTTGTGCTATGTAAAATGTGTGTGCTGTTCAAATGAATTCAAGAAATGGTTTTAAAACTTTCTTCAAGGAAAAGATATAGTTTTAAAAATCAAGTTTAAAAATGAGTGCTTTTATATTTTTTGCATGTGTTCTTATTAACCCATTGTACATAGTTCATATATTGTTGAGATTTTTCTTCCTTTTTTTTTCGCTTCACTTTTCGTGATGTAATATAATTAATGAGAATATGTTATGTTTATATAAATTGGTTTAATATTTTCTGGAGTGGACCAAAACTCATCTATCACATGTAAATCTTGTAATTTATAAATATTTTACTATGTACAAATGTGTGAATGATTTTAAAGTTGAGATAGAGTGTGGAATATGTCTGTATTGTAGCGAGAGTAGAATTAGGGTTTCACTGTTTATGGTGATCCATGTTTTAGTTACCTAAGTGAGCTGCGCTAATTGAGCAATTAGGGATAGAATTACAAATGTTTGAATCTCTGGATGGGCTGGATGAATCTCAGGATTTTTCAAGCCTATTTCTACATCTTGCCTGGGACGAAAAACAAAGTCCATCTTATTCACTGCTATTACAATCAGACTTTTATACAGTTGGGCTTTGTTATAACACTGTGTGTGTCCACCTACAATATCTATTGTCATATTGAATACAGCTGGGTGTTACTTCAACACGGATGTTATATTGAATACAGCAGTTGGGCGTATGTCCACAACGGTTGTTATATTGAATACAGTTGGGCATTACTATAACGCAGATGTTTATGTCCACAACAACGATTGTTATATTGAATACGGTTGGGCGTTACTAAAACGCAGATGTTTATGTCCACAACGATTGTTATATTGAATACAGATGGGCGTTACTATAATGCTGTTATTATATTGAGACTTTGCTCTAGTTGAGTCCTTTTATTTAAATAAAGTTAAACTTATGTTTTAATGGTTCCAATTTGTTTTAATAATGTAAATACTATCTCTGTTTTAATTTACGATCTCATGTTGAATTCATTAACAGATGAAATCTTCTTCATTCTAAATTATTACATTGTTTACAAAAATCTCATCACTGACAATATTTTAATTATTTCAGCACAATATATACTTAAAAGTATATATTTTGTTGAAATAATTAAAATATGAAACTTTCTTCTTCATTATGAATAATTGTTTATTTTAGCATGAATACTTTCTTAATCTCATCATTGACAACAAAAAGTATTAAGAGTTTTGGTATGGTTATATTATAAACTGTAGATGTATGCAAGATACAAGTTGTATTTACAGTTTTTAAGATGGTTTACTTTATATTAAACCACTTGATATTGTTATTGTCTTCCTTGAAACGTGTTCAATTTGATTATTATTACATACTTCTATAACATGTAACTGCCATGTAAATAAGCTCATGGGTGCTTTACAAAGACTGTTTATAAAGCAAGACACTGTTATAAAATGGATAAAATTATAGTGATATGTTTTAGGATTAATTGGCACATCATCAATTTTGTTAGCAAGAGATAAACCACATACAGTTGATTTGTGTGTCATTCTCTAAACATCTAATATGTGTACCATAGATAGCAAGACAAGTGACTTTTCTTTTTAATGTCCTCACTTTGATGGGGTGTTGGGGATGGCTGAATGGTTAGCATGTGCGGGCTGTAATGTGGTCTGTTATTGAGTCAACCAAGGAGTAGGGTCGCCTGTCCAACCCCGTTGGTTTCTCCCACTGCTAAAGATCCTACGTGCAAGCGAATTATTGAAATAAAAAATTAAACCATCCCTAGTTTGTGTTGAGTGGATGTTAAACTCTCTTTTTAATATTGTCATCCATAAGTTAGAAGAGATTTAACCATATTTCACATCATATTTTATTCATAAACTTTAAAAACTTGAGTCTCAAAATCACACAACAATAGTGTGATTTAAACCACTGTGTTCAATTAATTAAATCAAAATATCATATTAACGCTTCCTTAAACCAATTGGTAAATATTTTTATACTCTTTTATGTTTTTAATATTTCTCAACTTTTGGGAAAGATTAAAATATTTTTAATAGTATTATATTTTTACATGTGTTCATCAGAAGATAAATCTCATATACCCAACACTGCTGTCAGCAAAAAATCAAAACTGTTTTATTTTAATTTTATAATCAACTGGGTAAAAGCAATAGGACTTATCCTTTAAGGGTTCTTGGATGCTACAAAAGGACTTTTCCTTTAAGGATTCTAGGGAGACTCAATAAGACTTACCCTTTAAGGATTCTAGGGAGACTCAATAAGACTTTGTGGGAGCCTCAATAAGATATATCCATTAAGGATTCATGGGAGGCTCAGTGATTAAGGGGGTTTGTTTCCCAACCAGGAAGTCTGTTGTTGGTCGAGTAAGTACCCACATGGTTTCCCCTTGTTAGTGATGCAGGACAAAGGGTTTGGCCAAGTACAATGTGTACGTAAGAACTCGATTATCGTGCCATCCAAACGTCTAGACGTTTTTCCTTAGCCAGGCCTTGCGTTCTGCACAAGAAAAGCCTGTATAACTTTCTCCTAAACCACAAAGATCGAACCTCAGACCTGTTGGTTTGAAAAACTAGCATCTTACCGAGGCACCTCGGCTTTGATATATATTAAGAGTGTATCGATTGAAGAATGAAGTGTTTATATGTAAAATAGTTGTTGACCTGTATGTAGAATAGTTGTTGACCTGTATGTAGTTGTTGACCTGTATGTAAAGTAGTTGTTGACCTGTATATATCTTGTATATATTGCTATTAGATTTTAACTAACCACATTATAGAATTATAGCAATGACTCTACCTGTTTTACTCATATAGGTTCACCGTGTTATCGTTTTAGTGTCTGAATCCTATCATAGAAAAATGTGATTAAAGCTAGATTACCCAGATACAAACTTGGGGTGTACTGTTATTGTAGTAATCCAATTTAACAATACCCCATTTTATTGGCAATAATTATTAAAACTAGATTACCAAGATGGTAACTTTTTATCATGATCAGAAGGTTAATATAGGGGTAATCTAGCTTTAACCATTGCCTCTATATAAATAAATGTTAAAGTTACCAACCATGGTTTTAGTATATTTTATAACTTGTATAATAAGTTTTCTATAATCAGTGCTGTCTCCTTCAAATAGTCTTTAAAATATTACTGAATTCTTTTACACTGACGTAAAATTTAACTCTGCTTAAAAACTAAATTAATTACCCTCTTTGTCTCTTCATTCCATGCTTGTCTGGAAGCAGTTGCAATGTATAAAAGCCCTGTATCTTTAAAAAGGTCCCTTTTATTTGGCTTTTATATTTTCCAGACGAATGTGTTTAGTCTCTCTGTAAAATTCTATTGTTAATAATAAATATTGGTTTCAGTTATAATAAATAACCTTGCAATAACATTTGATGTTTATTGTTTTACTTATATAGTGAAAGATTCCCAGATATTGTATAAGTAAGTGCAGGGGGACTGCACCACACACAAATAATTACACAAAACAGGTTTACGGACAAGACAAATCTAGGGACAATACACAATAATCAGACACCACAAACAACAATCGTAGTTATTAGATAAAGTGAATGGATCCGGGGGTTAGCCGTGAGCCGGATTGCTCAGAGGAAACCCACGAGGTTGAGAAGGCGCCCTATCTCCATGCCACATAAGCTCCCAGGCCTGTAGATATGCAGATCAAGTGAATGGACCCGGGGGGTTAGCCGTAAGCATCCACTGTGCTGTACAGTCCTGGATCTGTCGTTATACAGATCAAGTAGATGGATACAGGGGCTAGCCGTAAGCGTTCATTGCATTGTAGAGTCTCTGGCCTGTAGTCATACAGGCTTCACTCAAAAATGAAAACTAACAATAAGGAGGAAAATTTCTAAAAACGTATTATATGCTATATGCCACAGCGGGTTGGATGGCCGAATGGTTAGCACGTGTGCGCTGTATCAAAAAGCCTGTCATTGAGTCAACTGGAGTGGTTTCGAATCCCCAGATTTAGTGACAAGGAGTAGGATCGCCTGTCCAACCTTGCAAGTTTTCTCTGGCTCTTCTGGTTTCCTCCCAGTACTATAGACCCCTAGCTCTCTCTCTCTCCACAAGAAATATGAATGTGGGTTTATAGGATGAAAGCAAATGGAGTTGGATAATCCGTTGATGTGCACAAATTAAATTCGAAATTAGAGTAGGCCATAGCTCCTTTGTCCAGGACCCCTCGTTTCTCGAAATCTTAACTTCTCAACCTCATGGGTTTCCTCTGGGCACTCCGGTTTCCTCCCATTGGTAAAGAACCCTACGCGCAAGCGAATTACTGAAATAAAATTGAAACCATATGTTAGTCCCAAAATGACCTAGTTTGTGTCGAGTGGACATTAAACCCCATTTCTCTCTCTCTCTCCCTCTCAGATATACAACAGTTATATCCTGTATTGAATGTTTCTTACAATTTTATTCAAGGGGATTATCTAAGACAGATTGTTACGAAACCAATGGGAGTCATTTGAGCTCGTTATTACATACTAATTAATATGTATATTGTTGTCCAAAATCTGCAGGCAAAACTCTTCAATATAATGCAGGAAATGTTGCGTCAGGGTTAGCAAATGAAGATTTTGGAACGAAAGTGGGGGGGGGGGGCAGACGAATGTATTTTTTCGCCGATTTTTAAAATCACATGAAAAATTCGCCCGTGTGCCCCAATCAGTCGTCCACATCTACAATGTTAGATATTTTCAGCCCAATATCTTTCTAGTCGGCGATCCAACTTGCTCGTGTCTTTATCACCCATAAAAAATCGATGGTGAATTCTGAACGGCGAGATCAGGCGAACAAATAAGCTCGTCTCTGCCCTTACAATAAGAACTCTGGATTCAATAATTCTTAATAATGAACTAAAATGTTTTCCATAATCAGGTAATTATCAATCGAGTCTGGCGTTTCTTGAATAAAAACGATTAAAGACAACTTTTAAAAATATTGTTACATGCTTGTTTTGTGTAATAACGAGTTTTCTGGTATGCAGGTTCACGTGCGTATAAGCCTTGATTTGTTCTTCATTATTATCAAGTGGCTGTCTGTAAAGGGCCTTGCGCAATCTTAACACAAAGCTAACTTCATTTCCCGCCATTAATGAGTACAACCAATTTAATTACACCTAGATGTTACTTTCCTTCAGCTTTATTTATTGAAAATGAAACATTGGATTTAAAGTTTAGCAACAGTGGCGGATTCAAGTAGAGAGTCCAATTAATATACATTTTTAGATCAGTAAAACAGATCAACCTATTGAATTTCAACAATTTCCGAATTGTATTAAATTTAAATGCGTTATTCAGATTAGTGAAACGAAGAGACCTATTGAATTTAAGCAATTTCTGTTAATTACGTCTACAGTTATGGCCCCTGTTTCGCTTTGTTGAACTTGGTGAACTTTCAATCTGTAAAAAATTGAAATCGGTGCCTTGAAATGCTGCTATTACATACAAAAGCACAAATATGTGACAACCCTTGTTGTCTTTACGGACGATTTTACTTATTTGGGCGTGTGTTTCGTTTCCTGGCAACCTATCTTTGTTGGTGTCAGTATGGTAGGCACGATAAATTTTAATGACCAATGACCCGATTTTTGAGACACCCCTTTCCCATGAAATAGCCTGCTTCCACCACTGTCTAACATTTCCACAGCAACTAGATTTCGCTAGGTAGACAATCGAGTCTACGATTACGATTAGAAATTGTCCAATTGACGTAAAGAAGGGAAAAAGGGCAATGTATAGACCTTCGGATGGGACCAAACAACAAATTGACGTATACATGTACACGACGTACAGGCCAAATTGACGTATATATGTATAGACAAAGAACCATTGGCAGTCGGATATCGAAATAAGAATAAATGTCTGTCAGATCACACAATGCGACGCCAAGCCCAGTCGGTAGGAGAGTAGCGCGTTAATCTCTCTCGCTCTCTCTCTTTCTCCTATTGATATATAATGAAACCGCTATCTTTGTGTAAGTGATTTATCGGTAATGTCCATTAACTGACCGGGCTGACGTGTTGAACAATTATCTATAACAGATTTAGTCTAGTATACTATTCACAACCAAACAAAACATTAATGGCGAAATTCCCAGGTCGTTTGAAAATTGAAACATACGCTACCTATACTAATGTCCAAAACAAAGAAAACACACTATAAAATATGACTAAGTTTAGTTTAGATTAAAAGCATTTGATAAAACATTACCGAGTTTGTCTCTTGCATCCCAACATAACATTTCTAAGGGGAAAAAAAGGAGAAACAAATTAACATGGTACTCAATGGGCAAACGACTTTGGTTGATGCAACACGAAATCCACAGCGTTTACTTTCTTTTGGACATTAGTATATAAAGGGGCTAAAACTCAATAATATTTTCCATAATTTAAAACAGGAATTCGAAGTCAATATTGGTCCATTTCAATCAATATTGGTGTTGTTATATTGCCATGAAAATATGGGATTCTTATATCCAATATTTGAGACGCAATGAACATTTTAAAAATTACTACACGACCCTTGTACGCTGTGGTTACGCGCTTGCGCGTAGGGATCTTTAGCAGTGGAGGGCCCGGAGAAAACCCACGAGGTGGGACAGGCGACCCTACTCCTTGTCACGTACAACTGGGGATATGATACAGCGCGCACGCGCAAACCATTCGGTCTAAAATACACATATGTGACAATAGTGTATATAAGGCGATTTATATTCAATTTTTAGGAAAATACATGTATATTGTTATTCTAATCAATTATGCTCAGTAAAATAGACCTACGGCAAAATTGAGCGACGGTCGTTTGTGGCCGCTTAGACCATTCTACACGTTTTTTTTATCATTATTTTGTCGTTTGTGAATCTGCCATTACTAATTACTTCCAAATTGTCTCGTAGGATATAGGGGTCACGGTGGGTCAGTGAGTAAGACGTTGGCTAGCTAACCTGGGGGTCCCGTGTGAGATCCCTTCGTTGGTCGAGAAAGTTGATTGGGATATTCCGACGTTGTTTCTCCTTGTCCGCTCGGATTGGGCGGAAAACCGAGGTCCCGTGTACACATTGGTGTGCACGTAAAAGATCCCGGGCAGTTAGAATTACATGTAAGGATAGGCCGTAGTGCCGCTGTCCGGGCAAAATTTCCCTCATTAACCGAGTCGGAGCAGAACAGTAGAACGTTAAACCCCATTTCATTTCATTTTGAAGGATATTTTTTCCTTTGTTCATAACAAATGGCGCCAAAAACCATGGTGCTTGAAAAACTCTAGCGGTTGCATTTGTTGAAGGTGTTAAAGGTAAAGAAAATTTCCACGAGGTTGAACGGGTGACCTTACTTCTTCCAAGCGGGGAATCCATAGGCCTATTACCCCACTTCACTGTCTCATTTTTAAGGTATTACACTGTTGTCGGCGGGGTTAAGTTATGGCTTCCCAGGTGGCGTGCTGGAGTGCCCCTTCAGATCCACGACACCGCCAAAATATAAGGCATTATGATTGTCTGGGTGGTTGTGTAACGGGGATAAGAAACCATGTTAAATTGTCTTGAAAGTTAGATAATTCAGTTTGTCCCTGGGCATAAGATGAAAGGAAGGGAACTAGGGTTTAGACCTTATTTATTTGTACCAATCTGACGGACATACGCCATATACAATATATACCGGATAGACAGTGCGGACGGTGGGGAAAGGACCAAAAGGACCCCTCCATCCCTACCCCAACAAACGTTAGTCGCGTAATATATCTAGGCTTGATCTTAGGAGTACCGGACTAACGGGTGTCGGGAAGGAGCACTCAAGCACGCCACGTAGGTGGCAGCCATACCTTAACCGCGTCGACAACAGTGTAATACCTTAAAAATGTTATAGGGTCTAACAGGTCCGAGGTCCTAACCTAGGTCATCCCGGTCCTTTCTATACAACATGCTCCGAGAACACAACAACCCAGGTCAATCCGGACCCAGTTCCATCCGGCACTGTCTATACAACGTGCTCTGAGGTTGGGGGTCCCGTGTCTAAGTGGGTAAGACCCTGGCCCGCTAGTCTGGAGGTCGGGCGTTCGATCGCTGTCGAGAAAGTTCATCCAGATGTTCCGGCGTGTTTTCCCCTTGTCAGTGATGCAGGACGGAGGAGCCTGACAAGGGATGCTGTCTAGTCGTACGGATATTACGAAAACCCGAGGTCTCATGTAGACATTGTCACGTACGTAAAAGATCCCTTGACTAGGACAGTTTGAATTCAATATAAGAGTAGGTCGTAGTGTCGCTGCCCGGGCAAAATTTCCCTAATCGCATACTGAATGGCGTATGTCCGTCTTCATTAGCCCAGTTTAAGAGCAGAACAGTAGGGCGTTTGTAGCACCATGAGCCTTTTTGTCTGACGTGGAGAGCGTCTATGGATTACCGGTCGCCACATCCTACGTATGACCCATGCATCTTGTTTTTGCTACATATTACCGTTAGCCTTGTGATCGTCTAGGATTTATCTCTGATCGTCTTTTCTTCTCGTTCACGTTGTGTGTTTCTTCTTACTGGTTTCTTAAGACGTTTGTGTTCTTCAGTTATAACAATGCAACAGTTCGTTTTTACCTTTTATGTAGCATAGGTATACATACAAGCATATTACAATTACAGTCAATGCTAACTAAACTCTCCTCAACCTAGACACCTCGCGGTGTCTAGGATTCTTAGATGGTAACCCTCTGGAATCTAATTGAAGTCTGGAATCTAAATGTCGTCTGACGAATTCGCGCAAGTATCATAATTTTGTATCAACTGGTTTTGGACATTCAATTATCTAATTGGTCAAACATGATGTAAATAATTAGAGAGATTGGTTAATTGAGCCAAATGATGCAATAACCCACCCTTATATGGTTATGGAAATTTACTCTAGAAACTGCGCATGAGATATCTGTTATCATGTTGTTGACAAGTAGAACCAGCTATGTTTTGTTTCTATAACCCATTTTCATATACCAATATGTCCTTCAAATGTTAGTTGATTTGAGTACACACCTGCATCTATGTGAATATGTTAGAAACATAAAACTATATCTTATCTCCCCATTCCTTGTCTATATTGCTACACGTTAAATCCATTTCATTTCATTTCATTTAATGATACTGAGTTAGTTAATGGCGTTGATGGAAGCAGGCCCGTATCTAGACACCATTAAGCGGGGGGGGGGGGCATTACCTTTCGGTAGGGGGGCGAACATTTTGAGGAAATTTTCGGAAAGGTCATTCTAACAGACTGTTGTAATCATCATGCTATGTAGTTACCTAGGCGTCTAATAAGCATTTTAAAATAAGTATTCAAACAAAAAAAAAATAGCTTTTTTAGGTTAATATAAGATACTGTGTGTACTTTAAAGATTGTTAGCAATTTCTGAGCGGGGGGGGGGGGGGCGAGCATTTCACGCGGGGGGGGGGGGATGCCCCCCGCGCCCCCCTGTAGATACGGGCCCGGATGGAAGAGTGGTCTAGGTCACTACCCGGATCCTCCAATGTCCACTTTTCAAGACGGAAAACTGACAATAAGCATATAGTAAAAAAAATAGATAAAAAAAAGATTCATTTATATCACAGTAATATTTTCAACGAGTCTAATAAAACTAAATTATATAATCCACAATACTGATCCACACGGGTGTGTTGTCCAGAGTTATTGTCCTTGATGTTATATTCACGTGACTTTATCTCGCAAGTTATTGCCCTTGACGGTATAGTAAAAGTCGAATAAAACTGATCCACGTGACTTGTTGTCAAGAGTTAATGTTCTTGTTTAGTGGTTCGATGATGTCACAACTTTTTGAGGAGTTTGAATTCTATCACTGAAATGGCGGAATGTGTTTTTATTTTATTTTTTCTGAAGAGGGGAAATTTCGTGTTGCTTTGCTTTTTTTGTGTTTAGTTAATATTATTAAAATAGTGTTACCAGGAATTCTCGTATTTAAGCCCTCCCGTTATTAAGCCATGGGCTCAATAAAGTTTAAATTTCGAATTTAATATTTATTTAAGAGCGGCTTCCCAAGTTGAATTGGTGTACATTATACTTTTCGAAGAAATGGTTAATCACAGACATGGTAAAATTTGAAATTAAGCCCAGGGCTTAAATACGAGAATTCCCGGTAGGCCTACCAATGCCTAGCTTGAAATACACATTCCTTCGCCTTTAATTAACATATGACGTCATGTAGAGAACTCTCAGTCATTGTAAATAAACAAACAAGCAACACGTTTGGCATTAACGGATATATACCCGATTGGACGTTCCGGAATTAAAGTCTCCTATTTCCCCGAATACTGACAATCGAGCGACAAAAAGTAGGTGGGTGATTTGGGGCTAGAGAACATAATATATATACGTCGACCGAATAAGAAAATACTTCAAACTAACAGGACTCAAGTCCGCATCACCAAGGCCTATCCAGAAGGAATTTTTACAGAAGGGGGTGTGCCAGGTTCCTGTTAAGGAAATTTGACAGTTGACATTGCATGATGACATAATCGACTCCAAATTACGTAGCCATACATAGGCCTACAGTGATACACACTGAGCTTTTTAACAACAGAAAGCCAATACATCGCGTTTGATGTCAATTTTTATAATTAATTAATAGGATCACTTTCAATTTCATTGATGCAAATCATTATTTGTAATATCACACATGTCTATATCATTATCTCGAACTTTGAATGTCCATCATATTCCACCATCGGATGATAAAGGATAAAGCACACGACCGTGACACTTTTCTCGTGAAGTGTTGTTTTATATTTTTTATAAGTAGCTGAGCTGGGGTGGCGTTAGGGGGTTGGAAGAACCCCATGTTCTTCTAACTAAAGATTTTCTTACAGCGTATTCACCTACAGTGGAGTTTAACGTCCAAATTTTCTGAATGGACCGGACATACGTCATGCAATGTGCTATGCGGGACATTTTGCCCAGACAGCGACGGTTCCGTCTACTGCCGTCAACTTATCTTTTACATACAAGTTGTCATCAACCAACACGTCACATCCGGACACCACAGCACGTGCCGCTTGTTTCTTTGTTTACAGTTTCCGTCAGTTCTCTGTGTCGAGATTTGATCTAATTGCATTCTATTGGTCATTGGTGAACATGTTGCATAGACCTACTTTCATTTTTATTTTTCTACAGGCCTAAATATTAGGCCCGCAACCTTTGACTTCAATGTCAGGATTTACAATTAATCTTTGATTTTAAGAATTTCAACATGGCCACTTTAAGCTGTTTATTTGTAAGTATGTATAATAATGGATTAAGTATAGCCGTTGAGGTGCTGACGCTGCTCAAAAGAATTAAAGCACTTCTACACTCCTCGCCATGGAAACCAGAAAAAGACATGTTTCTACACACTATCACAGTTATCGGATACGGTAACCAAAACATCAAAAACGTTCCCATCATAATGCCGATTCTTTTTGCCGCGCGCATCTCCACCCGACGTTTGCCCTGCACGCGATTTTTGTTATTGTACACGCAAACATCGCCAACAATTACTGAGGTGTTGTTGTCCACTGTGATCGTTTCATTGTGTATTTTTCCGTCCATGTCGAAGACGGAGACGTGAGTAAGCGTTTTTCCAGCCGAATGCCTCACGACTTCCTGCTGTAGGCCTACTAATGACTGTGTTGGTGAATGGTCACGTGTTTGACTTAAAGTATTGTTATCGGTATTTGAAGGAGTTTTCTTTCGTCCAACGTCTTTGGAGATTGTTGGTATTTCCGGACTCACTCGGCTTTTCCTACGAACATGGCTCCCCATTTTGTTGCCATGTTGATATAAGTGACGTAACATTGCCAGGTAACATGTGATTATCATAACGAGGCTAATTGCCGTTAAAGGCAAAATGAGATATAATTCAGTGTTCACACGAACTTCAACAAGATATCCACGAAAGACGTAACTCAAGCTATTCTCATAATAACCGAAAGATATTCCCGACAAAAAAGTAGCCACACACCATGACGTCACACAGCCGATTGCAGTACGCCACTTTGCTGCTTTGCCTTTTTTAAAAGGCGCTGCTATCGCCTGATGTCTCTCAAAACTAACACCAACTAACAAAACCATTCGAAGTGTATCGGTTAAAGTTTGGACAAATAAATCCACCTGGTAAAGCATATGACCGAATATTTTATGGTTGCCATAGAAACAGAGACGAATTATCAACAGAACACAGCAGATGATTAAATCACAAGCAGCTAGGTTGATAAAATACACGTTCATGTACGTTCTCAAGTGTTTATTGCTGATCATCACCACAACCATAGCCACGTTCACTAAAATACCAAATACGAAAGTCAAGATAATTATTGTCAAAGATATCCCATAACTCCACGCGGGTAAATCCAAATATAGCGTCGTTGTATTAACCGCCATGTTACAAAGTAATCCCTGATTCTGAACCGCAGTTACAACACCGGAAGTTCTGACATATTCATCGCTCATAGTTTCATGTCTGCCTTCAGCATCTGTAGTCTGTTGGCCAATCATCTATTTCGTTTTGTGTATTTTTTATCTTCTCATTTTCTGTTCAAATTGACGTGGACTGGTGGCGTAATTGTTTTCATTTGGTAGGCCTAATCATATTGGCACAGACTAATCCCGTTTGAGCCACACTTTAATTGATTAATATTGACATTATAGATATAATATCACGCCGCAGAAAGGTTAATGTTAATAGTTAATTTCGAAACCACAATTTAACAAGAATGGCGATTGTATCAAGTTTTGTTTGATGTCAGGTTCTAATTAGTGACGTAGTAGATAATGGCGGCGTGTTGAATTACTCATCAATAATCCTATAACGTCATTATTACGCGGGGTTTTTTTGGTAGTTTTTTTAAAAACCCATGTCATCCCAGAAAAAAAAACCCATCACAAACACATCGCTTTGCTGTTATCCTATAAACTTTAAACACGCGTCTGTGATCGGTGGTTTGCTTTTGTAATGGCCCTGAAAAAGTAAAGAACGATAGGCTACCCAAAACATTATATATAGACCTTCAAGTTAGAAAGACGTAATAAATCTGTGTTAGTTTCGTATCGATCACGGGAAGGTAAGGCCTTCGAGTCGCCCTCGTAGTTACCGAATGTGTAATCTATACATTATTGGCCAACTAGTTCTTCAAGATACGTTCGCCTCGCCCCTATGATTAGGAAATGAATATTCATTGTTAAATTAGTTTTATAAGGATAAGTTGTCTCCATGACAACACCCATAACGACCCTCTATAGACTAGCTGCACACGAACCGTGCATATTAACCTCCGAGATTTTCTAGTTGACAATCGAAATAAAAGTTCACATTGGCACCATTGTCAATTACCTTCTTGACACACTATAAACAAGTTACTGGTCTAGAAGCTTTGATTAGGGGGATGGGGTCCAAATCTGGGGCGCCCACCCCACAATGAATACCAACAAAATAAGTAGGAAAATCCATAAAATAACACTGAGCACCCCAGTAGAAAAGGGATCGCATTGCTTACATATAGTAGTTATTCGCCGATCGTTATCTCGTCCGAAAGCAGTTTTATTCAAGTTAACATAAAGTTCATGTACTTTTTCTGAAGCTTTTAGGGGCGTTTAATTGGGGTCTCATACCCCTCCCCCCTCTTCCTTGAATCCGCGTCTGTACTAAGCGTATGCCCACCTTCTTCTGTTGGTTCAGCAAATTAACAAGTTAAACCCCTCTTTATTTTTTTGCTGGGGGGTTGGATAGTCAAATAGATAGCACGTGCGCGCTGTATCATAAAGTCTGTCATTGAGACAACTGGCGTGGTTTCGAATGCCGATTGTACGTGACAAGGAAAAGGGGCGCCTGTCCAACCTCGTGCGTTTTTTCCCCGAGTCTTCCGGTTTCCTCCCACTGCTAAAAACGTCTACGCGCAAGCGAATTATTGAAATAAAATTAAACCATATGTTAATCTGAAAATGACCTAATTTGTGTAAAGTTGATATTCAATCCCATTTCTAGCTCTCGCTCTCATTTTTTTTCTGATATGTCCTCATTACCATGAATAAGTAATGGTGTTATGGAGTGGCTCTTCATCTTCGACCACCTGCTGTAAAAACCAATAGGATGTATTTTTAGGGTCAGTTAATCATACCAATTTATACACTGAAGTATCCTTATATAGTCGATCGATGATGTTCGACTTCGTAATAGAAAAAGAAAAAAAAAGTCACATGTGCTGCCGTGCCCTTGAACATTTGAACTTTTGACTTTTTTTTTTTAAGGAGATAGATAATGATGTTAGTGACTCGGGTCAACCTTTAGGAAAGGTCAAGATGCCCCCCGAGACATCATCAATACAGTCGAAACTTTCATTATTGCGTCTCAAAGTTGAAAATGGTTGTAGTACTTCGATCAAATGGGTGGTCGTGTGCCACATAATCCCGGTAAAATGAAACTTACCAGATTATCCTTTCCTGTTTTGATCACGTGCCGAACGACGGGAAGGGGTTATTGAAATGAACCCCGGCCTTCCTTCTTACCCTTTTTGGTTCTGGTGAATATCTCATAAACCCTGAAATATACTGAGCGCCATAGAAAACGCATTTATTTATTTTGCTTCTTATTGTGAACAATGTTCAAATGGGAACACATCAATAACAACACATGTGTACACTTATGGATGTTCAATCTGTAATCAACGGTACAAAGTCAGAGGGGTTAAAACCAAAAGTAATACACGGATGTCAGTAGCACGTGTGTCCTCCACTGGCTCTTACGCGCGCTGTGCAGCGACGTAGCATGGAATTAACCATCTGTGTCGTACTTTTGATTTTGACCCCTCTGACTTTGTACCGTTGATTACAGATTAAACATAAGTGTACAATTAATGTGTTGTTATTGATGTGTTCCCATTTGAATATTGTTCACAATAAGAAGCAAAATAAATAGGATATGTTTACAGGATCATTTTGTTATACGAAAAACTAAGTGATGCGTTTTCTATGGCGCACAGTATATATTAAAATAATCACAACCAGTTTGGCTGATCGGAGATATCCGGACTAATCCCTCGGGAACTATGTCACTATCTCCGAATCTTATGACGTATAAATCCGATCAGTAAATTAGAATGTAAGTATGCACAAGAGTAGAAATGAAATGAAATGGGGTTTAACGTCCTACTATTCTGTCCCGACTGGGCTAATGAAGACGAGCATACACCATACATTTTCTGCATTTTTCACGGACAACAGCGCTATGGACCTACTCTTATAATTTTAACTGCCAATGGTTCTTTTACTTGACACCAATGTGTACGCGTGACCCCGGGTTTACGTTCCGACCTAACCCTAACAAATAAACGGATGTCCTTGCCATGTCTGGGAAAAATTTCCTCTCATTTCACTGATATTCTGTTGAGTGTTACCTACGTCGAGACAGACGAAAACCTTCACTTGGCAAACCCCGGCAGCTTCCGGTACCCTACATCTTATACAGATTGTACCGAAATCTGCCGAGGTTTGCCGAGTGGAAAACGTTCCCTAAAATCGCCCCACAATCCCCGTGTCTGTTGTTTTACTGTTAGAGCACTAGTTCGACATTCGAATGCTCTTTTTTATCGTTGACTGGTGTACAATAGTCCAAATTATCCAGTATAATCTTGATGATGCCAATGAACGTTACGTTTACAGGACACGAATGGTTTAATAGAAACAAAAAAAAACCCATCTGATCACAGCTGCATGACTGGATCTAGATGGACGAAAATCCGAAACTTGTCTGATCACAATTTAAAGCTGACTTGGTCATAAAATGAAATGAAATGAAGTTTAACGCCCTACTGTTCTAATCCGAACTGTGCTAATGAAAACAGGCATACGGCATACAGTGTGCTATGGTGGAAAATATTGCCCGGACAGCGGCACTACGGCCTTCTCTTATATCGAATTCCAACTGTCAAGGGATCTTTAACGTGCACGCCAATGGTTACACGGAACCTCGGTTTTTCGTCCCATCCGCACGACTAGACAGCTGTCTTTGTCAGGCCCTCCAAGATGGACGATCCAAATGAAATGTTTTTTTACACAACAGTTGTTCTATACATACCTGGTAGTGAGGAAACCATGGGTTACGAAGACGCAGTAGTTAGGGAGCTCCGCCAACAGACTGTCATCTAGAACGTATTTGCCACTGACCGTCATTTCCAGTTTTTGTACAGCATCTAATTTTACACAACGTAATCTGCACTAAAATGTACTCAAAGTGATTATGCAGCATAAAATGTACTCAATTGATTATTTTTAACAAAATCGAATATCAACGCGAAATTACCACAATGCTTAATCAACTAGTTTTTATTAAACAAACAAAAAAACTCCATCGAAAGATTTCAGCAAAAATCATGAGTGACTTTTCAATTTATCGCATTGTCGTTAAAACATATACTGAATGGAATTTAGCCAATTTTGTACTGTTATTCCTTTGTAAATACCGAACTTAATTGAATAATTCTTGAACTGATTCCTTGTAGAGATTCAACTTTCACAAGCGCCAAACACCGATCAGTGGTCCTCCTTTTAAAGCTCCAAATTTCACAATATTGTGCTTCGCGAGGCATTAAAAAATCCCCAAATGCTGAACTGAGATTTTCCCTTTAAAGCTCCAACTTTCACAAAACTGTGTTTGGCAATTCATTAAAAAATTCCCCCAAATGCTGACCAGTGATTATCCCATTAAAGCTCCAACTGTAACAATACTGTGTTTTGCTGGGTATTTAAAAATTCTCCTAATGCCGACCAGTGATATTATAAAAATATATCCATTACAAATTATGAAATTGTCATCTTCCCCCGACGGTACTCGTGTCATATTATATGTATCTTGTAGACAAAGCGATATGTTTTAAAAATAAACCTGATCAGAATCAATCAACCCGTCACCGATTAATCAAACGATTGAAGGAAAGTTTGTCCATTAATTTGCTTAAAAGCCGAGAATAATTAAATAAATACATCCCGAGTAAATAATTCAGTTTATGTATCCTGTTTATCATGGAGCGGGATTAATAGTGAACACAGCGCCAACTGAACACGTTATTAATCCACCATTGCGCGGCTGTTAAATACTGTTAAAGAGACACTGCCACACTCATCAGTGGGTGTGGGGGAGAGAGGGGGGTAACTTCCACTCGACACAAACTAGGTCATTTTGGGACCAACACACGTTCAATTTTATTTCAATATTTCACTAGCGCGTAGGAGTTGGACAGGCGATCCTACCCCTTGTCACGTACAACCGGTAAATTGAAACCATGTTATTGGACTCAATGACAGACCTTGTGATACAGCGCGCACGTGCTAACCATTCGGCCATCCAGTGGAGGGAGACAGAAAGGGGAGTGGGTTCTGCAGGCAACCAAACTCCGTGTCACCAACAAGGCACCGCGGCGGCTCAGTGTTTAAGACTCTGGCTCGCTTACAACAGGATGTCTCTAGTTCGTTTACGATGATCGGAGCCGTGGCGATTCCCTGGTATGAGTCCAGATCTAGAAATTTCTTCGGGTTTATCTGTCGTTGATAAACCTCCAGTGTTATACAGGGCGGGGGGACAGTGTTTGGTCGTCGAGCTCCCGTGTACACACTGGTATGCTGCTTTAAAGAAGCCTTGACGGATAAAATTCGAAATAAGAGTAATCCGTAGCACCGCTGTTCGGGCAAAATGTCCCCCATAGGAGACTGTATGGCATAATTATGTATGTCTACATTAGCCCAGTCGGAGTAGATAAGTAGGGCGTTAAACACTGATTCCAGGCGCGGATACAGAGGGGGGCGCACCCGGCGCACGCCCCCTCTATTTTTTTGCAGTGGCGAAGAATTTTTAGCTCCATATGTTCTCGCGGGAAAGGAGAATAAAAACAGTTTAGGTTGGAAATCATAATTTACAGTACTAGTATGAAATTAGTCCTTGTGGGGATTTTTGTCCACTCAAAAATCATGGGTCGGGCTTCGCACTCCCATCTTGGTGCAGCACGCCCCCCCCCCTTTCTGAAAATCCTGGATCCGCCCCTGAATTCATTAATTTCCAAAACACCCAATGCCTCTTTAATCTAGCGCTTCACTCGATTAAGTGCTGTGAAAATATAATGAAGGTTTTACTCGGTTAATTATAACCCAGAACAGTCCATGATTAATCCGAATCACCTCATTATACCATATTCCCTGTGGTTTAACCTTGCTACTTTCATTTTATTGTTTCCTTCTTATCCTAACATCTTAAAGGGCAATATTGGTGTCAGTCATTATCACATTTTTGATAGAACCGGTTAAACACATTCTAAATTTTATTTAGTCACTTTCGATTGATGAAACCTTTATTATTCATCTATCGTAGCAATGATCTCTGTGTAATTTATATTTGGAAGTGTTTAACATGTGTGATAATGACTGACACCAATATTGTCCTTTAACTCCAGTCGATAGCTGTGTTTATATTGTTTGTGAATGGATCCCGATATATATCACCACAGCTAATGCTGTTGCCCGGAAGCAATTTCCTACATCATTTATCCAGTCATGGAATGAAAAATTATTTTTTTGCCGTTCAAATTTTAATAGCTGTTTTCCAGAAGGATGATGGAAAATTCTGCCCGTGGCACTTCCTTCTTCCTGCGTTAAAATGAGTTTTAAACGAAAGCACTTACTGACTATATTTTCTACAGAATGCGCATACAACCAATTTTCATTAAACGAATCTACAGACAGAAAGATCAATTTATTGGGTGTCTTAATGTTAAATATAGGCCTACAGCATGCAAGATTTAGATAAAGAGCTAATCGTTCTACTGTAATAGTTCGAAAATAGAAAGCCTAATGAGAAATTAAAGAGGTGCTAGGAAAGATTATATAAAGAGCTGATATTTGTCGCTTGTCGCTTTTATAGTTGAAAAGTAGATAATGAAAAAACAATATGGTGAAATTTCAGCCATTTTTGAACTAACCGTATCAACCACAAAACGTATTTAAAGGAGCTAAATCGTTAATTTTTGGGACCTAAAAGTTGACACAAATGAGTCGCAATGCATACATATACTAATGTAATCTGAATGTATATAAACTGATTTTCATTCAACCGTTTCTGTTTTGATTTTAATTTCAAATAAGTTATGTTCAGCGAAATACGCGCAAAGTCTCAATCGAATGGCAATCATTAGAGTCCAGTAATTCCATTCTTTCAAGCATACTCTCCAGATAAGAATTTGGTGTCACCTTTTGAAATGACTTTTGTAATATGTCTAGCCTCGTTCTTTTTTGTCCTTTTTTACAAATGGCGCCGAAACGCATTATGGTACACGATTCGTGTATCAATGGTAAAATATTTATTTTGTCTTAGCGGTAATTTCATATTTTAAAGTTATATTTTTAAAATGTATTAAAATAAAGCCTTAAAATAGAAGGTATCTATAAACAGTCATACCGTGTTAAAGAATAATCCTATTAATCCTATAATTCACTATTGCCAGTTGAGAAATTGGCAAAAATGTCATTTTCAACTTCAAATTCAAACGTTTGAAGACAGCTATTGCATGGGGGTAATAGAAAAACGAGGGAGGTAATTGTGATATTATTTCCGGTGTTAATAATTTATAAGAGTGAGAAATAATGCCTATGATCGTATTATAGTGAGTTGAGCAAAAGACAGAAATAATTATGTTTTGTCTTTCTTAGAAAATATGAAATTATCGCTTTAAATATTGGAAATCAGAAGCCCATCTTTCCTTGTTAAATCACAACATCAATGTTGTTCAAATTGACAAATAATTTGTGTTTTCAATGTGGAAGACTTTGGATGATATTGAGTTAGAGACTTACCTACCTTAAATTTTATCCCAACTTTAACCCTAACCCTAAGCCCAATGCTAACCCTAACCTTATTTACATCTCAGCGACCTTGACCAATAATGAAGCGTTGTGTATAGAAATGAAATAAAATGAAATGAAATGGGGTTTACTGTTCCTCTCCTGAACTGGGCGGATGAAGACGGGCATACGCCATACAGTGTGCTATGAATGAAATTTGGCCCGGGCAGCGGTGCTAGGGCCTATTCTTATATCGAATTCCAACTGCCTAGGGATCTTTTACTAGCACGCTAATGTGTACACGGGATCACGGTTTTTGTACCATCCGAACGACTAGACAGCTGTCCTTGTCAGGGCCTCCACCCTGAATCACTGATGTACCTTCTCGGCCAATGCTGGTATCAAACACCCGACCTTCTAGTTAGCGAGACAGCGGCTTACCTACTTAGCCACCATGCACCCCCCCCCCTTGTATATAGAGAAGGCGTTGTGATGCAGAATGTTCTAGCTGTCATTCGTTGTTACCTCTACGGGCATCCAATCTTGTTATTTATTGCTATATATGTATATATATGTATATATAACCGAATAATAATATTTATTGTCGACATATACATTATGTTATATTCGACCTTATATCGCTGAATAAAGTATATATCATTATTATTATTCATTATCCTATTTCATTTCTCTTATTTATTTAGCATATTTTTGTGTACACAACGAGTGTGTATTTGTATAACTAATGGCCAACCATGTTTTGTTTTTTAAATCAAAACAAATCTCTTATTATAGAAACTCGTGGGTCAATTGAACAAATATCATTTCTGAAAGTTCATAGCGAAATTTTTATTACAATATTGAAACATGGCTTTTATAATATTTGCATTATTTGTTGAAATAAACCCAGCTTTAATTTAAATAGATTTTTATGTGTTATCCTCAAGTCGGAGAAGGGTTTAATATAGGCTATGCCTGTTCCCCATCCCTATTCAGATAGAAATCTGAATAAAAATATTGCTTATGAAAAAAAGTCTGATCATACATGACGTCATTATTCGATCTGTCATCTAAACTTCCTCATATCATGTAACTTTATATTATCTCCTATAGGCCCCTATTGTCATGTTTGATATGCCTCTTTGAAAAATAAATAAACTTTAATGAATAAATAAAAAAAAAACAATGTGGGGCGAAATTTGCATCGGTTTAACTCCCCCCCCCACACACACACACACGTATCAGTGGTGTAGGACGAAGGGCCTAGCAAGGGACAACGTTCAGTCGTTCGGATGAAACCCTTGCCAGTCGGAATTCGAAATTAGAGTAGTTCGTATATAGCGCCGCTGTCCGGGCACAATTTCTCGCATAGCACACAGTATGCCCAACTTCATTAGTCCAGTCGGAGCAGAACAGCAGGGCGTTAAACCCCATTTCAGTTTGTGTTAAAGCCGCAATTTCATATTTTTAAGTTATATTTTTAAAATATATTAAAATAAAGCCTTAAAAAAGGTGGTATCTATAAACAGCCGTACCTTGTTAAAGAATAATCCTATAATTCACTATTGTCAGTTGATAAATTGGCAAAAATATCACTTTCAACATTAAATTCAAACGTTTGGAGATAGCTATTGCATGGGGGGTATGGGAAAACAAGGAAGTAATTGTGTTATTATTTCCCATGTGAAAGATGTTTCAGTGTGGAAAATAATGCCTATGATTGTATAATAGTGAGTTGACAGCCTATTGAGCAAAAGACATAGAAATAAATATGTTTTGACTTTCTTGGAAAATATGAAATTTCAGCTTTAAGTCTACTTTTTGTCGCTATTCCTATCACCTTGTTGCATCAGCAACTTCAGCACCTTGTTTGCGTGGCGATTCTATCACTAATTACGTCACCTGTAGTTTAACAGTTCTATTTGTATTTTCTCACCTGCTGACGTCATTGTTATTGTGCATCATTGTACCAGTATTTGGATCATTATTAGGGTGGCGTTATGTAAGCGCTAAATCTGCATCTTTTTCTGACTTCAAATGTTATATAAATTATTGTTTAGATATTGTTTTCACATGACGAGCCTATACTCAACTCTCAAGGACATGGGTGGCTTAGATATTGAATGGATTAGAACGCCTGAATGTAAAGTGATTTATATTTTAATCAGTTACATTAATATGTGCTTTTAGAACCATTTTATCCTTTGCAAGATTTCAAAAACAAAAAGACTCATACGCCCTTTATAACCATACCCGTTCATTTAATTTCTATTCGATCCTGCGTTGACCGCGAAAGTTCACAGGGATGTCCCGGCGTGAACCCTCGTTGTCAGTGATGTAGGACGGAGGTCCTGACAAGTGACAACGTATAGTCGAAAAATCGAGGTCCCATGTTCACATTGGCATGTGCACGTTAAAGATCCAATGGCCGGGTACAATTTCCCTAATAGCACAACGCATGGAGTATATGCCCGTCTTCATTAGCCTCGTCGGAGCAGAATAGTAGGACGTTAAATCTCATTTCATTTGATTTTTATATAAACGTTTGATCGCCACGTCGATACAAATCATCCTAATTAATGCTCGAGCATCTATATATAAATATAATTATATGTTCAATACACAAAAAATACTAACCAAGTCTAATCAATTTGATCCATATTATCATCTTAAACTTTAACTTAAAGATACTTTATGGGAGCTTAGATAGAGAGCTGGAAATTCTCACTATAAACTAAATAATGTAGAGGGGGTTTGCTGAAAATTTCAGTCAAATTGATCCACTACGGACAGAGATTTTAGCGATTGAATGGTGGGGCTAGCCTCGAAAATCATTACTAATGTCGGTAGGATAAAAAAAACATAGTCTCGATTATCCATTTTTCTATTTAATTATGAATGGAAGTCGAACAGAAAATCGGAACGTAATCGAATAAACATCGCAGACCAGCCTTGACATCGAGTTGATTATGGTCTGGATAAGTTAATTAATATTTCATTAATAATTAAGATAACATTTCAGGCCTATTGAAAGGCCTATATAAAACTCTTGCATAACGTATGTTTAACCTAACTATTCATTTCATTTACTGCTGGCAAAAGACAAAGTCGTCAGTCCATAAAAATAAAGAGAGAGAGAAAGAGAAAAAGAGAGAGAGGGTTTAACGTCCACTCGACACAAACTAGGTCATTTTTGGGACTAACATATGGTTTAATTTTATTTCAATAATTCGCTTGCGCGTAGGGGACTTTAGCAGTGGGAGGAAACCAGGGGACCTGGACAAAAACCACGAGATTGGACAGGCGACCCTACTCCTTGTCACGTCCATAAAAATAAAATAAAATGATGAAATGAAATGAGGTTTAACGTCCTACTGTTCTGCTCCAAACTGGGCTAATGAAGACGGGCATACACCATACAGTGTGCTATGAGAGCCATTTTGTCCGCATGGCGGCACCACGACCTACTCTTATATGGAATTGCAATTGTCCCATCCGAACGACTAGACAGCTGTCCTTGTCAGGACCTCCGTCCTGCATCACTGACGAGGGGGGACTTCGCCGGAAAATCTGGATGAACTTTTTCGGCCAATGCAGGGATCGAACACTCGACCTCCAGAGTAGCGTCCTTACTTCTGGCCACGTACAGCCGGAGAATCAAAACCATGCCAGTTGACTCAATGACAGATCTTATGATACATGGCGCATGCTCTAACCATTTGGTCATACCCCCCCCCCCCAAAAAAAAAAAAAAAAAAAAAAATTCTAAAAATGTAAAACCTATTTCAAATAATACATGTAGTAAGTAGAGAAGGACCGCACCACACACACTCACACAAAAAAACCCCTGAGAAATGAAGACACTTTAGATGACTTTTTATTCAAAAGAAATAGGTTAGGTTGCACAAAGTAAGCATCGATCAATTCAAATTTCAATGAAATTAATCCTAATTTCACGCTCTCTTTGTAACCCTCCACACCTATCCCACTTCCTGAAATGGTTGTTTCGATCCGTCGCACCGGTAATCCCCCACCCACCCTGTACGCCCCTACATTTCGCCACAATGATTCTAATATTACAATTAAAGATACATTATGGGAGATTAGATAACGGGTTGGTAGTTCTCACTAGAATACATGTAGCAGATAATTTAAAGGCAATTTGCTGAAAATTTCAGTCAAATTGATCCACTATGAACCGAGAACTAAGCGAATGAAATTTCAATTTAGCATCGATCATCATTACTAAAGTCGGTAAGGTAAGACAAAAATAGAAGTCTCGATTATCCATTTAATCGTTAATCACGATTTGAAGCAAATTGTTCTATAATCCAACAAATATTACAGACTAGCCTTGACATCGAGGGTTGAGTATGGTCTGGATAAGTAAATTAATGTCTAATTAATAAGTAAGATAAGATTTTAGACCCTTCAATAGTTAGATTTTGCCCTTGAATAATGTATGTTTAAAGTAAACGGTCACCTTTTAAACGACGATGTCGTTTTTTATATATACTATTCAAAAAAAGTAGGGGATATTTGATTTTGGGGGCATAATACTAAAATATGCAAATGACTACGAAAAAAGTCACTATAGAACCTAACAGAAGAAACATTTCCAGTTACATGTGACGCCCAAACGCACCAATAGCTACCGAATGGAATGCAGGTGATGCTTGGGATCATCATGGGGGTCCAACCCAAGATTTGCACGACTCTGACTTTGAATGTTACAGTCATTGTGGCATTGAATTCCAGGGTGGAAACATCAGTTTAATTGTTTTAGTGACCAGAAAACAAATTTTGATAAGCGTCGGCTTACCCAAAATGAAAGGTTACGTGCCCTTGGCATGCTACAGATCGGCACAACACAGGCGGTTGTGGCGCGGACGATGAATGTTTCTCAGTCTGTCATAAGCAGGCCATGGTCCAGATACCGTGATACACAATCTGTACAGGACAGACCACGCTCAGGTCGACCAAGGGCGACAACTCAAGCCCAGGATCGATTTATCCGTACCTTGGCCTTGAGAAATCGTGTCATCACAGCAAATCAGATCAGCGCTCGTCTTCAAACAGACACTGGTGTGAGAGTGAGTGGCCAGACGATTCGGAATCGACTGCATAGGGGTCACCTTCGCGCCCGACGTCCTCGCGTGATCCCTTGTTTGAGAGATCATCACATTCAGGCAAGACGTCGTTGGTGTAGGGCTCGTCAACACTGGGATAATCGACGCTGGAGCATTGTGATGTTTTCAGATGAGTCAAGGTTCACTGTTGATTTTTTGGACAGACGTAGGAGGGTGTGGCGTCGTCGAAACGAGCGCTACCAAGACGTTAACGTCATCAGACATGATCGATTTGGGGGTGGTTCTGTTATGGTGTGGGGAGGCATCACTGTTGCTGGAAGAACGGCTTTACATGTTGTTGCAGGGCGTGTTACAGGCCAGTACTACCGGGACAACATCTTGGTAGTCCATGTTGTGCCGTTCGCACGACGTCATGGCCGCCGTTTCATCTACCAGGATGACAACGCAAGATGTCACAGGGCCAGGATCGTTACAGGTTACCTCCAACAACAGAACATCACCACATTACCTTGGCCAGCACTGAGTCCCGACCTCTCCCCCATCGAGCATGTCTGGGACATGCTTGGACAGAGGTTACGTCAATGTCAACAACGTTCTGCCAATGTCCAAGAACTTGCTGCTGCGTTGCAACAGGAATGGGACAATCTGGACCAAAATGACCTTAGACGTCTCATTAGGAGTATGCCACGTCGGATCAATGCTTGTTTGGCAAACAGAGGAGGATTTACCTGTTACTGACTTTGTTGTGATGCTGTGGTAACTTTGCTGGTTGACCCCGGGTATCATTTTACCCTTATAATGGTCAGTCTGTGCCTTACTTAGTCTAACGATCATTTGGAATAAATCGATGAATGTGAACTTCATTTCATTTTGTCATTTGTTTCTTCGTCAGTTTCATTAGGTGACTTCAATAACACTTAAAAATCAAATATCCCCTACTTTTTTTTGAATAGTATACATTCAACCATCCATTATCAATATTCCAACAACAAAATGGTAGTGGGGATTATTATTATTTTTTTTTTGTCTAGAATTTTGAGGCTCATTAATTGGAATCGATAGGTGATTATGAATTTCTGTGTAATTAGTTATAAGTATATTGATAAAACCCTTGTAGCTTGTGTTAGAATATCGACCAGGCGTGTTATAGTAAATATAGATAGATGACACGTTACGTCGGTAATTACAGGACCAATTCTGTCTTCACGCTTTGTGTAATAGGAGATGTTGAAAAGGGTGTTTGGTGTCTGATGTACGTGTTTGTTTAACACACCTCCATATTGATCGCATACAATTTCACAGGGGATTACGAAAGTCTTCTAATATCTCTGTAAAAGATGACTGACGTAACATCACGCGGTGTCAATCATCGACTGAATAGCATTCCTCCCACTGCTAAAACCCCTTCGCGCAAGCGAATTGTCGAAATAAAATTGAAACCATATGTTAGTCCCAAAATGAACTAGTTTGAGTCGAGTGAACGTTAAACCCCATTTCTCTCTCTCTCTCTTCTCTCTCTCTCTCGGAGCAGAACAGTAGGACGTTGATCCTCATTTCATTATTATTCCCCGTTGTCCTTCCCATGTTCCCCCGTCTTCGCTAGCCAAGTTCAGAGAAGAAAAGTAAGACGTTAAACCCCATTTCATTTCACTCGTTCCAACTAGATTATGTGACACTAATAAAAACCATAGCGCTCATTGTACGTATATTATGCGCCATCGACCACCCCCCGCTGCTGGTTTGCTTTTTTAACAGTGTAAATGTTCAGTAATAAATACATACTAGAATTATACTTTAAAGTGACTATCCCGATTTGAACAGAGAGAGAGGGATAGAGAGAGAGAGAGGGAGAGTTTAACGTCCACTCGACACAAACTAGGTTATTTCGGGAGTAACATATGTTTTAATTATTCCAATAATTCGCTTGCGCGTAGGGGCTTGAGCAGTGGGAGGAAAACGGAGTACCCGGAGTAAACCCACGCGGTTGGACAGGCGATCCTACTCCCTGCCACGTATAACAGGGGATTCGAAACCACGCCAGTTGACTCAATGGCAGGCCGTATGATACAGCGCGCGCACGCGAACCATTCGCCCCCCCCCCCCCCCCCCGATTTGAAAAAATATTGAGTCGTATGGAATTTAGGCGCAACCATTACCTTGTCTTAAAATTGTAGCTCACAATATTGGGTCGTTTGGAGAGAGAGACAGAGAGAAATGGGGTTTAACGTCCACTCGACACAAACTAGGTCATTTCGGGACTAACATATGGTTTAATTTTATTTCAATAATTCGCTTGCGCGTAGGGGTCTTTAACAGTGGGAGGAAACCGGAGTGCCCGGAGGAAACCCAAGAGGTTGAGAAGGCGCCCCTATCTCCATGTCACATACGCTTACACCAGGGCTCGAAACCACAGCCGCAAGCCAGAGGTGACCGGCCAGCTAGAGGTCGAAGCGCGGCACTCTAGACCACTAGGCCATCCCAACCCCCCTGGGTGGTTTGGACGTGAAGGTCAAAACTGCTTATCCGGGCACGTAACCCTTTTAAGATTTCGGGTCAGAGTTTTCGTTGGGTGGTCAGATAATCGATTCCAGCTGCTTTAGAGGTCTCTACAATGAATGGCGCATGTGTTGTGCCTGATAACGAAAGGTAAAAGGAGCTAAATCTCTAATATTTGGGGCCTAGAAATTTACCCAAATGGGTCGCAACGCATAAAATAATCTTATATGAATGTATATAAACTGATTTACATTCATTCATTCCCGTCTTTACTCTAATTTCAAATCACTTATGTTGGCGAAATAAGCCTGAAGTCTCAACAGCATGTCAATCTGTAGCGTCTGGTTATTCCAGTCTAGATTATTGCGTATGCTCTCCATGCCTCACCGTCTAGCCTCGTTCTCTAAGTCCCTAGTTTAAAATGAACCTGAAACGGATTGTGGTACACGATTCGTGTACCAATGATAATTTTTTTAATTTTGTCTTAAATATTGGATATCAGAAACCCATCTTTTCCCATGAGGATCACAACATCAATGTTGATTTAAATTGACAAATAATTTGTGTTTTCATTGTCGAAGATTTTGGATGATATTGAGTTAGAGACTTAGCTACTTCAATTTCATCTACACATTATTTTTATAAAATAAAAGTCTGGTTTTATCCAGATACCGCATGATACAGCTTGGGACACCGGTCTCCGTTTCCAGTAATTATTATTATTTATTATTATTATTTATTCACAAAACGACCCACGTGCTTCATAAAATATCGTTTGTCGTCCATAAAGTCCCCCCCCCCTACACATCCACACATCCGCTACACTAGAATCCCTGTCGTAATTAACTTTCGCCCCTAGTTTTCGTTATTATGATCGATTTAGAAACCTTTTCATTATCGATTTTTTAATTAAAAAAGGAATGTATTGAAAATTTCTGTCAAATTACTTCCCTAGCGAGTGTAGCCTCGATTGCCATTGTACCGTTGTCAGTGCAGTATCAATATATTACTTAAAGTGACAATTTCAAGTCAAAACATAATTATTTCTATGTCTTTTGCTCAGTAGGTTATCAACTCACTATTATACGACCATAGGCATTATTCCCCACACTAATAAATCATTGACACGGGAAATAATAACACAATTACGTCCCTTGTTTTTCCATTCCCCCCATGGTATAGCTATCTTCAAACGTTTGAATTTGAAATTCAAAATGATATATTCAACTGCCAATAGTGAATCATTGGATTAATAGGATTTTTCTTTATTAAGGTAGAACTGTTTATAGATAACATCTATTTTAAGGCTTTATGTTAACACATTTAAAAAAATAACTTAAAAATATGAAATTGCAGCTTTAATGTCTCGCTCTCGACCATTAAACAGCACTTAATGTATGTTTGACTAAAGTGGGTTGATTTGAAACCGTTAAACTAATACTATCAGAATAGAGATTAATTTATTAACTACAGAGATTGTTTTAAACTGTTTATATAGTACGCACTGAATAGAGATTGATCTATTTACTGTGGTGATTGTAAACTGTTATATTATTAGTACTCACTGAATACTGATTGTAGCCTATTACCTAGATTGTGTGGTTTTAAACTGTTATACTAGTACTTGTTGTAACGATTGCACTATTAATTAAACTAGTGAGTTGATTTTATCAAGTTTGATAAACTAGTGCTCAACGATACAGATTGCAATCTACCAATTAAAGGACAATAATGGTGACAGTCATTATCACATATGTGATAGAACTGATTAAACACTTTCCAAATATAATATTAACACAGAGATCATCGCTACACTAGAGGAGTAATAAAGGATTCATGAATCGGAAGTGACGAACGCCAAAGGAAAACACGAGTTATTTCTCTATGTGAATGACTGAAGTGACCAGTGATGACAGATAAACGGCCGAATTTCTGCTCACTAATAATTCCTTCGAAGACAAAAAGTTGTTATATGCGACCGCAAGAGGATATCTGACGATTCAATAAAGTAATTAAGTGTCATAAGATAAGAGAACACGAGAAAAATAGAAATACTCCGTACAGTCCCTTGTTTTTATTCCTTCTATAGGGGAGACCGGGGCACATTGAACCATTTTGTTCACATACATATTTGTCCTCATTTCATATCAAATGTTTTTATTAGAAGATCTCTTTATTTTATTGTATTGTTTAAAGACATATTATAGTTGCTATCGTGTATCAGACTCAGTTAAATTAATCTTTAACTTAAAAATATCGACAGATCGAAACAAACAGGAGTCTGGATTCCCTAGGCTCCTACAAATCGCCGTAAAATGCACATAAGTTGGCAGTTTGGTGGGATCAATTCAACTTTTGTAGTGATTCAAACAAAACTTTGTCCAATATTCGGACAGCCTGATTTGCTGACCAGCGACTCTAGTCCGGGAGACCCATGTTTTTTATAAGCAATATTTTTATTCAGATTTCTATCTGAATAGGGATTGGGGAACAGGCATAGCCTATATTAAACCATTCTCCCTAGACCCATTGCACCCACGCATGGCACAGCCAAGTTTCGAACAAGTTTAATTCCTTTTATTCGATAGACCTACAGAGTTGGATTAACTGGTATTCTAAATCTTTTGTTTTTATTTTCAAAGATATTTTTAAAAAATTTAAAATGGATCAAGCCTTTGTTTATATGGATTGTAGATTATACATACAAGAATGTCTTTCAGCAAAACAAATTATTAAATGATATATAGTCTATAATTCACTGGAGTACATTGAACCATGGTTCAAGATATCCCGCTGACAGTTTCATGATCAAATTTTAAAAAAAATCAATGTGCCCTTTTATATGGATCAAACCCCGGTTTATATGGATTGTATAGATTAGACATATATGAACTTATTTTAAATACAATAATTTCCTAGGGTAAGAAGTTAACATGTATGGGAAATTTTTCTCTTTTAAACGCTCTTTTGAAAAATTCACTGCCTAAGAAAATAACTGACAGCATGTGGCTACTGCTTATTGATGAAGAAATGGGTCTAAGAAGTTATCTCACTTCTGTATAGTGTTGGGTTGCATGGTATTATTTATAAAGGATATATCCATGGTGGTTCAATGTGCCCCGGCCTCCCCTACCTGATAAAAACATGGTAATGCACGGACCTTTTTTTCTGTTTTTCTTTCGGGTTCCCCTATCTAGTGGCAGTCAATTCTTTTTATGAATTATAAGATATTCTCTCACAGTGTCAAACAGCAATTTTAGGTCTTCGAAGGAAAAATTAGTGAGCAGATAATCGATTCCAGCTGCTTTAGAGGTCTCTACAATGAATGGCGCATGTGTTGTGCCTGATAACGAAAGGTAAAAGGAGCTAAATCTCTAATATTTGGGGCCTAGAAATTTACCCAAATGGGTCGCAACGCATAAAATAATCTTATATGAATGTATATAAACTGATTTACATTCATTCATTCCCGTCTTTACTCTAATTTCAAATCACTTATGTTGGCGAAATAAGCCTGAAGTCTCAACAGCATGTCAATCTGTAGCGTCTGGTTATTCCAGTCTAGATTATTGCGTATGCTCTCCATGCCTCACCGTCTAGCCTCGTTCTCTAAGTCCCTAGTTTAAAATGAACCTGAAACGGATTGTGGTACACGATTCGTGTACCAATGATAATTTTTTTAATTTTGTCTTAAATATTGGATATCAGAAACCCATCTTTTCCCATGAGGATCACAACATCAATGTTGATTTAAATTGACAAATAATTTGTGTTTTCATTGTCGAAGATTTTGGATGATATTGAGTTAGAGACTTAGCTACTTCAATTTCATCTACACATTATTTTTATAAAATAAAAGTCTGGTTTTATCCAGATACCGCATGATACAGCTTGGGACACCGGTCTCCGTTTCCAGTAATTATTATTATTTATTATTATTATTTATTCACAAAACGACCCACGTGCTTCATAAAATATCGTTTGTCGTCCATAAAGTCCCCCCCCCCCTACACATCCACACATCCGCTACACTAGAATCCCTGTCGTAATTAACTTTCGCCCCTAGTTTTCGTTATTATGATCGATTTAGAAACCTTTTCATTATCGATTTTTTAATTAAAAAAGGAATGTATTGAAAATTTCTGTCAAATTACTTCCCTAGCGAGTGTAGCCTCGATTGCCATTGTACCGTTGTCAGTGCAGTATCAATATATTACTTAAAGTGACAATTTCAAGTCAAAACATAATTATTTCTATGTCTTTTGCTCAGTAGGTTATCAACTCACTATTATACGACCATAGGCATTATTCCCCACACTAATAAATCATTGACACGGGAAATAATAACACAATTACGTCCCTTGTTTTTCCATTCCCCCCATGGTATAGCTATCTTCAAACGTTTGAATTTGAAATTCAAAATGATATATTCAACTGCCAATAGTGAATCATTGGATTAATAGGATTTTTCTTTATTAAGGTAGAACTGTTTATAGATAACATCTATTTTAAGGCTTTATGTTAACACATTTAAAAAAATAACTTAAAAATATGAAATTGCAGCTTTAATGTCTCGCTCTCGACCATTAAACAGCACTTAATGTATGTTTGACTAAAGTGGGTTGATTTGAAACCGTTAAACTAATACTATCAGAATAGAGATTAATTTATTAACTACAGAGATTGTTTTAAACTGTTTATATAGTACGCACTGAATAGAGATTGATCTATTTACTGTGGTGATTGTAAACTGTTATATTATTAGTACTCACTGAATACTGATTGTAGCCTATTACCTAGATTGTGTGGTTTTAAACTGTTATACTAGTACTTGTTGTAACGATTGCACTATTAATTAAACTAGTGAGTTGATTTTATCAAGTTTGATAAACTAGTGCTCAACGATACAGATTGCAATCTACCAATTAAAGGACAATAATGGTGACAGTCATTATCACATATGTGATAGAACTGATTAAACACTTTCCAAATATAATATTAACACAGAGATCATCGCTACACTAGAGGAGTAATAAAGGATTCATGAATCGGAAGTGACGAACGCCAAAGGAAAACACGAGTTATTTCTCTATGTGAATGACTGAAGTGACCAGTGATGACAGATAAACGGCCGAATTTCTGCTCACTAATAATTCCTTCGAAGACAAAAAGTTGTTATATGCGACCGCAAGAGGATATCTGACGATTCAATAAAGTAATTAAGTGTCATAAGATAAGAGAACACGAGAAAAATAGAAATACTCCGTACAGTCCCTTGTTTTTATTCCTTCTATAGGGGAGACCGGGGCACATTGAACCATTTTGTTCACATACATATTTGTCCTCATTTCATATCAAATGTTTTTATTAGAAGATCTCTTTATTTTATTGTATTGTTTAAAGACATATTATAGTTGCTATCGTGTATCAGACTCAGTTAAATTAATCTTTAACTTAAAAATATCGACAGATCGAAACAAACAGGAGTCTGGATTCCCTAGGCTCCTACAAATCGCCGTAAAATGCACATAAGTTGGCAGTTTGGTGGGATCAATTCAACTTTTGTAGTGATTCAAACAAAACTTTGTCCAATATTCGGACAGCCTGATTTGCTGACCAGCGACTCTAGTCCGGGAGACCCATGTTTTTTATAAGCAATATTTTTATTCAGATTTCTATCTGAATAGGGATTGGGGAACAGGCATAGCCTATATTAAACCATTCTCCCTAGACCCATTGCACCCACGCATGGCACAGCCAAGTTTCGAACAAGTTTAATTCCTTTTATTCGATAGACCTACAGAGTTGGATTAACTGGTATTCTAAATCTTTTGTTTTTATTTTCAAAGATATTTTTAAAAAATTTAAAATGGATCAAGCCTTTGTTTATATGGATTGTAGATTATACATACAAGAATGTCTTTCAGCAAAACAAATTATTAAATGATATATAGTCTATAATTCACTGGAGTACATTGAACCATGGTTCAAGATATCCCGCTGACAGTTTCATGATCAAATTTTAAAAAAAATCAATGTGCCCTTTTATATGGATCAAACCCCGGTTTATATGGATTGTATAGATTAGACATATATGAACTTATTTTAAATACAATAATTTCCTAGGGTAAGAAGTTAACATGTATGGGAAATTTTTCTCTTTTAAACGCTCTTTTGAAAAATTCACTGCCTAAGAAAATAACTGACAGCATGTGGCTACTGCTTATTGATGAAGAAATGGGTCTAAGAAGTTATCTCACTTCTGTATAGTGTTGGGTTGCATGGTATTATTTATAAAGGATATATCCATGGTGGTTCAATGTGCCCCGGCCTCCCCTACCTGATAAAAACATGGTAATGCACGGACCTTTTTTTCTGTTTTTCTTTCGGGTTCCCCTATCTAGTGGCAGTCAATTCTTTTTATGAATTATAAGATATTCTCTCACAGTGTCAAACAGCAATTTTAGGTCTTCGAAGGAAAAATTAGTGAGCAGATAATCGATTCCAGCTGCTTTAGAGGTCTCTACAATGAATGGCGCATGTGTTGTGCCTGATAACGAAAGGTAAAAGGAGCTAAATCTCTAATATTTGGGGCCTAGAAATTTACCCAAATGGGTCGCAACGCATAAAATAATCTTATATGAATGTATATAAACTGATTTACATTCATTCATTCCCGTCTTTACTCTAATTTCAAATCACTTATGTTGGCGAAATAAGCCTGAAGTCTCAACAGCATGTCAATCTGTAGCGTCTGGTTATTCCAGTCTAGATTATTGCGTATGCTCTCCATGCCTCACCGTCTAGCCTCGTTCTCTAAGTCCCTAGTTTAAAATGAACCTGAAACGGATTGTGGTACACGATTCGTGTACCAATGATAATTTTTTTAATTTTGTCTTAAATATTGGATATCAGAAACCCATCTTTTCCCATGAGGATCACAACATCAATGTTGATTTAAATTGACAAATAATTTGTGTTTTCATTGTCGAAGATTTTGGATGATATTGAGTTAGAGACTTAGCTACTTCAATTTCATCTACACATTATTTTTATAAAATAAAAGTCTGGTTTTATCCAGATACCGCATGATACAGCTTGGGACACCGGTCTCCGTTTCCAGTAATTATTATTATTTATTATTATTATTTATTCACAAAACGACCCACGTGCTTCATAAAATATCGTTTGTCGTCCATAAAGTCCCCCCCCCCCCTACACATCCACACATCCGCTACACTAGAATCCCTGTCGTAATTAACTTTCGCCCCTAGTTTTCGTTATTATGATCGATTTAGAAACCTTTTCATTATCGATTTTTTAATTAAAAAAGGAATGTATTGAAAATTTCTGTCAAATTACTTCCCTAGCGAGTGTAGCCTCGATTGCCATTGTACCGTTGTCAGTGCAGTATCAATATATTACTTAAAGTGACAATTTCAAGTCAAAACATAATTATTTCTATGTCTTTTGCTCAGTAGGTTATCAACTCACTATTATACGACCATAGGCATTATTCCCCACACTAATAAATCATTGACACGGGAAATAATAACACAATTACGTCCCTTGTTTTTCCATTCCCCCCATGGTATAGCTATCTTCAAACGTTTGAATTTGAAATTCAAAATGATATATTCAACTGCCAATAGTGAATCATTGGATTAATAGGATTTTTCTTTATTAAGGTAGAACTGTTTATAGATAACATCTATTTTAAGGCTTTATGTTAACACATTTAAAAAAATAACTTAAAAATATGAAATTGCAGCTTTAATGTCTCGCTCTCGACCATTAAACAGCACTTAATGTATGTTTGACTAAAGTGGGTTGATTTGAAACCGTTAAACTAATACTATCAGAATAGAGATTAATTTATTAACTACAGAGATTGTTTTAAACTGTTTATATAGTACGCACTGAATAGAGATTGATCTATTTACTGTGGTGATTGTAAACTGTTATATTATTAGTACTCACTGAATACTGATTGTAGCCTATTACCTAGATTGTGTGGTTTTAAACTGTTATACTAGTACTTGTTGTAACGATTGCACTATTAATTAAACTAGTGAGTTGATTTTATCAAGTTTGATAAACTAGTGCTCAACGATACAGATTGCAATCTACCAATTAAAGGACAATAATGGTGACAGTCATTATCACATATGTGATAGAACTGATTAAACACTTTCCAAATATAATATTAACACAGAGATCATCGCTACACTAGAGGAGTAATAAAGGATTCATGAATCGGAAGTGACGAACGCCAAAGGAAAACACGAGTTATTTCTCTATGTGAATGACTGAAGTGACCAGTGATGACAGATAAACGGCCGAATTTCTGCTCACTAATAATTCCTTCGAAGACAAAAAGTTGTTATATGCGACCGCAAGAGGATATCTGACGATTCAATAAAGTAATTAAGTGTCATAAGATAAGAGAACACGAGAAAAATAGAAATACTCCGTACAGTCCCTTGTTTTTATTCCTTCTATAGGGGAGACCGGGGCACATTGAACCATTTTGTTCACATACATATTTGTCCTCATTTCATATCAAATGTTTTTATTAGAAGATCTCTTTATTTTATTGTATTGTTTAAAGACATATTATAGTTGCTATCGTGTATCAGACTCAGTTAAATTAATCTTTAACTTAAAAATATCGACAGATCGAAACAAACAGGAGTCTGGATTCCCTAGGCTCCTACAAATCGCCGTAAAATGCACATAAGTTGGCAGTTTGGTGGGATCAATTCAACTTTTGTAGTGATTCAAACAAAACTTTGTCCAATATTCGGACAGCCTGATTTGCTGACCAGCGACTCTAGTCCGGGAGACCCATGTTTTTTATAAGCAATATTTTTATTCAGATTTCTATCTGAATAGGGATTGGGGAACAGGCATAGCCTATATTAAACCATTCTCCCTAGACCCATTGCACCCACGCATGGCACAGCCAAGTTTCGAACAAGTTTAATTCCTTTTATTCGATAGACCTACAGAGTTGGATTAACTGGTATTCTAAATCTTTTGTTTTTATTTTCAAAGATATTTTTAAAAAATTTAAAATGGATCAAGCCTTTGTTTATATGGATTGTAGATTATACATACAAGAATGTCTTTCAGCAAAACAAATTATTAAATGATATATAGTCTATAATTCACTGGAGTACATTGAACCATGGTTCAAGATATCCCGCTGGCAGTTTCATGATCAAATTTTAAAAAAAATCAATGTGCCCTTTTATATGGATCAAACCCCGGTTTATATGGATTGTATAGATTAGACATATATGAACTTATTTTAAATACAATAATTTCCTAGGGTAAGAAGTTAACATGTATGGGAAATTTTTCTCTTTTAAACGCTCTTTTGAAAAATTCACTGCCTAAGAAAATAACTGACAGCATGTGGCTACTGCTTATTGATGAAGAAATGGGTCTAAGAAGTTATCTCACTTCTGTATAGTGTTGGGTTGCATGGTATTATTTATAAAGGATATATCCATGGTGGTTCAATGTGCCCCGGCCTCCCCTACCTGATAAAAACATGGTAATGCACGGACCTTTTTTTCTGTTTTTCTTTCGGGTTCCCCTATCTAGTGGCAGTCAATTCTTTTTATGAATTATAAGATATTCTCTCACAGTGTCAAACAGCAATTTTAGGTCTTCGAAGGAAAAATTAGTGAGCAGATATTCGCCCATGTATCTGCTATGACTAGTCACTTCAGTTAGTTATATAGAGGAATAACTCGTGTTTTCCTTTGGCGTTCGTCACTTCCGATTCATGAATCCTTTATTACTCCTCTATTGTAGCGGTGATCGCTGTGTTAATATTATATTTGGAAAGTGTTTAATCAGTTATATCACATATGTGAAAATGACTGGCACCAATATTGTCCTTTAACTTGTGATATGGTTTTAAAGTGTTTGGGGGGTTGGGATGGCCTAGTGGTCTAGAGTGCCGCGCTTCGACCTCTAGCTGGCCGGTCACCTCTGGCTTGCGGCTGTGGTTTCGAGCCCTGGTGTGAGCGTATGTGGCATGGAGATAGGGGCGCCTTCTCAACCTCGTGGGTTTCCTCCGGGCACTCCGGTTTCCTCCCACTGCTAAAGACCCCTACGCGCAAGCGAATTATTGAAATAAAATTAAAAAACATATGTTAGTCCCGAAATGACCTAGTTGTGTTGAGTGGACGTTAAACCCCATTTCTCTCTCTCTCTCTCTTTAAAGTGTTTAAATAGTAGCGGATTCTTTTTCCGGGTGCAGGCTGTTTCGTAACCTGGCTGTTAATTTCAACTGAATAATGTAGAATCTACGTGACTGATGATATCACTCCCAAATTCATGCCAAGAGAAATCTAGACATATCAGTTTGATTAACAGATGTAGTACACTGAAACACAAATTAAGGACCCGGTGGATCCACTGTCTGGGCCTTATGCTAGGTGCGATGCGTTACGATATGACTGTCCCTGCATTGTAACGTTCTGGATAACCCACATGTTAGACCAATACAGTTTCTTTACCACCCCCCACCCCTCTCCGGACACACATACACTATACATTGTAACTTAATATAGTTAGTGTGTGTGTGTGTGTGTGAGAGAGAGAGAGAGAGGGAGAGAGAGAGAGAGAGAGAGAGAGAGAGAGAGACTCCCAGTTAGAGAGATCCCCTTTTTTCTTTGAGTACTCTCTCAGGGTCTTTGAACTAACCATACTAATTCCTTATAATACCCAATAAGGACGACAACTGTTGATTTTAGTGCATGTCCACCACTACCCCCCAGGGGTGATGCCACACCCACTTGTTAATAACAGAACTTGTTTAATTTCGGCATGACCAACATTTCAATAACAAGATTGTAGGCCAACCTATTCAAACAATTTATATTGGTGCAACCCGAGAGTCAAAGGCCAGCTTAACCAGAACGGGGCCCCTGGGCCTGACTAGAATCGCGGGACCCTTGACGCGACGAAAAGATTGTTCCATACCCTTTTGAATGGCACGCATACGTAACACACAATTACACAATAAGAGACTTTTGGCAAGTGGAATTTTCCGCATCCGTACCACGTATCCGTATCGCCACGTGATACGTTGCGTCAATGTAGTTTTAGAGTTTTGGCAGACTTTCGCGTCGTATACATATGGGTAGCTGAGCTGAGCTTAGTTCTAATACAGCATGGTGGCAGTTATCTACCAAGACCAACACCAGTACTAGTCAAGTGCCTAAAAATTCCTGAGTGGAATAAAGTCGCTCCACAGTGGCTGAGCTATTTGAAAATTAAAAAGAAATTTAGTGTCGGATCTTTTTTGGGTTTCACTAATATATCATTTCAGAAAGTATAATATACCCCTTTTAAATGCAGATTTGCAAGGCCCCAGCTCCCTAAATTTAGCACGTAGATCAACCAGCATGTAGATTGACAGACAGTCAGACGAGAAAATGTGAAAATTCTGCGAAAATCTTATCAAAAGTAATCATTAAATTCCTGTCTTTATCATGGTTAAAATCGCATCTAATATACACCTTCGTGTTCTAGGGTACACATAGATTCATAAAAACACATGACACAACATTTCAACGTCTAAAAGTAGTAAAAAGTACGGTAAAAAAAAAAGACGATGTTATACGGACCTTTTCCGTATGAAAGCTGTTTTATACGTACTGCGGTATTCGTGTGCAGTATCACGTATGATAAATACACAAACATTGTTGACGTCACACACAAAATCGATACGGATACGCGATACGGACCAGAAATTTACGCTTGCCAAAAGTATCTAGTCTGTAATACAACGAATTACGTAATGTCAGTTCCGAATGGCATACAATGCGCGGAAATGACATACAACGACTGTGACGTACCTGTTGTAACAAGTGAGGGATAGCCAAGTCTCCGCACTCGCTCCGCTAGATCTATTACCGTGAAACTTTCATTTGGAATTTGAATTGTTTCCCTTTTTGCCATGAACCGCGGGGCCCCCTAAACCGCGGGGCCCTGGGCCTGGGCCCCTCAGGCCCATGCCTAAACTGGGCCTTGTCGAGAGTAGAGCAACGCCCATTTTGTATGATTTTATCGCCTACACTCTACAGGTCGCAAGTCTTTATGGATCATCCTGGAACTTGACATATTTATTCCTATATTATTTATACCCAAAGGACGTTAATTAGTCTATAAATTTGGCAAAACAAACCAAACGCCTAGACTTCTTTCTTGTACGTCGTTCCAGCCATTTCATATTTACTTCCAGGGGCGGATCTATAAATTTTGAAAAGGGTGGGGCCGCAAAATGAGGGCACTGACAGCGGAGACGGGGCACGCCGCTAACAGGGGGGTGGGGTGATGGTGGTGGTGTTGGGCGGGGGGGGGGGGGCTTTGTTGTCCCCCAAGAAAATTATCCGTCATTTCCTTGCATCTGGAGCCAAGAAAAAGGCACTTTCAGCAGTAAAAACGGGCACTGTCGGAAATTAGTGGGGGGGGGGCATTGAATCCGCCTCTGCCTTCTCATCATTTCAAAAAATACCATAAAGCGTTGCCCTGGTCTTGTTAATGAAATTTACTATTTCGTTTCGCGTCTTTGTCGTCGAAAGTAAAAATTTGTATTTACCGCATGAAAAAGATACGGTATGTGACGGTTAGCTACGCTACAAACGTTGGGATATAGCTTATCTATGTTGCGGTTTACTTGTTGTTAAATCCCTTGAGAAGGGTTTGTTGTTAATGCTTTATTTACTGTGTAAAATATCGATTATTTTGTTAACAACCCAATACTACATACAATGCTAGGCTTCCAAATTTAGGCATACCAGATACCGGAAAATTCAAAATTTAGGAACTGTTTCTGACACTCATGATTTGACTGATCGCACAATGCCATTGTCAATGGGTTGCCTGCTCGTTCCCGCCGCCCCGTTCCCCGTCCCACCCCCTCTCTGCTTAAGACCACTACGCGCAAGCGAATTATTGAAATAATATTAAACCAGGTGTTAGATCTTTAGATCTTTCCTCATTAGGCCCTACTGAAAGTTACCTCTTTTAAAGGAGCTAAATCGCCAACTTTTGGGACCTTGAAATTGACACAAGTGGGTCCCAACACATAATAATTAATATAAACTGATCTATATTCAAAGTTTTCCGTTTTTACTTCAATTGAATACAAATTTCTAGCGTCTGGTTATTCCAGTCTACATGCATGCCGTTTGATTTAGTGCAATGTTTCTAGCCTCGTTACTCAAGTCTCTTGCTAGAGCTGCGACTGAAACGCATTATGGTACACGATTCGTGTACCAATAGTGAAATGTTTATTTTGTCTTAAATTAAATATTGGATATCAGAAGCCGATTTTTTTCCGATAAGATCACAGCATCAATGTTGATTTAAATTGATAAATAATTCGTGTTTTCAATGTTGAAGATTTTGGATGATATTGAGTTAGAGACTTAGCTACTTTAATTAATCAAAATTCTACAATTTTTTTCTTCAGGATTAGTAAGCTAAACAGAAGATGGAATATGTAGCTAAAGAATAAGTTTTGGACCCCGTTTCCTCGATGATTCACGATGACTTCAACATGTGTGATGAATCAAGTGGTACTACAAACTCATCTATTAATATCCAAGATAGATGTAAATAGAGTTATACAAACATGTGACAGTCTTGTCTTAAATCAAAATCAAACCGTCAAACAACTTATCTCCCTTTTCACTAAAATAGCTGGTTACGAGTCTTACTGTCGGCAGATTGTGGCGTTATGTAACCAGATCTTGTCTGATACGGTAACCGGTAGCAACCATGTAGTAAATGTCTGTAAATCGTTAAAACCAATAGATTTGCCTTCAGGTCCTGGAAGTTCAACATTTGTCAAAAATGGTGACCAGATCACTACTGGTAACAAGGTGATTTCAAAGGCATGTAATGCCACAAGTATGTACCACAACAATGTCTCACCGTCTTCTTGTTTAAAACAGCCTAAAGGAACAAGAAAATCCAAACCAAGCTTATCAAAAAGAAGTAAATGCAGTCAACTTAAATCACACATAGCAACAATTAATCCTGCTTTACCAACAGTAACTAGAAACCCTATGTTACCCATAGCAACAAGTGAATCTGAACCAACATTAAAAAATTCAGCTAATACAGAAACATTTCAAGCTGTAGATGATATAAGCTTACTCAAGAACGGTGGCAAAATTTTAAAATCTCATTTAATATCAGAAAGCAAAAATGATAAGCAATTTACCAAATTGTCAGAAGCTGCACCATCAGTGCTTATTCCAGTAAAAAATTCCCCTAATGTGTCTCATATATCAAGTGTCTCAATGTGTGAAAATGAGATGGACCAAGTTCTTGAAACATCGGGTCAAGGCTCATTCGTGGAGGTCATAGGAGGAGATGACCTCAACCTAAGTTCTTTGGAAGATAAAGGTCAAGCTTTAGTAATCATTGAGGGATTAGAGACATTGGAATTTAACGATGTTACAAATTTATACAATGAACTAACCATACCAGTGGATAAACCCAACACAACTATAGCAACAAGTGAATCTACATTATCCATAGCAAGAGATAAACCCAATGTAACTATGGTAACAAGTAAACCAGAGTTATTTATATCAACAAATAAATCTGAATACAATGAATTCCCCATAGTAACTGATAAGTCTGAGTTACATGTACCCATAGCAACTGAATTATCCATAGCAACATCACCATATCAAAACAATATTAAATCATCAACAATTGTGGAACCAACGCTAACAAATTCAACTGAAGCAAGGAATAATAGACTCCAGAGCAATGCTGCCAATGGCAATGTACTGCAATTAAGCAAACAAAACAAGGAATTCCCCAAAAGTCGTTATCCATTTCAGTGTTCCTTGTGTCCAAAGTCGTTTGACCGAAACAAATCTCTGATACGACATACAAACGTTCATGCACAAAAAGCGGCTAGATTGGCCACAAAGCCATCCCTGACATTTATTTGTGAAATTTGTGGGAAAATATTTAAAAAACGTCAGCGTCTGAGAGAACATAAACCAGTTCATCTGGATCACAAACCCGTGGCCTGTCCGCACTGTGACTATCGATGTGTTAGTAAACGATATTTAACTACCCACATGATAAAGCATAATGGAGAGAAGATACACCAGTGTGAGAAATGTGGTAAATGCTTTAATCGAATTCACAGTTTGAGATTTCATGAAATGATTCACAACGCCACTGAAACAGACTTTAACTGTGACTTGTGTCCGTCCCGCTTTTTGCGAAGCTATCTGTTACATAACCATAAGAAGCAAATACACGAAAACCCAATTGAATGTTCTTGTCAAGTGTGTGGTAAAACATTCAACAGAAAATATGCTTTGAGTGTCCACATGCGACGCCATACCACTGAAAAACCATTCCCTTGTCGCATTTGTGGAAAAAAATATAAACATATAAAAACGCTACGGAAACATAGTAAAATTTGTGATGGTGGAGAGAAGACAATTAATGACAGCTTGAGTTGATAATAGTCATTTAAACATACATTATGCAAGAGCTAAATCTGCCTATTGTAAGTCTTTCTTCAGGCCTGTGGGGGTTGGATTGCCAAATGGTTAGCGTGTGCGCGTTGTATCATTAGGTCTGTCAACATTGAGTCAACTGACGTGGTTTCGATTTATGGTTGTACGTGACGAGGAGTTGGGTCACCTGTCCAACCTCATGGTTTTTCTCCGGGTCCTCTTGTTTCCTCACACTGCTAAAGATCCCCAAACGCAAGCGAATTTTTGAATTCAAATTGAACCATAATATTGACCTAGTTTGTGTCGAGTGGTCATTACCCCCCCCCTCTCTCTTTAGGCCTGAAATGTTATATAAACTATTAATTATCCATTTATTAAAGATACATTACAGTTCTCACTATAGTAGTTAAAAACTAGATAATGGAAAGGCAATTTGCTGAAAATTTCAGTCAAATTGATCCACTATGAACCGAGAAATAAGCGGTTGAAAGTTACACCTAGCCTCGATCAACATTACTATAGTCGTTACGACAAAAATCTTAGTCTTGATTATCCATTTAATCATTAAATCGTGACGGCTAGTGCCGACGACATCAAGAGTTCAGGCCTAATTAAGAATAGGCAGATTTCTCCAACCTTAGACAGATTTGATGATTAACTGTAAAAATGGTTAATCTAGACTTTGTTAATTATCTTGACAAAGGTAACTATGACAATTGAGTCTAAACTGTTTTTGAAATGAGTATTTCTCAGCTCAGAGTAAATTAATTGGCTCAAATTTTCAGTGTGTGAGAACTGTCAGCTCTTTGTCTATTCTTCCATGATGCCCCATTAAAGCCCCATTAAAGCCCCAATACCACTCTTGTTGTAACTAAATAATATGTCCAAATCTTTATTCTGGTCAACAAATCGTATTATTTTACAATATTCCAATTAATTGATGATATAAATTTCATCTTAACACACCTAATTTAAAAAATTGGAAAAATTCAACTAATTGATTTGAAAAGTCTAACGTAAACCTTTTCAAATGTGACTTGGATTTTAGAATATTTTCGAACCCTCGGGACAATTAAAATAGGTTGTAATGGATAATTTACACAACAGGTAGGACACTTAAAGATACATTATGGGAGATTTTGACAAGGAGTTAGCCATTCTTGCTATAAAAGTTCAAAAATAGATGTTGAAACAAGAATATATTGAAAATTTCAGTCAAATAACTTTATCCTGAACAAAGTTGTTACCACTATAATTTTTTACTAGAAATGGGGGTTAAAATCATCGACACCCTTTTCCCACTATGGCCGATTGTTGATTGACAGGCGTTAACTTCACCTACATAGTCTCGATCATCAAGTAATGTTTAAACGGTATCTAGTGAAGCTTGTGTATAGCCTCGGTCATCACTGTCTTTTATGAATAATTTCCGGAAGTATGATGACGTCAACGTCACGGAGAAACCCCACCACGACGCCATAGTGATTAAATCAGTCGACGAAATCCTGTTTTAATCCGAGCCCAATCCAAGTCATCCGTGGGTCTACAGTGTTCATTTTGGGCTTGTTGTTTAAATAAAGATCTAATTTATAATTTCTATGACATCTGAGGCTCAAAGGAAGACCGACAAAAGTCAGTTTTTGCTCTCCCATAATGTATGTTTAAACATCTAGTACTTAGAATAAGGTTATTGTTTATTTTCTGGAGCTGCCAAGCCAGCAAGAGTGTTATTGTCCCTTTAATGAATAAAAATATTGATTTGTAATCATTGATGTTAATTTATTAAACGTTTTCTCCCCAATTTACAAAAAAAAGGATTCTTCTTTATGTAAAATGATCAAAATTTCCCTCATAGCACACTGTATGGCATATTCCTGTCTCCATTAGCCCAGTAAGACCTGGGACCTGTTTCACAAAATTTAAACTAAACTTAGATAAAATACAAATTTTACTTAATTGATTGGATAATATTAGATTAATTTTAATGCTTAGCCAATCAAATTTAAAGTGTCTACTAAAATTTGGAATTTTTTTAATTAAGATTTTAAGAAACAGGGCCCAGAATAGTAGGAAATGAAATGAAAAGGGGTTTAACGTCCTACTCTTCTGCACCTGACCTGGGCTAATGGAAGACGGACATATGCCATGCAGTGTGCTATGAGGGAAATTTTGCCCGGGCAGCGGCGCTACGGCCTACTCTTATATCGAATTTCAACTGCCAAGGGATCTTTTACGTGCACGCCAATGTGTACACAGGACCTAGGTTTTTCGTCCCATCTGAACGACTAGGCAGCTGTCCTTGTCAGGCCCTTCTTCTGCATCACTGACAAGGGGAACCCCGCCGGAAAATCGAGATGAACTTTTTCGGCCAATGCAGAGATCGAACACCCAACCTCCAGACTCTCGAGCCAGCGCCTTTCCCACTTAGCCACCGTGATTCCCCCAGATTGGTAGGAGGTTAAATTCAATTTCATTACCTCCCTGTGGTACCAATTATTAAATTATAAATGTATAAATGTCTGTTAAAGTAGACATATGGCGAGATAAACATGTGGGCAGAGTGTAGATAAACATTTGATATCGAGTAAATATATTACATGGTAACTGTTGTAACCATGGTAACGTGTGTTTACAATGTGTCATGGTGGTAATTTCATATCAATCTGTTTATGGTGAAAATGTTGACTTAGAAAATGACTTCAGTATTATTTGACATCAGATTGTGTTATTTATACCTCATGTGTTTGGGGGGTTGGATGGCCGAATGGTTAGCGTGCGCGCTGTATCATACGGTCTGCCATTGGCGTGGTTTCTATTCCCCGGTTGTATGTGACAAGGAGTAAGGTCGTCTGTCCAACCTCGTGGGTTTTCTCCGGGTCCTTCGGTTTCCTCCCACTGCTAAAGACCCCTACGCACAAGTGAATTATTGAAATGAAATTAAACCATAAGTTAGTCCCGAAATGACCTAGTTTGTGTCGAGTGGACGTAAACCCTATTTCTCTCTCTCTGTCCTCGTGTGTTTTTAGCAGCATTATACAAGGGCAGATCTGGTGGGAGGTGCAGCTAGGGCTCATGCCTCCCTTCCCCCCCATCTGGATCCAGGGAGACGCATTTTAGAACCCGGATTCTTGTCTCAGATCACTGCTTCTAGATTTCAGAGCGACTGATATATACGATTTATACGACTCATATATTCAACTTGATTGTTCGCCCTAAAAATCGAACTTTAAACTAGTTCTAAGTTCGATTTTTCGAGCAAAAGTAGGTAGACTGCAACTAAAAAATAGAATCTTACATAAGTGTGTGCGTGGTGGTCGGGGCTTGTGGGAGCATTTGATAAGATGTTTTCTTGTGATATTGCCCAGGCGTTTAAGCCATCCAAATATCTCAGTCGATAATTTAATTCGGGGGGGGGGGGTAATTTGTCTTCCTAAATTCAATAAATTCATGTAAGGTGATTAATATTTATCAGCCATTGGTGGACTGGTTAAACTGCTTGACTACTATTAGATTTGGTTAGAGCCTCCAGTTTTGGTGGACTGGTTACACTGCTTGACTACTCTTAGATTTGGTTAGAGCCTCCAGTTTAAGGAGACAGGAATTTACTCTCATTAGAAATGGGGGGCATGGGATGGCCTAGTGGTCTAGAGTGCCGCGCTTCGACCTCTAGCTTGCCGGTCAACTCGGGCTTGCGACTGTGGTTTCGATCCCTGGTGTGAGCGTATGTGGCATGGAGATAGGGACGCCTTCTCCACCTCGTGGGTTTACTCTTGGCAATCCGGTTTCCTCCCACTGCCAAAGACACCTACGCGCAAGCGAATTATTGAAATAAAATTAAACAATATGTTAGACCCAAAATGACCTAGTTTGTGTCAAGTGGACGCTAAACCCCTTTTCTCTCTCTCTCTCTCTCTCTCTCTCTCTCTCTCTCATTAGAAATATTTTGTTTAATAATACTATCAGGTGTCTTCCAGCTATTTTCGATTTTCTGTGGTTGATAACGGGGCACAGTGGGGCACATTTCATAGGGGCAAATTTTGAGTTGAGCAAAATATCATGTGTCCATTTTATGACAGAATCTAGATATTTGAGCTGTTTACAGAAATATTGGTCCTTTTACTGACCTACAATTCATAGGAATTGTTCACATAAAAGATTTTTTTTTGTTCAGTTTAAGAATTTTTTATTCAATGTTAAGCAGTTTTTTGTTTGTTTTTTTTTTAAATATTTGCTGTATATCTGTGTTCAAGTCTAAAAACAAATTCAATTTAGTTTTTACAGTTCTTATTGATTTCAGTGTGTTTGCTAATACTCTACATTCAGACAATGACATCGATCGTTGACCTTTAACCCCAGTTGATGACCTTACTCGCAGAGGTCTTTGCGTTGTTTTAGGAATAGTTATAGAACAAGGTAAACGCACCTGTACGTCTTTGCGTTGTTTTAGGGATAGTTATAGAACAAGGAAAACGCACCTGTACTTGGGGGAAAATTAAAAATATAAACAAGAAAGACGATAAATGATGCTTGAATTAGTGTGTCTTTTATTTAAATTATTCCAAAATTTTACTCAGCCATCGACTGATATATTCCGACGAAAATTCTAGCGATACGTAGGGTTAGTGCTAAATGATAAGATTCACTCAATTTTCCGTCATAGATGTAGGTCACGAGATGGAAACAAGGCCAGCGCTAATCTCAACCCTAACCCAGGACCTAGTCTCAATGCTTACCCTAACCCTAACCTACAATCTCGTCGAAAATCCCGTGTCCTAAACCTTATTTATATCTCGGCGACCTTAACAAAAATTGAGCTGGTCTTAACTTTTAGATTTAGCCCGGAACTCCGATCCGGTCTTTAGAGTTATCTTTCTAAAATTATGGCGGGAGTGTATAACACAAGTAATAGACGAAGCCAAGTAACTGTCACCTAAGTGCCCCGTCTCCCCATCAAGTTATTTATCTTAACTGCAGCAGCAGTGTAACGAACATTAAAGTCACCATGGTAATGCATGTTGAACTTCAAGCTACTTGTAGTTCTTTAGGATATTTAGAAGGAAAGAAATATATCAAGGAACCGGACTGTCTTGAAACTGTAAAAGATATCATTCGATTTCTGAAAAGAGAAGACGAAACATGTGATATCAGGCGTCAGCTGGGTCATGCAGGAATTTTACAGAATGATTTGCTTCAGCTGATCAAAAATTATAAGAATGATACAGCTCTGTTTGATGCAGTTCTTAGGTTATTAGTAAATCTAACACAACCGGCGTATATTTGTTTTAACAACCACATACCGGAAGATAAAACCCTGCGTAATTATTATATTGAGATCGAAAACCACTTATATAACTATAAAGAGTCGTTTGTTGATGAAGAGTTGTTTGCCGTTTTAACTGAAAAAATTGGAGACATTTTAAAGTTGGACTGGGAGCAAAGACAAGAAGAAGATAAATTAACACTAGAAAGAATGCTGATATTATTGAGAAATGTCCTGCACATCCCCCCGGATCCTTCAATGGAAAAACGAACAGACGATGATGCAAGTTTACATGATCAAATAATCTGGGTTTTTCATGTGAGCGGTATGGAAGATATGTTACTATATATAGCTAGTGCTGATGATGAACGACAACTGTGTATGCATTTATTAGAAATAGTTTCACTTATGTTTCGAGAACAAAAACCAGAGGTTTTAGCCAGTGCCGGTGTAAAAAAATCACAATCGGAAAAGGAGCGAGAAGAACGAGAATTGGAGTCGATAAGAGAACAAGAAAGAGCAAATAAAAGAGCTGAATTTTTAAAACAAAGTACGCGACATTCAAGGTTTGGTGGGACATATGTCGTTAAAAATTTTAAATCGATCAGCGATCGTGAAATGATCTATCATAAGGCCCATGGTGATGTGGATAATATAACATTAAATGATAAAAAACGTAACACCAGAGTTTCGAAAAATAGACAACCAATCAAAGATACAGAAATAACTAGGCGTTCAACCCTTAGTATTCGTCTCAGTTTGAAAGAATTCTGTGTTCAGTTCTTAGAGAATTGTTACAATCCTTTGATGTTTGCTGTCAAGGATAATTTGTTACGAGAAAAGACACAGGAACATGATGAAACATATTACATGTGGTCAGTACGTTTTTTTATGGAATTCTGCCGATTTCATAGTAAAAGAGTCGACTTAATCAGTGAAACGATGTCTACCAATACCTACCATTACATATATACAAATCTCCTTAATTATTATGAAATGATGTTAACAGAGAAAAAAGAAGCGAAAGTTTGGGGTAGACGAGCTCATTTAGCATTAAAAGCTTACCAAGAACTTATGTTAACGCTGGATTCGATGGACAGATCTGGTAATCCACATTTCATGGAAAGTGCAAAGGTCATTAAAAGCAATGTGTTTTATTTGATGGAATATAGAGATATATTTGTGACGTTATTGCGGAAGTTTAATGAGAGCCAGATGTCCAGAACGTATTTAAAAGATCTAGTGGAGAGTACACATCTTTTTCTCAAGATGTTAGAAGCTTGGAGTAAAAGGGGTTCCGTGGTTGTCCAGAAAAAGAAAAAGCAAAGATCTAAAAAGCCAAAAGAAAAGCCTGGATCTGCTGCTTCTAGTGGACCAAGTGAACAGGAATTAGAAGACATGTGGGACGAAATATCGGGGCAATTGTCAGAGATCGTACAAAATAGACAAGAAATACCAACCGATATTACACCGTTCGATGCCGCATCTGAAGTCGATGTGGATCAACAAAGGGCAGGTACTATGATACGGATACAAGATACTTTAAGAGAGAAGAAGACCGGTGAAGCCGTAGCATTATTTCGAGCAGCTAGAGAAGTGTGGCCAGAGAGAGATGAGTTTGGAGCAGTGGATGTATCACCAGAAGATGAATTTATGCTTGTTAGAGAGATCTTTTTAGCTCCCTTACCAAGACCGACGGTGGAACGAGAACACGATATATATGAAGAGGAGGAAACTTTCAATGAAGTAGAAGAGGAAGAAATGGAATTTACTGAAAAATCGGAGCAACAGTTTAACTTCAAGCAGTACATGAATACGTTTGCTAAATCGTCCATATTAAAGAGTTACGGTTTATTACTTGCGGATTATAAAACGAATACGACTCATACTAATCACTGTATCATCAAGATGTTCCATCGTGTTTCCGTGGATCTGGGGTGCATTGGTATGTTGTTTCAAGCCTCTATATTTAGGACATTTCAACAACTGATGTTCGGACCATGTGTAAAATTACCTAGATTTAAGGAAATGGTGAAATTTGGAACCTATCTTGTTCAACATTTTGTTCAAGCTACACAAGACAATCCGAAAATATTCATGGAGTTATTGTTTTGGAAGAGTAGTTCCGAAGCCATGGATATAACGCACGGTTATGGTTACACGGCCAATAATAGAACGAAAGTTTTGTGGACGGAAGAACAAGAGCAGGAGGTTAGCCGATTGTTTGAAGAATCTGTGGCTATGGAAGATAATGAAAAAGATATTGCTGATCGTATTATGGAAAGACTGACTGATCCTACTAAAACAAGGAATCAACTGATACGACAGTTAAAACGCCAATGTCTAATTGATAGTGCTGCAGAATTAAAAAGTAAGAAGAGCTGTAGTGATGTATGGAGGGAAGAACATGAATTAGAACTTAAAACATTATTAGAAAGATATAAAGATTCGGATGATCCGCTGGGAAATATTGCATCTAGCATGTACAGATCGAAAAATAGGGTGGCAAATAAGTTAATAGAACTCGGTCTGATTAATGACCGCAGAGACATTGATAAAAAACGCTCAAAAAAGAATAAAAGTCACGTAATATGGAGAGAAGAAGAAGAATTTGAGCTTAGAAGTCTGTTCGAGGAGCATCGGGATGGAGGGAATACGTTACACGATATTGTGTCCCGTTTGAGTGGTAAATCGAAATCGAATGTCATAGATAAATTACTAGAACTCGAGCTTATCAAGGATCGGAGTGAGGTGGATAAAAGAAAACCAGCGAAAAAGAAGAAGACGAATAAAGATATATGGGGTGCTGGACAGGAAGATGAGGTATTACCCGATTTTTCTAGTAGTGATGAAGAGACACGGGCTAGGAGATTAGATTCCACGAAGAATATGTTGGAGAATATTAATGATGATAGTGTCGAGAAGTCGAGTGATAGTGAGTCTAGTAGTTCTGATGATAGTGATATGGAGGACAATGGTGTTGATATGGCGTCAGATGGTGAGGGTAGTACTGGTACGCATAAAGATAAAACAACGAGAAAAACAGCTCAAGGGTCCAACTTGACAGATGTTATCACAGATATTGTTGCCAGTGGTAAGTCTGATCTCGTGGGTTTTCTCTGGGTCCCCTGGTTTCCTCACACGGATAAAGACCCTGACATGCAAGCGATTGAATAAAATTGAACCGAAATGACCTAGTTGGTGTTAAACCACCTTTTCTCTCTCTCTCTAGTGGTAAGATAATATTTGATAAATAAAGAACTAATGGGGTTTAACGTCCTACTGTTCTGCTCCGACTGGGCTAATGAAGACGTATATGCCATACAGTGTGCTATGAGGGACATTTTGCCTTGGCAGTGGCAATAAGCCATACTCTTATCGAATTCCGACTGCCATGGGATCTTTTACGTGAATGCCAGTGTATACACGGGACCTCGGTTTTTCATCCAATCCGAATGACTAGACAGCTGTTTTTGTCAGGTTCTCTGTCCTGCACCACTGACAAGGGGAAACCACAGTGGAAATTATGATGTCATCCATGCAGGGATCGAACACGTAACCTCCAGGCTAGCGAGCCAGTGTCTTCACCCACTCAGTCACCATGGCTCCCAATCTACATGTATTTAATAAAATATTATCTACACATTATACCATTAAACTAAAGCCTATGTTTGATCAATATGAAATTGTTATTGTTAGGTTATAAAGAACAGATAGCTTGGATACAGCGAGCTTTACAGAAAACAGCCAATAACAGAGAAAAAAACAGTAAGTTTTTATTCACACAAAACTATTAGCTTGAAGAAAAGATTATTAACATCTTTAAAAGGCATTTAGTGAAAGCGATATATATAAAAACAGACAGCTTTATGGATAACATTGCTGTTAATAAACCCAGTGAATTTTATCCATAAAGCTGTCTACATGTATTTATTATTGAAAAATTTACTAAAGTAGCTAAGTCTCTAATTCAATATTATCCAAAGTCTTCCACATTGAAAACACAAATTATTTTTCAATTTTAATCAATCAACATTGATGGTGTGATCTAACCAGGAAAAGATGGGCTTCTGATATTCAATATTCAAGACAAAATAAACACTTAATATTGGTACAAAAATAGTGTACCATAACGCGTTTCAGCGCCATTTGTAACAAAGGACTCGAAGAACGGGGCTAGACATATTCCGCAAGTCATGTCAAGCAGTGACATCATAGTCTTATCGGAAAAGCATGCACGATAAATACTATCGGTGTAGACTGGAATAACCAGACGCTAAAGGTTGCCATTCGTTTGAGACTTCTGGCATATTTTGCGGAACATAACTGACTTGGAAGAACGCGGCTAGACATATTATTATTATTATTCTTATCTGGAGAGCATGCGCAATAAATACTATCAGTGTAGACTAGGATAATCAGACGCTAGAGGTTGCCATATTTCGCTGAACATAACTGATTTGAAATTAGGGTAATAAGTGAAACGATTAAATGTAAATCAGTTTATCTACATTCATATTATATGCATTGCGACCCATTTGTGTCAGATTGTAGGTCCCAAATATTAGCGATATATCTCCTTTAAAGTATAGTTAAGTTCCTTCTGTTGGCTGGCAAAATTTTGTCATTTAAAACTTATATGTGATAATTATATCATTTCAGATAGTAGTGTTTCTATACCTATCGTACCTCTAACAGAAGATAATGAAACGGCTATGGAAGATGAGAAGTTTCTAGATTTTATGAAGATGATTGGTATTTCTCCACCAGCCAATGAACAGGAAGCATTTTGGAGAATATCGGGTGAATTGAGTGTCAGTGAATTAAGGAATATTATCGACGGTTTAACTTTAAATGATCGAGACGAACCCATAAATGCAGACAAAATACAAGTTAAGCAGATTTTGTCAATGCAGAAGAAGAAGCAGGCCAAGGAGAAAAAGGTGGTGAGAAAAAACGGAAAAGATGCTAAAAAGGACAAAAAAGAAAAGAATAAACAAGCAGAGAGAAAAAAAGTAATGAAGTCAAAACTAGAAGCGTTAAAAGCTTTAAAAGAAAGTAGAAAAAGAAAAAGGACTGCTGAGAATAGTGATAGTAGCAGTGATGAAGAAATAGGAAATACGTCTGGTAAACCCAAGTCAAGACGAAGTCCTAAAGAAACTAAGAAAACTCGTAAGATACAGAGAGTAATGGACTTGGATAGTGAAAGTGACAGTGCCAGTAAGAATGATGTATCTCAAGTAAAACAAGTACTACTGAAATCGGATAGTGAAAGTGACGACGGCAGTAAGAACCATACATCTCAAGTAAAACAAGTACTATTGCAATCAGATGGTGACAGTGGTTCCGATCAACCTGTAACGAAACCTAAAAATTCAGACTCTTTCCCTGCCACCATTTTAAGTCAAGTAGTTGATTCAGATTCTGATTTGGATGATCATATCCCACTACGTAAAGCATTAAAGAAGAACATTATCTCCAGTGACGAGGATTAATGGACTATAAATAGGTTTATCGACATATTGTGTAAAATATTATATAATATCATATTCAAATTAAGACTTATCAGCAAAAAAATATTAAAAAAATAAAAATGGATCACTGCGTCACAAAGAGGTTTATCGACATTGTGTAAAATATTATATAATATTTTATTCAAAAAAAGACTCTAATCATAAATTTTTTTAAAGAAAATACAAACGCATCACTACATTATAAAGTGGTTTATCGTGAAAAATTAGAAAAAATTAAAACAGATCACTGTGTTATAAAGAGGTTATTCATCTTTGTGTAAAATATTATATAATATATTAAAAATATAACTCTAATCATAACAAAAAAAATAAATAAAAGAAAAATGGATCACTGCGTTAGTTCTATTCGTTTTAATGAATTTTGTGATTGTCAATTTATTGGTAAAAGTACATGTATGAGCAAGGTGTTACGGAAAGAAAAGCACAACAATTCTTAATGGTTTGTTCGCTGGGTGAAAGAGAAAGGGCTTAAGTTAACAGTTCCTGTCGCTCAGTCTACATGACATACTTTCGAACTTACAACTACCAAAAGAAAGGTAAGAATACTAAGTTACGAACCTAGTTTATCTTTTCAGGGTTTTTCATAATAAGCGAGTTTTCTGTAGACAATTTCTGCCGTTAATATTGGTAGGCTATCTTGTCTTGCAACAGATTCGATTCTTTGGCACCTAGAAATGGTAGCCTCGAAATGACCTAGTTTTGTGTCGAGTGGACGTTAAATACTATTTATCCCTCTCTCACCCAGAAATGGACACAAAAGGGTCACAACACATGTATTACGATAGAATATAAATCTGAATTGCAATCCGATATATATGTCAACTTTTGGGACTAAATACTATTCGGTCAGAGGGGATCACCGTGGCTAAGTTGTTACGATGCTGGCTCGCTAGCCTGGAGGTTGGGTTTTCAATCTCTGTATTGGCCGAGAAAGTTCATTCAGATTTTCCGTCATGGTTTCTCCTTGTCAGTGGTGCAGGACAAACATCCTGACAACTACAGCTGACTAGTCGTTTAGATAGGACGAAAAACCAAGGTCTCGTGTATACATGTATATTGGCGTGCACAAAAAAGGTCCATTGACAGTTGGAATTCGATATAGGAGTAGGCTGTAGTGCCGCTGTCCTGGCCAGATTTCCCTCGTAGCAAACTGTATGGCGTATGTTCGTCTTCATTATCCCAGTAGGAAGTTAAACCCCATTTCATTTTTGTTGCTACAGTACTACAGTCTTAACCCGTTTGTACGTGAAAAGGAGTAGGCTCCCCTGTCCAAACTCGTGGGTTTTCTCTGGCACTCCGATTTCCTCCCACTGCTAAAGACCAATACGTGCAAGCGAAATTATTGAAATAAAATTAAACCATATGTTAGTCCCGAAATGACCTTGTTTGTGTCGAGTGGACGTTAATCCCATTTCTCTCTCTCTTGCTTCACAATTATATTTTTAATTTTTTTTTCCAGTATGCAGAAAGCTTTAATGGTGGGTGTTCATCCCATACAATTGTAAGAGCAACATGTACCAATGTATACTATTAGTTATTACTAATAACATTAGAGTGCTATCTTCCACAAAACATATTCAGATAAGATTGGGATCACGGTGGCTAAGTGGGTAAGGCACTGGCTCGTCCCATCCGAACGGCTAGCCAAGGGGTATCAAGGCGGATAATCTGGATGAACTTTCTCGGCCAATGCAGGGATCGAACACCTTGACCCTCATTTGTATTAGGAACCTTAGCACGAGGTAAACTAGAAGCCAAACAAATTCTAATGATTTTCTGTTAATTACTTAATGATTGTTACTCTTAATCAGATTTTAGTATATTGTAAATGTTTATGTATCATCAAAAGAAAAATTACTTGACTTGCTATTGACTTCCCGGCGTAGGTGTTATTGCCTGGCAACCTATCTTTTTAATTTGTTCTGTCCAGCTCTCACAAAATGTGGGTGTATGGCAATGGCTTGTTCAATACACAGTGCTTAAAGGTCAGGGGACGAAGAGAGAGGCCTGTTGATTTTCAACAATTTCTGATGATTGCTGCCAGAGTTATGGCCCTTGATCACTTTGAAATATCTTGTATCCACTCTGGGGGCTAAAACTAATGTCCAATTATTCTCATTTCAATAACACTGTAGCCTCATGGCGGCTGATTTGAAAACACAGGCGCATGTACCACACTAGTCTGAATCCTGAAAAATAAATCAGAGTTATTTCCCTTGTCATCATGTCCTCCGTTATAAACAATGATAAACAGTCGAGCCGGTTTCAGGTTATTTTAGATAGAAATAACAATTTCTACAGACCGGGTAGGTTACATTTTTTATTCGTTTACCTGATTGCTGTAAGTTGTCAAATCGAAATTGTTCCAGTGTGGAAATGGGAAAGTTGATAGTTGAACGTACTACAATCGTCAGATTCCGGTACACTACATCTATCCTCGGCTGTATGACGGTAACCGGTTAAAGGGACTATCCCGATTTGAACAGAGTCCCATGAAATTTAAGCGCCAAAATACGGAGGAATGGTGTATTTATCTTCTCTCAAAATTTCAGCTCAAAATATCGAGTCATTTGGACGTGAACGTCAGAACTGCTTATCCGAACACTTAACCCTTTTAAGATTTTGAATCAGTGTTTTATATGGGTGACCTGATAATCGATTCCCCTTTCTTTAGAGGTCTATACAATGCTTGACCTACATGTAGATGAAAACTGACGGGTTTAAGTTATTTGAAAACGTGTCACATGTATTAGAGGATTTTAAGAGATTTTAACACAAAATTAAGCAGTGTTATTCTCCAAAATATTATTGGGATTGGCCCTTTAACATTTTAACAAAACTTGCCGGTTTTAGAAAGAAGTTCTCAAAATTGTCGTTCGAAGAGTGTGTACAATTTTCAGTGCAAAACTGTGCTTGTGTAAAGAAAAACATGATAGAAAAACAGTTTTTAGACTTACATGTAGAAAGCTTGGCATGATAAAACATTCAAGTGTGGGGGGTTGGGATGGCCTAGTGGTCTAGAGTGCCGCGCTTCGACCTCTAGTTGGCCGGTCGCCTCTGGCCTGCGGCTATGGGTTCGATCCCTGGTGTGAGCGTTTGTGGCATGGAGATAGGGGCGCCTTCTCAACCTCGTGGGTTTCCTCCGGGCACTCCGGTTTCCTCCCACTGCTAAAGACCCCTTTGCGCAAACGAATTATTGAAATAAAAATGAAACCATATGTTAGTCCCAGAATGACCTAGTTTGTGTCGAGTGGACGTTAAACCCCATCTCTCTCTCTCTCTCTCTCTCTCTCTCTCTCTCTCTCTCTCATTCTAGGGTCTTGCATGCAACTTGTGGGTTGGGATGGCCTAGTGGTCTAGAGTGCCTCGTTTCTACCTCTAGCTGGCCGGTCACCTCTGGCTTGCGGCTGTGGTTTCGATCCCTTCTGTGAGCTTATGTGGCATGGAGATCGGGGCGCCTTCTCAACCTCGTGGGGTTCCTCCGGGCACTCCGGTTTCCTCCCACTGCCAAATACCCCTTTGCGCAAGCGAATTATTTAAATAAAAATGAAACCATATGTTAATCCCAGAATGACCTAGTTTGTGTCGAGTGGACGTTAAACCCCATTTCTTTCTCTCTCCCTCTCCCACTCATTCAAGGGTCTTGCATGCAACTTGCAAGTAGTTCCAATGGTGGACTGCGTCATACAACCAAGGCTAGATGTAGGACACTGGAGTCTGCTGAAGTCGTTTCTGTTTTAACTGAAATTTAGGCGAAATACGCCTGACGTTTCAATCGTTGAATCGAGTGGATTTCTTTAGCGTTATTCCAGAGTACATCAAGAGTATTTATTGTGCATGCTCTCCAGAAGATATGCCGCTATCGTTTGACATGACTTGTGGAACATGTCTAGCCTGGTTCTTCGAGTACCTTGTTACGCGATTCGTGTACAAGTGGTAAAATGTTTATTGTATCTTGAATTTTGGATATCAGAAGCCCATCCCGGTTAGATCACAATATCAATATTGATTTAAATTGACAAATACTTCGTGTTTTCAATGTCGAAGATTTTGGATGATAATCGAGTTAGAGACATAGCTACTTTTAAAAAAACAAACAAAAAAACATAGCTACCGGTCACCATAGTAATGATGACTTCTCACTATTTCAGACAATTCGGTCAATGACTTTTTATTTTACAGACCTTTCTTTATTTTCTTTATCAGTTAAAGTTGCAAGAAGACCCCACCTTGTTTATTTAGCCATAATGCCCATAGATAATACCGCGTTATCTATGATTTAGCCTACTAATAATTAGTTAGTCTGGAATATTAAGACACTAATATGGTTTGCTACGCACCAAGATTGCACGTCTGAAAACTCCCTGACGAATTAATACAGTGTCGCATTGAGCATAGTTCTATATATCGAGGGACTAATTTTAAAAAATGAGCTGTCAGATTTACGAACCGTTAATTGGAGTCGAGTAAAGCGCGTCAGCTTAGCGTCTTGGTGTTCGAGTCTATACTACTAAATTAGTAAGATGACAGTAGAAATATAAACAAATCTGAAAGGTATACAGACTAAAAGGTTATTGGTTGAATTGGCTGAAATTTGGTATGGGGCAATCGATATACAAAAAAAAATCGTACTTAATCGGGGGATTGGATGGCCGAAGGGTTATCATGCGCGCGCTGTATCATACGGCCTGCCATTGAGGCAACTAGCGTGGTTTCAAATCCCCGGTTGTATGTGGCAAGGAGTGGGTTTTCTCCGGGTACTCCAGTTTCCTCCCACTGCTAAAGACCCCTGCGCGCAAGCTAATTATCAAAATAAAATTAAACCTAGTTTGTGTCGAGTGGACCGTTAATCCCCATTTCTCTCTCTCTCTCTCTCTCTCTCTCTCTCTCTCTCTCTCTCTCCTACTTATTCGGTATCACACTGATCAGCAGTGAATATTCGCAAGGCCGCTACAATCACTGATAAGACTGCAGGCATCGACGCGACTTAATGAGTCCCCGGTATTAACTTTTTTTCCCCGACAAATGAAATTCTAAAACAGTTTTTCGTGCATAAATAAAGACGTATGAGGTATTTGTAGGTAAAAACCATTTCTTATTTAGTGTAAATGTAAATGGGTATTATGATAAGTAAAATTCACCATTCTACCCGAACAGTAACGTCCACAGTAACGTCCTATGTAAATAATGCACGCGCCACGGAGCCAATGATTGACGCCTTGTGATGTGACGTCATGTGTTGAAACACCCATCTTTTACAGTGATATTAGAAGACTTTCGTAATTCCCTGTGAAACAGATTGATTCCGTATACCCTTAGGATGATACCTATTGTTTTGGTTGTATGCCCGACTCAAAGGGACAGAGCCACGCCTAATTTATGTATTTGTCTATTTGTCGCATTTCTTAAAGGATCGTCTTGAAACTTGGCACACTTAACCCCTATACCCTATGATGTTCCCTATTGATTTTGGCGAAGGCCGAGTCCCCAGGGTCAGAATCAGACCCATTTTCTCTTCGTGTGTCGCCCACAGGAAGCAATAAAAGCGTTTCATACTTATTTCCTATACTCTAAGGACCACCTATTATTTTGGGTGTATTGCCGACCCCGAAGGACAAAGCTACGCCCAATTTTGGTATTTATCATATGCAATTCGAAATTCTCAACGGATCATCTTGGAATTTGGCGTATGTATTCGGTTAAGAGCAGCGCCAAAAGGTCTTAATTGGGATTTGAATTATTTTCGAAATTAAAGAAGGCAACTATTGATTTGGGGGCACGATCCGACTACTTTTGGGCGGTGCCACACAGCTACAGCCACCTTTTTTGTTAATATTTTGTCGGTCAATACTCTACAGATTGCAATTAGTAACATATTTTGTTCCAATTCGGCATGTTCCACCATTTTGACAACACCGGTTTGTAGCTATTTATATTACTTCATATCCATTCCCCAGAAGCAGAGCCACGCCCAATTTCTAGGTTTATCGTCTACAGACTGCAATTCTGAATCGAGCATCTTGAAACTTTGCGTATTTATTTCTTATACTGTAAGGACAGTAACTATATATTGTGGTGCAAGCCCCTGTCGACAGACGCGGTATCACACGCAATTTTTATACGCCCACATTGAAATGTGGTCGTATATTGTCGTCGCCCCCGTCCGTCCGTCCGTCCGTCGGTCCGTCCGTCGGTCCGTCCGTCCGTCCGTCCGTCCGTCCGTCCGTCGGTCCGGCGTCCACAATTGCTTGTGGACGCTCTAGAGGCTAAAGTTAATATCCGATTGACTTTAAATTTATACACAGTGTTTAAGGTCATGAGACGAAGAAGCCTATTGTTTTTCAGCGATTTCCGATAATAACTACCAGAGTTATGGCCCTTGACGACTTCAAAAAATCTTGTGGACGCTCTAGAGGCCAAAGTTAATATCCGATTGACTTTAAATTTATACACAGTGTTTAAGGTCATAAGACGAAGAAGCCTATTGATTTTCAGCGATTTCCGATAATTAGTGCCAGAGTTATGGCCCTTGATCACTTCAAAAAATCTTGTGGACGCCCTAAAAGCCAAAGTTAATATCCGATTGACTTTAAATTTATACACAGTGTTTAAGGTCATAAGACGAAGAAGCCTATAGATTTTCAGCGATTTCCGATAATTAGTGCCAGAGTTATGGCCCTTGATCACTTCAAAAAATCTTGTGGACGCTCTAAAAGCCAAAGTTAATATCCGATTGACTTTAAATTTATACACAGTGTTTAAGGTCATAAGACGAAGAAGCCTATAGATTTTCAGCGATTTCCGATAATTAGTGCCAGAGTTATGGCCCTTGATCACTTCAAAAAATCTTGTGGACGCTCTAAAAGCCAAAGTTAATATCCGATTGACTTTAAATTTATACACAGTGTTTAAGGTCATAAGACGAAGAAGCCTATTGATTTTCAGCGATTTCCGATAATTAGTGCCAGAGTTATGGCCCTTGGTCACATCAAAAAATCCTGTGGACGCTCTAGAGGCCAAAGTTAATATCCGATTGACTTTAAATTTATACACAGTGTTTAAGGTCATGAGACGAAGAAGCCTATTGTTTTTCAGCGATTTCCGATAATAACTACCAGAGTTATGGCCCTTGACGGCTTCAAAAAATCTTGTGGACGCCCTAGAGGCCAAAGTTATTATCCGATTGACTTTAAATTTATACACAGTGTTTAAGGTCATAAGACGAAGAAGCCTATTGATTTTCAGCAATTTCCGATAATTAGTGCCAGAGTTATGGCCCTTGATCACTTCAAAAAATCTTGTGGACGCTCTAAAAGTCAAAGTTAATATCCGATTGACTTTAAATTTATACACAGTGTTTAAGGTCATAAGACGAAGAAGCTTATTGATTTTCAGCAATTTCCGATAATTAGTGACAGAGTTATGGCCCTTAATCACTACAAAAAATCTTGTGGACGCTCTAAAAGCCAAAGTTAATATCCGATTGACTTTAAATTTATACACAGTGTTTAAGGTCATAAGACCAAGAAGCCTATAGATTTTCAGCCATTTCCGATAATTAGTGCCAGAGTTATGGCCCTTGATCACTTCAAAAAATCTTGTGGACGCTCTAAAAGCCAAAGTTAATATCCGATTGATTTTAAATTTATACACAGTGTTTAAGGTCATAAGACCAAGAAGCCTATTGATTTTCAGCGATTTCCGATAGTTAGTGCCAGAGTTATGGCCCTTGGTCACATCAAAAAATCCTGTGGACGCTCTAGAGGCCAAAGTTAATATCCGATTGACTTTAAATTTACACACACTGTTTAAGGTCCTGAGAGGAAGAAGCCTACTGATTTTCATCGATTTCAAATAATTACTTCCAGAGTTATCTCCCTTGATCACTTCAAAAAACCTTGTGGCGCTGTAGATGCCAAACTTATCCTCCGATTGACTTCAGATTGATACACAGACTTTAAGGTGTTGAAACGAACAATTATTTTGATTTTTAATGAATTTTGATAACTGAACAGCTAAATCCATGATATTAAATGTTTTCTATACTAATTGTTAGCTTGGGGCAAAACTTTATAAAAAGCAAACAAATTCTAATGATTTTTAGATAAATACATAATGAGTTGTTACTCAGATTTTAGTGTATTACAAATGTTTCATTACCAAAAAAAACCCTTGTTGACTGCCCGGACGATTTAGCTGCTGTGGGCGTATGTTTCGTTGCCTGGCAACCTATCTTTTGTTAAGTCTTCTGTAAACTTTGCGAAACCAACCGACCCCTCTTGTCATATTACAGTCGTTGCAGCCATTTCAAGTTTCAATCTTTTCAATTGAAAAAGTACCACGTCAATCAAAGGAATGTTGACGTATATTGCACCGGTAGGGTTGCTCTTCCAGGTCGGGGTGGGGCCATATCCCAACATTAACGCCCCTGCCTCGACCATTTTGTTAGGAACAAATGAAAACATCCTGCTACAATACAATGTGGAGTTAATTGGTAAAGGCTGATTCACTAACGACAGAATAAAAATTTTAAACACGTGTAGAATGCACTGCCGTTCAATTTGAACTGTTCACGTATTTCGCAGAACATAATTGATTAGAAATTACAATATTTTGTTCATAAACGGAACATAAATTGCTTTACTCACATTCATACATATTAAAATATGTGCTTTTAGAACCATTTTTGTCTATTCCAAGGTTAACAAAATAGATACAATACACTCTTTAAGCAACGTGAAAATGAAATGGGGTTTAACGTCCTACTCTTATGCACCTAACCTTGGCTAATGGAAGACGGGCATAGGCCTACGCCATACAGTGTGCTATGAGGGAAATTTTGCCCGGGCAGCGGCACTACGGCCTACTCTTATATCGAATTCCAACTGCCAAGGGATCTTTTACGTGCACTCCAATGTGTACACGGGACCTCGGTTTTTCGTCCCATCCGGACGACTAGGCAGCTATCCTTGTCAGGCCCTCCGTTCTGCATCACTGACAAGGGGAAACCACGCTGGAAAATCGAGATGAACTTTCTCGGCCAATGCAGGGATCGAACACCCGGCCTCCAGGCTAGCGAGCTAGCGCCTTACCCACTTAGCCCTTTAAGCAACGTGAAGGGCTATGTTAATCATGATGATTTGGAGAATAAACGTGTTTAATGATACAGTATGGGAGATTTAGATAAAGAGCTAGCCATTCTTCCTATAATAGTTAGAAAGTAGATAATGTAAAATGAATAATTTGAAAATTCATTCAAATTAATCTATATTGCAAGCGAAGATAGCAGCCTTTGAAGGTTTGACAGACGTGTGCAACAATTTCAACCACCGTACTGGTTGATCGAAGCTAAGTCTCAGTCCTCCATATTTGATTAAATCAAAGTATCGCTGAACCATTTTAATCTGTTTAATATCGGAGAAATCTGATGCCATCGAGAGTTGATTAAGACCTGCAACTTTAGATAACAGTTCAGGCCTAAAGAAAGACCTGCAATAGGCAGATTTAGCTGTTGCATAATGCATGTTTAATTTTGTATTAAAAGCCCTTAAAATTCTCTCCCGTAGGGCCGGACAACTAACTCAATATTTGTGATACGTTTCCAAACAACTTGAACCTGTCAGTCTTCTTCTGGAAATTGAGACCGCTGCCCCTAGCTGTGTTATGCGTTGTCTGGATAAAACCAGACTTTTATTCTATAAAAATAGTGTGTAGCTGCATTTTACCCTCCATTATCAAGTGCAGCACATGGGCCATTCATTGCATAGATGTTCAAAGAAACAAGGACAGGGGCGGATCCAGGATTTTCAGAAAGGGGGGATGGGCGTGCTGCACCAAGTTGGGAGTGCGAAGCCCGACCCATGATTTTTGAGTGGACAAAAATGCCCACAAGGACTAATTTCATAATAGTACTGTAAATTACGATTTCCAACCTAAACTGTTTTTGTTCTCCTTTCCCGCGAGAATATATGGAGCTAAAAATTGTTTCCAAACAACTTGAACCTGTCAGTCTTCTTCTGGAAATTGAGACCGCTGCCCCTAGCTGTGTTATGCGTTGTCTGGATAAAACCAGACTTTTATTCTATAAAAATAGTATGTAGCTGCATTTTACCCTTCATTATCAAGTGCAGCACATGGGCCATTCATTGCATAGATGTTCAAAGAAACAAGAACAGGGGCGGATCCAGGATTTTCAGAAAGGGGGGATGGGCGTGCTGCACCAAGTTGGGAGTGCGAAGCCCGACCCATGATTTTTGAGTGGATAAAATGCCCACAAGGACTAATTTCATACTAGTACTGTAAATTACGATTTCCAACCTAAACTGTTTTTGTTCTCCTTTCCCGCCAGAATATATGGAGCTAAAAATTGTTTCCAAACAACTTGAACCTGTCAGTCTTCTTCTGGAAATTGAGACCGCTGCCCCTAGCTGTGTTATGCGTTGTCTGGATAAAACCAGACTTTTATTCTATAAAAATAGTGTGTAGCTGCATTTTACCCTTCATTATCAAGTGCAGCACATGGGCCATTCATTGCATAGATGTTCAAAGAAACAAGAACAGGGACGGATCCAGGATTTTCAGAAAGGGGGGATGGGCGTGCTGCACCAAGTTGGGAGTGCGAAGCCCGACCCATGATTTTTGAGTGGACAAAAATGCCCACAAGGACTAATTTCATACTAGTACTGTAAATTACGATTTCCAACCTAAACTGTTTTTGTTCTCCTTTCCCGCGAGAATATGGAGCCACCGCAAAAAAATAGAGGGGGCGTGCGCCGGTTGCGCCCCCATCTGTATCTGCGCCTGAAGAATCGATTATCGGTCACCCAACAAAAAAATTGTCCCGAAATCTTTAAATCGTTACGTGCCCGGATAAGCATTTTTGACGTTCACGTCCAAATGACTCCATATTTTAAGCTGGAATTTTGAGACAGGGTAAATACACCATTCCTCTATGTTTTGGCGCTTAAATTTCATACCTACCCGGACTTTTGTTTGAGACTCTGTTCAAATCGGGATAGAGTCCCTGATAATACAGCATAAATTTTAATCATAAAGTTTACTGATAATATAGCATTAAGTTCAATCATTAAATTTCCTGATATTAACTGTGCAAAAGTTGGAGGTTGTTATGAATTAATATGGGGGTTTGGTGGCCGAACGGTTAGCGCGTGTCTGTCATTGAGTCAACTGGCACGATTTCGATTCCCCGGTTTTACGTAACGATGAGTATGGTATGGTCGCCTGTCCAACCTCGTGGGTTTTCTCCAGAAAGTCAAATTGAACCATATGTTAGTCCCCGAAATGACCTAGTTTCTCTCCCCCTCTCTCTCTCTGTCTCTCTCTCTCTGTTGTAATACCTACTTAGTTCTGTGAATTGATTGACAACTGACGTAAGATGTGTCAACAGAGTTTCATTTCTCTCTCTCTCTCTCTCTCTCTCTCTCTCTCTCTCTTTATCTCCACCATAACACTGTCTACCTTCAGATCTTTTAGTAATGTTAGACTCCTGTAATCATATACGTCTTCAACGCCTCAAACCTTTTTACTCGATATGTTCATTATAAGTTTGCTAGCTTCTCCACTTTTTGTCTAAATTAATTTTCAAAAAAGAGCATATCATGTAAAGCAGCTCTACGCTCGCCTAATGATCATTTCGTGACAATTTTTAAAGTATATAATTAAGCGGTATCAAGAGCATAGCATGTAAAGCATATCTTTAATGATCTTTTCGTGACAATTTTTGAAATAAAATTAAGCGGTATATATTACTTTTAACACAAATTTCCTGTTTTGCACCATCTATTATTGGCTTTGAGTATTAACATCGATCCAAAAGGAAGTTACACAATATATATGTGTACGTAGACACAATGATCAGCAGTGAATATGACATCCATGCGACTTAAGGAGCCTCAAATATTAAATTTTTTCCTCCGCCAAATAAATTCTTAAACATTCTATTACAAAAATAAATAAAGACGTTTGAAGTGTATGTAGATAAAACAGGTTTCATAGTTTGTGTAAATGGATATTAAAATGAGTAAAAGGCACCATTCTGTCAGAACCAGCAATTTCTTGTGCACACCATGCACACGCCATTGAACCAAAGATTGATACCGCGTGATGTGAAATCGAGTGTTGAAGTCTGTCGTCTTTCATATAGTTTTAATAACACTTTCGCAATACTCTGTGAAACAGATTGATATGCAGATAGCAACCGAGCGTTGGACAAATCTTGGTCTGAGCTTTGTTCAATTTTTACTAACCTAATTTGAGATTTTAATTTAAAATGAACAATCACGTGAAGATGAACGTTTGTTTGGACTGGGTTGTGTTTGTGTTTATATGGCAAGGAACGTTATCATTGGGTCAAGTATTTCAGGAGTGGGATGATTCACCACGGGAAAGTAACTATGAAACAATTACAACATCACCGTTGATGACCAGTATGACAGGTATTTACCTGGACTGGACAACATCACGTACCGTTATTCCGAATTTTGAAATTCAGAACTCAGAATTAACGTCAACACTAATAACTGATTCGAAATTTCAAAAATCCGAAACATTGATGACAAGTTCGGAGGACACAGAGTTATACCCGGTAACTACTTTAGATTTGGCAACGCCTTCCTCGACAATAAGTAATGCAGATGAAACACGAAGTCTTATTTCGCAAACTAGAGAAGTGGGTAGAACGAATATACAATCTCTGACTTCAACAATTGGACAGCAGGGGGAAACTACACCAAAGACCAACCATAAGGAAATCACTACATTGCCATTGGTTACCAGAGAGGAAGGTGTGTACAAGAAAGGGCCAAAAAACCGAGCCTCTAACACCGAACACGTAAACACCACGGCCGATCTAAATGCTCCGCTTACTTCCCTCACCAATACATCATTAAGCAAGACACAGCCAAGATTTGACTGTGACTCTAGGTACATACTGTGGACGATGAAAAATCAATGCAAAAAGGAATTAAAAGATGAGTTCTTCTGTTTGAATGACGTCATTTCTTGTAGGGACAGATGTGGAATGGAAGATATCACGAGATGTTCGTGTGAGCTACACTGTGAGCTGTATGGGACTTGCTGTGTCGATTTTCGTAGCGAGTGTCCTGGTGTGTGGTTTGACGCTAAAGAAAGACTGTCGGGCTTGTTGGGTGTGACGGTTGATTGTATCGACAATTCACCAGGTTATATCTTAATTTCTAGCTGTTCCCAGAACTGCAGTGCACATATTGTGTCCAAATGTCTCGGTGATAATATTGAACCAGTGTCAATTAGTAATTACCACTTTAAAAATATCCATTGCCTTCTCTGCAATGGCTTTGTAGTGACCGATGCACAATCATGGAATCTAAATCTCCTTGTTGAATTTGGAAGAGATACCGATCCTTCGTTCTTCGAAAAAACAGACATAAGTTTAATAACGTCCCATGGAATTTTCCTTTGGACTCCTCCGCCCTTGCCAAATCTTCATTTTTGCTCTAATATGATAATTAGCGATTGTCCAGACGGAAATGACATACAGCTTAAAGGTAAATGCCAAGCTAGCAGATCACCAGTTTCAGTCATTGAAGATGGGAAGAAAACTCTGTACCATAATAGATATTGTGCAGCATGTCACGTGAAATCATCGTTATATGTTTGTAATGGAGCCGCGATATCCGACTTCGCACATGTCACACAGGGGGGACCAGCGCGATACTCCACCATCATCAACTGGAAAATTAACAGTGATAAAACAGAGGTCATTCTTTATGCAGCGCGTCCATTTCTGTGGAAGATGATGACCTGCAATATCAGTGACAATGATATAAATTTGCTAAACTGCAAAATCGCCAAATGTTATAACTCCCTTCAAGTTATTAATCATATCTGCGCTTTATCGGCATGCGCAAAGGCTTTCATCACCTGGAATGGACACCATCAAGTTGATGCAACGTGCACAGATCAACCTTGTGTTAATAACATGATCGATCGGATGCTGGCGAGGATACTTCAAAATGTCCAAGACGAGTTTCCAAGTATGACACTAGGAGCAACATCGAGAAACACGGAGAAGTATGAACTATATATCCAAATGCTGTTTAACAATTGGGACAGAGCATCTTCGGATTCCGAGACTCTCCGACGTCTTTTTGATTTGTATCAGCAAGCACTGCAAAACGATCACAGAAGTGTAATTGCTTCTGGTAGCACGATTTCCGTTAAAATGGGATTCAGGAGTAATACAAATTGCTTGGTGAAGTATTATTTCAGAAACATTACCATCATCAGTCCGACTCCAAATATGGAAGCGATTCCGTCTGGTGGTGGCGGATCGTATTGCAGTTTTCTGGCTGCATTATTAGCATGTCTTTTCTTGAATTGATACAGATGTTACAACGACAGTGGCACACTGATCATCATACGCTGATCAACAGTGAAAAATTCACTAGGCCGCTACAATCATTGATAAGTTTGACATCGATACGAGTCCCAAATATTAACTTTTTTCCCTCCAACAAATCAAATACTAAAACTAGGGTGCCCCACGTGCCTACTGAAAAGTTGTACTAGACACGTTGAATATGCACGCTTTACTTGGTTCACTACTACTAATTTTCTGACAGTCTCGCACACTAGTTGAGTCTATAAATAGCAACAGCCCGTGGAAATTCTAAACACACTGGTAACTATTACAGTCGTAAAAAATCTATTGTTGACGATTCTGAGTAGCAGTAATATTTATCGTTTTGGTTATTACGGCATCTTTAGAAATTACGTTCGTTTTATTTTTTAAATTGCTTTATCCTTCGCATAACCGTTAGAAGCGACATATTTTGGTTTAGTACAAATAATATCTATGAATAACTTGGGTTGGACAGAATCATGATACCAGCAGCAGTTTCGTTTTACTTTTACAAGGTTAGAAAAAACAATTGTTGAGTCAACACTGTGTGTTATTTATAAATTCGATTTCTTGTTCCAGCTTTCAGTCACGTTTCGTAAAAAGTAGTCTGGATTATCCCGGCCTGTCAATCAGACGGAGAATGGTCGGTAGGCTGGTGAAGTGAGACTAGTTTCAAAACAAGGGCACGTAACCTATTTTTTACTCGAAAGTGTCTGGATGTTATGGACGACGCTCCGAACCATTTTTCAGTGTATTATTTATGATGTTTAAATGGTCATAGCTTATTAAGTTTAACATGACCGTTTATTTAGTGACTATAAATGTGTGAAATAGTTTTAAGACATGTTATATATATAAATATTGTGGTGTAATTGTTTAGCTATTTGGAGATATTTATATATGGTGGGGCACCCTACAAAACATTTTTTTCGTGTATTGGAAAAATAAATAAAGGCTTTTGAAGTATTTGTAGGTAAAAAATATTTCCTATTTAGTGTAAATGGGTATTAAAATGAGTAAAAGGCATAAAATTCTGTTCGAACCAGTTACGTCTTATGTGAACAATGCACGCGCCATGAGCCCATGATTGACGCCGCGTGATGTGATTGCATGTATTGAAGGCAGTAATCGTTTACAGAGATATTAGAAGACTTTCGTAATCCTCTGTGAAACAAAAAGGGGATTGGGGAACTGGTGGTCTTGACTTCCGGTTAATGAAGTGAAATGGGGTTGTCTCCACCTAGTCTCTATCATCCAAAAAAATATTCTAAATATTAGTCTGAATGCGTTACATTTGAGAAAAATCGGTCATTAACTAGATCATCCAGTCTTTTACAGTATCACAAACAGCGTCTAAGGGAGGTAACTCGTCCTAAAACAAGATGATGAAGTCCGTAAAATTAATTTAAGAACGCCATTTCAAATGATCTATTCGTTTGCATGCCAGTTTATTATCCGATACTCTTAATATTTTTTTATTGTAAAATGTTTCTTTTCATGGACCTTATCTATGTTTTTTTTAAAATTTAATTTTAATTCGTCGTCACGATTCATGTTTGTTTATATTGCGCGTACTCGATTCACAGTTCCGGAATTGAATTCCAAAACTGGTGTCAATCGAGTGAAAAGGAGAATTTCGGAGTACAACGCATGTGTCGGCTGTATAATAAATATCTCAACCAATCATGACAGCTGAAACATATTTTTTACCTAGGAATACGTCACGATTCTACTCACTCCACCTCAGCTGCCGGGACTGGCAGAACTGTGACAGGACTGAATTCCGCGTCACTCGATTGTAATTCTGTCGATTCGGGACGTTCTGGACTGTGAATCGAGCATCCCCATATTAATGCAAGAATTATGGGAAGGGGCAGAAGATACTGGATAATCAACCACATTCACGTTAAAAACCAAACTCCCAGTTACGCATGGGCAATGGACTTCAAGTATTAACAATGGTCCCAGACCCTCCTTACACCAGGAATACAAATCGGGAGAGTTCCAACAAAAAGTTTGCAATTAATCGATTTAGGACGAGATGAAAATTACGTAAATTGTCAAGTAAATGCTATATTTATACTAATAATTATGACGTTGACATAAAATTTAATATTGGCGAAAACACCCGATGCCTTCATTCTATGCAAAGAATATGCTATTGTTAAATTTTAATTTAAACCTAAATGCAGAAAACATAATGGACAAGGGAATATACAGAATTTTGGAAAGTTATCTCCCTTTCTGTCAAATATCTGCAATTGATAGCAACATTTCAGGTGTTGACTGGTGATGTTGTATGACGCACAAGACCAAGTGTGACGTGAGCAGACAAATCCAACATTTATATCGTTAATGGGTTGTTTACCCAGAAATTATGGATGGGCACGGCGATCGAAACCACAGCCGCAAGCCAGAGGTGATCGTCTATGAAGTAATGGAGACCAGACTTTGTCCGTAGTTTTGTAAATCGCATTGAAACCACGTGATTTATTCCACTAAAACGTAAACCCACCCTTTCAATTAGACCCTGCATTAATTTTACTACAAGCAAATCTCTAGTTCAGATATTTAAAGCAGCTAAATCGCTAACAATTGGGACCTAAAAATCGACACAAATGGGTCACAACGCATATATTAATGTAATATGAATGTATATAAACTGATGTACATTCAATCATTTCCGTCTTTACTCTAATTTCAAAAAAGCTATGTTCGGCGAAATACGCCATAAGTCTCAATCGAACGTCAATATCTAGCGTCTGGTTATTCCAGTCTACATAGTTTATTGCCTATGCTCTCCAGTTAAGATTATCCGTCACCGTGTCTGTCAAGTCCCTTATTGAAAATGGGGCTGAAACGCATTATGGTACACGATTCGTGTACCAATAGTATTTTTTTTTTTATTTTGTCTTAAAAATTGGATATCAGAAGCTCAACAACATCAATGTTGATTTAAATTGACAAATAATTCGTGTTTTCATTGGCGAAAATTTTGGATGATATTGAGTTAGAGACTTAGCTACTTTAAGGCCGAATTACAAACATGTAAACTGAAACCGTATAATTGCGTAACTTGCTAACAAATATAAATTTAAGACAAGAATTATTTAATGAAGTAAATCAATTATTCACTTTAAATGTCATCAAAATTCGTCGTTGTCATCATCATTGTCACTACATGTATAACCATCAAATTCGGTTTCTTTAGCAGTCTTTTTGTTTCATTTTCACATTTACTACATTTACGCAGATTAGATATGTACATGTACAAGACAACCCCGGTGCGGTATTCTCCTGTCAGTGGTACTCGATGGGAGTTGGTTAGACGGACGATGCCCAGTTTAAACAATTTTTGATTCAACAACAGGTAATAGGCTACATGGGTGTAGGGGGCTAATCTCAGTTGGGGTGGGGTGGGGACTGAGCCTATTTGCCTGAAAAATTTGTCACCCAAATTTTCTGAATGAATCAATCATCAACTAAAACGAATATTCCACAAAGCTGTGAAGGTTGCTTATTTCGAATTAATTACACAGCTATACATTTATATTTCCATGAGATATGGTTGCGTTCTCCATTCTCTGAAGATTGTGTCCGAAAAACTGAAATACATTGCCCGAAAAATGGACGGTTCAACGAATCTGGTAGGGCGGGTGGGTGCGCATGTAAGCTCTCCCAAAACAGTGTTTGTAATGATATATATGTAAGTGTTTAATTCAGATTAGATTTGGGGCTTAATTCCTAACAATTACATGAATTGAAAAAAAAAACCCCAGCTATATGTAATTTTCTCATTAAAATAGATATTGTCGTTGGCGGCCCGATAATCTCGTCATTATGGACGCCCCTCGGGGATGAGCTCCCCACCAATAATGCCGTTTCTGATGCCCCATTAACCAATTCGTGGGCGTCCAACCAATCTTACTCGGCATTATATATTATGTGCGGCCCCCAATCATATATTGTCATTATAAGGCGACCTTCCAATCATGTCATTATGGGCGACCCTCGGGATAAAGCGCCCGACAGATCGAGCCGTTTTGGGCGCGCCATCAATCAAGTTAAGGGGAGAGTCATATATTACGACATAATTGTCGAGGTGCCCATAAAGCCGAGTGACATTGGTTGGGAACCCCATCTCGCCGTGGGCGCCCAACCAGTGTCACTCGTCTTTATGTTACGCCCATACTGATATGGGCACGTTGGTCATTCATTCGTAATGCGACCAATGGAAAAGAAGGCACCAATTCGGTTAGCCGATTTTCCTTAAAGGGCCTCTTACCCCCCCCCCCCCCCACCCCACCCGCTAGCTACGGGCCTGACCAGTGGCAATAGTCACTTATTTCCGCATGTTAGAGTGTTAGACAATCGAGTCTACGATGACGTTTAAAAAGTTCCCACGTCACTTAAAGAGGGTCACATAGATAATTTTAAAACGTCATCGTAGACTCGATTGTCTACCTGGCGCAAATTTAAAATTGTTTGATCCCTGCCCACCCTACCCCCTACCCCACCCTTCACATACCCACACGTAAATTCGGCGCCTTCCCTTCAGTACCCTAACATTGGTCTGCCTACTCTCCCCCGGAGACCTTTGGCTGAGACATGTTATTGGATATGATACCTAGACGATCTTTGACCAAAACAATGTAGCCTATGTGTTGCAGGGATGGTGTCACACGTCGGATTTGGTAAGCAGGGATTTAGCTACAATGTTCGACCGACTATGCTACAGGGCGTTCGACATGTGTTCTAAAATTTTAGGTCTAGTAGGGGCTCTAATTCCAGCTGATTTGAGGGCGATTCTTGTCACTTGAACAGAGTGGTGTTGGCCGAGCGAATTCCGAGGAACAATGTCTAGTCCTTGAGTTGTGAGGAAAGTCGTAGGCCCTGTGTATACATTTGGAATTCGACATAACAGTAGGCTGTCCTGGCAAAAATTCCCAAACCAAAGCACACTTAATTGCGCATTCATTAGCAGATAAGTAGAAAGGTAAACCCCATTTCATAGATGTGGGGGAGGGGGATAGCCTAATGGTCTAGAGTGTCGCGCTTCGACTTCTAGCTGGCCGGTCACCTCTGGCTTGCGGCTTTGGTTTCGATCCCTGGTGTGAGCGTATGTGGCATAGAGATAGGGGCGCCTTCTCCACCTCAGGGGTTTCCTCCGGGCACTCCGGTTTCCTCCCACTGCTAAAGACCCCTACGCGCAAGCGAATTATTCAAATAAAATTGAAACCATATGTTAGTCCCAAAATGACCTAGTTTGTGTCGAGTGGACGTTAAACCCCATTTCTCTCTCTCTCTCTCTCTCTCTCTCATTTCATAGATGTAAGCAGAATATAAATGTTTAGATTTCAATAAAAAATGAAAGACACAAAATTGGAATCTAATTTTAATGGGGTTGGAATCTCTCCCCAACCATATGTAAATGTCCACGATCGCTCCGGTCTTTATTTACTCTATACCCAATACACACACCTCTGTCGGCAAAAACAAAAAAATCCATGGAAAAGTAGCAGGATGAAATGATTGAAGAGCCCGATCGGTGCAGAGCAGCAGGCCGTAATAACTCCATTTCATTTCTTTATTCGAAATAAATCAGCTCCAATGCTTTCGATGTGTCACTCACTGCCATTATGACATCTCGCGCCAAGTTCACAAACCATTCTCAGACTTAACTTAATAATTTACTCTAAATTGTTTGCCTAATTTGAACTAACATATAACCGTTTATAAAACGTTTGTTTTAATGTGACAAATACATCAATAGGAAACTATGTGCAAAGTTTTATAGTTCTAGATCAAACGTTTTTCTCATAAACAGTGATGGAAAGTTGAGTAAATTCTTAACTAAAAGTCTGAGAATGCTTTGTGAACTCGGGGCCGGTATAAACTTAAGGAGAGACATGCTAATAATACAACCATAAAACTTAAACAAGACCTGTCACTACTAGACGGAGTCGGACCGATTATCGTAATATTTCGTGCTTGATATGTCAACAAGCAATCTGTATTACTGGTGAATCCTATTTTGACAGAAATCGTGCTACCAGAAGAAATTAGACTTCTGTGGTCGTTTTGCAGAGCGTGCTGGAACAAATCAAAAAGACGTCGAAGAGTTTCGGAATCCGAAGATGCTCTGTCCCATTTGTTAAACAGCATTTTGATATATAGTTCATACTTCTCCGTGTTTCTCGATGTTGTTCCTAATGTCATACGTGGAAACTCGCCTTGGACAGTTTGAAGTATCCTCGCCAGCATCCGATCGATCATGGCATCAGCCTTGGCATTAACACAAGGTTGGTCTGTGCACGTTGCATCAACTTGATGGTGTCCATTCCATGTGATGAATGCCTTTGCGCATGCCGGGATGTTCGCAAAAGAGCAGGTATCATTAACTGGTTGAAAAGAGGTACGACACGTGTCGACTTTACAGTCCGGCATCTTAATATCCTTTTCACTGATATTGCATGTCATTGTTTTCCACAGAAAGGGAAGCCCTGATCGAAGAGTGGCGACCTTTTTATCGCTGTTTATCTGCCAGTTAATGGTCGTAGAGAGCCCTGGTCCCTGTGTGACTTGTGCGAAGTCGGATATCGCGGCTCCATTACAAACATATAGTGATGATTTCACGTGACATGCTGCACAATATCTATTATGGTACAGAGTTCTCTTCCCATCTTCAATGACTAAAACTGGTGATCTGCTAGCTAGGCATTTATCTTTAAGCTGTAGCTCATTTCCGTCTGAACAATTGCTAATTAACATCTTAGAACAGACGTGAAGATTTGGAAAGGGAGGAGGAGTCCATTTGAAAATTCCGTGGGTCGATATTAACCTTATGTTTGTTTTTTCAAAGAACGAACGATCGGTATCTCTTCCAAATTCAACACGGAGGTGTAAGTTCCATGATTGTGCTTCGGTCACTACAAAGCCATTGCAGAGAAGGCAATGGATATTTTTAAAGTGGTAATTACTAATTGACACTGGTTCAATATTATCACCGAGACATTTGGACAGAGTATGTGCACTGGAGTTCTGGGAACAGCTAGAAATTAAGATATAACCTGGTGAATTGTCGATACAATCAACCGTCACACCCAACAAGCCTGACAGTCTTTCCTTAGCGTCAAACCACACACCAGGACACTCGCTACGAAAATCGACACAGCAAGTCCCATACAGCTCACAGTGTAGCTCACACGAACATCTCGTGATAGCTTCCATTCCACATCTGTCCCTACAAGACATGACGTCATTCAAACAGAAGAACTCATCTTTTAATTCCTTTTTGCATTGATTTTTCAACATCCAATGTACGTATTTAGAGTCACAGTCAAACCTTGGCTGTGTCTTGCTTAATGATGTATTGGTGAGGGAAGTAAGCGGAGCATTTAGACCGGCCGTGGTGTTTACGTGTTCGGTGTTAGAGGCTCGGTTTTTTGGCCTTTTCTTGTACACACCTTCCTCTCTGATCACCGATGGCAATGTAGCGATTTCCTTATAGTTGGTCTTTGGTGTAGTTTCCCCCTGCTGTCCAATGGTTGAAGTCAGAGATAGTGTATTAGTTCTATCCAGTTCTCTTGGTTGCAAAATAAAACTTCGTGTTTCATCAGCATTACTAATGGTCAAGGAAGGCGTTACCAAATATCCATAACGTGAAGTAGTCATCGAGGAGAGCTCTGCGTTAGGTACTGTCGAGGAAAGCGTTGCCAAATCTAAAGTAGTTACCGGGTATAACTCTTCAAAATTTGTGTCCTCCGCACTTGTCATCAATGTTTCGTATTTCTTCAATGGCGTGAATTCTGAGTTTTGAATTTCCAAGCGTTGAGTTGTCAAATACATGTAAATACCTGTCATACTGGTCATCAATGGCGATGTTGTAATTGCTTCATAGTTGCTTTCCCTTGGTGAATCATCCCACTCCTGAAATACTTGACCCAATGATAACGTTCCTTGCCATATAAACACAAACACAGCCCAGTCAAAACAAACGTGCATCTTCAACTAATTAAACCCTCAAAATCAGATTTGTTAAAATTCCACAAAGCTTCGACCAAAGTTTATCAAACGTTTTGTTGAATAAATGTGGGCGGAAAGTGATGACACTGTAATGGCTACCTTTTGAGATTTAGCGTCTTTTGTATACCTTTTTGTAAAATCCCGAATCACAAGCCATTTTTATAACAATTGAACGACCCAGGTATATGTAGATATGCCTATATTATACACTACCGTTCGTCTGATATCTGCATGTATTGTGTCTCTGTTTCGGGTCGATGCTAATGCCCATAACAAATGTACCATTATAATGAAAGGCGGTGTTAGATTGTCTACTAATGGAAATGGTTACATGCCTTAACCACTTATATATGATTAGGCGTGTCTAATATTACTTGACACATGGTCGTGTTGAAAAATAAAATTAATTAGATTAGTTTGTAAAGATGGATTATGTAAGATTTATATAAAATGCTATCAGTTTGAGCAACAGTAGTTCTCAAATAGATCATGAAAAATGACAATTTGAATCAAATGACTGTATTCTGAACAAAGATTGAACTGTTGTGTTGTGAATGCGCTTAGAAAGACTCATGTGTAATGAAGCGCTGTATAAATCGAACAGTAATAATAATAATAATAATGATAATAATGTTGGAAGTTTGGAGAGGAATTGGGTAGCCTCGATTTACATTTCTACTATTGTTCCAATAATAAACAAAGTATGGATTATCTATTTAAAAATGCATTAATCAAATGGCGGTGTTGTTTTAATCCATGTTCGGGGTTGTCATGGGAATAAATGTCGTAATTAATAATTTATATAACATTTGAGGCCATTTAAATATAAAGCGATAATATTAAAGTTGGGTTCCCAGATAAGTATTTATCGGGTGGTTATTGCCTATAAAAGTATGACAATTTTGGTATATATATGGAAAGAAGAGATACCCAATCTTGCTCGAAAAATACTGGATTCCCTGAAAAACACTCATGGAGCGTAAACAGGACAAAAATGTAGGGGGTTCCCTTAATATACTATTCAAAAAAAGTAGGGGATATTTGATTTTGGGGGCATAATACTAAAATATGCAAATGACTACGAAAAAAGTCTTTATAGAACCTAACAGAAGAAACATTTCCAGTTACATGTGACGCCCAAACGCACCAATAGCTACCGCATGGAATGCAGGTGATGCTTGGGATCATCATGAGGGTCCAACCCAAGATTTGCACGACTCTGACTTTGAATGTTACAGTCATTGTGGCATTGAATTCCAGGGTGGAAACATCAGTTTAATTGTTTTAGTGACCAGAAAACAAATTTTTATATGTGTCGGCTTACCCAAAATGAAAGGTTACGTGCCCTTGGCATGCTACAGATCGGCACAACACAGGCGGTTGTGGCGCGGACGATGAATGTTTCTCAGTCTGTCATAAGCAGGCTATGGTCCAGATACCGTGATACACAATCTGTACAGGACAGACCACGCTCAGGTCGACCAAGGGCGACAACTCAAGCCCAGGATCGATTTATCCGTACCTTAGCCTTGAGAAATCGTGTCATCACAGCAAATCAGATCAGCGCTCGTCTTCAAACAGACACCGGTGTGTGAGTGAGTGGCCAGACGATTCGGAATCGACTGCATAGGGGTCACCTTCGCGCCTGACGTCCTCGCGTGATCCCTTGTTTGAGAGATCATCACATTCAGGCAAGACGTCGTTGGTGTAGGGATCGTCAACACTGGGATAATCGACGCTGGAGCAATGTGATGTTTTCAGATGAGTCAAGTTTCACTGTTGATTTTTTGGACAGACGTAGGAGGGTGTGGCGTCGTCGAAACGAGCGCTTCCAAGACGTTAACGTCATCAGACATGATCGATTTGGGGGTGGTTCTGTTATGGTATGGGGAGGCATCACTGTTGCTGGAAGAACGGCTTTACATGTTGTTGCAGGGCGTGTTACAGGCCAGTACTACCGGGACAACATCTTGGCAGTCCATGTTGTGCCGTTCGCACGATGTCATGGCCGCCGTTTCATCTTCCAGGATGACAACACAAGATGTCACAGGGCCAGGATCGTTACAGGTTACCTCCAACAACAGAACATCACCACATTACCTTGGCCAGCACTGAGTCCCGACCTTTCCCCCATCGAACATGTCTGGGACATGCTTGGACAGAGGTTACGTCAACGTCAACAACGTCCTGCCAATGTCCAAGAACTTGCTGCTGCGTTGCAACAGGAATGGGACAATCTGGACCAAAATGACCTTAGGCGTCTCATTAGGAGTATGCCACGTCGGATCAATGCTTGTTTGGCAAACAGAGGAGGATTTACCCGTTACTGACTTTGTTGTGATGCTGTGGTAACTTTGCTGTTTGACCCCGGGTATCATTTTACCCTTATAATGGTCAGTCTGTGCCTTACTTAGTCTAACGATCATTTGGAATAAATCGATGAATGTGAACTTCATTTCATTTTGTCATTTGTTTCTTCGTCAGTTTCATTAGGTGACTTTCATAACACTTTTAAACCAAATATCCCCTACTTTTTATACGCCCACATTTTCATGTGGACGTATATTGTCGTCGCCCCCGTCCGTCCGTCCGTCCGTCCGTCCACAATTGTTTGTGAACAGTCTACAGGTCACAATTCTTATCCGATTTTAATGAAACTTAAAATATAGGTTTATCACCCTAAGATCTCGGTTCCTTTCGATATTGGCATGTATCGGACTGTAACTTCATGGGTTATGGCCCCTGATTGTACGTTTTTTAGCTTGTGAACAGTGTAGAGGTCACAATTTTGAACCGATTTGGATGAAACTTGAAATGCATGTTTATAACCCATAGCCTTTCGATATTTGCGCCAATCGGATCGTAACTTCCTGAATTATGGCCCCTGATTGTCCGAAAAATCGCCCTTTTTAGCTTGTGGTCCCTCTGGAGGTCAAAATTGTTATCCGATTTAAAAAACCGTTTGATTATATCACCGTTCCATGGTTATGAAGGTTGAGTTCGAATTTCGTGAAAATTGGACCAAAATTGACTGACAAAATGGCCGCCGTTTGTACGCGAATAGTGTGAAAATATGTTATATCAAGGTTGTGGACCTTATAGAGGTCACAATTTTGAACCGATTTTGATGAAACTTGACAAGCATGTTTATAACCCATAGATCTTGGTTCCTTTCGATATTTGCGCCAATCGGATCGTAACTTCCTGAATTATGGCCCCTGATTGTCCGAAAAATCACCCTTTTTAGCTTGTGGTCCCTCTGGAGGTCAAAATTGTTATCCGATTTAAGAAACCGTTTGATTATATCACCGTTCCATGGTTATGAAGGTTGAGTTCGAATTTCGTGAAAATCGGACCAAAATTGACGGACAAAATGGCCGCCGTTTGTACGCGAATAGTGTGAAAATATGTTATATCAAGGTTGTGGACCTTATAGAGGTCACAATTTTGAACCGATTTTGATGAAACTTGACATGTATGTTTATAACCCAAAGATCTTGGTTCCTTTCAATATTTGCGCGCATCGGATCGTAACTTCCTGAATTATGTCCCCTGATTGTCCGAAAAATCGCCCTTTTTAGCTTGTGGTCCCTCTGGAGGTCAAAATTGTTATCCGATTTAAAAAAGCGTTTGATTATATCACTGTTCCATGGTTATGAAGGTTGAGTTCGAATTTCGTGAAAATCGGACCAAAATTGAAAGACAAAATGGCCGCCGTTTGTACGCGAATGGTGTGAAAATATGTAATATCAAGGTTGTGGACCTTATAGAGGTCACAGTTATGAACCGATTTTTATGAAACTTGACATGTATGTTTATAACTCAAAGATCTTGGTTCCTTTCGATATTTGCGCCCATCGGATCGTAACTTCCTGAATTATGGCCCCTGATTGTCCAAAAAATCGCCCTTTTTAGCTTGTGGTCCCTCTGGAGGTCAAAATTGTTATCCGATTTAGAAAACCGTTTGATTATATCACCATTCCATGGTTATGAAGGTTGAGTTCGAATTTCGTGAAAATCGGACCAAAATTGACGGACAAAATGGCCGCCGTTTGTACGCGAATTATGTGAAAATATGTTATATCAAGGTTGTGGACCTTATGGAGGTCACAATTTTGAACCGATTTTGATTAAAATTGACATGTATGTTTATAACCCAAAGATCTTGGTTCCTTTCGATATTTGGACCATCGGACCGTAACTTCCTGAATTATGGCCCCTGATTGTCCGTAAAATCGCCCTTTTTAGCTTGTGGTTCCTCTGGAGGTCAAAATTGTTATCTGATTTAAAAAAACATTTGATTATATCACCGTTCCATAGTTATGAAGGTTGAGTTCGAATTTTGTGAAAATCGGACCAAAATTGACGGACAAAATGGCCGCCGTTTGTACGCGAATGGTGTGAAAATATGTTATATCAAGGTTGTGGACCTTATAGAGGTCACAATTTTGAACCGATTTTGATGAAACGTGACATGCATGTTTATAACCCAAAGATCTTGGTTCCTTTCGATATTTGCGCCCATCGAATCATAACTTCCTGAATTATGTCCCCTGATTGTCCGAAAAATCGTTTTTGTTAGCTTGTGGTCCCTCTGGAGGTCAAAATTATTATCCGATTTAAAAAACCATTTAATTATATCACAGTTTCATGGTAATGAAGAGAGAATTTGAATTTTGTGAAAATAGGACCAGAGTTGACGGATAAAATGGCCGCCGTCTGTACGCGAATTGTGTAAAAATATGTTATATCAAGGTTGTGGACCCTATAGAGGTCACAATTTTGAACTGATTTTGATGAAACTTGAAATACATGTTTATAACCTAATGATCTTGGTTCCATTGCATATTTGCCCATATCGGATCGTAACTTCCTGAATCATGGCCCCTGATTGTACGAAAAATCACCCTTTTTAGCTTGTGGTCCTTCTGAAGGTCACAATTATTATCTGATTTAAAAAAACGTTTGATTATATCACAGTTACACCGTAGTTATGGGTGAATTTGAATTATGATTTTCTGATGATTACTTAAAATGCAACAACTCTTGTTGACTGCCCGGACGATTTGGCTGCTGTGTGGGCGTATGTTTCGTTGCCTGGCAACCTATTTTTCTCTTTTAAGCCCTTTTTTGAAAAATTCACTGCCTAAGAAAATAATTGACAGCATGTGGCTTATTGATGGAATTGAATTGAATTGAAATGGGATTTAACGTCCTACTCTTATGCACCTAACCTGGGCTAATGGAAGACGGGCATACGCCATACAGTGTGCTATGAGGGTAATTTTGCCCGGGCAGCGGCGCTACGGCCTACTCTTATATCGAATTCCAACTGCCAAGGGATCTTTTACGTGCACTCCAATGTGTACACGGGACCTCGGTTTTTCGTCCCATCCGAACGACTAGGCAGCTGTCCTTGTCAGGCCCTCCTTCTGTATCACTGACAAGGGGAAATCACGCCGGAAAATCGAGATGAACTTTCTCGGCCAATGCAGGGATCGAACACCCGACCTCCAGGCTAGTGAACCAGCGCCTTATCCACTTAGCCACGGTGATTCCCGGCTTATTGATGGAGAAATGGGTCTAAGAAGTTATCTCACTTCTGTATAGTGTTGGGTTGTATAGTGTTATTTATAAAGGATATATCCATGGTGGTTCAATGTGCCCCGGTCTCCCCTACCTAATAAAAACATGGTAATGCACAGACTTTTTTCTGTTTTTCTTTCGCGTTCTCTTATCTAGTGGCAGTCAATTCTTTTTATGAAATGTAAGATATTCTCTCACAGTGTCACACAGCAACTTTAGGTCTTCCAGGGAATTATTAGTGAGCAGATATTCGCCCATGTATCTGTTATCACTAGTCACTTCAGTTAGTTATACAGAGGAATAACTCGTGTTTTCCTTTGTCGTTCGTCACTTCCGATTCATGAATCCTTTATTACTCCTCTATGGTAGCGATGATCTATGTGTTAATATTATATTTGGAAGGTGTTTAATCAGTTCTATCACATATGTGATAATGACTGGCACCAATATTGTCCTTTAATAGTGGATCAATTTGACTGAAATTTTCAGCAAATTGCCTTTACAGTAGCTAGTTTTTTAATTATTGTAGTGAAAACTGCAGACTCGATATTTAATCTCCCATAATGTATCTTTAAGGTCATGAGACAAAAAAGCCTATAGATTTTCAGCGTGTTCCGATAATTACTGCCAGAGAAGTTGAGCAGATAAGAGCAATTTTTGGGAATAATCGTGCAAATGATGACACAAGCATCAAATTTGGCACAATTGTTCTCCAAGGGATTGGCTGATTAAAAATGTAAGATGGTGGCCATTTTTCAAGATGGCCGCCAAAACGGCCACCCGAAGTTGATGTTTTGCTTAGAAATATTTGTAGGTGTCCGATTTGTGTGTGGGGGGGGGGGGGTTGGGATGGCCTAGTGGTCTAGAGTGCCGCGCTTCGACCTCTGGCTGGCCGGTCACCTCTGGCTTGTGACTGTGGTTTCGATCCCTGGTATGAGCTTATGTGGCATGGAGATAGGGGTGCCTTCTCAACCTCGTGGGTTTCCTCTGTGCATTCCGGTTTCCTCCCACTGCTAAAGAACCCTACGCACATGTGAATTATTAAAATAAAATTGAAACCATATGTTAGTCCCAAAATGACCTAGTTTGTGTTGAGTGGACGTTAAATCCCATTTCTCTCTCTCCGATTTGTGTGATCGACTTAAGGGGTGAATCCTATGTTTTAAATCCTGCTGAACTACATTTTCCTGTTCAAAATGCACTCAGAGACACATTTTCACAGGAAAAGCGCCAGACTTGTCAACCTCTCAGAGCTGAAAAGCAGTAGGCTTGTGTAAAAAATGCAGTAGAAACCATGATTTGGCAATAGATTTCCATAAACGCTTAAATTCTCACTTCCAAGGTTAATTAACTTTGAATTAATACATTGAACTGTAGACCAAACAATACAAAAATTGCATTAAATGAATAAAATACACAAACCACCACATATCAAAAATTATGTAATTAAACCAAAATTGAATATGTAGCCTACAGAAAGAAATAATTTATAACGTAAAAAACAATTAAAATTATCAGTCCAGTATTAGTAGTAGGCCTACTGGCAGTACCATTTTTCGTTTGTTTTAATTTAGCATGATTTTAAAAATATATCTCCTTGTGACGTGTATTTCCCATTCCGAGAGTTTTTGTCAATATTGTTTCATGTAGGATAATTGGACCGTGCTTATTATATAGTTTCTATAGTATTTCTGCATTAGAATAGAGATGAGAGGCGTAAAAAATTAGTTTTGCATAACGATAAATATTGGCATCGATTTAATCATGCCGCATGTCGTGGCGATTATCTTCTCACATGACAAGACAATGACTGTCAATGTACGTGCGGGATGTTTTTCTCACGTGATTCCGTAAATCTGCTTTCACATTTATTCGAGAAAGCATTCCATGTAAGTCAGAATCGGCGAGATGTATTCCCATCTTGAAAATGAAGTTCCAGGTGGTGTTGCATTAGAAGTATTGTATTACAGACATTTTGCAATCTTCAATAATTTGGTATACCGTTGGGAAAAAATAGAGTAATCAGTGAAGCGTGTGTAGAGAATAACGCCGGATGTGTATAGCTGACTGACAAGAAACAAACTGGAAGTGAGATCAGTTAACTTACCCAGGTCATAAGCCTCGAAACAAGTATGGCGGCTTGGGGGCGTTAACTTTTTTTTTATTAAATTATTTCTGTATTTTTGTAACCAGAGTTCAGCTTTAAGGATGAAATGAAGAAGACTATATATTGTTTTTTTTTTAGCTATTTCCGGTAATTACTTCCAGAGTAATTTATGGCCCTTGGTCACTTCAAAAATTTTATGGACTTTAAATTTATACACAGTGTTAAAGGTCATGAGATGAAGACGCCTATGGATTTTCAGTGTTTTCCAATAATTACCTGCCAGAGTTATGGCCTAGATGATTTTGAAAATCTTGTGGACAGAGTTTAAGGTCTTGAGACAAACAAGTATATTGATTTTCAATGAATTTTGATAAGATTTTAAAAAAACGTTTGATTATATCACCGTTACACCTTAAGGAAGGTTTGAGTTCGAATTTCGGGAAAATCGGACTAAAATTGCCATACAAAATGGCCGCCGTTTGTACGCGAATACTGTTAAAAAATGGTATATCATGGTTGCGGACCCTGTAGAGGTCACAATTTTAATTCGATTTTGATGAAACTTGACATGTATGTTTATAACCCAAAGATCTTGGTTCCTTTCGTTATTTGCGCATATCGGATCGTAACTTAATGAATTATGGCCCCTGATTGTCCGAAAAATCGCCTATGGTCCCTCCCCTCTGGAGGTCACAATTATTATCCGATTTAAAAAAACGTTTGACTCTATCACCGTTACACCCTACGGAAGGTTGAGTTCGAATTTCGAGAAAATCGGACCATAGTGTAAAAATATTGTATATCATGGTTGTGGACTCTCTACAGGTCACAATTCTTATCCGATTTTGACGAAAAGTCACATATCTAGGTTGTGTACCGTCACACCATAATCATTGTCAGCTTCAAATTTCATGAATATCAGACTGGAACTGACCAACAAAATGGCTGCTCCCAATACAGTATGAAATACAGGACTTAATGATGTAGGAAAAATCACTTTTGTATTGCTTGTTCTCTATCCGTCTCTTGAAAATGTGGGCGTATCCTGCCTGGCAGTGCCAGCCTATCTTTTTTAATAGTATAGTCAACACGACGAATAAGGGTACCTGCACGCTTGGCGTTGAAGGCTGCACGCGAACTTGAGTGATTTGTGTACATGTTGAAAAACTTTATGAAGAGTTAGACATACAACAATTTCTGGGGTAAAAATCACGGAAAAAGACGCGGGCAGTGGATAAAATCCGAGAATTTAATTAAGATTCGATATTTGTAGTAAATAGTCAGTGCTTACAGAAAACATCGTCTTGTGTATGCAATGCATTCTCCCCTGTCCTCTGCCGCCGTTGCCATTGGTTACGAAGAAGGTCATCGCCTGACGCAAACATGGCTTCTTTTGATAGATTTTTATAGCAGGCTATACTTGACAATTACAATGTTTTGAGAACTATTTGAAGCAAAATTATGATAAAATAATTAGTTTGAATATGTTTTTAATTCTAATATATCATCAAATCACCCAGTTTGTATCCGGGAAACCAACTTTAAGTCTCAATTATCAATTTTTTAGTTAAATTATTAACCGGCAATCCCATTCAAATCCGTTTAAAATCTCGCAGTTCGATGCTCTAGAGAGTTGTTTGTGTGCTTGGCATGTTGATAAATGTCTAATTGATAATATATGTGACATTTGAAGCTAAAGGGAGAGGAGGGGGGGGGGGGGGGTAACGTCCACTCGACACAAACTAGGTGAACTTGGGAATAATAATTTTATTTCAACAATTTGCTTGCGCGTAGGTGTCTTAGCAATGGAGGAAACTTGAGGAATCGGGGGAAAACTCACGAGGCTGGACAGGCGACCCTACTCCTTGCCACGTACAACCGGGGAATCTAAACCACACCAGTTGACCCAATGACAGACCTTATGTTTGAAGCTAAAGGAAGATATGCGCACAAATAAGTAAATATAATTCTTTGGTACAGATATGATTGTACTGAAACTGATTACGTTATAGGGGGGGGGGGGATTATGGCGGTATTTTAGATTCAAAATTCTAACATGCTATCGTCTAATTTCTTACTTGGATGGCCGAATGGTTAGCGTGCGAGCGCTGTATCATACGGCCTGCCATTGAGTCAGCTGGCGTGGTTTCAAATCTCCGGTTGTACGTGGCAAGGAGTTGGGTCGCCTGTCCAACCTCGTGGGTTTTCGCCGGGTACTCCGGTCCCTCCTACGCGCAAGCAAATTATTGAAATAAAATTAAACCATATGTTAGTCACGAAATGACCTACTTTGTGTCGTGTGGACGTTAAACCCCATCTCTCTCTCTCGTCCAAAAAGTAGTTCATTTTTAATTGACCAATCACATTCATGTAAGGAGATATCGCTCGGTTGATTAAGAAAGTTATCACACAAGCTATATCTACTGTAGAATGTGTTTTCGGGTTATAAATCCAGTCATGAAATTAAATGCAGTAAACTGATCTTTAATGCGAAAAAGTCGTGAGAAAAGTATTGGATTTATGATTTATTTTTTTGTATGAGTATCCATTATTGTCTCCGCCTTTCGAAGAATCCATAGGACTATTAAAGTTAGTCCGTTCGGCCGTCTGTCTACCCGCCTGTCTCTCCGTCCGTTCGGCCGTCTTTCTACCCGCCTGCCCGTTCGGCCGTCTGTCTACCCGCCTGTCTCTCCGTCCGTTCGGCTGTCTTTCTACCCGCCTGTCTCTCCGTCCGTTCGGCCGTCTTTCTACCCGCCTGTCTATCCGTCCGTTCGGCCGCCTTTCTACCCGCCTGTCTCCCCGTCCGTTCGGACGTCTGTCTGTCCGGCACACCATTTGGGACACAATAAATAAAGCTGGGATGTTCACACCTGGGGTAGGTGTTTATTAGGTGAATGCGTTGATGGAGTTTTGACGGTTGTACGTGACAAGGAGTAGGGTCGCCTGTCCAACCTCGTGGGTTTTCTCCGGATCCTCTGGGTCCTCCGGTTTCCTCCCACTGCTAAAGACCCCTACGCGCAAGAGAATAATTGAAATGAAATTAAACCAAATGTTTGTCCCGAAATGACCTAGTTTGTGTCGAGTGGACGTTAAACCCCATTTCTCTCTCTCTGATGGAGTTTGAAGTGTAAGCAGAGATAAACATTTTCTGCTTAGGGTAAACAGAGATAAGCATTTTCTGCTTAGGGTTAACAAAGATAAGTAATTTGATTTGTTGAAACTTGGGAGCAGGACAAGTTTCATTGTAATTAAGTGAGAGTGACGTAACTTGGTATACTTGGTATATAGTTTCATAACGTCAATACCTTGACTAAGTTCGATAATGAGCATTTTTGGCATAGTCAAAGTAGAGACTTCAGTCTGATTGGTCGAGACACAATAAATCTCCATCTAATTGAGATAAGACTCTTCAAACGTGGTGTAGGTGTCTATTACGTGCCTGCCTTGCCAATGTTCGATCCTGTACATTTCCACTAATGCTAAGCAATTTGATTGGTTGAGACTTTGGAACGTGATGACTTTGGTTTTAATTGGTGAGAGCGACGAAACTGCGAGTATAGATTGGTTGATACTTTGGGTTAGACATCTTTGATTCAAACTGATGGGGATTTGTGAAATGTTAGTGTATAGTTCCACTACCAGTGTGATAGTGAACATTTTATGCTTAGACAAAGTATAGATAATCAGTTTGATTGCCCGATACACTTGAAAAAGATAAATCTTCAATTAATTTATGTGTGTCATCTGTTTATGTGTGGATTTCAGCGGGGAACATCAGCCTCATTGTCGGCTTGTTTTTAAACAAATATTTAATCTGTCACGAGCACGTGGCAAGAGTCCTGTTGTTTTTTTATGGTTTGGTTGCCGTTGTAGAGGTCCAAGGGGAATGTGAAAGAACGAGGTGTTTCAACTGATTCATTTGATTGCTTGTCAGAGTATCTGTTATCTGTTATGGATTACTCGTGTTTTCCCGTTCTTCAAATCTTCATTACGGGTGTACCGTAGCAATGATCTCTGTGTGTTAAAATTATATCTGGAATGTGTTTAACCAGTTCTATCACATATGTGATAATGGCTGACACCAATATTGTCCTTAATCCCTGATTCTGTGGCTTAGTTAAGAGGCCGTGTTTTGTGTGTTTTCTTCTGAAGAAGAAAGTATAAAATGTGAAAAGTAGATAATATAAATGTTGTCCTTGAAAAAGATTTAATGTGGAAAAGTTTGATGTTTCTACAGATTAGATGCACGAAGTTATAGAATTTGCCATAAATTTACCGTACCCTTTAATGCAAGGTTCCAACTGTGGTGCTATACGTTTCGATGCGACTGACCTCTCTATATGGGGGTGGGTGATGGCCTAGTGGACTAGAGTGCCGCGCTTCGACCTCTAGCTGGCCGGTCACCTCTGGCTTGCAGCTGTGGTTTCGATCCCTGGTGTGAGCGTATGTGAGATAGGGTCGCCTCGTGGGTTTCCTCCGGGCACTCAGGTTTCCTCCCACTGCTAAAGACTCCTACGCGCAAGCGAATTATTGAAATAAAATTGAACCCATATGTTAGTCCCAAAATGACCTAGTTTGTGTCGAGTGGACGTTCAACGCAATTTCTCTCTCTCTCTCTCTCTCTCTCTGTCTCTCTCTCTCTCTCTCTCTCTCTCTCACCTCTATATATATGATAAGACCTGACAGGATCACCCAGTTACTCCACGATTAAACCCACCAGTTTAATCGTAGCTTGAATCGTGATTGCATTGGCCGAGAAAGTTGATCTCGATTTTCCGGCGTGATTTCTCCTTGTCAGTCATGCAGAACGGGGTGCCTGACAAGAACAGCTGTACACATTGGCGTGCACATAAAAGATCCCTTGGCAGTTCGAATTCGATATAAGAGTGGATATAAGTTCCGGAAGTTCGGAACCCACCTTCAATAGAAGGTTTGATCTCGCATTAACTACGTAGGCCTACATTTAATCAAGTCCTTCACGTCATACCCTGCATATCTCGCCACTAATTGGGTACAAGCTCAGCTTGTGAGCCTATCAGATTCATCGGTTGTCGTGAATACCAAGCTTCGCGCTTCTAGCTAAAATGTTTACATGTGACAATCGAGTTGCAAAGTTCAAAGATCGATCATTGTCAAGGTTTTCGGTTTTCCGTGGGTTTCTCAATTTAAAAAAAACTTTCGACGACTTTAAACTATGGAAGCCGCTATGTTTGTTTACAGTGTGTTATGTGCCACGACCTCTGATTTGACAATGCTAATTAGTCATGTGTTTACACAACGGGCGAAAAGTTCGGGAATTGCTAAGCATTGAAGCAACGGTTAGATCTTATAGAGTAATTTGAATGAAACTTTCAACTTATTCATTTTACATTATGTACTTTCGAACTATTATAGCAAGAATCTTCCGTAATGTATCTTTAAGGAACATGGTGGGAACCTTGCATTAGGTAAGATTTGTCTACAGGCACTTGAAGGGATTAAAATAAATCAAAATAAAAACTAGCCATAAAAGTTTTATTTTAATTTATTTTAAGTCAAGCAGTAGTAAGAAGTTTTATTTTAATTTATTTTAATCCCTTCAAGTGCCTGTGGATTTGTCGTATGTCCAGCACAGCCAAAACGAGCGTTAAACCCCATTTCATTTCATAGTTGTTTATATTTGCCAGCATTTGATAATTTGTATCTTTCAGAATCGTCTCGGAGTAAATGTACGCCCTTTTATATAGAAACGGTACAATGTGGATTACTGCGACCGGAATTTGTCAAGCAACTTGTGAATCATCCGGATGTCTTCATTCGGGATAAAGATGCGAGGGGCAGGGAGATAGTACGCCTAGCACCAGATTTAAAGACACCCTTGATACGCACGGAGAAAGTGAATGCCGTAATGGAAGAATTAAGAGCCAAAGATTTATTTTGTGCGTTGAGAGGATGGCGAAATGAAGTAAATATTTGTATACATTTTCGATTCGTGTGATATTCGAGTCGAAATTTTAATATTTCGTTTCGAATTTGTTAGAATTACGTTGTTAAAAGAAACAAACGCTGAAGACTGATCAAAAAATAGTTTATTTATTTTTTTCAACGTGGCGTGTGATATTTGATAGTATTTGATAGTATATTTAACATTTTAATCTGACTGTTAGACCATTTGTACCAAACTTAAACAACTCGATCATTTTCTATATTTGAAGAAGGGGGTTTGTCAGGCTCCAGTTGAGGAAATTTGACAGTTGACATTGTATGATGTCATTACCATCCCTAAATTACGTAGGCATGCGTACACATTGGGCTTTTTAGAAGATATAAATCCAATCTAACACCCCGTGTTTGACGTCGATTGTTAAAACGAATTAATAGGATCATGTTGTGATTGAATACCAATTCCATTCCACAATCTGGGGATACATGATAAAGCACACGACCGTGACACTTTTCTCATAAAGTGTTGTTTTACGAATTTATTTATTTATATAGCTGAACAGGGTGGGGTTTGGACCCTCTAGCCCCGTCTGGATACGCCCTTGGGTTTTGGAGGGTGAGTGCGTGTTTTACCTGTTATTTTTAGATAATATATATCCAGAATTTCAATCAACCTAACTTGTTTGTGTTTTGTTTTTTTTTAGAATTATGATGTAAAGACGAAATTCAGTGACCCACCATTGATGTCTATCGAGAGATCCGCTGCTGGTAACTCAATCCACTCTTTCTCTTAGATGTTGGAAGGTTATATGGGACGGGCAATCTGATTATAACACAGAACCTATTTCGTTTCGTTTTTGGGATCACGTGGCTAAGTGGGTAAGGCGCTGGCTCGATACCCTGGAGGTCAGGTGTTGGATCCCTGCATTGACCGATAAAGTTCATCTAGATTTTCCGGCGTGGGATTCCTCTTGTCAGTGATGCAGAACGGAGGGACTGACAAGGACAGCTGTCTAGTCGTTCGGATGGGACGATAAACCGAGGTCCCGTGTTCACACTGGCGTGCACGTTATAGATTCCTTGGCAGTTGGAATTCGATATAAGAGTAGTCCATAGCGCCGCTGCCCGGGCAAAATTTCCCTCATAGCACACTGTATGGCGTATGTCCCGTCTTCCATTTGCCCATGTTAGGTGCAGAGGAGTAGGACGTTAAACTCCATTTTATTTCATTTCATTTCGTTTCGTTTTTTATAGTTCAACATTTTGTTTTACCTGTCTTTACCACATGTAGTGTTGGTCATCGAAAGTATAAAAAACGAAACGAAATATAGATCTGTATTTTAATTAGATTGTGCCGTCCAGATGGTCAAGGGCATCACATTAAACCCAACCCGGGGCTTTGTGGTTGAGTGACATGATGCGTGCGATCTAGATCACAAGATCTTGCATTGAGTCAAGTCGTGTGGTTACAAACCCAACATGCAAAGGAGTGGACCTGCCTGTCAAACCTCGTGGGTTTTCTCCGGGTCCTCCAGTTTCCTCCCAATGCTAAAGACCCCTGCGCGCGAGCAAATTATTGAAATAATATTGACCTGGTGTATGTCGAATGGACGATACCCCCCCCCCCCCTTCTCTCTGAGGGTGTTACGTAAAATAAAATGACGAAGATGTCGATTTCAGACATACAGGCGGTGGGGATGAATAAATGTGTTCATACTTCAACGCTCGAGAAATTAAGAAAAGTTTCGCTACGTGTTGACTGGACGTTAAGGGAAATAACCACATCTGGATTAGAATAGCAACCTAGACAATTAAGGCTATTCTCAACAGTAATGGTGTTTTATTGTTTTTCCTGCATGGAATATTGAAAAATGCATGGAGATTTGTTTCGCAATATCGACCTCTTATCATGTCACACAATCGGTCAATACCCCCCCCCCCATAAAGAGAGAGAGAGAGAGAGAGGGAGAGAGAAATGGGGTTTAACGTCCACTCAACTAAAACTAGGTCATTTCGGGACTAACATATGGTTTAATTTGATTTCAATAATTCGCGTGTGCGTAGTTGTCTTTAGCAGTGGTAGGACACGGTGAAAACCCACGAGGTTGGACAAGCAACCCTACTCCTTGTCACGCACAACCGGGGATTTGAAACCACCACCCCAAATGAAATGGTCATGAATATCAAAAAGATAATTGTTTCATTATCATCTAATTAAAGATACATTATGGGAGATAAGATAAAATGGTTCGAACAACGGATAATGTAAATGGAATATGCTGAAAATTTTAGTTAAATTACTTCACTTGGAACCGAGATATTAGCTTTTGCATTTCAGGCTAGTCTCGGTCATCATTACTAAAGTCGGTACGATAAAAAAAAAACACAGTCTCGATTGTCAATTTCTCAAAAATATATATTCAAATCCGCTAGGCGCTTAATATCTCAGGCTAGCAATGGCATAGAGAGTTGATTATGGGCTTGATAAGTTAATGTCTAATTAATAATTTAGATAATATTTCAGGCCTGAAAGAAAGACCTGCAATAGACAGATTTAACTCTTGCATAAAGTGTGGTACTTTGGTCCTTAAGACCATATTTTAAAAGTCTTTGAAAAATTGTTTGTTGACTCTTTTTATAGAATCAAATGCGGAGAACATGTTTATATATATATATATATATATAAAACAGTGGTATTCTGGTATGATTCTAACCATTATCAATATATCCAAATTCTATCTGTTTATGACACGTGGTTGGTAGACCAAATACTGTAAACGCCCACATCCGTTCTTGTGGAATGGGGAGGTTTATTCCATATCTGAGATAGAATTTCGTCAAGGTGAGTCTAGGACGTACATAAATAAGGATGTTGAGCGAGGTCGACCAGAAATCTCCCTGATACTCTGAGCAGCTCTTATTTATTAAAAACGAGAGAGAGTGAGAAATATGGTTTAACGTTCACTCAGCACAAACTAGGTAATTTCGGGACTAACATGGTTTAATTTTATTTCAATAATTCGCTTGCGCGTAGGGGTCTTTAACAGTGGGGGGAAAGCCGGAGTGCCCGGAGGAAACCCATGAGGTTGGACAGGCGACCCTATCTCCATGCCACATACGTTCACACCAGGGATCGAAACCACAGCCACAAGCCAGAGGTGAACAGCCAGCTAGAGGTCGAAGCGCGGCACTGTATACCACTAGGCCACCCCAACCCCCCTTATTAAAAACGAGGGATCTTCGAAGCCAACCCAGTTTAATAATAAAGTTGTAACAGCAAGTAACCCGTAATTTTATTTACCATCACAAAAGAAACACAGCAAGGAGGTCCGATAAGACTGCAGTTGCCCAAACGGGTCTATATTGTAAGACCCTAGATTTTTACAAATGAAACCGGTTTTGATCGTGGGATGGTGTTTGTAATTTAAGGGCCCCAGTTGTTCTTGACAGGGAGTAAGGTCGCCTGTCCAACCTCGTGGGTTTTCTCTCACTGCTAAAGACCCCTACGGACAAGCGAATAATTGAAATAAAATTAAACCAAGTGTTTGTAATTTAAGGGCCCCAGTTGTTCTTGACAGGGAGTAAGGTCGCCTGTCCAACCTCGTGGGTTTTCTCTCACTGCTAAAGACCCCTACGGACAAGCGAATAATTGAAATAAAATTAAACCAAGTGTTAGTACCGAAATGACGTAGTTTGTGTCGAATGGACGTTAACCCCCCCCCCTCTCTCTCAATCATCATATCGATGGACGACCAAGAAGTAGGCCATCGAAAATATAAAAAACGAAACGAAATATAGATCTGTAATTTACTCAGAATGGTTAATTAATTATAACCTCTCTCTCTCTCTCTCTCTCTCTCTCTCTCTCACACACACACACACACACATTCGCTTTCTCACTCTCTTTCAGACCATTTTTTTTTATGTCTATGTATTTTTAGATTTACTGGGTATCATACACTATGGTGTACATGTAAATGGTTATTTCTACAACGATTCTGGGGAATTAATGATGTGGATTGGTCGAAGGTCACCAAATAAACCAACCTACCCCAACATGATGGATAATATGGTAAGTTTACCTACAGAGAGAGAGAGAAATGGAATTTAACGTCCGCTCGACACAAACTAGGCCATTTCGGGACTAACATATGGTTTAATTTTATTTCAATAGTTCGCTTGCGCGTAGGGGTCTTTAGCAGTGGGAGGAAACCGGAGTGCCCGGAGGAAACCCACGAGGTTGTTGAGAAGGCGCCCCCTATCTCCATGCCACAATCGAGGTCCCGTGCACACACTGGCTTGCACGTAGAATATAGCTTGGCAGTTACCGTATGCCCGCCTTCATTAGCCCAGTATTGGAGCAGAACAATATGACGTTAACCCTCATTTCATTTCTCCATTACCATGGTTACTTAATTGGACAACTTCGAGGAGAAGGGGCGAGCTGACGTAACTGCAGCACGGGTAAAAAGAAAGGCGCCAACCACCAATCCTGGCGAAACTGGAAGACAGTTTCCTTGCTCCTACTGCACCCGCGTCTGCAGATCAAGGATTGGTCTAATCAGCCATCTCCGTGCCTACACAAGACAAGGGCTTAGCTCATGAGGGCAGTTGTCATTTTATCGATGGCAGGGGAGTAGCCGTGAAATATATATTGGGGGGGGGGGGTTCGCAACGGGGTGGGGGGTATCCCCATAAATTTTGTTTAAAGTCTCAGTCTTCTGTTAACATCACACCAACAGGGGCGTAGCCGTGAAATATATATTGGGGGGGGGGGTCCGCAACGGGGTGGGGGGTACCCCCATAAATTTTGTTTAAAGTCTCAGTCTTCTGTTAACATCACACCAATAGGCCTACAATGTTTATCATGTTTACAGACATTAGCACCGGTCTTCCCCGAGAGGCGAAGAAGCGTGGCTTACTTACCCCCACCTAAGAAAATTTTGGAATATTTGACGGCTGCAAACACTTTTTCCTGCTATTTCAGTCCATGAACAAAGCAATTTCAAAGTGGCCTGATACAGCCTAATTAAGGTGGCTTGCTGACTCGAATTCCAATCACTCGTTTACACCCACGAAGACGGGACCGTTGGGAGAAAATTTTGAAAATTGACCTGCCACATACACGTTTTCCTGCTATTCCAGCCTGTAGTCTGTGAATACAACTTCAATTTGTTCCAATATAGCCTACCTGGCTGCCCAGAACCAATCAATCGTCGCGGGCTATGGGAGACTCACCGTCTCGGAGAAAATTTTGAAAATTTAACCACCGCAAATGCGTTTTCTGCTATTCTAGCCTGTGTGAGCAAGTCCAAAAGTATCCAATGGTTCTGTAACCGAAATCCCACTCTGAATTCCAACCATCCGATCACACTGTTGCAGTTGCATTCACAAAGTAGAGTGACCCCAGACAAAATGTTTTAATCAATAGTCAACGCAGTACAAATTCGTGGTATTCAATTAAAAGAAAAGTGAAATAAGTGTTTTATTAGGACTCGATGACAGTTAGGGAAGAAAAACTAGAAATGCCCGAAGCAGGTTTACGGGCTGCGGCCAGTTTTCTTCGACCCCTCAAGAAAATTTTGAAATATTTGATGGCCACAAACGCGTTTTACTGCTATTCCAGTCCTAAAATTAGTGTTTTATTAGATTTCGGGCACTTTACTTTGCCAAATTTTGGGGGGGTCCAAGTATATTCAGACCCCCCCCCCCCGGGTCCGACCCCCCCCCCCATGTGTGACGCCCATGATCGATGGACGACCAAGAACTAGGATATCGAAAGTATAAAAACGAAACAAAATATAGATCTTTATTTTAATCAGAATTGTTTATTACATATCCTGTCTATGATCTACTTATTGTTTGTATAACCCATGTTTGCTAATGAACGCGCTAGGTTTGATTAGAGGCTTTTTTATCGACTTGACAAATTGATTTGAATTTAGTAGAGATGTCATGTGACAATTTAGTCGATTTCAAAGTACTTTGGCGAGTTCGTTAAATGCTCTGATTAGCTGTAAACAATTATTGTGGCTGGACACAGTTGAAAAAAACACGTGACCACCCGATCAAATCGTCAAATCGCACCCTGAACTGATTTGGCGATCTGATGTAATCGCTTCGGAAATCGATGTCGATAAATTCGTTGATTAGGGTAACCAATTTGAATTAGATGGACGTTAAAGATGAAAATGTGATTGAATGCAAATCACTTTGACTAATCAGTGGTCGATAAAAACCTTAGATTTCATGTTTACATGTGCAATGTATTTATAAATGCACCGTTTCCATAGAAACCAATGATTGCATAAGGTTATTATAGCAGAGAATAAAACATAGGCTCGTGGAGGTCACGGGTTAATCAAGAACGGTTATCGGGATTTTCTGAGTGGTTTCCCCCTGTTGGTAGTGCATTTACCCAGTCGGTACAGAAAAGTAGTACGTTATACACTATTTCATTTTTTACAGAATATTGGTGCGTTCAAGTCGTATTTACGGTGATCACGGGTTCCTACTTAAACCGACTGAGCCTCATTTGAAGGATTTTGTTTATGTATTTATAGTAATAATCATTCATGTAAAAAAACCCTCATGAAATTATGAAAGGAGCGTCCTACGTTTCTGCTCCAATCTGACTAATGAAGTGTAGATGAGCTTACGTCAGCGTTTCCGCCTTCTCTTCGTCGAATTCCAACTAGCAAGGGTTCTTTTACGTGCACGCCAACTTGTACATGGGGCTAGAGGCTGTCTGTTGCTAAGCGTTTTTCCCTTCTCTGTCGACGAACATTCCGAGGGATCGAGGAATTCCTGGTTAGTAAGCCAGTGCGTCCGAAGCAGCCAGCGAGTTACTCACTGTGCCACCGAGGCTGCCAACTTGTTGGACCATCTCATATCTCTCTCTCTCTCTCTCTCTCTCTCTCTCTCTCTCTCATATTCTCTGCCAAAGTTTCTTCCACACCAAGGACTCGACGCCTTCATTGCCATCCTGCATCACCCACACTTCCCACTTCCCACTTTCCACTTGCGCCATTGACCACGGAAGAAATCAAACTTTAGGAACTCCCGAAATAAAACACAAAATCCCGGTTAGTAAGCCAGTGACGTACTCACAGAGCCAACCATGGTTCCTTGGTTGTATGATTGAAGTATCTTTTAGTGTTTCGGTTGTTCGGTTGTATGATGGAATTAAGATTTAGTGTGCCGGTTGTTTGGTTGTATGATAGAATTAAGTTTTAGTGTGCCGTTGGTTCCTTGGTTGTATGATTGAAGTATGTTTTAGTGTATCGTTGGTTGGTTGTATGATTGAAGTATGTTTTATGTTTTAGTGTGCCGGTGGTTTGGTTGTATGCTTGAAGTAAGTTTTAATGTGCCGGTGGTGTAGTTGTATGATTGAAGTATGTTTTATGTTTTAGTGTGCCGGTGGTTTAGCTTCAGGATTAGGCGTAAGAGAATGTATGATGAAGGAGTGTGCAGAAGAAGCTTCAATTCAAGACGATGATTTAAATAATCTGGTGGCAGTTGGTACAGTCAGGTATGATTACTCATAATCAAAAACTTTTAAAAAAAAAAAATTTGGACTTTAAAATAAAAATATATAGACCTCCATTATTATGTAGACTTCCTCCATATTTACCGTAAACCAGAGTGACTCAGTAGATATAACAAATGTAAACCGGGGCAGGACACCAATCTCCCCATTACAAAACAGTATACCAAGTGTTGGATATGGCAGTCATTCAGGGCAGAGATCCATTCCCGAAAGATGCAGAAAATAGATAGTTTGAAGATGAAAGTCCCGTTGCTCTCCGTGTTTAGCACTGACCAGTGGTAATAAGGCATAGTAATTGAATACCACTTTCTTGGACTAATAGCCTCTCCTGATGCTCCAGACACGCTTAAATTAACAGAATTTATTGATGTATTCCTATTGATAGACCATGTTGAAGATGTTTACCAATAATTGCATGTTGTTTATCTTTTACAGTTATTGTTATGAGGATGAACGAGGTGTCTTCCCAGAATGCCAGTTTGTATTTGATCTTGAACTTACGTCTGATTTTGTTCCTGAAAATGCTGATGGTGAAGTTGGTAGTTTTGAGGCTCATCCAATTAGCAAGGTCGCTTTCATTTACAGTAATAATTGACAGTAAAACCATCCTCTTTCAGGTCTCGTGCCGTTGAACCCTCTACTGGACAACTTTTTACTGCTAAACGGTCGCGTGCCAGTCCGTGTGAACCCCTGAACAATGTAAATGAACATCTTAGTGAGAAAATAAGACCTTGCTTACCTCGCTAGAACCAGTATGACCCAACACAACTCGCTGTTAAAAATACGTCCCCGTCTTCAAGACGACTTGGCCGATGCCATTGATGGGATAGCGCACAAATTTACGAACTCGGCCATATAAGACGAAACGAAATTTAGGTAGGCCTGGTGGAAAAATAGGGATTTTGAAACAATTTGATTGTAAATTATTGTAATTGGAATAGGGAAAGTAACAAATGGCTGAAGATTTTCAATTTTTCAAGGATTTTTAGTTGAGACCTACGTTCAGAGGTGAACTACCCTTATCCAGACCACAATCAACTATCGATGGCATCGCTAACCTGTGATATTTACTGGATTAGTAATGATGATCGAGGCTAGACCGAAAATTCAATCGCTATATCCTCGGTTCGCTGTCGATTAAACTGAAATTTTCAGCAAACCCCCTTTACATTATCTATAGTTTAACTATTATAGTGAGAAATGTCAACTCTTTATCTAATCTTCCATAATGTATCTTTAAATATCTATCAATATTTATTTTTTCAGGTTCAAGAATTGATAGTCACCAATGATTTTAAACCAAACTGCAGTTTAGTCATTCTGGATTTCTTAATACGCCACGGTATCATATCTCCCGAAAATGGCAAGTATTATGGACAAAATGGGTTGATGGGGGGTGGGTTTGGGTGGGGTGGGGGTAAATGGTCTAAGTCGTCCACTTTAGATCATTAGGTCTGCCAGGTGGCGTGGTGTCGATCCAAAGATTGTCCGCAACATTGAGTGGTGTCGCATGTTCAACTACGTGGGTTTTATCCCACTACTAAAGACTCAGGCGAATTATTGAAATAAAATCCAACCATGTGTTAGTCCCGAAATTTCTTGGTTTTTATCGGGTGGGCGTAAAACTCTTATTAAACCCCGAGGAACACCGAATTCTACGACGGGAACACATATACATAAATTAAGCATATCGAGTATATAAATGAATTAGAAATATATACAAAAATGAAAAGAAAGGTAACAATGAAAAACAATGGGGTTTAACGTCCTACTGTTGTGATCCGACTGGAATGTTCTGAACATGATATATCTAAACTAAAGGGTCTATATATTTAAATTGAAAGGAAATATAATGGAGAGAGAGAGAGAGAGGAATGGAGTTTAACGTCCACTCGACACAAACTAGGTTATTTTGGGACTAACATATGGTTTCAATTTTATTTCAATTATTCGCTTGTGCGGAGGGGTCTTTAGCAGTGGGAGGAAACCGTAGTGCCCGGAGGAAACCCACGAGGTTGAGAAGGCCGCATCTATCTCCATGCCACATACGCTCACACCAAGGATCGAAACCACAGTCGCAAGCCAGAGGTGACCGGCCAGCTAGAGGTCAAGGGCGGCACTCTAGACCACTAGGCCCCCCCCCCCCCAGGAAATATAATGAGCATATATATAATTATAAGGAGTAAACTATAAGGAACACGTGTACACACACACAATTATAGGGAGTAAACTATAGGGAACACACACAATTATAAGGAGCAGGGGTGTATACATACAATAAAAGGAGCGTATTATGCATTAAAGGGAGGGGGAAATACATAAATTAAACGGGGTTCAACCAAACTAGTATCTGCATAAAAAAGGGGTAGCTAGAAAGTTTAGAAATACCCCGCCTCATTCCATATACCGGTGACATGTTATGTAGTTAAAAGTTTCTGTATTTATTCTGTTTTATTTTGTGTTTTTCAGAACCACACTATGTAACATTGGTAGAACAAATACATAAACCCTTACTCGACCTCTACAGTTGATCGAAGCCATTTATAAAAGAAAAGATAAACCCATATAAAAACCTCTATAATTGATGCATACTGCTATAGTTACATTATGGTCGTTCATGTGTGCACATTACATTTACAGGGACTACATGTATTTTAATTTCTCTAATTGTATACGAACATAATAATATAGTGTTGTCACCCCTGTCTGTCCTTCCACCCGCCGTGAACAATTACCATTTATCAGTTTTACAAACAATCGTGTGACTAAATTAATTACCCCATGGACTGTGTAAACAATATACAGGGATGCTCGATTCACAGTCCAGAACATCCCGAATCGATAGAATTGCAATCGAGTGACACGGAATTCATCCTGGGGATGCTCGATTCACAGTCCAGAACGTCCCGAATCGACAGAATTGCAATCGAGTGACGCGGAATTCAGTCCTGTCACAGTCCTGCCAGTCCCGGCAGCTGAGGTGGAGTGGGTAGAATCGTGACGTATTCCTAGGTAAAAAATATGTTTCAGCGGTCATGATTAGTTGAGATATTTATTATACAGTCGACACATGCGTTGTACTCCCAAATTCTCCTTTTCACTCGATTGACACCAGTTTTGGAATTCAATTCCGGAACTGTGAATCGAGTACGCCCATTGTCACAGTTCTGCCAGTCCCGACAACGGATATGGTGTGAATAGAATTGTGACGTAATTAAACACAATGGCAGCTGGTTAATTGAGATATTTACTAATCCAGTTTACCCATCCGTTGTAGACCGAAATACCCCTTTTCACTCAATTTTCACTATTTGTTGGATTGAGAGAATTCAATTCCGGAACGTTCAATCGCGTATGCACATTGTTTTAAATTTCTGATGACCCTCCAGGCATTAAGGGGGGGGGGGGACTTATTATGCCAAGATTGCCAACGATAGATAAGATAAGATGAGATAAGATTTTATTTAATCATTGCATCGACCAAGGACAACATACACATTGTAAACAAAAGCAAAGGTTGATCATACACTTATAACATAACATCTGGGGTGATCCTTTATGAATGGATAATCTGGTATAATAAGTCTATAGGCATCAAAAGATGGTCGATATACTGAAGATCCGTATACGGCTAAATATGCGACAACTCGACCGACTAAAGTTAATTGATTTCTGGTATAATTTCTGTATAATAAATGTAATTTTCCTTCTTTGGTTGTGACTCTCAAGGGGCCCGCAGTGTTTGGGTGATTGAGACATGGCACGCGCTAACCTGGGGCTGGAGATCCCCTGTTCGAGAGAGATCGAGAGAGAGAGAGAGAGAGAGAGAGAGAGAGAGATATTTAACGTCCACTCGACACAAACTAGGTCATTTCAGGACTAACATATGGTTTCAATTTTTTATTTCGATAATTCGCATGCGCGTAGGGGTCTTTAGCAGTGGGAGGAAACCTGAGTGCCCGGAGGAAACGCACGATGTTGAGAAGGCGCCCATATCTCCATGCCACATATGCTCACACCAGGGTTCGAAACCACAGCCACAAGCCAGAGGTGACAGCTAGAGGTCGAAGCGCGGCACTCTAGACCACTAGCCCCCCCCCCCTTCGAACCCGGTGTTGGCTTAGAAAGTTGATCGACATTTTCCGAGGTGGTACTCCTTGTGAATAGTGCTTTACATAGGGTCCTGAAAGGGAGAAGGTATAGTCTTTCGAATGGTACGAAAATCCGAAGTCCGTGTACACAATGACGAGCACGCAATGGAACTTATGCTCGTGAACAATATAATACGGTGTAAAAGTAGGCGAAATAAATTTCCTTCATAGCACAATGTATGACGTATAGCCCGTCTTCACAATTTATTGTCTTGTCAATGCCCAAAAGAATATTTATCCAACAGCGTGTGTAGACTGCCAGGACGACTTAGTTGTTGTTGTTTATACTTCCTTGCCAGGCATACTACTTATTTCTATTGCAGGACTTATCATTTTGCGATGAGGCTTAACTGTATATGGTAACAGTATTCAGTAGGCCTACAATTTTACCAGTATTCGGTTGAAATCTTTTTTTTATTTCGGTGCTTTTACTTATTGGGAATAGTAGCCCGTAGACAGCCCTTTACAGATGTCTTCTAGGCGTTGCCGTAGTAATTCCCAAGTTGACAGAATTACACGAGATCTTGAAGATCCAAAACTGACAGGATGATTAATCATTGAATCGGTATAATCCGACATGGTATTAATCCACAGTAATTCTAAACCTGGATAACACAAGACAGATGAAAACTAACAAAACAGTACAATACAAAACAAAGAAATAATTTCTCTTAAAACAGAACGATGTAAGTTCTCTTAAAACAGCACAATGTTAAACAGAGAGATATTTTCTCTTAAAACAGCACAATGTTAAACAGAGAGATAATTTCTCTCCAAACAACACAATGTTAAACAGAGAGATAATTTCTCTCAAAACGACACAATGTAAAATAGAGAGATAATTTCTCTTAAAACAGCACAATGTAAAACAGAGAGATAATTTCTCTCAAAACGGCACAGTAAGTGCAACAGCACGAAATGGCATTAAATCGAAAACTTCCGAGACACAGTAAATTCTGTACGAAGTGTCAAGAAAGTTCTGATATGATCTGGTCCGGCTTATATGGTTTTTAGGAAATTTTAGAACTTTGTAACTTTTCTAGAACACTTCAGAAGTTTCAATGGTTTCAAGAAGTTCCCAAATGTTGATTCTAAACAGTTCGATCGCCTAAAATGGTAATAAACCAATCTGTTAAAATACAAATTTATATTTCGTTTCGTTTCTTTTATTCTTTCAATGGCCTTCACTACATGAAGGTCTGACAAGTTTTGGTGGGACTTCACGTCAGGGGTCAAACGAGCGGCTTTTGACCCTATGACGTCAGACATTGATTAATCAATCAGCGTTGACGTTTCTAGTGGTTTATTCAGAGTTCCGTGCATCAAACTCGCCGTAACAGACCGTTTCATTGACTTATCCCTCACTTCAAAGTTCAACCAAACCCCGGAAACCATAACAACACTTCCAGATCTCACACTCGGCAAATCTCGGTAGATTCCGTAAACTACATCTAGCCTCGGCTGTATGACAGTAAGTGATATGTACCTACGCCCATACATTTGCGATGCGGCCACCGGTTTACTTTAACAGGAAAACTTGACGCTATTACAGAAATTGGGAACCTATTCGGCTAGCGACCTATTCGACCGATCGAGCTGCAACCTGTTCGTTGGAAACCTATTTAGAATAAAAACAACAGTCGCCTTAACTCATCTATTTATCAACCAATAAAATCCAACGTTATGTCTATCAAATGAAAGTAGAATATGTTATTTTTTATCCATTTCTTTAGCTCAGAATAGAAGTGTAATTTCGTCAGCTGGATCGGTCGAATAGGTCGCTAGCCAAATAGGTCGCCAACTTGTGTTCGGAATGGGCGCAGCCATGTTTCATCCGGGACTTTTAAAGTAGTTCCAATATGGCGGAATTCATCATACAGCCGAGTTTAGATTGTCCGAAATCTTCCGAGGTTTGCCGAGTGCCAGATCTCAGTGTAGTAAAACAAGTAAAACGAAATTTGAACTAAGAAAACGAAACGAAATAGGATGTGTGTTTTAATCAGCTTGGTAATAAACGATAGATTTCGACGAATTACCAATGGTAAAAGGGCTGTTTCAATAAAATGGAGTTTAACGTCCTACTCTTCTGCACATAACCTGGGCTAATGGTAGACGGGCATACGCCATACAGTGTGCTATGAGGGAAATTTTGCCCAGGCAGCGGCGCCACGGCCTACTCTTATATCGAATTCCAACTGCCAATGGATCTTTTACGTGCACTCCAATGTGTACAGGGGACTTCGGTTTTTCGTCCCATCCGAACGACTAGGCAGCTGTCCTTGTCAGGCCTAGGGAGCTAGCGCCTTACCCACTTAGCCACGGGATCCACAGTGATCGAATAAGACGAAATTAAAGAAAATGGGGCTTCAGTTCTGCATCGACTGGCGTGGTTTTGATTCAGCGCGTGTACGTGACAAAGAGTAGGGTCGTGTCGCCTTCCAGTCTCGTGAGTTTTTACCCCCTCCACCCGCTAAAAGAACATTTTTTTGCAAGCGATTGATTGAAATAAAACAATTGAACCATATATTAGTCTAGAAGTGGATTTGTCACCCGCTGTGACCTTGACTATTATGCGAAAACAAGTAAGATATATTACCATGACAACCGCACCTATACCTTTCATATATTACATACGTTTTTAACGCGGCTGTTATTACAATTGATTACTACTTTCAATTTCCCCTTTTGTCAACATCTTTATTCTTTTAATATAAATACTCTAATTATTTGAGATGTTTGTGTTTGTTTATTTTATTGTGGCACGAATAATACTGGCTCATGGATTTCCAATAATTACAAGTTTAAATTGAAATGCCATTTTTTTTATTTGATTACCCGTCTTAATTGGACCGGTTGTTCCAGACAGTGGGGACGTTTAACTCCATTTCTTTTCATTTTGTTTTTGTTTCTTTAATTAAATGTCAAAGGTGGGGCATAATTATTTCCGAAGCAATGGCCCGAGAAATCCCTCTCTGGTCATTGCTGGATTGGCTTCTGATACTAGAACTTTTGAGGGAGTGTGTCTATTATTCCCTTTCAATCAAATCTATCACATGTACAGCAACATGACCGTCATTCGTTTAATCTGGATCTTCCCTAAAACTTGGGATAGTGTCTAGTCGTTCGGATGGGACAAAAAAACCCGAGCTCCCGTGTACACATTGGCGTACACGTAAAAGTTCCATATAAGAGTAGACTTTAGTGCTGCTTTCCGAGTAAAATTTCCCTCATAGCACATTGTATGCCCCGTCATAACTAACCCAGTTATGAGCAGAACAGTAGGACGTTAAACTCAATTTCATTTCGCAAGGCAGTACAAACTGTGCAGCTACATATATATCTCTCTTAGCCGAAAAATCCTTATTTGATAAAAATATAGCCTCGATTGTCATTGTTACCGTTGTTGTGATAATAAACAAAGTCTCAATTATCCAGTTTTACGTTTAATCACCAACGTTCGTTCCCCAAGAAATGGTATCAAATGGTATGCTATAAAAAATTATGTATGTCGATTCGGTGAGTTAATTACTGCAATCAATTCGGCCGGTACAGAGGAAGGGGTGGGTAAGGAAAATATGTCTAGTCGCTCGGATGGGACGAAAACCTCTACGTAAAAGTTACCTTGCCAATTGAGAAATGAAATGAAATGGGGTTTAACGTCCTACTGTTATGCTCTAACTGGGCTAATGAAGACAGACATACGCCATGCAGTGTGTTATGATGCAAATTTCGCCTGGGCAGCGGCATTATGGCCTACTCTTATATTGAATTCCAACTGCCAATATATATATGGAACCTCGGTTTTTCGTCCTATCCGAACGACAAGACAGCCGTCCCTTCCAGGCCCTCACCCAGCACTTCCGACAACGGGAAACCACGTCGAAAAACCACGATGAACTTTCTCGGGCAATGCATGAATCGAACACGCGACCTCCAGACTAGCGAGCCAGCGTCTCACCCACTTTACCACCGAGGCTCCCTTGCTAATTGGGTAAACATCGCTGTCTGGATACATATCATTTTCAGTTTTAATTGACTCGGTTGGTGCCGTAAAGCAGGACGTTAAACCCAATTTCACTTCATTTCCATATTGCCATGGATACTCTTTTCCCACCCAATCACACTCACTGTCCTTGATAGCAATATCCTGATCAATAAAATCGACTATTAAAACGAAATATAACTGTGGAATTTCCTGCAATATATTTTACAAAACAAATATATTTACGTGTAACTATTATTGATGTTGCACTTATTATTCAAGTCTGATCAACAGAACACCGGGTTAGATTATGGAAGACATTTTCGGTCACAAAAATCTGTCCTTAATTAATAGTGGGGCACGAATACCCTGACAGAACAAGGAAGGATCGAGTCCTAAAGGCGCGAAGGACCGGACAGGGGACATATAGCTTTATTCATCAATATTTCCAAAATGCATGGACAAGAAAATCCAAATCTAGGCTCCGGGCTCCCGGACAAATGTCCCGGGTGTCTCCCTCTAATGGTACCCGTCCGTAAGCGCACGCCAACATGTACATAGGGTTTCTGTTTGTTAGTACCGTCCGAAGGACTAGGCACTGTTCCTTTGCCTAACCAGGCCCAGTTGCCCGCAGGACAACAGGGGCGAAAAACCTCGATGAACCTTACTCGGCCAATACAGGGACGGAATCCAGGACCTCCGGGCTAACGAGCTCCATTATTGACTCGGTTAATGGACCTTCTAAATCATCACGAGCGAAAACAAATCTATACAAACGATTCTTGTCTTACTTTTTAAACTTTTTAAATATTTATTGCCATTGGTGATAGATTTTATATATCAATATCCTTCCTTTTAATGGAACCGAAAACAACAGGATTGATTCTTCTTTTAAATCAAAGAGAATAGTGCAGGTGTGGTTTAAAAATACGAGGCGCCATTTTTATTGACTCAGACTTCCTCATATATTGACCACCTTTTGTGTTTACGTTTGAAATATTTGCTATCCAAAAAGTGAAACGGTCTTGTATTAAGCCAAACGACGACGACGAGCGTTTAACGAACTTTAAAACCATACGGCGACGAAGAACGTTTGAATTTCGATCAACCAGAGACACATAACGGTTATTTCCAAAGTTTAAAAAAACTCGTAGCGGTCATCGTATTCCTTGTAACTCCTATATACAAACAGATCAATGATGTTTTTGAAAATTATGTTTTAAGAGAACGGTGCGCTTCAAGGTATGTCGTGACGTTTACAGACTAATTGGTTGAACAAAACGTTATCAAATAACATTTTCATCAAATAATTCAGCTGAGGAATACGCATGTCTAGGAAAGTAATTGGAGGAAAGTTTAAATTTGAATCCTCCAAGAAATCATAAATCCGTAAGTTCATAAAAACTTATGTTTACGAATTTGCGAAAAAGTTGTTATTACATTGGTGTATTAGAAGAATGTTGGGATTTCATTAATTCATTTAAAAGTATTCGCCAAGAACACAAGTAAAATTTGTCGAAAACATTGTTTAACATTGCGCAAAGGTATTAATTTTAATGAAAGCGCCTGTCTGAAGAATATAATCCATTTTCATAGACACTGCTTTGTTAGTAGTTGACAAAAGAAAATTCCCATTAACAGTTTTGTGTTTGCGTTTATAAACGTATCAGTGTCTTGCGTATCGAGTTCCCGTTGATAGTGTCTTGGTGTGTCTCCGCGATGGCTTTCTTAATGTTTTTACTGCTATCGGTTATGCTCATAGAAGTCAGTGGACACGTGGAGAACTCGGTGTTTGTTGAACACCAAAAATCCTTTCAAGATGCTATTGAAACAGGCTTTGAACTGTTTCTTGTGGATTCGGTCCCAACTCGGACATTGTGTGCCTCCGTGTGCTTAAATAATGGCGGATGTGTCTCGTTTTTTTACCACGAAGGAGAGAAATGGTGCCAAGGTCATTCCGTGTTGTTCAGCAACAGTTCTAGCAGTTCCAGTAAGCCGGGTTCCAAATATTATTATGTCTATGAAGGTATGCCATTTTTATCCCTGTATACTACAAAATGACAAATAAATTTATTCCTGTATACCCGCTAAATTACCAATAAATTTAGCTTTCTTTTCTTATCCCTCTCGGTAAACACGCTAAATTATTTGAACGTACTTTTGTTATTCCTAAATACTGGTTAATCTTCTTATTCCTATACGCTCGCTAAATTACTGACGAATTTAGGTTTCATATCACTGTATAGGAGGCTATACTCGCTAAATTACTAATAGTTTTCATAATCCTGTACACTCGCTAAATTACTGATAGGTTTCGTATTCCTGCATACTCGCTAAATTACTAATAGTTTTCATATTCCTGCACACTCATTAAATTACTTATAGTTTTCATAATCCTGTAAACTCACTAAATTACTAATAGTTTTCATATTCCTGCATACTCGCTAAATTACTTATAGGTTTCATATTCCTGCATACTCACTAAATTACTGATAGGTTTCATATTCCTGCATACTCACTAAATTACTAATAGTTTTCATATTCCTGCATACTCGCTAAATTACAAATAGTTTTCATAATCCTGTATACTCACTAAATTACTAATAGTGCTCATATTCCTGCATACGGTATACAGACAACTCATCCCAAAGACAACCCATGCCAAGACAATTCATCCCAATATAACACAACTCATCCCACACTAAATTGCTAAAGTTTTTCTTTTTCCTGTATATCTGCTAGATTACTTACAAATTTACTGCTGCACGTCTCGCTCAATTACTGATAGATTCATTTATGTATATACGCAAAATTACTAATATTCCTGTATACTCATTGAATTACTAAATTAAGGTGGATTATTATGGACAAGCAAAAAAAAATATATAATAATATCGCTAGGGCTCGTGATACCAAGTCGAGCACTCGAAGACGGACAAATATTGCCCCGACGACAGTGGCGTTTCTGTATGTATATCTCGTCGACCTCAAACTGACAAGAGGACACGAGTACACAAGCGGGTCCACTTTTTCTTTTGCCTCAGCCAGCACCAAGGGAAACCACTGGAAAACCTGGCTTCCGCTGGTGCCAGGGATGGGCTGAGAAAGCGTCTGTAAGCATGGTAGGCTCGGGGCACCTCTAAAGAAGTCACTGTTTTACTTACTTCGTTGGCCCCTTAAATTTTCGTCATTTTTCATGAATAATTGGTAAGTAGGGACGTCTTAAAGTTTTTGCACCCATGATATACTCCAGAAAGAAAGCACAATCTGAAGTCAGTATTTCAAATTTCCCTGGAGTCACCTTATGCTATAGAAGTAATATGCCTGGTTGTACGTGGCAAGGAGTAGGGTCGCCTTTCCAACCTCGAGGGTTTTCTCTGGGTACTCCGGTTTCCTCCCACTGCTAAAGATCCCAACGCGCAAGCTAATTACTGAAATAAAATTAAACCATATGTTACTCCCGAAATGACCTAGTTTGTGTCGGGTGGACGTTAAACCCCATTTCTCTTTCTCTCCCTAACCACTGTGGTTTTTTTGTGATTTACAGATTGGTGTAGCGGCGCAGGGTATGTGAATCATAGAGGTCTAGAATTATGTTATAAATTGTATAAATATGACGAGGCGATCCTGGGAACAAATACAGATCACCATGGAGAGAGTAAACATTATTGTGAAGAACGTAATGAAACTCTGTTGACACATCTAACACAGCCACAACTGACATCAGTTGTCAATCAATTCACAGAACTAAGTAGGTATTACAACAGAAAGAGAGAGAGAGAGAGAGAGAGAGAGAGAGAGAGAGAGTCATTTTGGGACAAACACATTGTTCAATTTTATTTTATTATTTCGATTGCGTGTGGAGGTCTTAAGCAGTGGGAGGAAGAAAAGCGGAGGACCCGGAGAAAACCCACGATTTGCAGGTACCCTACATATTGTCACCCACAACCGGGGAATCGGAACCACGCCATTTGACTGAATGGCAGACTTCATGATACAGCGCTCACATGCTAACCATTCATCCAACCCATTCCCCGGCATTACAACACAAAACAGTTCCATGGATAACCATGTATAACCAAATTGAAATGAAAAGAAATGGGGTTTAACGTCCTACTGTTCTGCTCCGATTGGGCTCCATAAGCCACAGAGTGTGCTGTGAGGGACATTTTGCCATGCGCTGCGGCCTTCTCTTATATCGAATTCCAACTGCAAATGGATCTTTTACGTGCACGCCAATGTCTACACAGGACCTAGATTTTTCTTCCCTTTCGAACAACTTTACCTTGTCCTTTACCAGGCTCTCTGTCTTACACCACTGACAAGGTGGGGGGGGGCACGGCTGGGAATCACGATAAACTCTCTCGATGAATGCAGGGATCGAACACCGGACCGCCAGGTTAGCGAGCCAACATCTTACTCACTGTGCCACAATCACATAAACACGACGTTTCGACAAGATTTCACTGGTTGTAAAATCGTAGGATTGATGAACGACCGGAATAATCTTTTCATGATAGACCTCAGGCAGATGTCTATCATTCCCCATTATCACGTAAGGAAGAAAGTGTACTAAGTTGTCTTTGATCAATTAGTATTTCTACAGAACCTTTTTCAGACGTGCTGTTTGCCCCTGAATTTGACCATGTCGCCTATAATCATGAAAAGGGACAGATGCGAATAGTCTCGGTCACCCAGACCCCCCCCCCCCCTGGATGATAGAGACTAAGATGCGAATAGCCTAATATTTAAATTCGGATTCGGCTTATTTGTTTTTTTTTCTAAAAGAGATTTTTTATATTACAAATGCCTATGCCTAAATCCCATACTTACATGTATGTCACCTTAATCCATATAGCTTGGTTTAATTAATCTGAAAACATTTTCTTTACAGATTACCTAAAGGCCTTTATTGATGGAACAGATGCAGGAGTGGAAGGCACGTGGTGTTATAGTAACGGTGACGTAATGACGGTGTTGGCATGGGGACCAGGGGAACCGGAAAATGACTACCCAGAGGAGGATTTTGTAAACATTCAACTATTTAATAACGGACATATCGCGATGTCAGACACTGGAAATCACAAGCAAGATTTTATCTGTCAGAAAACAAAGCAATTGATACTTTCGATACCATTTATGATTTAACCTATTAGTTTAAAAAGTGTTTTCGGGAGGAGATTGTTGAAAATCAATTTGTGGACGAGGTTCTGGTCCTCCAGGCTCAAGTGCTTCTTGTTCTTGTTCTTGGGGCCCACACTTAGTCCAGTGCTCCGCAAATTCGAGCAAAATAAAACTTGGCTTGCATGTTCCTTGAATCATTGCCATTCGGCATCGATTGACGCACTTTGATTTTTAACATGACGTCACTAATCACTATTCCAGATGTTTTCGATGACATCATACTCAGTTCTTTGTCCATGGCCAAGTGGTACTTGTGTCGAGCTGTGAATATTTTAAAAGGTCTGTCTTGGACCTTTTTTTTTATTGAATTCTCCACGGATTGAATCTTATTTAAACATCCACGTGTAGGCCAATTTTCGTCACCTGTTGGTCCGTCCATGCATGTAATATTTGATTAGGCATATTTAGTGCTATAGAGTGGGCCTCTAACCTCCATAGACCCCAAACCACCATACAGACAGGAAATGCACACAAGTCCGCGGGTTCACTATTCCACAGGTTCACTAGTCCGCGGATTAATTAGTCCACCGAAATCTATTATTAGGGTTAGGGTTAGGTTTAGGTTTATTGACACCATTTAGTGTGCCTTATGCACGGCGCACCAGTGCACCGGTGGACTAGTACACCCGCGGACAGGTAAAGCAGATAATGGTCTACTCTGCACTGTTATGATGTAGAATTTCAGGGCGCTTGGGAATGAATCAAATAAAGGGTTCGGCACCAACCAGATTAATGACAAAAGACATATGAGGTACATTTTGCTCAAACTGCAATTCAATTCCAACTGTCAAGACAAGGGTCATTTTACGTGCACGGTACGTCGGCTCTTTTGTCCCTTACGAATGATAGGATGCTGTTATCCGCGAATATAGGAACCAATCTTTTTGTCCCTGGCATTTGGAATAGAGAAGTATTTTTTTTTAATTAAAAGTTCCATTAAAGTGACACCATGTTTATACATCATACACTCCACAGGCACACTGCATCCAATATTTGGATGATCAGACATAATAACCGTGTAGCAATAATATTTTCTGTGAGCTGATGGTGTTAAAAAACTTCTATCAGTCAGGAGGTAATTGGTTGTTGACCACCTAGCCGGATGTGCACACTTCGCTTGGCAGGGTATAGAGTGGAAGTGGGCGTGGCCTGCCTGTGTTTTTGTCCACCCAAAGCGATCGCCATGTTAGTTCAAGAAATTGAAAACAAGTATGGCGGTTGCTCTGAGCGTTTTCTATTTTAAATTCAAGTATTTCGGTAGTTTTGTAGTCGGAGTTCAGCTTTAAGATTCTTTTGTGCCTTGAATCTCATGACAAAACATCCCAGTTACCCAAAAGTGACCATATTAATCATTTTACCTTGCTTCAAAATCCACAACAAGTGGTAGGCTAAGACACCGGAAACTGATATTCCCCACCGGAATTCAACGAAAACTACCCCCGTTTTCTTTAAGTGTATCATAGATGAGATCGGTATGATGGCAAAACCACAGAATAGGCCCCAGATTATGGAAATCCCACCATTGTTGGCAGAGATAGCCATGGACACATAGGGGTCCGGATTTCAAAAAGCCCCCCCCCTCCTCCGAGGGGTCAAGGGTCGCAAAATTGGAACCCTAGAATGGGGTCCGCATGATGAACAAACCCGAGAATGAACTTCAGACCATGAAAATCAAAAACGTATCGGCTGAAATCAATCTGAGTTTGACACCCGAAATTTTTGGGAAAAATCCAAAATTTATCGGCTGAAATCATCCGAGTTTGACACCGGAAATTTCTATTTCCCACAGAAAGTCAATGGAAACCACTCCCCTTCGCTTTAACTGTATCATAGATGGGGTCGGCATGATAAACAAAAAAAAAAAAAAACAGAATTAACTTCAAATCATGAAAATCCAAAGATTATTGGTTGAAATCAGTCCGAGTTTGACACCGGAATTTGGTATTCCCGTCCGGGAGTCAATGAAAACTACTTCCAATCGCTTAAAGTGTATCATAGATGTGGTCGGCATGATGAACAAACACGAAAATGAACTTCAGATCATGAAAATTCAACCATTTTTGGCGGAGATAGCCATGTCCTCGTTCATAGGGGTCACGATTTCAAATAGGCTCCTCCTAAGGGGGGGGGGGTCTAGGGGTCGGAAAATTTGAACCCCGACATTTTTGGATAGCTTGGTCCCTTATCAACCCATAACAACAACAACAACAACAAAAAATCAATTTTAGCATACAAATCCTACGGGATGACATGTCATGCCACACTATTAGTCAATTTGTAAGTCTACTTTTTATCGAAATAGACAAACTCGATACCCTCCCCTGATATAGTAATACTGTAAAATTTTAGTTTTGATGTATAATAGTGTAGAAACCTATTTGGCCGTAAGAAAATCTTACGGGAAATCCTATCACGGGGAGTCAACGCACACCGTGTCCGTAACGGTGTGAGCTAAATCCTACAATTGCGCATTTGCTAAACGGTAATCACACACCAGGAACCATATGTCATTTCTGCTCATTGTATGCCATTCGAAACTGACATTTAGTAATTTTTCTTGTATTACAGACGGGTAATTGTGTGTTACGCGTGCGTGCCACTCAAAAGGGTATGAAATAATCTTTTCGTCACGTTAGGGGTCCCGCGATTCTAGATGGGCCTAGGGCCCCGCTCCGGTTAAGCTGAGCTTTGCACAGTCATGCCCAGGCTTGATTCTAACCCATACTCCAATTGTTCAAGCCAGCCGGGGTGGTGCCTGTACGGTTGAAACGGACAGTATGCCTAGTCTCTCTCCCTTTGCTAACATTCTAACCAAACAACTTGAAAGCCCACACTGTAATGATGAAGTTTATTACATATAATGATATATTTAACAATTGTATTATAATATTTAACAAAGATCACAAATAAAGTTCAGACGATAAACGGTGAATAGGTGAAATAAGCTATGGAAATAATGAATTTTACTGAATTAGTTCCAGAAACTGGGATATATATATGAATAGAATCCATAAAAAAAACCCAGTCAGAATTTGGGTCTGACAATGTCTGCCCATCACTGTATAACAACAATATCCATGGTATGTACTTTCAGAGATGTAAAATCACCGTTATTTACCCTTGGTTACCATCTAATGATCGTTGTTATAGATTGCTATATAATCGAGAAAACAAGATATCATGAGAGGACTAGTTGTTTTGACCACCTGTGGGTTTTATTTCGTCTAAAAATAGTTTTTTCTCCAATTATAATCATGTATCATTATAATTGAAAATGGAGCTAATTGTTCAACTAAGGGGAGATAAATCAGTTATTGAACCAGGCAATACCAAGACAGAGTTTGTAGCAATACAGATTACTAGTCTGGACAGAGCAATGTGTGAGCAATGTGTTGTTAAAATTTCAACATAAAAATTTGAACTAAAAGCTTATGAGAAGCCAACCAAGTATTTTTTTCTAATGAAGAATTAGGTTTAATAGCCGTTGGAAGAACAAAAAAAACCAAAACAAATTGGTGTAATTGTGGTGGTAAAATGTTCATGGCAGCACCAGCTTCATGGAGCATCAGTTCATTTCGTTGGCATGATGTAACACATGGACACATCTCAATTGACCTACAGTGTTAGGAAATTGGCTTTAATGTCTCCACTATTTGCATCAAAAGGGCTAATGAAAACGGACAGACAGTGCGCTATATTGAGGGTCATTTTGCCTTGCCAGCAGCGTTTCTGCACACCCATGAGGTTATGTTATATGGGTGGGCCTTTTTTTTTCTTCCCAACCAAATGACTTAACATCGTTGACAAGGGGAAAACAGCCTGGAAAATCTCTTAAGCAGAGAGAGAAATGGGGCATAATGTCCACTCAACGCAAACTAGGTCATTCTGAGGCAAACATATGGTTTTAATTTTATTTCAATAATTCGCTTGCATGTAGGGGTCTTTAGCAGTGGGAGGAAACCAGAGTGTCCGCAGGAAACCCACAAGGTTTAGAAGGCGCCCCTATCTCCACGCCACATACGCTCACACCAGGGATCGAAACCACAGCCGCAAGCCAGAGGTGACCGGCCAGCTAGAGGTCGAAGCGCGTCACTCTAGACCACTAGGCCATCCCAACCCCCGCTCTTAAGCAGTTTCTCAGACAACACCGAGATTGGACGAGGGAATTATAGGTTTGTAAGCTGGCACCTTGATTACTCACTGACCAGTTGTTGCATCGAGGATGATAAATAAACCGCAGTCAGCAGTCATGAGATTAGGCCAATAAACTGTCACAAACGACAGAATGTTCATATCTTTCCAAGAAAACAGCTTGGTATCCCTTTGTTGGTGGTGCAGGATGGCGTGCTCATAAAAGATCCTTTGGAATTCGATATAAGAGTTGGACGTAGTGCCACTGTCCCGACAAAATTTCCTTCATAGAACGCTGTATGGTGTGCGTCCGTTTCCATTAGCCCAGTGGGAGCAGAACAGTAGGACGTTAAACCACAGTTCATTTCATTTTCCAAGAAATGTTTTTTACAATCAATGATTTCCTTCCAGTTCTTTTTGTTTTTAACAGATGGAGAGAAAAAGTCTCCAAGAAGCAAAATAGCATCATTAATTTATAGAGAGATAAAAATTTCACAAGGGGGTTAAGGAATCATTAAATAGTTGTTTGTTTTTTTTAAATTCCTTCATTCATGATAGCTTTAAAATGGTTTTGATTGCGGAATTAGAAAGACATTGAATTGAAGCCAATGATATACATGTAATATACATTTATAAATATTAAATATTTACATAACAGTTCTATATATATTTATATCTACAGCATGTACAAATTATATTATAAAAGGCACTGGCTATGACTGACTGACAATTAAACAGAGAGAGAGAAATAGGGTTTAACATCCACTTGACACAAACTAGGTCATTTCGGGACTAACATATGGTTCAATTTTATTTCAATACTTCACATGCGCATAGGGGTTTAGCAGTGGGAGGAAACCATAGGACCCAGACAAAACCCACACTATTGACAGGCGACCCTACTCCTTGTCACGTCCATCTGAGGAATCAAAAACATGCCAGTTGACTCACTGACAGACCTTACGATATAGTGCACGCATCCTAACCATTCAGTCATCCAACCCTAACACTGACTGTTACATGTACAAAATCAATTTCAGAAATAATGAATTAGGAGTCGATCAAGCCGAGGGTTGACCATAATTTTTGGTATTCGTTTTTCGATGTTAATTGAAATGAATTGAATCTGATCAATCTCTGCTTTCAACAAATATTTAAAAATAAATAACAGACATGGAAAATAAATTGATTTTAAAGATTCACGATTTTTTTAAAATCTGAAAACATGTCAAAATAAATCCAAGGTAAGCCACACCCACTTTGTGTCTGTCACATTACTAAAATATATATTTGAATATAGTAAGCCACGCCCACTTTGTGTCACATTAATACATGTACATATTTTGCAATAGTATGTCACACCTCCTTTCCTGGTTGGTGTATAAAACTTTACATCAATAGGAGAAATTATCATTAACGTACGGTACTCCATGTTTGCATAAAATGTCAGTCTACAATCAAATAACTGTAAATAATATATAATGAATAATGAACTTAGTTTATATACAAATGATGTTGAAATGAATGTTAAAATATATTTAAAATGAATCATTATGTACATCTAATATTCTGATATGCCCTTAAGGGCCAATATATACATTTAATTACTAAAGCTCTCATTATTTGAGCCATTTTTATCCAGTCAAAGCTTTGGCGTAGCCTGGAGGTCCAATGTCCATGGAAAGCATTGCACCCCCTTCCCAATGATACAGAGGCAACGATATTTTGCTACCTATTTGAAAACCTGCAAAACCTGCATGCCTGTTGACATTATTAAAGCAAGAATTTCATATTTTCTAAGAAAGTCAAAACGTAATTATTTGTATGTCTTTTGCTCAATAGGTTGTCATCTCACTGTTATAATAACACAATTACCTCCATTGTTTTTCCATTTCCCCTATGGAATAGCTTTCTTCTAACGTTTGAATTTGAAGTTGAAAATCATATATTTGCCAATTTCTCAACTGGCAATAGTGAATTATAGGATTATTCTTTAACAAGGTAGGACTGTTTATAGATATCATCTAATTCAAGGCATTATTTTAATACATTTTAAAAATATAACTTAAAAATATGAAATTGTAGCTTTAACAATATCCAACAATCAAGAGGCATGTCATAATTTTTAATAATCTAACTTAACAAAATAAACAAATATTCAATCCTGTTTATAACCTATGTAATCAAAACCACTTTGTTTTATTTTTGAACCAGTCATGAAATATTAAGATGGTTACTCAAAAACTAAACAATGATTGGCTAATGATGATCTCCCAGTTAAATAAAGAAAAATTGCCAGACAAAAAGGAATTGTGCCAAAGGCTAAATCTGTGCCTCAATTGTCTGTAACCGTTGCCTTAGACTTGATTCAATTCAAAATGACTTGTGTTGATATGTCACAAAAAATGTGGTTGTTTTGCCTGATTCACAACAACGTTACAGTGCGGAAATCAAGAATTTATAATCCATTTCTGTCTTGTAATGTTTGTACACATAATCCATTTTTGTCTTGTAACTGTCAAGGCCTGACCAAAACATTGTTGATGCTTGACCCATTTTTAATGTCATCTGAACTTAATCAAATTTTGTGATCGCCTATATATATATAGACACAAAATTACCTTTTTTTACAGTTTCAAATTTACACGTGACATCTCTACGAGGAACAATTTGTACAAAAGAAATGGTTGAAGTACCCGAAAAATTCTGATTTCACAGTACCATATAAAATCATTTTCAGTCCTTTCTGCAGATGGATTTTCACAGTGCAGCACCTAATTGCTAAACTTAGTTTTAAATAATAAAATCAGAATGCACAAAATGCTTGCACCAAATGTCAAGAAAAGGTGATTTCATCCTATTCACTCATAATTTTTCTTCAGGATAAAAATAAACAAGAGTCATCTCCCTTTAACAGACAAAACGGAACAATTACCACATTCGAGTCTTTCAAAACCAGGCAATATCTTTTAAAAAGGTCAACAAAAATCGTGGTTATATCTTTTAGAATGTTCAACAATTCAACAACAACTTCTGACTCGTCTTTCCTATCTCCCGTCAAATTATGAAAAATCTGAGCTTGTATCGTCCATAAAAGGACTCACTGGGTTTGACATCAACATTGGATCTCCACTAACTGGTGACGAATCCTCCATCAGTATATCGAACTGTGAACTAGTATTTGATTGGCTGCAGTGTGACTGATCAGGAGTTTCTGTTTTGATCAGGTCTGTTGTGTTTGGTGAGACCATAGTGGTTAATGCTGTGACGTCTTCATGTATACCTGTCGACATACCGTGGGATTTCATCAACAAATCCAATTGCTGAAATTGAAAGAAGAAAAATTATTATTAAAATAAATACAGTAATTCGCCTAAGTCGAATTCGTATTAGTCGAATCTTTACTCAACTCGTATAAAATGGTTTGGACCCTTTGTGCCTGCACAATTTTCTTATTAAATTTCTGAGCTTAAGTCAGATTTCCAAAGTCGGATCTTTGCACAATTTGGATCAAAATGTTAGGTCCATTTGATCTAATTCCGGCTTTTTTCCTTTGCCTAAGTCGGATCAGCAGTATGTTCAGTTTCGTCCTGATGTTCTAAAACGCCGTTAGGCATTCCATGCACGGAGCCCCAATGATACAATGTGCACATGCTAACCATTCGGCCATTCTGGCATTGAAACCTCACCTTTTGATAGATCTTATGATCTAAAACAAATGCAATTAGGCCCCCCAAAATTTATAATCTGTAACCATGGTTATCTTACCTGCATTCTGAGTAATAATTTTCTGTTATTAGATTCAAGAATACGATTTTTTTCTTCGGCTTGTTTCATCTTATCCTGATCTCTTTTTAATCTTCTGATGTAATCAACCGAAGCTTTTAATATCGTTCCTTTATTTTGTCTCATATCTCTGTAAAATACAACAGACAACATTTGATAGCTATGTGGATTACCCATATACATGAGAAGTGGTACCAGGGGTTCCCAGAATAAGGATAGGCATATATTCACTTGATCTCTGTAATGAAATAGGGTTTAACGTGCTATTTTTCTGCTCCAACTGGGCTAATAAAGACGAGCATACACTACGCAGTGTTCTTTAAGGGAAATTTTACCAAGTCACATGAGTAGTAGTAGTAGTCTGGTGGTTTAACGTCCGCTTCCACATAAGTGATATCGCAGACTAAAGTCATATGACAAACAAAACTGCTTTAAATAGAAGTTTATAGCTTGAGGTAGTTTCTTGGGATTAAACTGTCCTGAGAAGGATTTGAAGCAAATGTTTTGATAGGTAAATTAGTTTGAATAGTAAATTACGCAGTTTGTATGGTGGGAAGGCATCATTAATAAATTAAAGGATCACCCAAGGCCACAGAAAGCTAAGTAACCATATTAATTAAGCAGTCACAAAAAGGCTAATTTCCCAATGTCCACTTTCCACCAACAAATACTGTCAAAATGCACTGATAAAGAGCTGCTTTAATATTTCAAAAATGAACATGCAGAAAATTTCATTCTGAGGAAAATTATCAATATCTGATGTTTTACAAAATGTGTGCATTGATTGTTTATTATTGTAACCATGGTCCTGATTATTCAAATCATTAGATTGCCAAACCATTCTAATCTATTTAAAATCGGAGCCATCAGATGGCATCAAGAGTTGATTATGGTCTTGGTGTTGTCATGGTAATAATTTATATAATAATTAAGGCCTAAAGAAAAACCTGCAATAGTCATATTTAGCTCTTGAATAATGTATCGTTAACAGAATACATATTTTATGGGAAACAATCACTGAATTGATTAGTTGACATTGTGCTTGTCTAAAGATCCTGCTTGTCGAAACATAGAAGTGATTGTTTCCCATACACATTGTGTTCTGTTGAATATTGTCAAGTCATAGTAGTTAAAATCTTATCTTTTTTTAAATAGTAGAGTATAACATCTTGTTGAGACATGTGTATAACAATAATAATGATTAGGCCATTTTAAAAATATACTCTATTTCTAAGAAACTCCTACGTCTCTTTATAACAGGACAGCATGATCAAATTTTATTTTAGTAAATTAACGTATGTATTATCTATGTAAATATTTTCCTGGAAGTAGCTCTATCACAAATCTCTAATGAATCAGGAAATGTAGTCTCAATTATCAAGTACACAATTCTTACATCAAATTCCAACTATCTAGAGTTCTTTTACATGCACATCAATACGTACACGGGAATTTGTTTTTTTATCCCATCCAAATGACTAGACACCTGTCCTAGTCAGGCCATATGTCCTACATCACTGACAAGTGGAAACTGTGAGAAACAGAGACTGTCTATGTGAAACAGATTATTTGGTTTATATAGCCTTATAATACAATAATATCTATTACAACTATTGATTACAACTGATATCATTTATCACTAGATAGGAATCAACACCAAGTCCAAAGTTTTAGTTAATATTAACACACACAGATTATAATTAAAATAGAGATGATATTATACAAAAATAAAATGAAATGGGGTTTAACGTCCCACTGTTCTGCTCCTGACCTGGGCAAATGAAGACAGCATACGCTATACAGTGTGCTATGAAGGAAATTTTGCCCCGGCAGCAGTGCTACGGCCTACTCGTTAATCGAATTCTAACTGCCAATGGTCTCATTACGTGCACGACAATGTGTACACAGGACCTCAGTTTTTCGTCACATCTGAACAACTGTCCTTGTCCGCCCCTCCATCTTGCATCAGATATTATAGAGACAGGGGGGGGGGGGAGTTGTCCTGGACAGTATTGTATATATTTAAGCTGACCATACTATACATGTACTTGAGAAACAACTATATTTAAATATTAAAGATTAACTTAATAATTAATCTGGCCACAAACTGACCTACATCCACCCACTTGACCTACAATTATGTTTACAGACTGACATTTAAGGTTTTACTGACAAGCCAAGCCTGGAAAAAAGGCATCTGTCACAAATTCAGGCTTCATCAGGCACAGCCCTACTGGTGCCTATCATTTTATCTAGGATAGATTTATACAACTAGTATTTCCGGGTCTGAGACTAGAGTTGCTCTTTGTTGACATATGGATGTACAGTATAAAATAATATTGATAATTTGGGTGGTGGTTGTGGTTGTGTGGGGGGGGGGGGTGGAGAAAGAGGAGGGGGAGGGAGGAGAGTGATGAATAATTTGCAAACATCACAACAGCACCTAAACAAGCCAATTCAATTCAATCGCTCTCATTCAAGTTTTACACCTGATGAAAGCTCCTGATTGATGTGAGATTTTCTCGCGATATTGTCCATCATTCTTACAGATAATAAATATAATCTACTTACGGGTCTGTAGTACGAGGTAGTAATGTTCCCAGTTCTTTTATTCTATCGTTAATATTAAAACGTCTTCGTCTTTCAACTATGAAATACAAACAATCAAAATACCATTTATAACACATTATACACAAAACAGGTTAGTGAAAACCAAATCTGGGAATGGACGTGGTAAGATTGGCACTTATATACATCCAGATGCTGGATGACTAGTATATAACCATCGCAGGAACCTAGATATAAGCCGTGAAATGTTCATGGTTTCAGTGATCAAAACACCAAAGCATATAAGCCTAAAAATAAACATGCTTTAGGTCCTGGGTTCCCAACCTTTTTGTGAAGGTTGTGGCGGACTACTCCGAAACTTATTTCAGACAACGGGGATGGGCGGGATAGGATTAAACAACCTAATTCACACTGATTAATGGCTGCCGAGTTTAACGAGAGATAAATGAAGGGTAAAGTTATCTCTAGGATCGAGATTGGCCTCGTTTATATTTAAGTTTCTCACAGGTTCCATATATGGACATAAGGCCTGCCTGTCATCGAGTCAGCTGGTTTGGTTTCGAATCCCTGGTTGTACATGTACGTGACAAGGAGTAGAATCGCATGTCTTACCTTGTGGGTTTTCTCCGAGTGCTCCGGTTTTCCCCCCCACTGCTAAAGACCCCTACGCGCAAGGGAATTATTGAAATAAAATTAAACCATATGTTAGTTCCGAAATTACCTAGTTTGTGTCGTGTGGAGGTTAAACCACCCCTCTCTCTCTCTCCATATATAGGGCATTCAGGCCATGATTCTATTTCGACTTGTCCCAGGATCCACATCTGTGTCATTTAAACCTCAAGTTTGTACCTGGAGCCATATATATGCAGGTTTTGTTTCAATTAAAGTTTGTCCACGGACCCATATTTCAGACATTTGTATCCTCCCAAGAATTAATATATAGTGGACATCCAGGCCTTGTTTCTATTTCAAATACTTACTCATATTATGCGTATCTTTTTTCTGTCTGTCTTTAACCCAAAGTTTGGCGTCTTCCTCTGACGTGAATAACGACATGTCTTGTTCAATCTCAGCCGGACATGAAGAGGAGGATTTGGGTACGGGAGCATCGTTACTATAGTGTGACGTATATGGCAACTATAAAACAAGAAGTCACATCATAAAATCAAAAATTAATTCTGTCATTAAATTCCTTCAATATGAGGCATGTAATTAAATTTTTCCAATCAAATATGAGGCATGTACGATGTTAAATTCCTCCAATCTTATATAAGGAATTCATCCAATCAAAAAAATGAGGAATTCCTCCAATCAAATCTGAGGCATGTACAATGTTATTTAATTCCTCCATGAGGCATGTACAACATTATTATATTCCTCCAATCTAATATGGGGAATTCCTCCAATCAAATATGAGGCATGTACGATGGATGTTAAATGATGAAAAATTTTCCTTGTTTTAATTTCTAAATGAAACTTAAAGAGCTAAATTTGACTATTGCAGATCTATTTTTCTGGCTTCAAATGTCAAACAAACTTTCATTTAGAAATTAATTCACATGACAAGCTGATAATCAACTCTCTAGATCTGTGGATCACTGAATGTCTCTTTAAATGTGTTCAAATATTATAAAGCAATATTTAATTTATTGAATAGGGCTGCCATTCAATACCTGTATAAAGTGAGCAATTTGGCTACCAGTATATAGGCCTACATGTATATATGTAATTTAAAGAATGATAAGTGGCTTGCAATTTAAACTGTGTTCAACAAGTTTTGTATTTGATTGAATAGATATTCTATTATTTGTATTAGGTGAACAAGTAGGGCATGTACTAGAAGTAGGCTATATCTACCAAGGCACATGTCAATAGAGGACAAGAGGGGCCTGGATATCCGGCTAAATCTATTTGTTAAGGCCAGTTCAATTTTTGTCTAGGTCATCGAGGTGTATATAAGGTTCGGGCAAGTGATTGTTGGTGAGATTGTAGATAAGGGTTTGATTAAGCATTGGAGCTAGGTCTAGGGTTAGGGCAAGGGATGGGATCAGCACTAGCCCTGTTTACATCTCAGGAACCTATGACGAATAATTGACCTGGCCTTATCTTTTAGCACTAAGCCTTGATACCCCAATTCTTGCACAAAGCATTTTTTTTCTGCTACATGTATATTCAATGAAATAACGTCAAGCAAACTAATGCAAAACATTGCTGTCAATTTGGCTTAATGGACCCACATGAAAATGAGTAGAAATATTGTATCAGAGCTTGTAATTTTATTAAAATTCTCGGATAGACGACCTCACTCCTTGGGTGGGATCAAAACCATGCCACTTAACTCAATGTCTGACCTTACTCTCTCAAGCATTAGACCCCCGCCCCCCTTACATGCGTGAAATGAAATGGGGTTTAACATCCTACTTTTCTGCACCAACTGGGCTAATGGAAGACAGGCATACGCCATACAGTGTGCTATGAGGGATATTTTGCCCAGGTAGTGGCACTATGGCCTAGATTGAATTACAACTGCCAAGGGATCTTTTATGTGCACGCAAATGTATGCACACGACCTTGATTTTTTTGTCCCATCCAAATGACTAGAGAGCTGATCTGTCCTGCACCACTGACAAGGAAAAACCATGTTGGAAAATCCAGCGATTGGCCAATGCAGATATCGATTACCTCACCTCCAGGCTAGCGAGCCAGCATCTTATCCACTTAGCCACCGTGGCCCTTACATGTGTGAAGAAATGGGACATGTGTGTTTAATATGTAGGACACTACACTAGTTGGGATTGGTAAATGTATACAGTAATATATGGTTGAGTTATTCTATTCACTCTGTATTGTGTAATGATAGGTTCAAGTGTTATCTAAATATAGCAGTGTGTTTCCTATATGACAAAAGGCCTCAAGGACAACAAACACTTCATACCTTGTATAGAAATCATACAAAGGACACAAATTTTGAATACCTTAAAGGAACTAAATCGCTAATATTTGAGACCTAGAAATTGCCACAAATTGGTCACAACACATATAAAAATGTAATATGAATGTATACAAACTGATTTACATTCAGTCGTTTTCGTTTGTACTCTCATTTCAAATCAGTTATGTTCGGCAAAATATGCCAGAAGTTTCAATCGAGTGGCTATTTCGAGTGTCTGGTTATTCCAGACACATTTGGTGCAATGTTTCTAGCCTCATTCCTAGAATCTCTCGCTAGAACTGGGGCTGAAACGCATTATGGCACACTTTTCATGTACCAATTGTAAAATATTTATTTTGTTTTAATTATTGGATATCAAAAGTCCATCTTTTCCTGGTAAAATGACAACATCAGTGTTGATTTAAATTGACAAATAATTCGTGTTTCGAATGCCGAAGTTTTGGACGATATTGAGTCAGAGACTTAGCTACTTTAATATCTATTATTAAAGGAGGTCAACTTCTAGTTAAAAATAAACAATGTGAAAAATGTTATGTGGAAAAAAATGAAAAATATGCTTTTTATACGCCCACATTTTCATGTGGACGTATTATGTCGTCGCCCCTGTCCGTCCGGACGTCCGTCCGTCCGTCCGGACGTCCGTCCGTCCACAATTTGTTTGTGGACTCTCTACAGGTCACAATTCTTATCCGATTTTGACGAAACTTGAAATATAGGTTTATCCCCATAAGATCTCGGCTGCTTTCGATATTGGCATGTATCGGATGGAAACTTCATGGATTATGGCCCCTGATTGTACGAAATATCATGTTTTTAGCTTGTGGACCCTATAGAGGTCACAATTTTGAACCGATTTTGATGAAACTTGACATGCATGTATATAACCCCAAGATCTTGGTTCCTTTCGATATTTGCGCCCATCGGATTGTAACTTCCTGAATTATGGCCCCTGATTGTCCGAAAAATCGCCCTTTTTAGCTTGTGGTCCGTCTGGAGGTCAAAATTATTATCTGATTTAAAAAAACGTTCGAGTATATCACCGTTACATGGTAATGAAGGTTGAGTTCAAATTTCGTGAAAATCGGACCAAAATTGACATACAAAATGGCCGCCGTTTGTACGCGAATAGTGTGAAAATATGTTATTTCAAGGTTGTGGACCCTATAGAGGTCACAATTTTGAACCAATTGTGATGAAACTTGACATGCATGTTTATAACCCCAAGATCTTGGTTCCTTTCGATATTTGCGGCCATCGGATCGTAACTTCCTGAATTATGGCCCCTGATTGTCCGAAAAATTGCCCTTTTTAGCTTGAGGTCCCTCTGGAGGTCAAAATTATTATCCAATTTAAAAAAACGTTTGATAATATCACCGTTACGTGGTAATGAAGGTTGAGTTCGAATTTCGTGAAAATCGGACCAAAATTGTCATACAAAATGGCCGCCGTTTATAGGCGAATAGTGTGAAAATATGTTATTTCAAGGTTGTGGACCCTATAGAGGTCACAATTTTGAACCGATTGTGATGAACCTTGACATGTATGTTTATAAGCTAAAGATCTTGGTTCCTTTCTATATTTGCGGCCATTGGATCGTAACTTCCTGAATTATGGCCCCTGATTGTCCGAAAAATCGCCCTTTTTAGCTTGTGGTCGCTCTGGAGGTCAAAATTATCATCCGATTTAAAAAACTGTTTGATTATATCACCGTTACATGGTAATGAAGGTTGAGTTCAAATTTTGTGTAAATCGGACCCAAATGGACAGACAAAATGGCCCCTGTTTGTACGCGATCAGTGTGAAAATATGTTATATCAAGGTTGTGGACCCTATAGAGGTCACAATTTTGAACCGATTTTGATGAAACTTGACATGCATGTTTATAACCCGCAGATCTTGGTTCCTTTCGATATTTGCGCCCATTGGTTCGTAACTTCCTGAATTATGGCCCCTGATTGTACGAAAAATCACCCTTTTTAGCTTGTGGTCCCACTGGAGGTCAAAATTATTATCTGATTTTAAAAAACGTTTGATTATATCACCGTTACATGGTAGTGAAGATTGAGTTCAAATTTTGTGAAAATCGGACCAAAATTGACAGACAAAATGGCCGATGTTTGAACGCGATTAGTGTGAAAATATGTTATATCAAGGTTGTGGACCCTATAGAGGTCACAATTTTGAACCGATTTTGATGAAACTTGACATGCATGTTTATAACCCAAAGATCTTGGTTCCTTTCGATATTTGCGCCCATTGGATCGTAACTTCCTGAATTATGGCCCCTGATTGTCCGAAAAATGAACTTTTTTTTTTAAATTGTGGTCCCTCTGCGGTCAGAATTATTATCCCATTTAAAAAACCGTTTGATTATATCACCGTTACATCGTAATGAAGGTTGAGGTCGAATTTCGTGAAAATCGAACCAAAATTGACAGCTGTTCTTGTCAGGCCATCCATCCTTCATCACTAACAAGGGGAAACCACACCAGAAAATCTAGATGAACTTTGTCACCCAATGCAGGGATCAAAGCAGGGATCAAACACCCAACCTCAAGGCTACCGAGCCAGCATCTTACCCACTTAGCAACATGATTCCCAGTCGAATTTGATGCCTACTGAAATGCACCTTTATAACCCAAAGATCTTAATTCATTTCGATATTTGCACATATCAAATTCTAACTTAATGATGTAGGAAAAATCACTTTCGGTGTTGCTTGTTCTCTATCCATCTCTCGAAAATGTGGGCGTATCCTGCCTGGCAGTGCCAGCCTATCTTTAAATTACATGTACAGTCATTTATTTGATTAATTACATAGATCTGACATGTTTACCATTGCTTATATCTTATATTATGTGTATTTGATATAATTACCATAATTACCATGGCTTATATGTGTATTTAATTGTTTATCTTATATGTGTATTTGATATGTTGGACAATTAATTATATAGTCGCACTGCAGATGAAGTGACGTATTTTCATACCGTAACTAATTGACGATAAGTCACTTCGTCTGCCAACCGACGATATGTGTATGTTTAGGTACAATGTATTTAAACTAAATATTGGAAAGTTGAATACAAATTTAATGTAGAATTTCATTGAATAATTTCTAAATTAGTTACCCCTTGGAAGTGCAAATTTACTGCTTTTGGAAATCCACTGCCAAATCATTTGCTTCTATTGCCTTTTTCTATACTACTTTACAGGCTGGTGAAGGGCGTTGACATGTGTGGTATTTTTATTTTTATTTACACATCAACTTGTCATCAAAGCTATTTGATTTTAATTTCCTGTACAGAATGTGTTTTTGAGAAATGCCCTACGTTTCAACAATAAATGGGTAGTGCTGGTTATTGCCAGTGCTGTAGTCAGGTAGTGCTACGTATTGCGATTCATAAGCAAGTCAATATTTACTAAGAAATGAACAGGATAAATAAATATTTGATATTTTTAGTCCTGCCGAGTGCCGATGTTAAAGAAATAAAACTAGAGAGAGAGAGAGAAATGGGGTTTAACGTTCTCGGTTTAATTTTATTTCAATAATTCGCTTGCGCGTAGCGGTCTTTAGCAGTGGGAGGAATCCGGAGGACCCAGGGGAAACCCACGAGAGTAGACAGATGACCCTACTCCTTGTCACGTACAACCGAGGATTTGAAACCACGCCAGTTGACTCAATAAATAAAACTGTTTTATATCATATTTAAGGGAGTGTTTTGTGTACCAATGAATGATGTGTGACATGGATATTTACAAGTGTGACATGGTTACTTACTGAAGCAAGAAAAAAAAATCCAAAAAAAAATCATAATATATCGATTCAGCATCTCACAATTCAGTACCTGCACACCGTGAGACGGTGAATCATGATATACATCGATTCAACAATATATCATGCCAGCACTATCTAATGAAGATGGGCATACAGCATTTATACCGACGGGAATTTTTTCAGGACCCCAGCATTTTAACCTATTTGTCAAGGGAGAGAGAGAGAAATGGGGTTTAACGTCCACTCGACACAAACTAGGTCATTTCGCAACTAACATAATGGTTTTAATCGGCCATACAACGCCCCTATTTGTCAACGGTTGTTTTTTTTATGTGTACATGTATGCAACCTTTAAATGGGACCCCATTTCTTCACACTGCTCCTTGTCAGACTCTCCGTCCTGGGTAAACCACCCAGAAAAATCCTGTGGATATTTCTCTGTAAACATTGGGATTGAAACTATTATTAATGACAGTTGGTTATGATATTTGATAACGTCGATCAACATCCGTCCAGGTGTATCTGATATGAGATATATCACAGAGATGTGTATCATTAATATTAATATCATGTCGCAGATAAATCAAACTAATTTTACACACAAATTAACCCAATAGATTAGATATTTACAAACAATGTCAACCTTTTCATATATGATAGAAATACAGGGGTGGATCCAGGAATTTTCGCAGGAAGGTGTTTACCAGGTCTGTCATTGAGTCAACTGATGTGGTATCGATTTCCCGCTTGAACGTGACAAGGAGTTTCCTCCCACTGCTAAAGACCCTTACGTGCAGACGAAAAATGAAAGTAAAATTGAACCATATGTCAGCCCAGAAATGACCTACTTTGTGTCGATTGGATGTCAAACCCTATTTCTCTCTCTGTCTGTCACCTGGACAACTTCATGGGTTTTCTCCCACTGCTAAAAATTGAGGCATATATGTATTTTAGTCTTGAAATGACCTGGTTTGTGTGTAAATTATATGAAGCGTAATAGTACGCTTTTTTTTTTAACTGAGATCTGTATTAATTATATGTTTCTGAGTTATGACTTATTTACTACATCTGTACGACATATAAAATACAACAGGTTAATCACCTATTTATTGATTTGTTGTTTTGTTTACTACATTTCCTGACCTGAATTTACATTTAATAACAATATTTAATATGTTTTCCGACAACCCTGATATCACATAAATTAATTTCATATAATGTCAATGGTAAGCTGACAAAATTGACATAGTTTTATCTAGCTACATACATGTCTGATTATGAGGTCTAAAATTATCATAATTTTGTCAATATTTTTATAAAATTATTTAAATTTTGGATAAGATATCTATATCTACATGTACATCATACATTCCTTGTACATGTAGGGAGGCCTATAGCCAGCAGGGGTTGATATTTTTTAAATCAAAAAAGACGAGTAGGAGATTCTCTATATATCTAGCTTAAACTGGTTAAACACTATTTTATGACATCATTTAAATTTAGGATAAGATGTGCAGGAAATTATTTAACATATCTCTCCTTGTTGGTCACTTTTTGCAATACTGGTACAGTTAACTTTGGAGAGAGAGAGGGAGAAATGGGGTTTGACGTCCACTCGACACAAACTAGGTCATTTCAGGACTAACACATGGTTTAATTTATTTCAATAATTCGCCTGCGCATAGGGGTCTTTAGAAGTGCGACCCTACTCCTTGTCACGTACAACCGGGGATTCGAAACCACGCCAGTTAACAGGCTTTATGATAGAGCATACATGTGCTAACCATTCGGCCATCCAACCCTCCAGTTTACTTTGGATGCTGTTGACAAAAACCTTTTTTGAGGTGATTAATAGGACCTACCTTTTTTAGCCTCCTAGATTCGAGAGGATGAAAAAAGATCTGTAAAGTTTTGAAATATTAAACAAAACTGACGCGTCCTGCCTGTAAAATCTAGGCCTAACATTTTCAATGAAAAGAAATCCAAATATAAAGAGTTTTCTTAAAAAGCAATCGAGAAATTATTGAAATGTTTAATAGATTTTAATGTTAGTAGCCTTGAAAGAAGAAAATATTGTTTGACATTTTGTAAGCATTTTATGAGTATGACTAATGTGTGAACGAACAGGAAATTGTTGCCAACTTGAAATTGTTTAATATAGGATATTCTGTTGCTCTGAGTTACACTGTGAATTAAACTGACATTAGTCACACAATCTTAAAGACGCATTATGTAAAATTTGGATAAAAGTTCAAAAATGGATAATAAAAAATGACTGTTAAGGGAGGGACACTGAAATGGGTTTGCAAGTTTTGTATCTGAAAAATGTCTAATAAACCATTCAAGATATCATTATGAGTCTTTGTACACACGGCGGGGGGGTTGGGATGATGTAGTGGTCTAAAGTGCAGCGCTTCGACCTCTAACTGGCCGGTCACCTCTGGCTTGCGGCTTTGGTTTCGATTCCTGGTGTGAGCGTATGTGGCATGGAGATAGGGGCGCCTTCTCAACCTCGTGGGTTTCCTCCGGGCACTCCAGGTTCCTTCGACTGCTAAAGACCCCTATGCGCAAGCGAATTATTGAAATAAAACTAAACCATATGTTAGTCCCGAAATGACTTGGTTTGTGTCGGGTGAACGTTAAACTCCATCTCTCTCTCTCTCTTTGTACACACATCAACCTATTATAGAAGTTGTGTATTTTACTAATATAATATAAAGCAATATTTAATGAATAGGGCAATCTGATTCATATACAGATCTATATATATTTTTTTTTTTTAATACTTTCAATGGCCTTTACTACATGAAGATCTGACTGTTTCCAGCGGAAGGTCGCGTCCGAGGTCATACAAGCAGCTTTTGATCACGTGCATTTTGCATACAGATAGTTCATTGGCCAATCATGCTATTTTACCGACATTTTGCCTAATAGTTTGGATGCAGCTATGGCGGGTGTGGCGCGCCAGGCAGGGTAAGCTTACTCTTCCGGACACCTGTTACCACTGTTTGTCAAGTATTTTGTACACGGGGAGCAGTCCATTTGCTGATTACACTATTTTGCCTATAACGTTTTCTTAGGACTTCGAATTCTGTCTAATGGTTTGGATTGTCGTACTTGGTTTTATTTCATTTTGAACCTATGACATCAGACATTTGATTAACCAATTGGCGTTTATGCTTCTAGTCGGTTACACACAGTTCGGTGCACCTTACGCCCAAAACCTTCCTCACATCATCCAGAGCGCGAGTTCTACAACAATTCTTCCAGATCATTGTGTAGTAAAAACAAGTAAAACAAAATTTGAACTATACAAAACGAAACAAAATAGGACCTGTGTTTTAATCAGATTGATTGCGGACTTAATCATTTTGGTTTGTTTTTTTCACTGTTTATAAGATTACCAAAATTTTAATTTTTATGACTTTTACCCCTGCCCTGCAACAGGATTGAATTTAACCTAGACAACGGGACACAATTAAAATCAGCCTGATATTCAACAGAAATTTAAAAAAAACAACAGAAACAAGGATGTATTATAAATATCAACCTGACCTAGTCGCATTTAATACGAAACATACCTGTTGTATTAGTCATGTCACTACAAGAAACTTAAATTATGTCCTGGTTCACAAGTCGAGAAACTTTGTGTAGGGATGGGAGAAATTTAAATGGGAGAGAGAAATGGGATTTAATGTCTGGACACTCGACACAAACTAGGTCATTTCAGGACTAACATATGGTTTCAAATTTTATTTCAATAATTCGCTAGCGTGTAGGTGTCTTTAGCAGTGGGGGGAAAGCGGAGGACCCGGAGAATACCCACGAAGTTGGACAGGCGACCCTAACCCTTGTCATGTACGACCAGGGATTTGAAACCAGCCCAGTTGACTCAATGATAGGCTTTATGATATAGCATGCACAGGCTAACCATTCAATTCACATTCAGCCATCCAATCCTCCAAATTTATGTGAATATGCTGTGTGAAAAACAGGACATAAAAGGACGTTATAGAATGGTGTTATTTTTTGCATAAGAATAAAGCCACCAAATAGGGAAGAAATACCTTGGTTAGCGATATTTTAATGATTTTCTTGTGTGATATATGGAGGGAGAAAAATCGACTCAATCTAGGTCATTTCTGGACTAACATTATGGTTCAATTTTATTTCAATAATTTGCTTGCGCGTAGTGGTCTTTAGCAGTGGGCGGAAGTCCAGAGAAAACACACAAAGTTGGTGCACGGCATATATCCATATTCATTTAACAGTGGGGGCTTGGGATGGATAGTGGTCTAGAGTGCCGCGCTTCAACCTCTAGCTGGCCGGTCACCTCTGGTGTGAGCGTATGTGGCATGGAGATAGGGGAGCCTATTCAACCTCGTGGGTTTCCTCCGGGCACTCTGGTTTCCTCCCACTGCTAAAGACCCCTACGCGCAAGCAAATTATTGAAATAAAATTGAAACCATATGTTAGTCCCAAAATGACCTAGTTTGTGTTGAGTGGACGTTAAACCCCATTTCTTTCTCTCTCTCTCATTCAACGGTAATGACTCAATGATGAGGACTTATAATACAACGTGCACATGGTAACCATTCGGCTATCCAAACCCCCTGTGATATATGTCAGATTGTAACACTATTATCTGTATCAAGATATTTTATATGTATTTCTATTGTGATATATATGTAGACATCACTTATGTAATGGTTTCAATATAACCATACAGCCTGAGGCAGAAAATCCATTAAAAAACCTCACTCCTCTCATAAATTAGTGCCAAATATAATATCTATGTATTGCAGTATCCAAAACAATATCTATGTACTGCAGTACCCAATATGATATTTGTGTATTGTAGTACCCAATACAATGTGTATCATAGCGCCCAATACAATATACATGTATGTATTGCAGTACCCAATATAATAGTTATGTATTGCAGTACTCAAAATAATGGGTATTGCAGTACCCAATATAATATATATTGCAGTACACAAAACAATATCTATGTATTGCAGTACCAATGCAAAGTGTACTGCAGTACCAATGCAAAGTGTATTGCAGTACCCAATACAATATATATATTGCAGTACCGTACTCAATACAACATCTATGTATTGCAGTACCAAATACAATGTTTATTGCAGTACCAGAAAAAATATTTACATATTGGGGTACCTAAAAGAATCTATAAAATGGCTGAATTATAGAGATAATATCTTACTGTAGACGAGACAGGGGCTAACGTAGGTTCTATAAAATGCAAATCACTGTCAACACTTCCAGTTAAACCACTTGACTCGAAACTTAATATACCATTTAAAATACTGTCCATCTAAAACAAAATAACCAAAATATTTAAAATACTGTCCATCTAAAACAAAATAACCAAAATATTTAAAATACTGTCCATCTAAAACAAAATAATCATAACATTTAAAATATTGTCCATCTAAAACAAAATAATCATAACATTTAAAATATTGTCTATCTATACCCCTCTCCACCCCAAACATAACCATTAAAGATAGGCTGGCACTGCCAGGCAGGATACGCCCACATTTTTGAGAGATGGATAGAGAACAAGCAATACCGAAAGCGATTTTTCCTACATCATTAAGTCCTGTATTTCATACTGTATTGGGAGCAGCCATTTTGTTGGTCAGTTCCAGTCTGATATTCATGAAATTCGAAGCCGACAATGATTATGGTTTGACGGTACACAACCTAGAAATGTTACTTTTCGTCAAAATCGGATAAGAATTGTGACCTGTAGAGAGTCCACAACCATGATATACCATATTTTTACACTGTTCGCGTACAAACGGTGACCATTTCGTCCGGCAATTTTGGTACGATTTTCACGAAATTCGAACTCAACCTTCCTTACGGTGCAACAATAATATAATCAGAGTTTTTTTTTAAATCAGATAATAATTGTTCGAGAGATAGACAGAGAACAAGCAATTCCTACAATCAAAGGCCATAATTCATTAAGTTACAATTTGATATGCGCAAATATCGAAAAGAATAAAGATCTTTAGGTTATAAACAAGCTTTTCAGGTTTCATCAAAATCGAATTAAAATTGTCACCTCTACAGGGTCCACAACTTTGACATACCATATTTTTACACTGTTCGCGTACAAACGGCGGCCATTTTTTCTGGCAATTATGGTCCAATTTTCTCGAAATTCAAACTCAACCTTCCGTAGGGTGTAACGGTGATAGAGTCAAACATTTTTTCAAATCGGATAATAATTGTGACCTCCAGAGGGACCGTAGGCGATTTTTCGGACAATCAGGGGCCATAATTCAGGAAGTTACGATTCGATATGCGCAAATATCGAAAGGAACCAAGATCTTTGGGTTATATGCATGCATTACAAGTTTCATCAAAATCGAATTAAAATTGTGACTTCTACAGTGTCCACAACCATGATATACAATTTTTTAACAGTATTCGCGTACAAACGGCGGCCATTTTGTATGGCAATTTTGGTCCGATTTTCCCGAAATTCGAACTCAACCTTCCTTACGGTGTAACGGTAATATAATCAACCGTTTTATTAAATCGGATAATAATTGTGACCACCAGAGGGACCACAAGCTAAAATAAGGCGATTTTGCGTATAATCAGGGGCCATAATTCAGGAAGTTACGTTCCGATATGCGCAAATATCGAAAGGAACCAAGATCTTTGGGTTATAACCATGAATTTCAAGTTTCATCAAAATCGAATAAAAAATGTGATTTCTACAGGGTCCACAACCTTAATATACCATTTTTTAACAGTATTCGCGTACAAACGGCGGCCATTTTGTATGGCAATTTTGGTCCGATTTTCCCGAAATATGACCTCATTCTTCCTTAGGGTGTAACGGTGATATAATCAAACGTTTTTTTAAATCGGATAATAATTGTGACCTCCAGAGGGACCACAAGCTAAAAAGGGTGATTTTTCGGACAATCAGGGGCCATAATTCAGGAAATTACATTCCGATAGGCGCAAATATCGAAAGGAACCAAGATCTTTGGGTTATAAACATGCATGTCAAGTTTCATCAAAATCGGTTCAAAATTGTGACCTCTATAGGGTCCACAAGCTAAAAACGTGATTTTTCGTACAATCAGGGGCCATAATCCATGAAGTTTTGATCCGATACATGCCAATATCGAAAGCAGCCGAGATCTTTTGGGGATAAACCTATATTTCAAGTTTCGTCAAAATCGGATAAGAATTGTGACCTGTAGAGGGTCCACAAACAAATTGTGGACGGACGGACGGACGGACGTCCGGACGGACAGGGGCGACGACAATATACGTCCACATAAAAATGTGGGCGTATAAAAACAATGTCCATCTATACCCCACCCCCAAAAATACTGAGAGAGAGAGAAATGTGGTTTTACATCTACTCGACACAAACTAGATGATTTTGGGACTATCATATGGTTTAATTTAATTCAATAATTCACTTGCACGTAGGGGTCTTTAATAGTGGGAGAAAACCAGAGGACCCAGAAGAAAACCCACCAGGTTGGACAGGCGACCCTACTCCTTGTCACGTACAACGGGGGATTGTACATTTTTTTAAGCTGAATGATCCTTAATGCCATATTTTATATGCAATATTACTATTTATTTTTATTGTAAATTTAGAGTATTGAACTCGGAAGAATTTAAGTGAATATAGAGTTAAAATCGAGCCAACGTTCTATTCAATGAGCCATTGTTACGTGTGTATTAATAGAGGGAGAATTTTAATTTTGAATTCCAACGTTCTTGTAAGTAAACGCCAATGAGTATACACTTGTGTACAAGCCAGGCACATATTCCTTGTAAGTCTCCAAGATGTCAAGTGAGAATTAGGTTGAATACCAAAGACTTTTTGTTGAGATCCCAATGTGGCCCCTTTCCTGATGGAGGGCCTGACAAGGACACTCTAGTCATTCTGATGGAACGAAAATCCGAGATCCCCTGTGCACATTAACGTGCACGTAAAAGAATTGACAGTTGTAATTTGACATAAGAGTGCTGCTGTCCGGGCAAAATGTCCTTCATAGCACACTGTATGTATGCACGTCTTCATTAGCCCAGTCAGAGAGAGAGAGAGAGAAATGGGGCTTAACGTCTACTCGACACAAACTAGGTCATTTTGGGACTAACATATGGTTTCAGTTTTATTTCAATAATTTGCTTGCGCGTAGAGGTCTTTAGCAGTGGGAGGAAACCGGAGTGCCCGGAGGAAACCCACGAGGTTGAGAAGGCGCCCTTATCTCCATGCCACATACGCTCACACCCGAGCTCGAAACCATAGCTGCAAGCCAGAGGTGACCGGCCAGCTAGAGGTCGAAGCGCGGCACTCTGGATCACTAGGGGCCATCCCAACCCCCCTTACTCAGTCAGAGCGGAACAGTATGATGATAAACTCCATTTTATTTCTGTGGCCCATTCCTGTACAGAGATGACAATTTCCATAGTATAAAGATAAGAAAGTAGTTTGTTAATAAACTATGGAATTACTTACGTCTGATGATACAGGGTCTGTTTCAACAGGGGCGCTACCTGTCATGGTTGGAGACAATAAATCAAGAGTTTCATCATCATGAATCGTGGGTAACGACTGAGTTATATGTGGTCGACCTTGTGATTTACTTAAATAATCTTGAACTTGTCGTTTTTGACTTTGTTGGACGTAATATCTGGTTGGGTGTTGAAGTAAGGTTTTCACCTGAAAATAAATTTAAATATACATCACTCTCCATTTAAATAAAGCACTCTTTATTTAGCCTGTATTTTCAGGCCTGTATTTTCTGCAATGCTTCAACAGTGCAGCTGCGCAGTAAATGAAATTTTTACCCCCGGGGCCGGCAAATAATCATTTTTGATGTATTAGTTTGGATTTTTGTCCAGGTTTTGAACAACAAGTCTGCTATAAATCCTTATCAGCTCCCATTGGCCTTCAAGTTTGCATTCCTGTCCAAACACCCAAGTCCTTGAAAATGAAAAACTTTTAAAAATCACATAAACACCAAACGGTCATACAGTTCCCTGGTTCCTTCAATTTAAACAACAAAACTCCTTCTAACCCCTGTAATACCTTTATGTCATCTGGTTAACACATTCAAAAATAAAGCGTTGAAATTCAGTTAGGGTTTAACATCCACTCGACACAATTTACATGTAAGTCATGTTGGGCCTACATGAAGCATATGGATGTATAATTTTATTTCAATAATTCATTTGCACATAGGGGCGTTTAGCAGGGTACTGGAGGCACCAGAAGTAAACTACAAGCTTCAATGACAGACCTTATGTTCTAAAGTACGGTCAGCCCCCTCCCGCCAGTTCTGCCTTCTGATCAAGTCGAAACTAGGAGTACTGGAGAGACCAGAAGTACCGTACAAGCTTGGAATCGAAACCATGCCACTTTATCCTATGACAGACCTTATGATCTAAAGCGCAGACACCACTCGACCACGCCACCTCCTTTTGATCAAGGCATCATTCTTCCGAAGCAGTTACGTCTTAGTGTAAACAATGCACGTGCCACTGAGCCAATGATTGACGTTGAGTGATATTAGAAGACTTTTGTAATTCTCTGTGAAACAGATTAATGTTTTACCTGATAGACTTTGGAGGGTATTTCGGCTGTAGCTGGTATATTTGGTACTTGTATACCTTCTGATGATTGTATATTATTATTCGAACCATTTCTTTGTACTATAGATAATTGTTTCTCCTCATGTAAAAACTGTTGTCTTTCTAATTCTTGGCGTAGATTCGTGCGTGACGGCATCGTGGCGTTCTTTATTTCTGTTATGGGACTGAAAAGAGAAAGCAAAGTTACTTTATGTTACTATATCTTATAGCGAGGTTTCGCAATGTTACACATACATTAAGACTTTAAAACCTTATTAGTGTTTGTGACGTATGATGTGACCGCACATCATGAAAGTTTGGCAGATGGATAGAAGCCCCCATAAATGGTGTTTTTGATTCCCTGGTTGTATTTGAGAAGTATTAGGGTCGCCTTTCCAACTTCTTGGGTTTTCTCCAGGTCCTCCGGTTTCCTCCCACAGCAAAAGACCCTATGAGCAAGCAAATTATTGAAATAAAATTAAACCATGTGTTAGTCTCGAAATGTCCTAGTTTGTGTTAAGTGGATGTTAAACCCCATTACTTTCCCTCTCTTTCTTTGATAAATGTAGCCTGTAGAGTGTTAACAAGAATATACAAGTACATTTCCACGCGGGTGTATAAAAATGAGCCACAAAACCAATACCCGGTAATGTAAAAAAAACTTAATCATCTTTTTCTAATTTATTCAAGGAACTTGGGTCAATATGTACCCATTGCTACTGGGTTAACTGAATTATATTGATAGGTTATCTATAAAACGATAAATCAAACTTTGATAACAAAAATCATTATTTTAATCTGTCCTGTACAGGGAAATATCACCTAATCTATAATATCAATACTTGATCAGCCTTTTTACTGATATCTACATGAAGTCTATAAGTAGACCAGGTTATAAATATCGGTAATAAAATGTAACATATACATATAGAAGAACAATTACTGATTTATTTAGGCGACATTATGCGAAGAGTATTCTCTCAACTTTTTGAAGCAGGAGAAAGAAGGAAATGGGACTTGCCACAAACTAGGTCATGTTCGAACTGACACATGGTTCAATTGGAGCTAACCATTTAAACAGCAAAATTTCACAGTCTACCAGAATATAACATAATCTACCGGAATATATCACAATCTACCGGATTATAACACAATCTACCAGAATATAACACAATCTACCAGACTATAACACAATCTACCAGACTATAACACAATCTACCAGAATATAAAACAATCTACCAGACTATAACACAATCTACCAGAATATAAAACAATCTACCAGAATATAACACAATCTACCGGAATATAACACAATCTACCAGAATATAACATAATCTACCTGAATATAACACAATCTACCAGAATATAACACAATCTACCTGAATATAACACAATAGCACAATCTTCCCAAATATAAGACAATCTACCTGAATATAAGACAATCTATCGAAATATAACACAATCTAATCTACCTGTGCAACATAATCTACCTGAATATAGCACAATCTACCTGAACATTTGAATATGATACAATACTAACAGAATATAATACACCCTGCAGGTGGTCTTTATATTTGAAAGTTTAATATACATCCTGTATATACTACAATTACGACTATTTATATAATCTATATAGTAGATACAATACAATAATATCATCATGTCACAATAACATTTCTATACTTCCAGCTAAACTTAATTTATAAATTCTCCGAGAAAAAAAACATCTTTACTGCAAAACTAAAAGTTTTTTCTTTTTCTACCAAATGTCACCTTTCATGCAAAACTAAGAATTTTCTTTTTCTGCAAAATATCACCTTTCCTGCAAAACTTCTATGAGAATCACTTTTACTGCAAAACTAAGAATCCTTTTCCTACAAAATATTGCCCTTCTACAAACCTTTCCTGCAAAACTAAGAATTCTTTACCCATGAAATATTACTTACCAAATTCTAAGAGGCGTAGACCATTACCAAATATTTACCACAATAGGCCTATATAAAGCCCAAAATCATCAAAGACTTTTACGCATAACAATTATTAATATTATATATGTACTGTACTACTGTAGCCTACCAGTATGCAATAGGCCTATTTAGTATTTAACTAAACAGAAGCCGGTTACAAAATTTTCTGACTACATGACTGCAGAGTATTGAAGATGACCTTCGCAAGGCCATTATTACTGTCATTCAAGTCATTGTCAACCATGTTCGTAAAATTTATAAAAAAAATTACCTTTGTTTTTTGACAAGGCCACAAAACCGGGAAATATTATTATCTATGTCCTATTGTAAATAATAGGATTTTAACAACAGTGTTAAATTTATATTCTCTGGTCTAGTGCCATTACATTTAGAAACATTATGATTGTGAAATAACAAGAAAGTGGAGGGGGGGGGGGCTTGAGGAAGAAATTTAATACCAAGTGCAAGGCAAGATCAATAAATTTACGTCTTGCTTTTTTGTCATCTGTCACATTAAATATTAAAATGGTATATTATGAAAAAATAAATTCTCGATATAAACTTTATGTTGACATTTACGATTCACGACAACTATATAATATATATATTTGAGCTGTGCCGTGATGTAACATGCCCATATGGGGCATACGCTAAAAATAAATACAACCTTGCCAACTATCCGCGCGTGAACGTACGGATACTATATATTATACCGTTATCAGTTATATTGCGTACAATAACGGGGCGTATCATCCCCTGAAATCACCAACAACTTACCTCCCCTCAACCACTGAGCTTTTTAATTCGTAGAATTGTTTATCATAATCCATGTCGTCCGAATTCAACAGCGACTGGAGATCCGTTAGGCCGCTTAAATCGATTCCTGAATCCACTAATTGCCCGTCCATTTTCCCTAAACAAAGTTATTTCTCAATATGAAGCAGTACTTCGACAATATGGATCCTCGGCCACGGAATGTCATTCAACGAATAATTTCATTGGTCGATATTATCACAAGGCAAAGACCTTGAATTTCCATTGGTCAAAAAAATTGACTTGTCATAGTTATTTTTAGCAGTATGATGTCATTAAGGGGAAACCCAAACACGATTGCATACTCTCTACTCAACGTCAACAGGCGCGAAAAATGGACAAAGATAGGCATAAAATATGGATTTACTTTCATTTTTAAAATTTCCCCAAAAAGAGAGAAGTAAGTACGGAGAAGATCAGTTTCCCGAATCCATAAATGGTCTGTTCCTTTATGCGACTGAAAAGAGTATTCTATTCAACGATCGAACTGTTTGATAAATTGCTATAATTTAAATAGGGGTCTAATAAATTATTTTTAAAGCGACAAAGTTTTAAATAGCTGTATGTAGGCTAGTCTACGTTATCATATCACCGGCGCGAGTAAGGTATGTCGACCACTGAATTTTTTAACAGTTAGCTACATAGCAGCGCCGGAGTGGGTCTGGGGCGGGGTCGATTCCAATTAGTGAGACTCGGGTCTCGGTAGCGTTCATTGATTTTAATAAAGCCTTCTAAGTAGTATCATTCATCTTTAATACTGATAGTAGGTTGAATACTTTTTTTTTATCTAGACGTTTTATCTATGTAATTTTGTAGTTTAACATTAGTTGGGTTTTTTTTATATATATTTAGGCTAATATTTTGGGGGTGTTTCTTTTTGATTGGTTCTCACACAGTGGCGCACTGGGTCTGAAAATATTGGTTGTCAGGAATTAATAAATGAATAAATGAATTTTTCAAAAAATATGTAAGTGGAAAGAAAAAGATGTAATTAGAATTTTCCAATTTCGTTTTCTTTAGTTAATACAGTTTACATGTACTGTAAATATAACTGGCAGAACATAGTAGAATACAGTAGATACGGTACCGTACCAAATGTAAATACTGTGTTATTATTGGATTGTTGATTTTAAATAATATGTTGTCTAATGTCTAAGTGGGCCCACTTCTTCTTGGGAACACGTGCCATGAGCATGTTGCCACGCGACGCACTGGACCCTACGCGTTTTTTTTTTAAAATTCAGCCCACCACATTGACATAACCCGACGCTGTACAGAGAGAGAAATGGGGTTTAACGTCCACTCGCCACAAACTAGATCATTTCGGGAATAACATATGGTTCAATTTCATTTCAATAAAAGTGGGAGGAAACCCACGAGGTTGGACAGGCGACCCTACTCCTTGTCACGCACAACCGGGTAATCCAACCCTTACAGGCGTGCCCTTGTTGTACAGGCGAGCCCTTATTGTACAGACGTGTCCTCGTTGTACAGACGTGTCCTTATTGTACAGATATGTCCTTATTGTACAGGTGTGTCATTATTGTACAGGCGTCTCCTTATTGTACAGATATGTCCCAGTTGTACATGATTATGATGTTTGAATTACTTACATTGAGATCAAGTCTTCCGGTCTGGAATCAAAGCACAACATCGCAGCTAGTAAGATGTATTCGAACAATAGATCTGGTATTATATCTAAACTTTATTCCTATGGCGAACACAACTCCACAAACCGTGGGGGCACAGGCAAAAACAAAGGAGGGGAAGTTCAAAAATATTTCTCTATAGAAATTTTAATGGTGTCCCTCTTCCTCCTGGGAAACAGTCTAATAAGTAGAGAAGTTAGACGACGAACACACTCCACAAACCGTGGGGACACAGGCAAAAATACAGGAAGAGAAGTTCAAAAATATCTCTCTATAGAAATTTTAATGGTGTCACTCTTCCTCCGGGGAAACAGTCCAATATGCCGAGAAGTTAGACGACGTGTCTGTATTGAAAATTTTAATGGTGCCCCTCTTTCTCTGGGGAAACAGTCTAATATGCCGAGAAGTTAGACGACGTGTCTCTAGAAATTTTAATGGCGTCCCTCTTCCTCTGGGGAAACAGTCCAACACGTTCAATATAAATGTTTTTATCACCGTGGTCAGTGAAGTCGTAGCTTAGTTTATTCACTATAAAAGATAACGCCAAACCTTTATACCTGAAGAAAGTTAAATATCAGTGTCCACTACTCCTGATAAAGTAGGTAATATGAATAGGATCGATCCCTCGGTTTTAAGAAATATCTCACCCACTTGAACGAGGACAATATCGTATTAATTAAAGTCCCTGAAAGACATTCGGGGGATGGAGTAATCCCTTGCTGACTACAATAATTGTGTAAGGCGAATCTCTAAAATAAAGGTATATCGGTCCAAAAATAGTTTAATTCCGTTTACACAGATATAATGTAATGTCAGCAATCGGAATCTTTCGTAGAAACGAGACAGGAAAGTCATTCAGGGGATAGAGTAATCCCTTGCTAATTACGATAGTATGAAAGGCGAATCTCTAAAAGGAATATCAGTCCAAAAATTGTCCAATTACATTCAGTATTTACTAAGATATGACGAAATGAAAATATCAGCATTCGGAATCCTTCGCAGAAACGAGATAAGGCCAAAGCCAGCAACAACTATGATCTTCACCAAAATCTTTTAATCCCATCGAATCCAAAGCCAGCAAATTGTGTGGAATAAGTCCTGTGCGTAATATCGGTCAAAAAATTGATCAATTCTATTCAGTATTTATATACTAAGATATGATGAATTGAAAATATCAGCATTCGGAATCCTTCAGAGAAACGAGATATTATCAAAGCCAGCACCAACGATGATCTTCACCAAAAGTTGTTAATCCGATTGAATCCAAAGCTGACAAGTTGCGCGAAACGAGTCCCGGGGACTTAAACACACGAGTTGTACTAATTCACGGATTTTGAATAGACGCATCAATGATAACATCAAGATGTTTGAACTGGTGAAACTATAATCGACGTAGCTCTGTCTCCCATCCCCCAGTTAAACTTATTGTTTATGTCAATAAACTTCTAAACCCGATTATTAAATATTCGGATTGTTTGTTTATTTCACTGAATTCTCTGTAAAACTAGAATATTATAATCGGTTAAGTGATAGGAAGGAATCCAATCTCCGGGAGGTGTTGGATTTCTGCCACGTCAAGCGTTATGTATAGTTGTTTAAAGAGAATATAATGTATCAATATATACATATGTTTATTTTAATAGTATATCGTCCAACTGCTAAACAGAGACAGAGAGAGAGGAGGGAAAGGGAGAGAGAGAGAGGGAGGTAGTAACCTCACCACTTGACTCATTAGAGAGAGAGAGGGAGAGAGAGGGAGAGAGTGAGAGATTCACGCGGTTCAATTTTATTTTAATAATACCGCTTTGTTAACCCATACCCAATCCCCTCTTCCTACCTAATCGCATATTTTTGTACCTGAAAGTACCACAGAGCGTCAATTAAAGTCCTTTACAGAGCATCAAATCATTTTAAAACTATTATGTCCGGGAGGACTGTTGTTTTATGTATTCGTTTATTTTTTGGTATTTGAGAGACCAATGCATGCTTTAATTTTTATATTTAAGAGACCAGTGCTTTAAATAAAAATATTTCTATGTATGAAAATGAAAAAGTTTGAGGAAATAAACACAGCACTGTGCGGCTAGCGCTTTCAGTTTCATCGGAACATCTTCAGGCCTTTAATACATATTCTCCGTTATACTGTGTTTCTTTCCTCAACAGTGAAACCCCTATCTATTAAGACCACCTGTGGGATGTCGAGATTTGGTCTTAATTAATAGTGGCGTGGTCTCAATTCTGAGTGGGCATGTTTGAGGCAATTTCCAAGAAAAACAGAAACAGTGTTATATAAATATATAGACACATGGGCCAACTTTATTACTCTAAGATGACATAATAATACTGTAATGTAAAACATAGAATCTAAGTGGGGGGGGGGTAAGGTCTGGCATTGAGTTAACTGGCGTGGTTTCAATTCCCCGGTCACACTTGACAAGGAGTAAGGTGGCCTGTCCAACCCCGTGGTTGTCTTCTCCGGGTCCTCCGGTTTCTTCCCACTGCTAAAGACCCCTACGTACAAGCGAATTATTGAAATAAAATTGAACCATCTGTTAGTCCCCAAATGACCTACATGTAGTTTGTGTCGAGTGGACGTTAAACGCCGTTTCTCTCTCTCCCCTCTCTCTTTATAATGTAAGTAATGTATATATATATGTAATTACCGGGAGTATTAACTGCACCTTTAGGCTTTCGAGTAGGAGTCAATATATCTATTTGAATATCCGATACTACAATTAGAGCCTAAATACAAACTGATACATTATAACCAAGCCCAAAGTCTACCGATACCAGTAGTACAAATACTGGTACAGTCATAGTATTGCGAAACGTTTTCAAAACATGTCCAGCTTTGTATTTTGAAAGTGTTATCCGCCGACCCTTGCCTGATATACAATAGATATGTTTATCAGTTAGATTTAAAGATGGGTTGCCAACCCACATTACGAGAGATCTTCAAGGGACATAACTCTTACGTTATCGAAAGAAATTAATGAAAATCGAGGAACAAAAATTATCACAAATCGTCTGATAATAACTGTGTGCTAACGAGGATTGTGGACGCCAGACGGACGGACGACGAGCTTTACGACAAGATGAGTTGCCAAGCCAGATTATGGAGGGACATAACTTTTACGTTATCGAAAGAAATTAATGAAACTCGACTGATACTAAATGTGTGTTAAGTCGAAAACACTAAGACTACACCAAAAAAGTCTGAGAAGTATTTTTATTCTGCTTCCATTTTCATATTTAATGAAATTGAAAATGTTTATTTAGTATTTTTGTGTAAGGTGTAAAACGGAATAGAACCGCATAACAAAATTGTACGCTAATTTTTCAACATGGTGACCCTTCTGGGCAAGGATCAATTCTCAAAGTAGACAGTTATCTGTGAGCAGAAATATCTTGCCCAACAATGCCACTAAAACACCCCCGGGTCCTATTAAGCGCGCCCACTGCTAAAGATCCCTACGCGCATGCGAATTATTGAAATAAATTTGAACTATATGTTAGAGTCGAAATGATCTAGTTTGTGTCGAACTTTAACCTCTCTCTCTCTCGCACAACCCACACATATGCTGTTCTTCCTTTTTAAACCAGAAATCAGAATATGTCAGCCATTATTTATGTTTGTTTTACAAGGTCCAAAAAGCTCTCTTGAAATTTAACTATATATTAGTCCCAAAATGTCTAGTTTTTGTCGTGTTGAAGTCCCCAGCTCCCCTATCTCACGTGTGGATGTCCCCCCTCTCCCATCTCTCTCTGTCTCTCTCTCTCTCTCGCCTAATAAAGAGCCAAATGGTCTTCCATAATATAATATGCGACTAATCAATAGCGATGTGATAAATAAATAAAAAGGACACATTACAATCAGTGCACATACCTCAATATGGGGTTATCGGGCAATGTCTCATGCACAGAGTATTGCCAATTTTAAGAGGTTTTCGAACTTGGGAACGTGCTATCTAATTAAAGCGGCAATGTGCGACATTTAGTGAAAGAGCTGACCGTTCTCGCTATTAAAGGACATTTAAATGTTTCATCTTGATGCCATCTGTAACAATGATTATGAAATGGAAAATAACCATCTATTTTTCTGCACCCACCAGTGGAATGAGACGAGGGCATACGGCGGGCGATATGCAATGGGAGGAATTTTTCCCTGACAGGCTTCCATCGGTTCCCAACGACCAGATGCTGTTGTCAGCTCCACCTTCTTACTCCTGCAGTAGACTGATAAGTTTTCCAAAAAGTTCAATATTTGCGGCGAAATACGCGTTGTTTGACATGGAAATGAAATGAAATAAGGGTTAACGTCCTACTGTTCTCCTCCGACATTGTGCTATTAAGGAAATTTTACGTAGAGCGCGGCGCAATGGCCTACTCTTATATCAAATTGCAAATGCCAATGTGTACCTCGGTTTTAAGTTCCATCCCAACAACCATACCCTTGCCAGACTCTCCATTCTACACTAGTAAGAAGGAGGAACCACACAGGAAAATCTCGATAAACTTTCTCGGCCTGCGAATGGATTGGACACGGGACCTCCGGGTTAGCGAGTCAATATCTTACTCACCGAGCCAACGAGCCTCCTTTACGAATAAGGACCACAATCAGCAGAAAAGGTTAAACGTATTACCATGAAGCTTGGTGGGACTAGCTTCGAATGAAAAGTGCACATACAATAACTTTTGATAGTAGGGTGTGTGTATGTGAAGGGGGGGGGGCACTCATTTGCCACCAATACCCAAACTCACGTTTATTTGATGGACAGGTCAGAGTTTCGATTTAGTTATCAGAAAGGATTTTTTTGACACTTGAGTTTGCAAGCAGAACACTTGACTCAATACGTCATTATCAAGTCGGAAACTAATAATTACATGACTCAAGAGTGACGTCAATGGATGAATCACCTCTAGATTATAAACGGAAATAGACCAATTTCACTTCTCCTACGAACATCATACGTATTATTATACAGAACCCCACCACCCCACCCACCCATATCTTCCTCATGTATTGAACATCTAAATACTTGTCAAATAGAAGGATGTCTATGACTCGTTACCAGTCTTAAAACATACAAAACTCTTTCAGCTTCAGTCTCTAGTCTTTCGGGTGGTACATAAAACTGAGGGCCCATCTGCCCACCTTGGCGTTCACGTAGGCGTACAGCCCCCTCAAATCACACTGTATCGGGTATGTCCGTTTTCATAGCCCAGTCAGAGTAGAACAGTAGGACGTTAAACCCCATTGGCGGGGGTAGATGACCAAATGGTTCAAGCTTGGGCGTTGCATCATAAGGTCTGCCACTGAGTCAAGTGGGGGGGGGTTGGGATGGCCTAGTGGTCTAGAGTGCCGCGCTTCGACCTCTAGCTGGCCGGTCACCTCTGGCTTCCGGCTGTGGTTTCGATCCCTGGTGTGAGAGTATGTGGCATGGAGATAGGGGCGCCTTCTCAACCTCGTGGGTTTCCTCCGGGCACTCCGGTTTCCTCCTACTGCTAAAGACCCCTACGCGCAAGCGAATTATTGAAATAAAATTAAAAAACCATGTTAGTCCCAAAATGACCTAGTTGTGTCGAGTGGACGTTAAACCCCATTTCTCTCTCCCTCTCTCTGAGTCAAGTGGCGTGGTTTCGATGTCTCCAACCGCCTGGGTTTTTTGCAAGGTCTTCCGGTTTCCTCCAACTGTTAAAGGCCCATATATGCGCAAACGAATTAATGAAATAAAATTGAACCACATGTTAGTCCCGAAATGGTCTAGTTTATATCGAGTGGACGTTAAACCCAATCTTGTCATGCCAAATCAAGTCATACTGCACATGTTACATCATATACGTCCCACTATCCTACTCGCCGCTGCCCGGACAAAATTTCCTTCATAACACACTGTATGGCGTCTTAATCATAATCCCCGTTAAGGAGCTGAATAGTAGGATGTTAAACCTCCTTTTTCTTTATCAGCTCACTACTGATCGGTTTATCGCAAATTTGCATAAATAAACAATCTATTTCGGACCCCAATGATAGATTTGGCAAATATTTTGGAGAAAAAGGAGTGAAAATGCCCTTAGATGAAATTTTAGTCAAAGTTTAAAGCCCACCATTGGCCTAACATTATGGGTTTTTTTTACTGCGCATTATCTATTAGTCAATTGTTAGTAATGGGGTTTAACGTCCAAACAACTAGGTAATTTCGGGATTAACATATGGTTGGATATTATTTCATTAATTCACTAGTGCGTCGGGATATTTAGCTGTGGGAGGAAACCTATTGTTAGTAATTTAAACAGAATTCGATTGATGTTAAGAATAAAACGGATTTGTTATTAATCATCAAGGAAACTCAGATCTTCATATCAGCCACAAGTTCAACTATGGTCACGAAGGTCATTAGTGCATCTATACAGTGCAATCTCGTCATTAAGACCAGTAGCCGGAGTTATTATGAAGTCATAGCAGTGCCCCTTGTAGGCGGAAAGGTTGCTGTCCGGGCTAAATAACCCCATAAAACTTTCATAATGTCATCGGTGCATCAACAGTTACTAGTGATTCGGGTAGGTCGAAAAACCCGGATCCCGAACATATCATTAAAGAGCCGTCAAAATTTCTTTGTCTCTCTCTCTCTCTGTCTCTTCCGCGACGAGTGTACGTTTAACTCAAGTAGGTGTTGTGTCCCTTTAAATTACGCTCGCGGACCGGGGTCAAAGGTTATTTAACTCGACTGCATGGCCGGTTAATGAATATTATGAAGAGTATTTTTAAAATCGATGGCGAATATTGCCGTATTCATTAGCATATATTCATCATTTGCATAATAATTTCACATTGTATACTCTCTCTCCCTCTCCCTCTCTCTCTCTCTCTCTCTCTCTCTCTAAGCGTAGACTGGAAGAGTATTTAATTTGTCGACTTTCCACATCAGACGGATAAAAACAATAGGTGGGTCATTAATAAAAAACTGTATGGAGTAGGAAGAGTCAGTAATTAAATTAACTTATTTAAATATTATCACGTACTCTCTATTTTATTTATTATAGCTAACCCCTGTTAATAAACTGAAAGTAGAAGGAGGAAACAGTATTATTTGCAGTTAGTATAAAATCGTCTATTATTACAGACGCCATTAATAATTCTAGTGACACGTATACTATAACTTTGAAGGTTAAATGTTCTCTTGTCGCTTTTTAAAAAAAAGAAATTCATATAAATATTTGAAACGACTATAATGTAACTATGTACACAGCCCGAAAAAAGGTTATTTCATGGGAAATATCACCTATTTTATAATTTCCTAGCAATATATGTCAAGGGGTATTTTAGTTAAAGTAAATGGGGATTTAACGTCCTATTGTTCTGCTCCGACTGGTCGAGTGGAGACAGGCATACTCCATACAGTGTGCTATGAGGGAACGTTTGGCCCGGAAAGCGGCGTCACGACATACTCTTATATCGAATTCCAACTGCCAAGGGATCATTTACGTTCACGTCAATGTATACACGGGACCTCGGTTGTTCGTCTAATCCATACGAATAGACAGCTGTCTCTGTGAGGCCCTCCGCCCTGCACCACTGACAAGAGGAAGCCCAGGGCGGATCCAGAGGGGGTGGGGGTGGGTGTCCAAACCCCATCCTGCTGAGCTACATAAAAAAATAATGCCTTGCATCAATGAAATTACATCACAAAGTGATCCTACATCAGTATAAAATGATTTCTCTGTTTAAAAAGCTCAATTCGTATGTATGCCTATGTACTTTAGAGACGGTGATGGCAGATGTCCTTAACTGAAACCTGGCAAACCCCCTCCTTCAAAAATTCCTGGATCCGTCCCTGAAGCCACGTCGGAAAGTACTATTGAACTTTCGAACACCCTCCGGGCTATCGAGCTAGCATCTTACCCACTTAGCCACCGTGGCTCCTATATTAGATCAAACGTTCTGATCAGTGGTCTACACGACCAAACGACCAAAACTTTAAGATTACATCCAAACGCGTTCAGCGCTGGTCACATCAGAATAGGGTATACGATTTCACGGCCCGTCAGCCCCATGCATCGACCATTTTGTTAATTTGAGAATGTTACCATGGTTACCAGTACACTGCTTTGAAGGGGAATTCGACTCAAACCAAAAGTTGCCAGGGATTTTAAAAATGTACCTCTATTTTTTACGCCTACATTTCTTTCGGCTTTCTTGTCCCCCCCCCCTACAAATAACACACAACAATAATGTATTACTATGCCCTTCAAACTTCATTTCCATTCGTCTGGGCCCACTGAAGACACAACACAACAAACTTTATTTTAGGCCTCAGAAAAAAGTAAAATGGACGTTATAAAATATGTTACTTACTTGTAGAGAGTTGAACAGGTTAGCATTTTTATATTCTGTGACCGTAAATATCAAATACTTTAATGATATTGTTAGCTTTTTTTCATCGCATAATCCAACTTTTGTTCAACAATCTTATAATAGATTTAATGCTATTCATTTACTCTAAAAAAATTATAGTTTTTATAACCGGCTAAGGTCTTTTGTTAATTCAGAAATTTCCTTGTTCAAAGCCTTTTAATTTCACTAGATTACACCATCAAACACAATGTGTTTATCTAACAGACAAAACACAACATCAAACGGTCAAACACGGAAACGGGTCGTCCTAATTTCCGACTTAGTTTGGTTTATATGCGAATTATAAACAACATGTCCGAACAGATGGACAAAACACAAAATCTAACGGATGATACAAACTCAAATACCCGGACAAAGATTATTATCATTCAAGATGATTTGTGTGAGAATTCGATGGACAATTCAAATACGAGTCACCGCCCTCATTACAGTGATTATTAATGTGAGATTTTAGGTCCTTAGTACGCATGACCGATATATTTATTATTATCCTCCTTCTGGCTGATTTAACACAAAAACTTTGACGTTTTGACTCGAAAAACAACAGCAAAAACATGTGTTATATATCGATTTGTGACCCACATTTTATTATATACAGGCATATAGACCTGTTTATATCAATAATCCCGCTACCTGTAGCTTTAAATATGTAATTAATGACTTTATGAGTATTTATTCTCTATTTTTTAACCCAGAATGTACATGGCACAATGTGTTCATCATTATTATAATCCAACGATGGAATTTGCTTTGTTTTAAATAGTTCGTTACAAAGGAAACGAAAATAGCGTTTATCTTACTTTTCTGCATAAACTGGGATAATGTAAACGCCATGCAGCTTTCGCCCTGACAGCGGTACTACTTACTACTCAATTTTACACATTCTTGTTTCATCCGAAGGACTAGACCACATTTCTTGTCAGGGGCACTGATAAGTGAAAACCAGACATACCAATTCCAAAGAGCTTCCACGACTAACACGTCATTCAATATTTTAGGAATACAGCGTCTTGAGTAGTTGAAAATCAATCGAAAAGTAAGGCTTAAAGACTCGTTAACTTTCATGCTGGGACTAACACGTGTACCTTGCAAGGGAGGAGGATTTTGCCCGAGACATTTTTTGTGAGTTTAGATAATTGTCAACAGATAGCATAATTATAGTTAATATTCACATGTGTATTTAAACTCAGTCGATTCGCCTATAAAACCACGTGGGTTTTCTCCGGGTCCTCCGGTTCCCCCCCCCCCACTGCTAACGACCCCTACGCGCAAGCGATTTATTGAAACAAAACTGAACTATGTGTTAGTTCCGAAATGACCTAGTTTTTGTCGAGTGGATATTAAACCAAATTTAGCTCTCTCTCGATATTAACTTAAATCGGTTGCAAGATTCACTAATATTAATATGCTGTAGTGTTTTTTTTTTCATATACCGGTGCCCCCCCCCCCACCAAGTGCACACGAAGTATGTGTAAATCCTTACCTTTTTATGATTTTAATCTTTTCTATTCGACCAGGATTTTTCTTGTTTTTTAATAAACTTTTTAATAATGCGTGATCCGTTTGTACTCCTTCAGTTTTAGTTACTATGATAACGGTACTAGCTGTCGGTGACATTCTTCCCTTCTCACTTCTTATTTCTTCTTTCTCTCCAGATAAACATTCGTCCTCCACCTCCTCTACTTTCTGTCCTTCACGTGTCTGTTGGTCTTCCGATGTTATCACCATGGTTTCGTGACTAAACTGCAATTCCAATTACAACGTGGCAGGTTAATTAGCAAATATATGCAATGTAAAATTATGCAAATGATATATGCTAATGACCAAGATGAAATCTGGTCACCATCGATTTTAAAAATACTCTTCATATATTCATTAACTATAGTAGGAGTAACCGGCCATGAAGTCGAGTTAAATAACCCTTGACCTCGCGAGCGTAATTTAAAGGGACATAACACCTACTGGAGTTTAACGTCCACCTTTGTCTACGATATCACCCTAGGCGGAAGTGGACGTTAAACCCCAGGAACTAACTAACTAACTAACTGAAGTCCACCCGACACAAACTAGATCATTTCGCAACAAACATATGGTTCAATTCTATTTCAATAGTCGCTTGTGGGATAGCCATTGGACAGACAACACTACTCCTTTGGGAGGAAACCCGCGCCACTCTATACAATGACAAACCTTATTATGAGCAAGGGGGGTTGGGATGGCCTAGTGGTCTAGAGTGCCGCGCTTGGACCTCTAGCTGGCCGGTCACCTCTGGCTTGCGGCTGTGGTTTCGATCCCTGGTGTGAGCGTATGTGGCATGGAGATAGGGGCGCCTTCTCAACCTCGTGGGTTTCCTCCGGGCACTCCGGTTTCCTCCCACTGCTAAAGACCCCTACGCGCAAGCGAATTATTGAAATAAAATTAAACCATATGTTAGTCCCAAAATGACCTAGTTTGTGTCGAGTGGACGTTAAACCCCATTTCTCTCTCTCTCTATCATGCGCAAAAGACTAGGCGTCAGACCACTGAGTGTATTGTCTCTTTATCCCTCTGTTATCAATGTTATCTCATTGTATATGTATTGATAAGTAAGTAGATATATGTACGTAATATAATAAGACAATTTACTATCATGTAATGCAACTTATCTCCAACAACATACGGCACGATGAATTTGAGATAACGCTGTCCGAATGATTCAATACAATCGCAAATACGAGCGTTTCAAGCATGTGCTAAAAGTTTTGTTATGAAATGAGAGGGAGAGAAATGGGGTTTAACGTCCTCTCAACACAAACTAGGTCATTTCGGGACTAACATATGGTTTAACTTTATTTCAATAATTCGTCTGCGCGTAGGGGTCTTTAGCAGTGGGAGGAAACCGGAGTACCTGGAGAAAATCCACGAGGTTGGGCAGGTTATTGTTATGAAATGAAAGTGAAATGGGGTTTAACGTATTACTGTTCTGTTCCAACTGGAATAATGAAGACGGTTATATGTCGTACAGTTTGCTAGAGTAAAATTTTGGCCGGGCAGTTGTTTCGAACTCCAACTGCCAAGGGATCTTTTACGTGCGCGCCAATGTGTAAACGGGTTCTCATGTTTTCCTCCCATCTGAACGAATATAAGTTGTCCAGATCATGACAAGGAGAAAAATCCCGAGGATGTTTTGCAGCGTGGTTTTGAATGAAGCACACTGAAACTAGGTGAACAGTTTTTCGGCTTGGGGAATTTTTTTTACGTAGGTGAAAAGTTATCAGGTTAATAGTTCTGGCCTATATGTGACAAGGTTTTTAGGTAGAGGAAAAGGTTTTCAGGTTGGGGAAAAGGTTTTCAGGTAGGGGAAAGGGTTATCACCGAGGTGAAAAAGTTTCCACCTAGGTGAAAAAGTTTCCACCTAGGCGAAAACGTTATTAACTCACTGAAAAACCTTTTAACCTTGCGAGAACTAGAAAAACAAACCTAAAACTAAAAAAAAACCCCCAAACTACAAAATATTTACAAGTCGTATATGAGCCACCGTTCATTCTGGTTTTGATAAGATAGCCCAGTACTAATTGACTCATCATGGATATGTGTTTTTATGACCTTGAAATGACCTTGATGTAGTACAGTAAACGCGTATTATTATATAACCTATGAAGATCATATAACCATGTTCTGTTTGATAACAACGTATGCCATTAATGCAAGTGTTGTGATTTCGACCCAAGGCTACTGGGGTTGGGTCTTTTATCTCGTCAGTGGGGTATGGACGGTAAGATGGCGAAGGGTTAACGCGTGCGCGATGGATCAGATCAAGGCCTGTCATTTAGTCAAGTTGAGTGGTTTCGATTCACCGGTTGCAGGGGCGGATCCAGGATTTTCAGAAAGGGGGGGGGGGCGTGCTGCACCCACTTGGGAGTGCGAAGCCCGGCCCGTGATTTTTGAGTGGACTAAAATGCCTACTAGTACTGCAAATTACGATTTCGAACCTAAACTGTTTTTGTTCTCCTTTCCCGCGAGAATATATGGAGCTAGAAATTGTTCGCCACCGCAAAAAAATAGAGGGGGCGTGTGCCGGGTGCGCCCCCCCCCTCTGTATCCGCGCCTGGGTTGTACGTGACAAGAAGTAGGGTTTGCTCTGGTTTCTCCAACTCCTAAAGACCCTACGAGGAAGAGAATTATTGAAATGAAAATGATTCATATGTTAGTACCAAAATAACCTAATTTGTGTCGAGTGAACGTTTAACCCCATTTCTCTCTCTATATATATTAGTCCCAAAATGTCTAGTTTTTGTCGTGGTGACGCCCCCCCCCTCTCTCTCTCTGCGCGGACCTTTGACACTTGTAATACGAAATAAGAAAAGGCAGAAGTGCATGACAATGTGTAGGCGTTCGGATGGGACGAAAAACCGAGGTACTGTTTACACATTGGCGTGCACGTAATAGAAGCCTTGGCAGTTGGAATTCGATATAAGAGTAGGTTGTATAGTGCCACTGCCCGGCCAAAATGTTACTCTAGCACACTGTATAACGTATACCCATTTTCATTAGCCCAGTTGGTACAGGCAAGTAGGACGTTAAACCCCATTCCATTCCATTTCATTTTTCTCCCTATTTCAACCTTGTACAAGCAACTTTAGCAGTTGGAATTCCATATAAGAGTAGGCCGTAGCGCAGCTTCCTGGGCAAAATTTCCCTCATAGCACACTGTATTGCGTATGCCCGTCTTCCATTAGCCCGGGTTAGGTGCAAAAGAGTAGGACGTTAAACCCCATTTCATTTCATTTATACTAGCAAGGAGGACATTAAACTCATTTCTCTCGTGATACAAGTGGAACGGCAATAAACTAAATAAAACAGATGTTCTACTTCTGACTTCAAAAAATATTCTTACATAAGATGACGTACGTTATTCCTTGACCTTGAGATCTACTACAGACCAACGCTTATACAACTGAACATTCTTTACAAAAATAAAGACATTTATAATTGTTAAACAAATGTATTATATCAACGATAAAACAATTAACACTTCTAAACGACGTGTTAGTGTTCTTTGCGTGACATTTATGTAATAGTGGGGTGATATATTAGTGGAATTTGGCCCGGGGAGTGGAGTTTGTGCCTACCAGATTATCCAATACAGACCTCTGAAATGAAATGTCCTGCTCTTCTGCACCTAACATTGGCTAATGGAAGACGGGCATACGCCATACAGTGTGCTATGAGGGAAATTTTGCCCGGGTAGCGGCGCTACGGCCTACTCATACATCGAATACCAACTGCCAAGGGATATTTTACGTGCACGTCAATGTGTACACGGGACCTCGGTTTTTCGTCCCATCCGAATGACTAGACAGATGTCCTTGTCATGCCCTCCGTTCTGCAACCAATACGGGCCTTTAGTGTGCACCTTACTATTACACGATTGGGCTGCTGATTTTCGGACAATCCGAAGGATTAAACACAGATTTGATTGATCGTTTTATATTATAAAAGGCAACAAAACAATTCTACTACATAGCTTGGGTTTGGGTTTACATCGGTAAATTTATTTCTATGTTTAGTGTGAATGCAAGATTGGGGGAATTTTGCCTTGACTTAGTTTGTGTCGAGTGGACGTTAAATCCATCTCTCTCTCTCTCTCTCTCTCTCTCTCTCTCTCTCTCTCTCTCTCTCTCTCTCTCTCTCTCTCTCTCTCTCTCTCTCTCTCTCTCTCTCTTCCCCTACATTAAAACAACATAAGTTTTATAAAGGGCTATATTTTAGTTAAAATAAGGTTAACTATTTTGAGTAAATTCTTAATTTAAATCTGAGAATGTTTTGTGAACTCCGGCCACGTTTTCACTTATGTGAGAACACCGTATGTAAGTACAGTATATTATACGTACCAATCTGTATTAGTATCCACTACATGAAACTTATATAATATACACTTCCATACACTATGTCTGCGATATCACGGTTGTGGAAGCAGACGTTAAACAACTAAGGTATTAATTAATAATTATACACGTCCATTCACCACAATAACATTAAAGATACTCAAGGTCTACAATAATTCACGCGTCCAGAATACATGACGACTTGAGCAGGGCCACGTTTTACAATCTGTGCTTCGTTCACTATATTTATGTAAGGCGTATTCTGTATAAGTTATATAAGACCACCCCTCACTCCCAGCCCAAACGTCTTGGTATTTCAATATCCGGTGACTTTATATAAGACCGTTCCTCACACCTTCGCCTCGCTACATGTTATTTCAGTACCTAGAAACGTTATTGAAGTCGGTCAGTTAATGGGGATAAACGTCCGCTTCTTCATAACAATAATATCAACTCCTTGTAAACACTGTCCTAGATTAACCACTATTTACAACTAAACTAACAAACTCAATGAAAAGGTCGAAGCAGTGTAAATATAACCTTCCTTATCGCTTATTATATAAAGCCTTAATCTTAATCTTGGGGACAATTGTCTTAATTAAGGTGAGTGTTAGTGGCCATTTGGGGGAATCACGGTGGCTAAGTGGGAAAGGCGCTGGCTCGTTAGTCTGGAGGAGGTCGGGTGTTCGATCCATGCATTGGCCGAGAAAGTTCATCTCGACTTTCCGGCGTGAATCCCCCTTGTCAGTGATGCAGAAGGAGGGCCTGACAAGGACGGCTGCCTAGTCGTTCGGATGGGACGAAAAACCGAGGTCTCGTGTACACATTGGAGTGCACGTAAAAGATCCCTTGGCAGTTGGAATTCGATATAAGAGTAGGCCGTAGCGCCGCTGCCCGGGCAAAATTGCCCTCATAGCACACTGTATGGCGTATGGCCGTCTTCCATTAGCCTAGTTAAGGTTTCATTTCATTTCACTTCATTTAGTGGCCATTTGCTCTAATGAAATGAAGCGGTGTTTAACATTATACTTTTCAACACCCACGGGTGTTATGAGAGAGAAAAATTTTGTCTGGACAGCGGCAAATGGTCTACTCTCGTTTCGAGTTCCGACTGCCAAGGGTACTTTTACGTGCATACGGGACTTCGGACTTTCGTACAAACCGAACGACTAGAAACTATTCATTGCGAAGTCACTCGTTCTGCACCAATGACAACTGGAAATTAAAGAGAAACTTTTTGGGGTCAATATCTGGGCCGAATCGTAGTGAGTGAAGCAAGGCCAAACTTGGTGGCTCCACACTAAATGAATAGACATGCATAACCCATAACCTGTCAGTACAAGAGTCATTGCTCTTGAGAAACACCGACTCACACGGCGAAAATAATATTCTGATATAGAATTATATTAAATTAATATCATCAACATTACCTTGTTTTACTCCACAGTTTCCACTGAACTGGCTATACCCAGGGCACAACTACCTCACTGGCTATAAACAGGGCACAATTCGACTGAACTGCCTATACCCAGGGCACGTTTCTACTGAACTGGCTATACCCAGGACACAGGATATTAACCGGGAAAAATCGTACTGAACTGGATATTGACATGACACAGATTTACTGAACTGAAAAAACACAGGGCATTCCTGGAGCTGTGAAAACACAGGACGTAATTCTACGGAACTGGATATCTACACTCCTACACTGGATATTCACACGGAACAATCCTACGGAACTAGATAGTCACGCGGAACAAATACTGTTTATTTTTAAGTGAAGCCACGATTAGGATTTTCTAAAGTATACTGAACTGAAATTACACCAATTGCAGGTTTTTTTTTTTCAAACTGAATTACACAGGGCACAATGCTACGGAATAAAATGATTATCAGTATCACGACAATTGGGCTAGGATGTTCTAGTCTATACAAAACAATGTTATTAAGTACAACACTCTATTTTCCAGTAAATAAAATTCCCAACAATCACATTCACCTCTCTTCCGAGCGAATAATCACGAACAACATTTTTTTTCAACGGTTATATGGTATACTAAACTATATGTTTGTTCTTTAAACTTATCCATTTGTGTGTCAGTTCAAACATAAATCACCACCCAGTTATTGACCTCCAACCTCTGACCTCTGACACGTAATGTGTGAAATTAAAAAATACAATTTGTTTGGTTGTTTACAAGACCACCGTCTGTTAATTTTATGTATAAAAGTACAAAGGGTCAATTTTAATACATGTCGATATAGTGTTGACCTTTCGGAATAATTGTGAGGTCGGATGGCTAAATGGTTAGCGTGTGTGCGCTGTGTGATAAAGTCTGCCTTTGGGTCAACTGGCGTGGTTTCGATTACCCGGTTGTACGTGACAAGGAGTAGGGTCGCCTGTTCAACCTCGTGGGTTTTCGCCGGGTCCCCCGGTTTTAGTCCCACTGCTAAAGACCTTACGCACAAGCGAATTATTGAAATGAAATTGAACAATGTTAGTCCTAAAATAACCTAGTTAGTCTCCCCCTCTCTCTCTCTTTAATTTGATTTTCCACAGATTCACATATCTCCGTGAAATAAACATTATGAGAAGGAACAAGACGTGATAAATTGAATTATCAGTGTATTTCCTGTATTCAATTTGATCCTTTCATCACCATAAATACAATAGAAACTGTTATAATATTACCCCATCGTATATATAGACGTTTTTATTTTACTCATCCACATATTTATATATATTATATCTACTATATAGTGTTAGAAAAATTATAACAATTCTAGTCACAAAAAATTGTCTTATTTATCAATTGTTACATTATGAACGATAGCTGTGACTTTTGGGGGTAATAGTATCTTTGTTTTAAAAAATAGACGAACAAAATTAGATCTTTTTGAGGAAACCAGGGAATATGTATAAAACCCACGACGGTAGGTAGGCGTTAGGCCTGATAATGTAAAACACACGCAGATCTGTCGGCAAACAGGCGAGGCCTGATTCAACAAACCGAGACAATCGCTAGATTTTGCAAGATGGGTGCTCACATTGTAGACATTGACCGACACGTAAAAACAACCTCGACTGTCCGGTCAAAGTTGGGTGGCCGAATTGTTAGCACGCACGCGCTGTGGTTTCGAAGCCCCGGTTGTACGCGACAAGGAGTAGCGTCGTCTGTCCAACCTCCTGGGTTTTTTGCGGGTCCCCCAGTTGTCTCCCACTGCTAAAGACCCCCACACGCAAGCGAATTCTTGAAATAAAAGGAAAACCATATGTGTCAAGTGGACGTTAAACCCCATTTCTCTCTCTCCCTCTCTCCCTCTCTCTCTCTCTGTGAGTAAGACGTTGGCTCTCTAACCTTGAGGTCCCGTGTTCTATCCCGACGTTGGCCGATAAAGTTCATCCCTTGTCAGTGATATAGTCGTGCGGATGGGAAGCAAAACCGAAGTCAAGTTCGATATATATAAGAGTAGGCCGTAGTGCCGCTGTCCGGACAAAATTTCCTTCACACTGTATGGCGTATGCCCGTCTTCATTAGCCCAGTTGGAGCAGAACAGTAGGACGTTAAACCCCATTTCATTTCATTATGTTGCACGAGGCTTTAAATCCCATTCTTTTGTGTTTTAAATATGCCTATCTCTCTCTAAACTATGATCATTGTTGAAACATTTCAATTAACAATCAAATCATTCTTTTCCTTTTAACCAGGACAATAACAATGTAATTACACATCTCTTTTATTAATATTTCCTTATTTTGGTCAAATTAAATCTAGTATAATATCCTGCTTTTCTGAACCAAATGGGTAGAGTGCTATAAGGAAAGTTGCCCGGACAACGCACTACGGCCTACACTTAGTTCAAATTCCAACTGCAAAAGGGTTCATTACATGCACGCCATTGTGTACACGGGATCTCTGATTTTTGTCCTATCCGAACGACTATACCATATCTTACGTTAGTCTATAGTTCCAAATGACGATATGTTAAATTCCATTTTTTTCGCTTCTTAAATCCAAGTAAATATGATCACTTCGTAATGCGCGGGGAATCCCATTTCTTTTCGTTTTAAAATCCAAGTCTATATTACCACTTAGTCATACATGAAGCAGAATATGCGTAGGACTGCTGTTAGTAGAGTACCAAATACCACTTATAAATTCAGGTGACGACATCTGGCTAATGACATGAGGAAGCATGGACCTTCTCTAATCTTACTGGAACATCTCACATCACTTATAGAGAACCACAGTGTCTAAGTCTGGGAGGTCACCTGTTCGATCCTGATGTTGTTAGAGAAAGTTCATCGGGATTTTTCGACGTGGTTTCTCCCTGTCAGTGGTGCAGGACGGAGGACCTGACAAGGACAGTTGTCTAGTCGTTCGGATCGGTCAAAAAACGAGGTCCCGTGTACACATTGGCGTGTACGTAAAAGATCCCCTGGCAGTTGGAATTCGATATAACAGTAGGCCAGGCAAAGTTTCACTGAAGGTACATTGTATGGCGTATGTCCGTCTTCATTAGCCCAATCAGAGCAGACTATTTCACACCACATATAAATTCACCAAATTATTCCAACAAATATGTGACTTACCCGAACTCTAACCCGCGTTCACTACACGCGCTTTGCATGCAGTGTACTGTGAGTTGTGAACAGGTTCTGACGCCTGGCCAAAATATTCGAGGGTGATATCCGATGCAGATCAAATATAAAACACTAAAGATTAGAAATACTCCACACTAAACATTACAGTATACAGAATTTCATTTCATATACACGGACACGCAAAACACAAGATCGTGTAATATGTCTATTATATAGATAGACTTTACTCACGCTCACTCACTAACTAGTAGTTATAGCAGAAATAGCATCGTTCGACGATGACCTTTGACATGAGTCAATACATATTAGGTAATAAAGGTCAATTAACGCACCTACCTATATGTCTACAAAGTTTAGATAATACGACAGGTAAAGAGGTTGAGATAACTTACTTAAAGAAAAGTTTGCTCCGCGGGATGGGGAGGGTGGGGGGGAGCGGGGTACCCGTTTCGGTAAGGGTTGTAAGGTCGGAAAGGGTGGGTGGGTGGGTGGGTGAGGGGAACGGACCAATCAAATAATTATCCGAAGCGGTCATATTTTCTGTACACCGAGAGAACCAGAGTATTTGTTAGTTTTTTAAATAATTTTGTAACTCAAGTGTATTTGTTGTTTTTTTGTTGTTAAAAGAGGACTGGCCGGGGAGGGGGGGGGGTTATCCAACCCCCATAACCGCCTTGAATCTGCCTTAAACCCTTAACACCCAAATAAAATGTTTTGAGGTGAATATAAAATAGGTCCTACATGCCTCAGGAAAATAATAACAGTTCTAGATGATGATGACGATGATGATGATGATGATGACGATCCATATCTTTAAATTATGATTATTTTGCTATGCAACCTCGTGGGTTTTCTCCGGGTACTCCGGTTTCCTTCCAGTGCTAAAAAACCCTCCACACAAGCGAATTATTGAAATAAAATTAAAGTATGTGTTAATCTCAAAATAATCTAGTTTGTGTCGAGTGGACGTTATTACTCTTTGGCAACGGATTCATATAAACTTTATAGGTTGTTTCTGAATCCATGTAATCTATTACGTAGATTGTATTACACTATTGTTTAATATATAATGTATAAGGTTTGATTTAATACCTCGGTATTCGCTCCCGGTGTTGGTCGACAAAGTTATTTCCTGGCCTCGTTTCGTTTGTCAGTTGTGCAAGATGGAGGGTCTGGCAAGTCGTTCGGATGGTACGGAAAACCGAGTACCCAAGTTCACATTAGCATGCACGGAAAAGAATCATTGACGGAATTTAATATAAGAGTAGGCCAAATCGCCGCTGCCTGGGAAAACAATGCATGGCGTATGACAGACTTCGTTAGCCCAGTCGGAGCTGAAAACCACGACGTAAACTCCATTTCATTTCGATTCAATTTTACAAGTAAGGCTGCCAATTCTGGCCTCGAGTTCACAATTAGTCAGACGTCAAGAATTTATTTAAATTTGTTCGCCTTATTGTAGCTTAATTATAACCGAATATAAAACTTTTGTTGTTTCAATGCATCAAATACACCAATAAGAAACTATATGCAAAATTTTGTGTTTCTGGATTAAATATATTTCTCGTAAACAGCGATTGAAAGTTGAGTAAATTCTTAACATAACCCTGAGAATAGTTTGTGAACTTGCCAATACTAACACGCAAGATCATACTTTAAAAATTACATTTTAATTCGTCTAACAATTGTCTTCTATACAATCTGTTTTAAGCTACTGGGTAATTTTATATAACGCAATGTAGCGTTATGATGTGTAGGCTATACAGTTTACCATGTACATAATCTATATATTACGGAAGACCATCAGGGTCAATCTAATGCGAAAGAATTTTTTTGTTTATTTCGTAATTGCGATTTACCAGTTACATATCGTTCTTAAGACATAGAATTCACACCATAACGACATAATTAACTAGAAATTACAACACAGTTAAGATAGTCAGATGTTTATGTTTTGATTGGATTGACCCTAACGGTCTTCCGTAACGTAAAGTAACTGGGTTTGTAAACAAAGTGGCTTCTGGAAACACGTGCTTATTCTATTTATAGATCTGATGTTATTGAAGCTAATACTTATGTTTATCTACAGACGTACAGGGTAAATCAGGCCAAGTGAGACGAAATAATAATGTGAAATATTGAATTGGTTAAACTAACAAAGGTAATAATTCGAGGATATTACATCAGACAGTAATTGGCTAGGGCCATTCTTTGTTCGTGGAATGTCAAGGTCAACGCGTACTTGCAATTATGTACGAATACATGGAGTGGAATATAATGGCGTTTTAGGTCTCGTCAACAAAATGTGAAGGTCAGCGCGCACTTGCAATTACAAAAGAGGTTATACGGTTCTACCTATGTCCACTGACTAGGAGAAACCTCGAAAAATGGAATGAAATGAGGCTTAACGTCCTACTCTCCGAACTGGGCTAATGAAGACGGACATACGCCATACAGTGTGCTATGAGGGGAATTTTGCCCAGATAGCGTATACTTGTATCGAATTCCAACTGCCGAGGGTTCTGTTATGTACATGCCAATGGGTACACGATACCGCATTTGTTCGTACCATCCGAACGACTATACGTGTTGTCACTTGCTTGGCCCTCGATCTGTCCTGCACCACTAACAAGAGGTAACCGCGACGGAAAACCCGGATACAGGAATCGAACAAGGGACCTCCAGGTAAGCTTGCCAATGTCTTACCCACTAAACCATCGTGGTTCCTTCAGTGCGAGAGGGCGGGAGTTTTGCCAGGACAGCGGAGTTTCTGTCCACGCTGCCATGGATTCTAAAATGTAAATGAGTGGATCTCGGCTTTTCGTCCCATCCGAACTGACAAGGGAAACAGAGCTGCAATCGGGATCGAACTCGGGACCCCCTGACCATTGATGGAACGAGATACTCCCAGAGATAAACGCCCATGTAGAGTCAACTGACTTTAACGTCTTTCGTATTACCAAATTAAACAGACAAGGGACAATATATAGGCGTTGGGATGGTCCGACAAACCGCGGTACCGTGTTGACATTGGCGTGCACGTAACAAATCCCTTGGCCGTTGGAATTCGGTATAAGGGTAGGCCATAGCACCACTGTATGGTGTAAGCGCTACTTCATTAGCCCAGTCGAAGCAGAACAGTAGAACGTTAAGCCCCAGTTCATTTCCTAATTCAACATTAGCTGTATAATTTTTACATTTGTTTTACAAGTTCTATCTTTAAATATTGATGTTGCCAGAAGTGTAAATAGTTATTTTTGTGGCAGTATATATTGTGAACAAACTTCTAGAGAATGTTCCAAGTCAAACAATGGTAGAATTTACACATGAAATACACAAGAATTCGGGTCTGAATAGAGTGTATATTATTACCTTTGTCCGTCGGGGGTGGGGTGGGGGTGGCCGAATGGTGTGGTTTCGACACCCCAGTTGTATGTGACAAGGAGCAGGGTCGCCTGTCCAACCTCCGTGTCCTTCGGTTTCCATCCAGTGCTAAAGATTCCCTTCACGCAAGGGAATTATTGAAAACAACACTTAAAACCTGTGTTAGTCTCTCTCTCTCTCTCTCTCTCTCTCTCTCTCTCTCTCTCCATCTCTCCCTTTGTCAGTCATCGTCAGCCAAACCTCTGCGAATTTTATTTACATTGGTCAGCACGTAGAAGAAAATCTTGTGAACATTTAAGCAAAAAATGTGATCGTCCAATTTGCTTGAAATTTATACGAATTGTGTCACTTTGGGAAATCTGTAGTGAAAAAGGGTTAAAGTACATCTAAGCGTTATACCTCCTGGGTTAACTCCGGGTCCTCCGGTTCCCCCCACTGCTAATAACCCTTACGCACAAGCGAATTATTGAAATGTAATTAAACCGTATTTTATTCCCGAAATGACCTGGTTTGTGTCGGGTAGACGTTAAATCCCACCCCTCCCTCTCTCTCTCTCTCACTCTATCACACACACACACACATCTAAGCTTAAACCATGGCTGAAAATACCTCCTTACCTTTTATAGAACATTCGATGTCACTTCTCATTTATCCATTACGTCCACACAGCTAAATTTTTCCGTTGTTAGTGTTTGTATGTGATCACAGCCTTAAACAAAAAGGTCGTAAAAAAACACCACTGGCCAACAATTAACTTGACCTAAACCTATCCATGTCATTTCAACCAACAGTTATAATTCGTTTATTTTTGTCAGGGTCAAAAGTTTACGATTGATATACTTCATAAAACAGAAGGGGACTAAAATCAAAAATCAGTAGTTGATCATCTTTTGTATATATTTTTTGCCAGGGTTTGGCATTTTAAATGAAAACAACAGTCTCCGCGTGTGATATCGTGCATTATTGGACATTTCGGCTTGGTCGTCCATATTCGCGTTTAACGCAGATATGGTGGACATTGCCTAGAGAGCCGATTTGAGACCAACAAACGTCCGGCAAAAGTCAAATCTGGCTCTCGCATAATTTCCCTTTTGGGGTTTGAAATTCGAAACAGAGTCTTCCAGCCCGTTCATAACAAGACGAACAGCGCTCAACCCAGAAAAGGAATTTCGATCTGTATTTGAAACAGGTATACTAGTTAGTAGTATGTGCCGGTAGAATTTGTAGTACTAAATACTTAATTATACCCAAGTGATTTGTAGAGCTGTTAGCTATGTGATAACTTACCACGAAGCCACGTCAGGGGTTCCGAAATATAAACCCTCTAGATTGACCGTAAATATTTTTCAGTTTTACGTTTTTTACGTATCTCCGTAGAAATTGCTTTGAGTATTCAACAAAAATAGCAATTGTCCCGTATATTCAACACAATTGAATAAACTTAAAGAGCACCTGTCTGTTATGACGTATTAAATACCGAGATGCGGCTGTCTCAGGCTGTTACCTACTATAAACGCTTTAGTTGTCATCAATACAACCAGTGATGCGCTTCCATTAGTTGATCAACAAACAGGATTCAACACATTTAAAATATACCTTTTAAATATCACTGATATAAAATTTCCTCAGTTTATCCAGTGTCTGAGAGTAAAACCTGTTAAATTCGTAAATGCATCAAGTCTTGGGTCATCACAATCTACGCCATGTAGAAGTAAACAGTGTGTGAATTAAATTAAACTATTCAATATCCAGTTAATTTTATTAAGGGGTGGGGTGGGGCTTGTGGTTATGACGGAGTGGTCTATTGCATGATCTTTAGAGCGTAAGGTCTGTCGATGAATCAAGTGACGTGGTTTCAATCTCGAGCGAGTACGTGATCAGGACAGGGTCGACTGTCTAACTTTTTTTTCTGTTGGTTGTCCGGTTTCTCCACACCGCTAACTACATGTACATGTATGTTCAAACGAATTATTGAAATAAAAATTATTACATTTTTAGTCCTAAATATGACCTTATAGTTTGTGTCGAGTGGACGTCTACACCCCCCTCTCTCCCTCTCCCCTTCTCTCTCTCTCTCTCTCTGAACAACATTTAATATTACACCGACTTACCTATTTGTACCTGCTGTACTCCCTGAATATATTGGTTTTAAACTCGTGTCAACAAATATTTTCACACATAAAATCATTTCTAATCGAACAGGAAGTACAGAACAGTAAAATATAATCCTCTATGTTCCCATTCAGTTACCAAGACCCCAGAACACGATGTAAGTACTGGCTTTTTCACAGGGTTATCGCGGAATCCGTCTAATTAAATCTCCCCGAGTTCAGACCAAGCATCAAATACAATAGATTAAAAAATCCAATACATTTTTTTACAGAATGAACACAAATTGGAGGCCTATTCGCAAAGAAGAGCAGGCTAATCAACTTTAATAACCATTTTCTGATCCCCAAGTCACTGTAACCATAATGAAAACTGTTTAATAGACATTTTTTTGCACCAATGAACGATATGATAAAGGATCCAGATTACGAGATAAGCTGAAGCACAAAATTCATTAAATGGACACAAATGCACCGTACAGCATCACCAGAAGTAAACATACGGTTCACCAAATGTTTGACGTAGTGTAGCCCGATTGGTACTGACGGATCATTAAACACACTTTCATTTATTCATACAATCTGTAAGATAAAATAATGCTGACGACCGATTTATATAAAACACAAAGTTCAAACATCCCATTAAGATCTACTTACCACAGTATAACAAGCCGGTGACATCATTAGGGGTTGTTCATCATACCTCCCTAATCAACCAACCATAAAAATAATTGTACAATATGCAACAATGAAAGTCTACACATACATACGTCATACCAGCCTTGAAATTGAAAAGTTGGGTTCGGGGAATTATCATGGATGTACTAGAGTACAAAAATATATAATAAGGAGACGTCTAGACTAACGAAAATATCTCTCTAGATATCATAAGATTTGCCATTGAGTCAACTGGTGTGGTTTCGATACCCCGGGTTTATGTGACAAGGGTCGCCTTTCTAACCTCGTGGGTTTTCTCCGGGTCCTGCCTTAAGACCCTACGCACAAGCGAATTATGAAATCAATTGGACCTATGTTAATCCCGAAATTACCTAGTTTGTGTCGAGTGGACGTTAAACCTCATTTCTCCCTCCAGCTAGCGAACCACCGCGATAATAGGTATACGGTTAAAAATTGTGCCCGGACAGTGACAAGGTTTTTTTTTACGCGCTCTCTCGACTAGATCATAGATGTTCCTTGCGAAGCCGTCCTATATTACTGAAAGGGGTATTCGGGTTCCCGAGAACCGTTCCAGTCAACATCTTATGTTAATGACCAAATATCTGTAATACCCCCCAAACACCACAAATTTAATTCCAAACTCAATTTGAAAGTCAATGATTTCGGTAATAGGAGAAATAATAACGATTAAAGTGACGTCATGCCATTATTCTACGTAATATAATAGAGTGACGTCTTAACAATTAGATTTACCGTGTATATTACTACTGGAAAGTCGCACATTGTGTTTTCTGCAAGAATATTTGCTATTTTCGCACGAATCTCTTCGAATTGACCCTAAAATGTCTTCATCAACTTCTGTAAGGTAAGTGACAACAATATTCTGCCATCGTCGTCATTAAAATTTAGGATTTTTTTCAGATTTAGATTCTAGATATAATAATACAATGTAGCCGAACCATAAGATTTAGATTTACATCTAAAGCGGGGCTTATGTCGACTTTGCAACCCAAGGCAACTAGTTCAGTCAGTTGCAAGAGTGCGTATGTCGTTCATATCAGCAACTGAGGACAACTGGGAGCAACTGAATTCGGAGCGCTTATGTCGACTCGGAACTGATAGCGATCACACAAAGGCATGGTCGGTCTTACTACAATTCTATTAGTATATTATTGTTGACATCATCAACATTTGAAAAGTGGGTATCTTAGTTCGCTTTCATTTGCTTATTTATAAAGTCACATGACACATGTCTCTTATCACATGATGTTATTTCCATGGAAACGAGTTGCCTCCAGTTGCAAGAACGCTCATGTCGACTGCAACTAGTTGCAATGAGTTACAGAAAGTTGAACATGTGCAACTGACTATCTGACTGCAACTAGTTGTAAGAGGCGCTCAGGTCGACTTTTTTCAGTTGCATTCAGTTGCTTTCAGTTGCTCCCAGTTGCCGAAACCTCAGTTGCTTTCAGTTGCAAGGTCGACATAAGCCCCCTTAAGGCCTAGATATTTACTAAACACTACGTTATGATAAAGATCGAATTAAGAAAAATTGAAATTCGGTTTAACATCCTAATTGTCTGCAACGGTGAAGACGGACATACGACATGATGGACACTTTGACCGGTCAGCGGCGTTACGGCCTACTCTTATTTCAAATTCTTACTCAACTGGTGTGGGTTCTTAACAATTACATGCGCGCCAATGTATACAAGGGACCTTGGTTTTTAGTTCAATCCGAACGACACGACTCTTGCCGGGCCCTGAACTTCAGACATGGGAAAACCCGCGCTGGAAAATCCCGAGAAACTTTCACGATTCTCGGCCAACATCAGGGGCGAACCCGATACCTCTTAGCTACACGCTGTGGCACCACAATTCCCTGAAATTAGAAGAAAATTAACTCTAAAAACCTGCGATAAGTGCTAGGGTTTGAAAAACAACAACTTTAGTTCCTTAGCTCAGCCGGAGCAGAACAGTAGGACGTTAAACCCCAAAATACTTCAACAAAACCTGGTTTTATTTATTTATTTTGAGTAATCATGTTAAATTGTTACATGCATTTTATTCCAGAAATAAAATGGAGGATATTAAGATATTGCAGGAAGAACTGCGAACTAGCAGATCTAAAACTCGATCAAATACACGACCACAAGGTTTGTTGGAATTATAATACTCTTATCAGTGAGAGAGAGAGAGAGAGAGAGAGAGAGAGAGAGAGGGGGGCGGGTATTGGTAATATATTAAAGATGTATTATGTAAGACTTAGATAAAGAGCTGATCGTTTATGCTATAAAAGATAGATCAAAATTAACATGTCGAAATTTTCATTCAAATTATTTTATTCTGAGCGACATTATCACTGTTTGAGGTCTGGGTATGAATTTTTTATTATCGCAGCAAAGTTACTGGTTAATCGAGACTCAGCTGCGCCTCTCCATTTTTAAATTAAATCATTAAATGGCGATCATATTTCAATCTGTTTTACATCGGCGCCATCCGATATCCTAGACCGTTGATTATACTTGTCATGTGAATAAATGCCTATGTAATAATTTATATAACATTACAAACCAAAATAAAAACTGTAAAAGTCAGATTTAGCTCTTGCATGAAATGAAATGGGATTTAACGTCCTACTCTTCTGATCCATACTTAACTGGGCTAATGAAGACGGGTAGCTCTTACATAATGTATATTTAAGTCCTGTTCATATCTTTGCTAATATTGATATATTTTTTATTTTTCATTTTTTTCAGGATTTTATTCTAAATCTTGTCGTCCTATAATCCGATTTAAATTTGTTGATTTAGACTTCAGTCTGAAACTAGGTGACATCCAGGACATCAAAACACGACCTCTGTTCTTCAGCATCATCAACGATTCTGATACTACGAGTCGCAGGAATGGTAGACAAATATGCGACTTCATGTCCAAAGCTAATCACAAGGCCACAGCTGAGATCAGTGATGGCGATAGCAAAATTATTTCCGGAGATCTAACGACAAAGTTGCTTGGTGTTGCATTTGCTGGTAGGCCGTCTGCAGCTGAAACTCGTCAGAGAAACTTGAATGTTGGACAACAGAAAGAAAATGGTGAAATAAAATATGGTGATGGTGACAACAAAACTATTCCTCGGGATCTAGAGACAAGGATGCCACGTCCCCTTAGGTCACTTGCAGTTAGGACCCTTTCCAGAAACTTGCTTCCTGGATATGTAACGAAAAGGACGCCACATACCCTTACGTCGTTTGCGGCTAGTACCTTTTCCAGAAACTTGATTCCTGGAGATGTAACGACAAACATGCCAGGGGGAACAGTAGCTGCATATTTCACTCCATGTACCCTGAGATCGTCTGCAGCTGGGACCCTTTATAGAAACTTGATTCCTAGAGATGTAACGACAAAGGTGCATAAGATGCAAAGTGCAACAATTGCTACATATCTCACTCCATGTACTCTCAGATCGTCTGCAGCTAGGACCCTTTATAGAATTCTGAATGCTTTAAGACAGAAAGGACATCACGGAATCGTAGGTAGAAAAATTTACGAAAATACAACTGGGGCCATAAATATTGTTGGCAAAATGAAAGCTGAAAACGTCATCTCTGCAACTCCAGTTAAACCGACGTCTAGTGGAACCATTCCTGAGATTGATATCTCAGACGGATAATACGTCATCGGTGCCAAGATACCAAAGATACTGTTGATGTCAACACCTCCAATTCTTCTACAGTTTCATCATCCATGACAGAACATCGACCTTTCTCGGATAAAACAGAAGAACAAGAAACGTCTAAACCCAAGAAAAGACAGAATTTTCTTAAAGTGAGTTTTTTGGTTGTTTAAAACACATTGTCATGGTAACCAATGTAACCATGTAACAAAATATTGTTTACGTGTTACGTTACACAATAATGTCAATGGGCATTATCATTTTCATTCAGAAAATAAATGCAATTAATTCATTTTAAACTCACCAATTTATAAAGATCCGAACACAGATTTTAATGATGAAAATTATATTTGATCATTTTCAGAAATTCTGGAAAAGAATCACACGGAAATCAAAGAACGAGACAGAAAGTAAAATAGGTCAGTCTACATTTTATACTTGTACATCATCAATCATCTCACAAAGGGGGGGGGGGGCGGTGACTCGGTGGGTAAGACGCTGGCTCACTAACCAGGAGGTCCGGGAATTTCCATCGTGGTTTCCCCTTGTCAATGCTGTGGGACTGATGGCTTGGCTAGAACAGTGTCTAGTCGTTCGGATGGAACGAAAAACCAGGTCCCGTTAGACATTAGCTTGAGGGTAAAAGAAGCCTAAACCATAAATTCGAATATGACTAGGCTGTGGCGTCGCTGTCCGGGCAAAATGTCCCTCATAACACACTGTATGTCGTATGTTCGTGTTCATCGGCACAGAAATCTAGGACGTTAAACCCCATTTTATTTCAATTCGAGATCCCATTCAATGTTCTTTTTTAAGACACCAAGGTTTTAAACTGTGTGTATATTTTTCATTTGAAATCTGTATTTTTTTTTTCAATTTCAGATGAACAAACTGTTAAAACGTTGAAGAAATCATCCAAGCTGACATCTTTAATGTGTCTATGTCAATCAAAGACCATGGATTAAAAGCGAATGTTTATTGTTTATAAATTTATATTTCATCTATGGAATATCGTATCAATCCAATTTTTTAATTTATATTTGTAAGAAAAACCATAAATTTAAAACAAAAAAAACACATTATCTCTCAAGTTTATGAAATTTGATATAAAATTATTTTTATTAGAAATTGTTTACTTTATTAACTTATGAACCACAGCAATATTCTTGGTAATTTTTAGTAGCATTTAGAGAGCCACATTAACTCAGTGAACAAGACGATAGCTCGCTAACCTGGAGGTCCCCTTGTTCCATTCTGGAGTTTGTCGACAACGTTCATCTGGAATTTCTGACATGCTTCCCCATTGTCCGTTTTTATCATCATCACAGTTTGAACGTGGGAAGGCGTCTTTAAGATATTATTACATGTAAATAGAGATGAATTATCCAAGAGCTACCGCAGCCCACCCACTCCACACCCGGAAAATTACTTTCCAATATCTAGGCTGAATTACTTTCATAGCATACTATCATTTATTAATCCCGACTTGATTTGTTATGTTTAGGGTCGTCTTAATCGATCTTAACCCGAAGACATACTTTTAACCCAGTGTAGTGTAGAGTTGACTAATACGGTCATGGTATCAGCCATATTTTTTTAACCCAGTGTAGAGTAGAGTCGACTTATACGGTCAAGTTATCTGCCATATTGACGCTTTTAACACCATTGACATTGTGACGATGCTTAAAAGGAAAACCCACACCTTCAACAATTCAACTATTGGATAGATTAACTTCATTTCCTGTAACTTATAATACCCCGAGTACAAATAGATTAACCTAAGTAAAACGTTGTACAGAAAGTCGAATAAAAACCAGAAATCAGACGGAAGACTATATTGTGAATTTCCCTTTGAAGGATATCTTAATGCATTTTACTATAAGCGCGACAGGGAAATCATTATGGTTTTAACGGCCGCCTACTCTGCACTGACATGGCTAATAAAGACGTACATGTTGCGTAGACTCGCGGAATCGAAACCATGCCACGTCACTCAATAAAAGCTAAGCTGGGAATCTAACCTTTATTTGTTAGTGTGTATTGCATGGTGTTGATTTGTTAAAGTCCCAAGATTTCAGAATAAATTTTTAAAATATAGTTAAAGGGTATACACAATCAAAACTATTGTTATTTAGAAAAAAAATGGCACAAAAATGATTTAAATCCACCAATTCTAACTGTTACCATGTATAACTTAATTAAGAGTTCGTTGTCGTCGTGACGCAACTCAGGGGAGAGTACTCTTCTAAAATTAATAAGGATTCAGACCAGTAGTAAGCTATCCCACCACACACGAGTTACCACTACAATGTATAAAAATACGTCGACATGACTATCCAGACACTACACGGAGATCACGTGGCTAAGTGAGTAAAACACTGGTTCGCTAGCCTGGGGGTAGGGTGTTCGATCCCTTCATTGGCCGAACGGCGTGCTTTCCCCTTGTCAGTGATGCAGCATGGAGGGCCTGACAAGGACAGCTGTCTAGTCGTTCGGATGGGAGGAAAAACCAAGGTCCCGTGTACATTGGTGTGCACGTAAAAGATCCATTTGCAGTTGGAATTCGATATAAGAGTAGGCCGTAGTGCCGCTGCCCGGGCAAAATTTCCCTCATGGCATACAGTGTGGCGTATGCCCGTCTTAGACCCCATTTCATTTCATTTCATTTATATAGCATCTGAAGCAAGAAAAAAGACCTGCAATAAGCAAATTTATCTCTTACATAGTGCAACTTTAATATGACATGTTAACGTTTGTATCCATGTACCAGTGAAACAACGAATGTGTTATCAACTGGTTCAAGGTCGTACATCTTTATCAATGACCGTAAATAAGTTGTTTTATTTATCAAATCATACAAAGATGGAAAATACATTTTAGAATTGAGTACAGACATTTTTCTACTTGAACATGAAGACCGTATATGGTTTGTATCTGTGGGTTGTCTGTGTTGTTGCTAGGCAACCAAATATTCTGTTTATTGTAGCCGATGATTTAGGTAAGTCAGAATTTCGTCAGATTAAAGGGGCATAGTGTAAGACTTAGATCTGGAGCTGACAGTTCGTGCTATGATATTCAAAAATAAAGATTACAAAATGAATAGTATGTTGAAAATTCCATTAAAATTACTTTATTTTGAGCGAATTCATCTATGGTTGTAGTTTTGGCAAGATGTGTGCATTGATCCGAATCACCATACTGGTCATTCGAGTCTTAGTCGCGCTTCTCCACTTCTAAATTAAATCATTAAATGGCCGAACCGTTCTAATCTACTTAAAATCGGGGGCATGCTAATTAATGTCTAATAAATAATTAAGATAACATTTTTGACCTAAAGAAAGACCCGCAATAAGCAGATTTAGCTCTTGCACAATGTATGTTTAAACCGATCGTATTTATCTATACGTTTACGTTGATACCTTAGAAATACAGAGTTCGTGAGTTTGTGGGCGTTATACAGGTGAGTGTTAGAGCCGCGGTGGTTCAACTCGTAAGACGATAGTTTGCTAGCCAGTTAGTTCTTCGGGTTATAATGTTACACTATCTATATAATGCTATATACTTAGCAAAGCCTCACGAGGGTAAATATTGCGTTGCCTGGCAACCTATGCTTTTTATTATAGGATGGAACGACATTGGTTTCAGAAATCCAGATATGATAACACCAAATATGGATAAATTGGCTAATCAAGGTGTAATATTTGAATCAGCTTACGTTTTACCAGTATGTAGTCCGTAAGTAGCAGGAAGCCTCGGTGGCTCAGTGTTTAGGACGTTGGCACACTAAGCTGGTAGTCTTGTGTTCGATCCCCGTGTTTGCTGAAAAAGCTTATCGAAAATTTCCGAGTGGTTCCCCCTTGTCAGTGATGTAGTACGGAGGTCCAGACAAGGGACAACATAATATAGCCGTTCCAATGGTACGAAAAATTGCGGTCACGTGTAAACGTTAGTGTGCACGTAAAATAACCTTCGACAGCTTAAATTCTATATATGTGTAGGCCGTAGCGCCGCTGTCTGGGCCAAATTTTCCGCCAAAGCACACTGCGTGGCGTATGCCTGTTTTATTAGCCCAATCGGAGCAGGGGTGGGGGTGGGCTGATGAATGCTCCAAAACTGATTTAATTTCATTTTCTTTTACAGGTCACGAGCAGCTTTTATGTCTGGTATTTACCCGTTTAAATCAGGTTTACAAGTAAAACATGTTCTATTAAATGTCTGTCACTTATCGCTATTTTCATTTTTTGGATAATATCTGATGAAACATTTCACTCGAACATTGTTCCGAATCAATTTGTTCACAGGAACAAAAATGTTCCGAACAAATGTTCGTTAAATCAAACTTGTTAGATATTTGGAAAATGTTCGCCAACCGAACATATCTCTGTTCGTCGTCTGCGTTAAAGCCGAAAATTCGTGGAGCATTTTTGCCACGCTACTAATCGGCGATCACATATATATCACATAGAATTCAAAATGGCGAACTCTACTACAACGGCGGCATGCGTGTAATTTTGGTCGGGGAAAAAGAACAATTTTTTGGGTAGATTTATGGAGGATCATGTTCGTCGTCTGCTGACAACATAAACAAAAATATTTGTTCGGTGTTTTTGTTCGTTGACATAAAGGTTCCATCGTCTTAGTTAAGCCTTAGTCCACGCTAAAATAGATGCAAACTGATTATTTTATATTTAATTAAGAAAACAGAAGGTTAGATAATTTATCAGCTTAAATTAAATTTGATTTATAAAGAGGTCCATCATAACACGCGATTGTCAAGCCAGTAATATATATTTATATACTGAAATATATATCTTGTAGCATGTGGTTATACAACAGAGACAGAATGTATGTCTGCCTTTAGATATAAAAACTCTACCCCAACATATGAAACAAGCTGGTTATTCTACCCACGCTATCGGCAAGTAAGTTGTTAATTCTACCCACGCTATTGGCAAGTAAGTTGTTAATTCTACACACGCTATCGGCAAGTAAGTTGTTAATTTTACACTTCTGCACATGCTATATTAGCAAGTAAGTTGCAAATTCTACACTTGCTATTAGTAATTTGTTAATTCTATTGATAAGTTGTTAATTCTACACTTGCCATCGACAAGTAAGTTGTTGGCTATTTTACACACGCCAGCCATCAGTAAGTACGCTGTGTATTTTACACACGCTATGGGAAAGAAAGTTGTGTTGTGTATATAGTCTACCCACGCTATCAGCAAATAACTTGTGTATCCTGCACACGCTATCGGCAAGTAATTGGACACGCTATTAGCAGGTATGTTGGTTATTGCACGCTATTGGCAAGTAAGTTGACACGCTATTACTAAGTAAGTACTATGGGGTTGTACTGTTAATTTTATAAATGGTGAGGTTTTTAGATTAAACTATCCAGAATTATTTTTTGTTCGCGGGTACGTCTCGTATATTCGTTCCATTCAAACGCGCCTAGACTAGGTCCTTGATCTTACACTTACTTGACAGGGGGTGGGGCGGAAGGACCTAGGAAGGAGAATTAAGAGTTAACACCCAATTTAAGCCTAGTAGCCCCCTGTCTAGTCAACTAGCACCATACTCATTTTGTCACCGTTGCCACGTGAAATACATTAACTGCACTCACTGACTCCCATTGTCTCACCCAATATCAATTCACCGTTTTGTATTTTCCAGGTGGCATTTAGGATTTTGTAATTTGAATTGTACACCGACGTATCGAGGGTTTGATTCCTTTCTAGGATATTATAATGCTAAAGAAGATTACTATACACATAAAGCAGGTAACTATAACTAACGTAGTTATTGACCAATTGAGAAGTGTTTTCAGACGAGTTATTCCCCCTGAGTTTGTTTATCTCCCCTTATAAGAATATTATATTGATAAAGACGATTACAAGACACACATTTGTTGACCAATGGCAAAGTAGTTTCGCATGAATTTAATTATCTCCCTTGGATGAATATGAACGTACTTGATTGTCTAGGCATAATATATAGGCTCAGCTTAATGTTTTTATTCAAATACATTTTCCTGTGATTTTAAATACCTAGACGTGGCCTGCATACACGCATACCGAATACCCGAATTGGTTTTATCTACGACCTAGCTTGCGGGTACCAAATGTACCTCACCATACAGCACATAGCCAAGAACAGACAAAACAACCCTGCCGTCCGAGGTAAACGTAGGCTAGGCAATGTGACAAAAAAAAAACCTTGAGCGATCGAAGTTTGTAAACATTAGACAAAGCCTGGGACGACTAACAACAATTTATTTGAGAATTTGAAGAATATTTTAGAATTGTAGGGACTAGTAGGATGTCTATATTTCTATATTTACTGCCATTTAATTGTGTTTCAGGTGAATTCTTTGATCTCCATGATGATGAACGTGCAGCAGTAGAATATATAGGTCAATATTCAGCGGTAAGGCTGGACAATCTTTAACTTTGATACACGTCATACAGTATGCTATGTTGATAGCAGCAATACGGCCTACTTTCGTTTCGATTTCCAACTGCTATGGGATCATTACCTCCCCTCAGTGGTATCATTGACTAGAAGAGTTTCACGGCCAATGAACAAGGAGAAGGGGCACCTGTCCAACTTCGTGGGTTTTCTCCGGTTCCTCCCACTGCTAAAGACCCCTACTTTGTGTCGAAATGACCTAGTTTGTGTCGAGTGGACGTTAAACCCCATTTCTCTCTCTGTTTTACACGGCCAATGAAAAGGGGAAAGAAGGCCGGATAATAGCGAGGAAGTCTTGGCTTGTGAGTCATAACAACATATGATAAAGGTTTCTACTGTACCCTCCATATTTTATTCACAGTCTTAGACTATGAACAGTTGTTTTCTTTATCTATGAAAAGTTTTTGTTTATTAACAGTTTTTCTTCGCTGATAGAGCTCAACAAATCATCAGAAAACATGATCAACAAAAACCACTCTTTATGTATTTAGCTTTTCAAAATCCACACGGACCCGTCGAGGTAAGTTTACTATCACTTTTATAATAACCCTCGCTTTTGTTTGAAGGAAATGAAATGAAATTGGGTTAAACGTCCTACTGTTCTACTCCGACTGGGCTAATTAAGACGAGCATACGTCATACAGTGTGCTCTGAGGGAAATTTTCGCCGGGTAGCGGCACTATGGCCTACTCGGCCTACATGAACGCCAATCTATACCGAGACCTCGGGTTTTCGTCCCATCCAAACGACTAGACAGCTTGTCAGGCCCTCCGTGCTGAACCTTTAGCTAGTTTGATTGGTGAATGGGAGAGAGGGAAGGGAAGGTGTGTGTTTGGAGGGTGGGGGACAAGTTTTGACTACTTTACATTTACCTTCCCCCAAAGACCACATTTTACATTTTTTCCAGGTACCAAAAAAGTACTCGGACATGTATCCACATGTAATGAATCGAGGAAGAAAGATATTATCAGGTGAGTGGAAGGGCGAAACAATAAATTAATGCACAATGAGAAAAACAATCAGGTATACTGACTTTAGTCGATGCGTCTTCAATGGCGGCAGAAGGAGGCTTAAATTGTATTGAATTATGGCTGCTATAATATATATTGTACGATATGTATATTGGTAATATGTTATGTTATAGGTATGGTGTCTATATTAGATGAAGCTATTGGTAATATAACACAGACATTGATAGACAAGGGAATGTATAACGATACTCTAATACTACTTACTGCTGACGTACGTATATTATCATTATTAGATACTTTTGGCAATCATAAATTTCTTGTCCGTTTCGCTTGTCTGTATCGATTTAGTGTGTGACGTCAACAATGCATGAGTATATCTCACACGTGATACGGCATACGGATACGGCAGCACGTACCGAACATCGTCGTCTTCTACCGTACGTTTTGCTACTTTTGGACGCTAAAATTTTGTATCATAGCGTGTTTATGAATCTATGTGTACCCTAAAACACGAAAGTGTATATTTGATGTGTTTTAACTATGATAAAGACTGCTTTTGATGAGATTTTCACGTATCTACGTGCTAAATTTCGGGATGTGGAGCCTTGGCAATCTGCATTTAAAAGGGGTATATACTTTCTGAAACGATACATTAGTGAAACCAAAAATTGCTATCGAGTCGAAATCTTTTTCATTTACATTCGATATTAAATTTGTTTTAAAATTTTAAATAGCTCAGCGACTGTCGAGCAACTTTATTCCCTTCGGGAATTTGTAGGCTTGGCACTTGACTAGTGCTAATGACGATCTTGGAAACTAACTGTCATAATAGAACTAAGACCAACTCAGCTACCCTTTCGTACGCAGCGCGAAAATCTGCCAAAACCGTAAAACTACATTGACGCAGCGTATCACGTGGCGATGCGGATACGTGATATGGATGGGGAAAATTCCACTTGCAAAAAGTCTCTGTTCTTTGTACTTGAAGGATCCTGATAATCGAACGACCAGGGTCCAGATTCCCGTGTTCTAATCCCTGCTTGGCAGGACTGATATGGAAGGTGTTCGTAAGTGATGAAAATCCGAGGTCCTTAATTCCGAATTTAAAGAACTCTTTTCCACTGTCTGGGATGGAGAGAAATGGGTTTAACGTCCACTCGATACAAACTGTGTCATTTCGAGACTAACATTTCATTTACGCGTAGGGGTCTTTAGTCGTGGATGGATACGGAGAACCGAGAGAAAACCAACAATATTGGACAGGCGACCCCACTCAATGTCACGTACAAGCGGTGAATCGAAACCACACCACTTGACTCAATAACAGACTTTATGAAACAATGCGTTAACCATTCGGCCGACCACTGCCTGGGGAAAATCCCCTTATCTCGCATTTCACACGTAATTATAGATATATATTTTCGTTTAACCTCGTTATGTCGAAGTTCACGTAGACATGAACCATTTTATTCCAGAACAAAATAGTTTGAGTAAAGCATTGTGTAACCATTGCGGTATTGGACGATGGCAAAATTACCCTCACAACACACTGCATGGGTATATTCTTCTTCGTTTTACCGGTGGAACGATAAACCCCATTTCATTTCATTTTTATTTTAGAATGGCGCTGAACCTAAAAATTACGGTAACAATTATCCGTTACGAGGAACTAAACACAGTCTGTGGGAAGGTGGAACACGTGTTACGTCATTTATGGCGGGAGTTGGTTTACAAGAAACAGGAATCAAATATACTGGGTATGTATATTAAACAAATAATACGCGATTATCTCTGCAACTATGACAAATACCTTACTTCGTCCGCATTATCACCTGATACGGTACATCGCCCAGTCGTTCAGGTAGGACAAAAAAATCTAATTCCCGCGTACGCGTTAACGTGGAAGTTCGACCAAGGGTAGGCGGAAACGACAATACTGTCGAATCCGTGGTATTCAATTACAAATATGTACAGTTAGTGTTTTATTAGATTTCGGACATTTTATTTTGCTAATTTGATGAAATAAAATCTTCTTTCACTTTACCCTACTGCGCGAAAAATCAGCCTCCCCTGGCCTCGTACGCCTATAGTTATGTAGTTGATCCATTTACTTATTTTAGATTAATCCACGGTGTTGATTGGATGCCTACGTTACTAGGAGCAGCTGGAGTACCATAAGGTGAGTAACAATACAACTGTATGTGTCTAGTGATTCGTATGGTACGAAATACCGAAGGTTACACACGTACTATTCTACGTGCACGTAAAAGAACCACTCATTGCACACCGTGTGGTGTAGACAAGCAGGATGGTGTTGCATTTTACGTTTGTGTAAATCGTGGAGTAGTGGAGTTATACTCAAAATTCACAATTAAGACGACCTCTTTCGGAGGGACGGGGGGCACGGGGCATACCATTTACTGAGGATTAGCATTCAGAAATTGACAAAGTAATGATGAATATTACAGTTGCAGGTATTGACGGAATCAACCACTGGGATTCTATAAGACAAAATCTACCATCTGAGAGAAGAGAATTTATTTATAACTTAGATGATTTTTATATTCCTACACAAGGTCATGCTGCAATCAGGTACGCGTGTATTGTTTCTTTCTGTTGCTTTCAATCAAAATAAACTAGTGAATTGAGGGGGGGGGGGGGCATTGTCGATTAGATATCACCCGATCACCACAAGTGATTTATTCGAGGAGTCATACGCCGGCTCAATGAAACCGTCACGCGAGTCCTTCCAACCTTGTGGGGTTTCTCCGGGTCCTATGGTTTCCTCCCACTGCTAAATACACCACTTGCAAGCGAATTATCTAAATAGAAATGATCCTTAAATTAGTCCCAAAATAATATGGTTAAACCCCATTTCTCTCTCACTTGTCGCGCGAGTCCAGTATTCCCTTCATTGAATATAGAATAACGTACGGCTGACAGGTTGAAAAATAGATACTCCAACATCAAATGGTGACGTCATATCTGTATTTTAAAACCAACTGAGCATAGAAACTCGGGTATATTTTTCGATATTTTATAGTTGGCGATATAAAGTTAATGTTGGATTATCCTGGTATAGGTTATATATTATTTCAGAGTTGGTGATTGGAAGTTAATATTGGGTTATCCTGGGACATTTGATGGCTGGTATAAACCAATGAATGAAACGGAAGATACGCCATTTTATGAGATGACTTGGGCGCCAGGCGATACACCAGCTAGGTTATTTAATATTGCTGGTAATATTCTTTCTATAAACTGAATAAGGGCTAGAACTAGAATAAGGACTAGAGCTGGAATAATGGCTAGAGCTAGAATAATGGCTAGAGCTAGAATAGGGGCTAGAGCTAGAATAAGGGCAAGAGCTCCCATAGGACTAGAGTTAGAATAAGGGCTAGAGCTAGAATAAGGGCGAGAGCTAGTATCGGACTAGAGCTAGAATAAGGGCTTGAGCTAGAAAAAAGGCGAGTCGAGGTAGTTTCAGGACTAGAGTTAGAATAAGGGCTAGAGCTAGAATAAGGGCTAAAGCGAGAATAAGGACTGGGACGACACTAAAACCTTACTGTCTAAACGCGGACAATTTGAAATGGACCAGCTTTATAAACACGCGGTCATGAAATCATCATCCTATTTGTTCCGAGGGGAAATGGGGTCTTCTCTTTAAGCCAATACTTCACTTGCTCGATAGAGAACCTTCTAATGTTTGTGGAATCCACCTAATCCAGCCGTGGGATTAATTATCGATTATCTTTTGGGATGGGTCTCGGGTATCCCTATTGATTTCAAAACTCCCGTCACTGGATTAGATCGTTAGCAAAACGACAGAGAGTTAAATCCTATTTCATACTGTTTAACTTGTGTATATTATAATGTTTGTACGCAATGTCGTACTGTTTGTTTTGTTTATCCGTTGTTTGCCAGTTATACCGTATTTCCCTTTCGTTATAGATGATCCCTACGAGTATAATGATGTAGCTGGTCAGAATCCCGATATCGTGGCCAATCTAACTGATAAAATAGACCAATACAGACTATCCATGGTTCCTGCCATGTATCCACCAGATGATCCACAAGCTGATACCATTGCAAAACAAAATGGCGATTCGTGGACTTCCGGTTGGTGTTGATGTACCGTGAAAAATATTGTATAAGTGATAAATAAAAAATATAGAAATAATCACCCACTGAATGGAATCGGAGTTCCATGTATCGTCAACATGTCCCCGGTATTCCATGAGAAAACGAGATCTTAAGTAAACGGGGGGTTGGATGACCGAATTGTTAGCGTGCGCGCGCTGCATCATACGGCCTGTCATTGAGTCAACTGGCGTAGTTGTACGTGGCAAGGAGTATGGTCGTCTGTTCAACCTCTTTGGTTTTCTACGGGTACTCCGGTTTTCTCCCACTTCTAAAGACCCCTACGCGCAAGCGAATTATTGAAATAAAATTAAACCCCATTTCTCTCTTTCTCTCTTAAGTAAACAAACAAGGAAGGCTTGTTGACGACCCCCGAGCAATTGGATGTAGAAGGGCAGAAGTAGTCGGGAATAATCTGTGTAATATAATCGACCATTCCGAGATAAATTATCACGTGTGAGTTTCAAAATGGTGTAGTATAAACGTGAAACCGAATTCTAATTATTTCACTTGAGTTTATCATGCTTATATCAGTGATGCAGGTTGGAGGGCCTGACAAGGACAGATGTCTAGTCGTTCGGATGGAACGAAAAACAGAGGTCTCGTGTGCACATTGGCGTGCACGTAAAATATCATTTGGCAGTTGAAATTTGAGTTGGCCGTAGCGCCATTGCCCGTGCAAATTGTTGCCCACAGCACACTGCATGGCGTATGCCCTGTTGGAGCAGAACATTAGGACGTTAAACCCCATTTCATTTCTGTTTGTTATTTAGCTGAATTGTTCATGATTAGAGTTTAACGTCCAGTCGACACAAACTATGTGATTTCGGGACTAACATATGGTTTTGTTTGTTTTTTTTTCTCCATTATTCACTTGCACGGGAGAGGAAACCGGAAGACTCGGAGAAAACCCACAAGGTTGAAAGGAGACCATACCCTTGTCACTCACAAGCTGGCAATCTAAACCATGCCACCTGTCCTAATGACAGATCCTATGATCTAAGCGCACGCGTTAAACCGTTCGGCAACCTATCCTCTCTACAAATCTTTGGATACACCAGTAACATAAATCTTTAGGCTGGAGATTTTCGGGACCAGGAACAGGTGCCTAACAGCTACTCATCTTGGTGTACTTAGGGGGACGCTCTCGACAAACGCTTAAGACTCGGACAATTCATATACGATCGACATGAAACTGCGCATGCTTGTTCCTTGAATAATTGCTCATCGATTGACGGACTTTGAGTTTTGATATTACGTCACAATTCCAAGATGGCTACAGGTTTTCAAACATTTTGTCAACAATATCTGAGACATTCAGAACAACAGCTCTAGTGATGTAATACTGCGTTTCTATTGGTTACTTCTCAATCTTTGAACACAAGTTTTCAAGTAAATACATATATAAACAGTATAAATATTCATCACAAAGCAAGATGCACGTTAAAGATGCATCATGTAAGTTTTGGACAGTTAGCAAGCCGTTCTCCTTATAATAGTTATAGAATAGGGGTCTGTTTAACGAAATTTTAACTAAGATAAAATCTAAATTTTAGTAATTTGATTGGATAATATTAGATTAATTTTAGTGCTTAGCCAATCAAAATTGGAGTATCTACTAACATTCGGATTTTATCTTTAGTTAAGATTTCGAGAAACAGGGCCCTGATACTGAAAAAAAATCAATATATTGCAAAATTCAATTCGGTGTCGGAATATGTAGCGTACTGCACAACGGACACGAAGTCTCGATTATTTTTTATATCGTTAAATGTTTATATCTCGCGGGTGTTTGAATCCATTTAAATCTTAGCCATCCGATGGGCCAGTCAGTTGACTATAAGAGGATAAGCTTGTTATTAAATGTGTAAATAATAATTTGTACAACATTTATGGTCAAGCCGGTTAATTATAGGCTTGTTATGTAACAATAACAATTTATGTAACACGAGGCAAAAAGAAAGACCAGCAACATTTGAAGCCAAAATAAAGATCTACAATTGGCAGACTTAGCTCTTACATAATGCATCTTTAATGGCATTGATCTTCATCGGGTACTGTTTAATGTTTCACGGCCTAATCCATGACAACTATCAAATCCTTATTTAACTTTAATCAGTGGCAGATTAGCACATCAAATGATTTCATCCAGCACTTATAAGTGGCACTGGCTTGTTATGTCACCCGCACAGGATTCTCTTTGTAAATATATAACACAATGGAAACAGTTTTAGACTCCTGTTCCTTTCAGAGATTCAACTTTCACAAGATCGTGGTTTACAAATCACAAATTCCTCAAAAGAAGATCAACGACTTTATTTGTAATTCTTGGAATGGTGGTTGTTGAGAAAATGCCTAGGGAGCTTTGGCCTGCAATAGTCACTGATATTGCAATAGGGGTTGTAACTGCTCGTTCTGGGGTTTAACGGAGTGTTTTCGACTTGTGTAGACCAACAGAACGAATTGAAGCAGCACCAGTACCACTAAACATCCGATGATAGTCTGGAAGATCATGATGTGGTCGAGTTCATCTGAAAATATAGTGATGAAAATACATGAGCTGGGTGGACATCCTCGGTTAATGATGAGGGGCATGCATGATGCAGTGTGCTACCGCCTACTCTTATTTCGAATTCTGCCAGGGGTGCATTTGTGTGAATGACAATGTGTATAATGGACCATACTGTTTTACAGGCCCGCTGTCCTGTACAATAGATATGGGAAAACAACACCGGAAATTCTAAAGGGATGCCCTTGACCAACAACGTGAGTGAACTCCCAGTCTTCTCGTTAACAGCCCTGCGCTTTACTCACTGAGCGACCGCGACTCATACCCGGAAATCAAGCGTCAAAATGACAAGATCGCCAGGATTGCTTAACGGATGTTTTCAATAGTTTCAAATAGATGCAAGGGGGAGTGGAATTGCTAGGGTTGTGTAAAAGATAGGTTATCAGGCAACGGAACACGCTTGACACGAACTAGATCAGTTCTGGACTTATATATGGTTCAATTTTATTTCAATAATGAGCTTGTGCGTAGAGTCTTAAGCAGTTAGGGAAACTGGAAGACTCGGATCCACGAGGTGCAAGCGGGCAATCAAAACCAATGTTAGTATACAAAACAAACTTACCTAGCCGATCCGTGGCTCTAAGTTTGTTGTTTTGGCCATCCACACCGTCATCATTTTTCGTATCAATTAGATATTTATTTTTTGGGGCCGGGGTTTTGTAATGAAAATTACCACACGTGGGAAACCCTGGTGGAGGTTGTGGAACCATCGGAAAAGAGACATTCAACATGAGTGCCATTCCCATTATACTGTGTAATTCCATGTGACAGTGCATGAACCATAATCCGGGATTATCCGCCACGATTCGCACTAAAACGTAACCACCAGTGGGTACTATGATGGTATCTTTTCTCGGAGGGTTCTTTAATTCAAGACCCGGTATGTTGTCCCCGTGCCAGTGCGGATCGGCCCAGGTTGCATCATTGCAGGATCTTCCCCTACAATTGATGTCCGGGTTATCGCTAATAAATTTTCCTGTTGTCGCACTGTACCGCGGATAGCCCATTTTTAAAACGTGAAAAGAATGGCCGTGCATATGAACTGGGTGCGAATATCCTTTTCCATCGCCCATGTTCAAGAAAATTAGTTGATACGTTTTGCCATTATCTAAATCCAGGGAATACGGACACTGGCATGATTTATTTGATCCACAATCGTCGTCACATTTCAGACATATTTGGCCGGGTTGAGTCAATGCAGATACTGTTGGCATTTTAAAACTTCTGCCGTTTACGGAGCCAACCCACCCAGATACTCTTTCAAATCCAAAGTTTAGGAAGTGTTCTTCATTTCTGCCAATTGGTGCTGAAGGAGCAGGGTCTCCATCTTCAGATCGAAGTTGGTCAAACGTAACACACTCAGTATTATCCTCTTTAGGGTAGAACAAAAAGGGACAATTCACAACCACGCATTTATTTTGATTGGTGCAGACTCTCCTCGAACTAGTTGGGTCGGTATCTGGTGCTCCTTCGTATCTTAGGATAGCTAATCCAAAATGATCAACTCCGACTTCCAGAGTCTTCGCGCGTATCCAATAATTATCCACGGGCTTGTCTGCTCGTATCCTAAAATCGTACCGTTCTCCAGGGTTAATGATAAATGATTCCGCTGTGAATGGTCGGAGGTCGTAGCCATCGGTTGCAATAATTGTTAAGTCATGATTATCTATGGATATTCTGAAGGGAAGTTCAACACCTACACAAACTACCCGAAACACGAAACCAGCATCTTGAGTCACAGTAAATACTTCTAGCGGGGCTTCATTGTCTTTGCCAGTAGCAGGGTCAAAATATCTACCTCTGCCGTTTATTAATGCTGAATGAAATCCAAACGAACTGTACCTAGCACCATCTAGAGAATGTGTCGATCTAATTCTCTTTCGGTCAGCATACATCCCGTCTGTCCTCTTCGTCTGCAGGAGATTGGAATCCCAATCATGGTTCCATTCAGTTACTGTGAACACGAATTCCTTCTCTTGTAAACGCTTCTTTTCCCTGATTATCAGCGCGCCATATGGGCCCATTGATCTGATACCGCCTATATGAGTATGATACCAAAACGTTCCTTTGGGTCTAGCTTTAAAGCGATAGGTGAAACTTTGACCAGGTAATATTGGACACTGCGTTATGAAAGCTACCCCATCCATCCATGGAGTCCCTCTTTGATGCAAACCGTGCCAATGTATAGTCACTGCTTCACTCAATAACGAATTCGTAACATGGACAATTATCGTTTGACCATCGTAAACCTCCATCTGCGGACCTGGAAAGAGTCCGTTCACCAATATAACCAGACGAGAATCTTCCCAACCATCCGCCGTGGCAACACCTTCGATGGAGACAGGTGTTGCACCAGTGGTGTTGATCACATCGTATTTGTATAATTTACCACCTTTGGGATAGAGTGCGTGTCTATCCTTCACCATGGTCAAATTATAATTAAGGTCGAAATGGAAATGACATTCGTCATCCTCCATCCTGCATGGTTTAAGGCAAGAGACCTGGGTAACCAGGACGACCAGTAATACGTAAACCACCGCCATTCTGAAATGGATAAAAAGAACTCTTTTATTTATTTGGTACCAATTAAATATAGACCTTATAATGATAGTCCATAATTTGGGGAACTTATTTTAAATGATAAGTATAACAAGCTCGCTTTTATTTTGATCAGAAAATATTCCTTCAAAATAAGGGTCATTATTTCTTTCCAAATACGGTAGTGATCAAAATCCGGACAGGCCTTAAGTCATCAGAAAAGGTCTGAAATGATTTAAAAATGATCAGAAAGATCTTCTTTCGATTAAAGCCGACCCTGCCGAAAAGTTTGTTTTGATGCTTGCTTTTTGAAACCTAATAATAGCTACCATATTTTGTTGAAACTATTTTAAATTACACATCGTGTATTATCACCCGGATATGTCTATTTCTGAGAGAACTTGGCGCAGCGGTTAGATAGGTGGAATGTGTGATCAAATGGTTACAGATTGGAGACATCTTGTTTTAGACATTCCCCTTCTACAGTTGGGGTTGCGTTTGTTTTACTAAGATTTAAATAGCTCGGATCCTGGATACCCTTGATAAAGAAAGTCACCTAATCGAAACGAAACACTGGGGTGATGGCGGATTGGTACTGACTGATTCGAGTTGCTTCCCTTGCTCCGATCTGGGTATAGAGTAGTTATGTAGACTGTACCAGATTGTAGCTGAATAAAACCAGGATATATATATACTATATATATATATATATATATAGTAGAATAGTTAATTAAAGCTGCTCTTTGGTAATATATAATTGAAATTAAAGATGGCAAAATAAAATTACATTTTTATGCTAACGTTTTCACCGCGATAGCGGCTCATCAGGCGTTTTATTAAACAATAATTGAATTAACAATAGTCTATGACGTCAGGGTGTCATAGTTACATGATAAAATTATTGTACAGGCAAGGGTAGTTAGTTAGTCTACAGACTATAAATATTTAATCCCACCACAATCTTTATTTCATATAACTTATATATTCTCTTATTTAGAATTAAGTTTTGGGTGGTACTTCTCAATAAAATAGCTTTCTTTTGCCTCCAAGAGGTCGTTGTTTTTGCTATTAAGTTTATATAAAGGAAAAACACTAAATTTACCCCCACCACATACTTCAAGGTGCTCGGTGCATTAGATCTTGTGATATCAAATAACATATTTTTCTTCAATGGCCTATACTATACACAAATCAAGGGAGTCGCGATGGGTACGAAAGTTGGCCCTACCTATGCTACTTAATTTCGGGACCAAGATGTAGTTCAGAAAGTGTATATAGCAATTGTAGGGAACCAGAGGACCCGGATTAAACCCACGAAGTTGGACAGCAACAGCGATCCTACTCAAGCGGTCATTTGAAACTACGCTACTTAACGCAATGATAGCACTTGTGATCACACGCGTGCGAGTGAACCATTCGGGGGTAAAGCCAGTACAAACCTACTATAAGAATAGTTGGACGTCAACTCGACAAAAACTAGGTCATTTCTGTACTAACATATGGTACAACACTACTCTGACGTATAAGCTTAACATCGAAACCACGCCACTTGACTAATTGATCTAAAACACAAGCGATAGACCCACCGGTAACTCCCCTTCCCCACAAAATAAATAACACCGATAAGGGATTCGCCAAGGTGAACTATTGTTGACTTAACCTTCTGAGACCCGTGTCAACTAAACTGTCCCTGTGTCCGACTAATATGACCTACTCTGTTTTACTAGTTATATAAGATTATAAATAATAAGACCCACTCTTGTTCTTAGGATATAACGTCCGACTTTTCTTCTCCATCCCGGCTAACGAGGATCGGTATTTGCGATCGACCCAGTGTGTTATGTGGGGAATTATTATACAATTATTTTAATCCTTAGCTTGTATGTTCTCTATTCTTCCGTAACTTTAGTCTGGTGACCGGCTTGCCCTAGCGATACCTATCTCGTTATTGTGACCGTTAGCCAGTTTTGGACAGTCGTTTTTTAAAAGTACAATTTTAATTATTTATTCTGAGTTATCGTCGTAAGTGTTGGAATAAGCTATACAACACCCAGAAAACAGCAAATCTGCACTACGACAAAACAAATACTCTTATCAGTTCATAATCTAAAAACAGCCCTTGTATATTAAGGATCTTATATAAGGATAAAACTTGATACAACCTACCAACAGAATTATGACATTTATATTCACGAGATTAGGTTGATAAGATTTCTAGTTCTTCGGGTGGGGCCAAAAACCACGACCACGGCCCTTATATAATGACGACCTTATATAAGGATTAAACTTACTACAACCTACTAACAACATTATGTTTTTTTTATGTAAACATGAGATTTAGGCTTATATGATGTATTTCGTGGGGGGGGGGCAAAAACGCACGCTTCGTATGGGAGAAAAAGATAGAGGGAGAGAGGAGAGGGAGGGAGAGAGAGAGGGAGAGAGACTGAGCAGTAAAAGTCCACGCGACAAAACTAGTTATTTCTATTTCAATGAGAGATAGAGAGAGAGAGCGAGAGAGAAAGTGAGAGGTGTGTTTAAGGTCCAGTCGAAAAAAATTAGTCATTTCGGGACTCACATATGGTTCAATATCATTTCAATAATTCGCTTGATGGTTGTTGGGGTCTTTAGCAATGGGGGGAAACCGGGGGACCCGGAGAAAACCCACGAGGTTGGAAGGCGACCCTACTACTCTTTATAAATCACGTACAACAGACCTTATTATACCGCGCGTATTTGCTAACCATTCGGCCATAAAGCAGGTCATGAAACCAGCCCGTGTATAACTTGAAGCTTATATAAGGGACACCTTTTATAACCTACTAACAGATTTATACTGTTTATTTAAACACAATATTATCAGTTTATAGCCTGTATATTAGGTCAAATAATCTAGGGCCTATACTAACTGGAGGCAGACCACCATTAATTTCCCCATTGACTTCAATGTTAATTCTGGACTCTATGGGGACCTAAACTTTTCCCCAAATTTTCGTTGGGTTGAATGCTTTTTAATATGTAAGGCAGGGGAACAAATGGTCATGCCTTTGCACTAAAATTTGTATGAGGTTGACCACCAAATACTAAAAACATGTAACTAGCATATATAGTTGCCGTACATATCATCGTAGCCAACCTGATAACTCCGTCATCCCCCGCCTCAAAATCATGAATACCAAACCATGGTAGAAAATATTAATTCAAACCATCTTCGTCCATTCTAGACGAAAAAATCAACCAAATTGGTCATTGCTATAAATAGACGAACTATAATTTCTGAGATGGCGAAATTTAATGGTGGCCTGCCTCCAACTTTGCTTGTATAAATGGAAATTCAAATGTTGAGGAAACAACAAAAAAAAATCAAAAATAATAAAAACAAAACAACACAGTATTATGCGGCGAGCGCTTTCAGGTCCATCATGACTGTATTTTTATTGTAGTGGGGGGTGGGGGTGGGGTGGCTAGCCGAATGGTTAACGCGTGCGTGTTGGATCATTAGGTCTGTCATTGAGTCGAGTGGCCGGGTTTCGATTTCTTGCTTGTACGTGACAAGGAGTAGGGTCGCCTGTCCAACCTTCTGGGTGCTCCGGTTTTTTCCTTCTACTAAAGACCACTACGCCCCAGCATATTATCGAAATAAAATTGAACCATATGTTAGTACCGAAATGATATAGTTTGTGTCGGGTGGACGTTAAACCCCATCTCCCCTCTCTCTCTATTACATTAATATCACTCTTGTTTTCAATACGTGTTTGATTTTAAATTAAGCTGCTTAGATTCACCACCACATTTATTTAATCATATTAGATGCGCAATTTTAATATTGCGCCAGATCGACCCAGACTTGCGAATATTTATTAACTTATAAGTAATTCAAAACTTTATGCATTTTCATTCAACATAATTTTAGGATTGGAGGTATTCGTTTTGGGTAATAAAAATCGGGGCCCTGTTTCTCGAAATCTTAACTAAAGACAAAATCCAAATTTTAGTAGTTTGATTGGATAATATTTGATTAATTCTAGCGCTTAGCCAATCAAAATTGAAATATCTATTAAAGTTTTGATTAATTCTTTAGTTAATATTTCGAGAAACAGGGCCCCGATTCTAAGTAATTAATTAAATCAAACTTCATACATCTTATTAGACACGATTTTACAATTATTGGTATTCTCTTTTGGGGGTAATACAAATTTGAAATTAATGCGTTTAAGAATTGTAAGGCGTCTATTAGACACTTGATTTATTTTTAGTAGAAATGTTTTTAGGATTGTGAAGATTTATAGAGTCTGCTGCATTTGAATGAATATAGGTTTTAAATACAGTGGATATTTGATGTCTTAAAGGAATAGACCTACATAGCGTTTGCAGGTTTGCATAAGATGAAATATAAATTTTATAATTATAAAGAAATTTTTGTAAGTTGTTTGGTTTTTTAGCTCCATAATCTTCTACAAAGCCATCGTCGATTGTTTTATATAGACGTATACGTATATTTCAAAAATGTTACGGACGAAATGTAACGTATCCATAAAATTGTACCTTGTGTTGATAATTCTGTCCATTCCCTTATTATCTGTTTCTATGTAAACAAAACACGTGTGACCATAGACACGTGTTGTATACACTGTATGAATATGACTATATAGCTTACAACGGCTCCAATTTCCATTAAGTTGTATTAAAACGAGTTCTGCATATTTGAAAACTTGCAATATTTTGCACAATCTTCTTCTGTATTATTTATTAATATTCTAGAATATTTTTTGTGTAATTGGTAGAAAACATAATCTTCTTCACAAATCCATGTGCGCAGGTAAAAATTTTATTTCCTAAATAATATTAAAAAGCCAATAATTCCTCCAATTTGGCATTTCTCGGCTTCAAATTCAACTAAAACACCGACGTAAACTCTGGCCTATAATAAATTTCGAGTGTTAATTATTTTATAACAAGTAGGCGTTTGCCAATACGACTCCACTAAACAGATGAAAGTTTATAAAACAGTACACAATTCAGTCGACCTCTAAGAATAACTGTAATCGCTAAATGATAAAAGAAGACTAAAACGTTCTATAATAGGTAACTATTCTGTACTTAAACAATCAGTTGGGCTGATCATGGATTAACTGTAAAAATAGATAAAATACAAATCGTAAGTTATACAGTAGGCCTATGTGGAAACTAAGGGAAATTAACTTCTCTGAACAATACATGAAACTTGAAACCCTATCAATTTAAATATGATAGATAACAGAACAGTCCATTATACAATACTACAATTGAAATAGACTCTTCCAGTTCCAGACATAACAATTAACCCAAAACTAAATGATTCAAATGCATTATAATTATAAAATAAAAACACTAAAGTTTCTGGACTAAAGTAAAACATATATTATATGTGCAAGACAAATGCATTCATTATATCAATCAATTAGGATGTAATAAAACCTAAAATAGTCAATTTACTTTGCAAGGAGGGCTCTATAATAAAATGACTATAGAATTTTGGCTACGCCAAGTGGAAAGGGTACGAGTCGAAAATAATCTATATAATTATCGACACAATTAATTGTTATAAATAATAATTATTTCTAAATGGACACAAAATATTAATTAATAACTTACCAAATTGTCAACACTACACCCTGCAACAACCTCTTAAACTTGATAATTTACCACAGCTATAAAAGTACAGACATCAAGTTTGGCTGGCATTCCTTCTATGGCGGAAAGATGCTTAAATTTGGGTCAACTGTCAACATTGGGGGTGTTTTAAAAAATATTTATAAGATAAGGTAATCTGGACCCTTATTGGTTTTTTATATTCATTAAATATAGGTAGGCCTATTTTGCAAAAACAAAAAACGTTTTTATAGATCTTTATAGTTACAGTTATTCTTTTTGGTAAATATATAAAAACCTTAAAGAAACATTAAAAAAACGTTTATATTATCATTTATTATAAACGTTTCTAAAACATAAAAAAATACATATTTATTACGTTTCACGTAAACGTTAAAGCAATGTTTGTCAGGCAACGTAAGTTATAAACGTGTGTTAAACGTTTAATAAATGTTTTTAAAATTTATTTTTTTCATATGACGTGTAGGGTAATTTATACCTATTTATTGGGACTTTATAAACGTTTCATAAACGTTAAAAAAAGTCATATTTACAACGTTTCAGTGCAAACGTTAAAAAAATGTTTTGTAAGAAAACGTTAATTATGAACGTTGATTAAACATATATTAAACGTTTTTATCAATGTTTATCGAAAATTTCGTAAAAACTTTCACTTCAAACGTTTAAAAAACGTTTAATAAACATATTTTTTTACCTAACCTTTTAGAAACCAAGAAAAAACGTTTTTTAAATGTTTTGTGTTTGCTGGGTAGTCTCAAAATAGTCGTAGTATTGTGTTGACAATACATTAACCCCTGGTCCGCCATATATAAAATATTTCCATGAACTAGGCGACGAGTTCACAAAGCATTCTCAGATTTACTGTTTATAAGAAATATCTTTGATCCAGAAACACAAAACTTTGCACAAAGTTTCTTATTGATGTATTTGATACATTAAAACAACAAACGTTTTATAAAGGGCTATATTTCAGTATTTCAGTTAAAATAAGGCGAACAATTTTAAGTAAATTCTTAACTGAAATCCGAGAAAGTTTAGTGAACTCAGGCCAGGTGTTCACTTAGGAGAGAATGCTGTTTATAAGTACATATACGTACCAACCTTTGTTTTAATCCACAACATAAAACTTATATACTACACTCCCACACACCGGGATAACAACATACATGTAAGAGAATCAAGGTTCATAATTACCACCAGCAGAAGCAAATCTTACTCAAACAAACAAAATATCCTACGTGATAAGTATCTAACTCATATCATAAACGTTCACCTCCCCACGCCTCGGTCTATGCCCCGTTAGCACTCGTTATATAACGCTACATGACTTGACCTTGTAACGGTGGCCTATATTAGAACTGTTTTCACAACTCAGTAAAAATTTATGTCTTGCTTTGTCAAATGTTCGTCTTGTCCAGTACGATGAGTGTCTGCCTTGTCTCTATTTACACATTTTTTATAGCACTTGTTATATAACAGTAATCGTCCTGTCATAAATTCTTGTTTTTTTTTTGTTTTGTTTTTCGTTCTGTACATATGCATTAATATTTTTTGGTCCATTTTTTTCCTACAATAACCTTGTTAATAATTCACTTAGTATACATGACTACAGCATGTAATTGTCTGCGATACTATTCACACACACTTAGAGCGAGAGATAGAGAGAGAGAGAGAGAGAGAGAGAGAGAGAGACAGACAGACAGAGAGAAATGGGGTTTTAACGTCCACTGACACAAACTAGGCCATTTCAGAATTCATATGGTTTATAATTTTATTTGAATAATTCGCATGCGTGCAGGGGTCTTTAACAGTGGGGGGAAACCGGAAGACCCGGAGAAAAAACACGAGGCTGGACAGGCGGTCCTCCTCCTTGTCACGTACAAAATGGAAATCGCCATACTTGACTAGTGAAAACCAGGTTCTTCTCACGCCACCCAGTTACCTTGGAAATCGAACTCTAAATATTCTATTCGGCGGACCACTGCCCTGCCGCTCGACGACACATAGACGGTGTGAATAAATCCATAACGTTCGGAAAGAGAGAGAGAGAGAGAGAGAGAGAGAGAGAGAGAGAGGGAGAGAGAGAGAGAGAGAGAGAGGTTTCAGGTGTAGCCAACACAAACTGTCACTACGTGACAAATATATGGTTCAATTGTATTTCAATAATTAGCATAAGGAGGGAACCAGGGGACACTCAAAAACGCACGAGGTTCGATATGCAACCCCATTCTTTGTAACGTACAAGTGGGGGAGTCGAAACCACGACATTTGACTTAATGCCAGACCTTCTGATCCAACGCGCATGCCAACCACAGTCATCTACTACATCTATGACGTAACGCGCACGGCCATCCAAACCTCTGGGACGGATGATATACATATACACGGGTGTCATTAACGACAAGGCAGCCCCGAACAAGATGTGGACTTTGTCACGTTCCCGTGACAGTTATTCACATTTTGATTGATTTTAAGCGTCTAAAGTAAATTATGTTAGAACAATTTATTACACGAATAAAAATGAATATTTCACATTTAAACATAACACGCTGACAGCAGACGACACAAGAGAATTGGGGTTTACCGTCCACTCAACACAAACTAGATCGCTTCGGGATTAATATATGTTTGGTTCACTTCTATTTCAATTATTCTTAAGCAGTGGGAGGAAACCGGGGGACTCGAAGAAAACCCACGAGGTTGGAACGACGACCCCCTCTTTGTCACGTACAACCGAAACCACGCCAGTTGAATCAATGGTAGACCTTTTGATACCAGGCGTACGCGCTAACCATTCGGCCACCCAACCCCTAGAAGAAAAACAAGAAGACGATGAGTACCAACCGGGCTAATGAGGATGGATATACATCATGGATTGTAAGATGAGAGAAATTTACCCAGGCAGTAGCGTTTCTATCCACGGTTCTTGTAATTCAAACTGCCAAGGGTTCTTTTACGTGCACACCAATGTGTACAATGGACCTTTCTCATCGAATCAAGATTATGATTGGGGTTGGGTGGCCGAATGGTTAGCACATGCGCGCTGTATCATAAAGCCTGTCATTGAGTCAACTGGCGTGGTTTCGAATCCCCGGTTGTACGTGACAGGGAGTAGGGTAGCCTGTCCAACCTCGTGGGTTTTCTCCGGATCCTTCGGTCCCCCCACCCACACACACTGCTAAAGACCCCTACGCGCAATCGAATTATTGAAATAAAATTGAACCATATGTTAGTCCCGAAATGACCTAGCTTGTGTCGAGTGGACGTTAAACTACATTACTCTCCCTCCCTCTATTTTATGATTTAAACGAGTGATTCTCTACCACTGTCGCGATATCTCTCTAAGTGTCCCCGAAATTTTGAACGGCACACAAGGCTGAGAACCTCTGATTTAAACGCAGTCAACAGTGGAATGAAATATATTATATAGGTGATTGACACAGAGTACAACGTGCACCATAATGTCATTTTATGTCTGATCCTGCAAGACGTGGTGACATGCTTTGAAGTTAATTGTCATGTTTTGATTGATACTTTCTGATACTTTCACTGTTTCGTATTCAAGAAAATCGTACCGGTTAAAGACCAAAACTTTAAGGGAGAGGAAGGTGGAGAAGGTGTGTCCGAATGGTTTAACACGTCATATTGAGTCAGATGACGTGGTTTCGATTCGCAACTTGGACGTGACAAGGCGAAGGATCGTTTGCTTTTTTCCGATTTTCTCCCACAGCTAAAGGCCGCTACATGCAAGCGAATTAATTATTGAAATAAAATTGAACCACGCGTTAGTTCCGAAACGACCTAGTTCGTGTCGAGTGACATCAATTCAAATTCCAAGACCATATATGTATAAGGTGGTAAGTACCTAGTCCGTGGTTGTTCCCGCCCCGGAGGAACGTTGATTCAGTGAGGAAGGCACAAGCTTGATAAAGGTGTTGCATAGGGGGTGTGTGTGAAAAGGATAGCTGTTTAGACAATGTATATCCTCGCTGAACCAAAATATACCTCTATTAAATATATAGCTTACAGATATCCAAAACATTCTTGTGTCCAAAACTTACCGGTTTCCAAAACATACCTGTGTCCAAAACATACCGGTGTCCAATCCAAAACATAGCCTTATCCAAACCAAAACATACCGGTATCCAAACCAAAACATACCAGTGTCCAATCCAAAACATAGCCGTATCCAAGGCATATCGGTGTCCAAGACATATCATACCGGTGATGTCCAAAAGTCTTTTATGTTCGTCAACGTACAGTTTTAGAGGATACAAAAGCATGAGTCTAGGATTTTTTAGGTATTAATAGGGGCTTTAATGAGGTTTTTCTAAAATAGTTTGTACGTGTACTTTTGAAGTCACAGGTCATGAGGTATTAGCATGAGTCTTAATGAGATTTATCTGTAATAGTCTGTACGTGTAATTTTAAAGTCAGTGGTCGTCACATCAATTTTCGGCAGATATCAATGCTTCAAAGATATAATATCAATGAGGGGTAATTTCCAGACCTTGATTCAATAGCGGCCCATCAAAAAAAAAAGGTCAGCGAAAGTTCAAGTTATAGAGGAATTTTTTTTAACCAATGCGTCTAAAATATGTGGGATTTGTTTTGTCGGATCGGACACAACGCTTTTCCAAAACGACTTTCATTACAATTAGAGAGAGAGAAATAGGGTTCAACGTCCACTCGACATAAACTAGATCATTTCGGGATTAACATATGGTTTAATTTTATTTCAATAATACCCTTGTGCGTAGGGTCTTTAGCAGTGGAAAGAAACCAGAGGACCCGGAGAAAACCCACATTTTGGATTCATTACAATTAGTATTATGAATATTATATATTAGTGTCAATTGAAAAGGTTGCTAAATCATTCACGTATTTATCAAACAAACGCGGGGATAGCAATTCACCTTGACGAACTCCTGTTTTACACAGATAGGTATCCGATAAAATTGTTTTGTTTGATTTTTGTTAAAATTGTAAATAAACTTAAAACATATCCCAGCGATGCCATGTTCATCCTGCCCAACACCCAGCAGGGGAGGTTCAAATACATTTCATCACAATATAGAACTAAATTTGAACTATATATTAGTTCAGAAATGACCTAATTGTATCGAGTAAGTGAATACCTTTTCAACATTTAATTAGATACAGATAGAATAGTTCACACTGAAATGAAGTTAATCTTAAAAATTGTTACGGGTGTGTTGGCTACACACATTTGTCCAACACCTGCTACCCTTTTAAGTCTTAGTCGTGTTATAAGACTTTTTATTTGTAAAAGATTTTCCCCACTATTCGGAAAATCGAGGTCCGTGTAAATTGGCGTACACATAAAAAAAAACCTTGGCAGTTGGAATTCGATACAAGAGTAAGCCATAGTGCCACTGCCCGAACAAAATTTCCATCATAGCACATTGTATGGCGTATGGCCGTCTTCATTATCCCAGTCGGGGCAGAACAGTAGGACGTTAAACTCCATTTCATTTTCCCTTTCCATTTATAGATTAGATTAATCATTCCAGACCAGAATCATTCCAATATCTAATACATAATAATAGATTGTTTTAAGAGCTTCGCCAATCAAATTGAAGTATTTACTAAAATTTGGATTTTATCTTTAGTTGAGATTTCGAGAAACAAGGCCCTGTTTATTAGAAATAATTTATATTTATATGTGAACTTATTTTGACGGAATTTTATATATAATATGCACGATTTGAATAAAAAATACCTTTACAAGCGAAATCCTGCCACGCCATCTTGACACCCTAGATCTCACGCTAGCAGAATAATCATCTGAAAATAACAAAGGGTATATAACCAATTGCTTACCTCATACGGGATACATTGGGACAACTCGCTGTTACTAATTGGCCATAGTTATCTCTCCAGTCAATGTACGACGTTATAGTACCACCTTGCCCTCTCAAGGTAGTCACGGGACCATGTCACAAGACCCAATTCATGTAACGCTCTAACGAGCTCGGTATGGGGAGACGACGAGGCCACAATTCTAAATCAAATGGTCAAAATTCTTATTTTGTTTTCTCATACTGTATTTCATAATTTACGAGAGAGAGAGAGAGAGAGGGGGAGAGGGAGAGAGAGAGAGAGATGGGGTTTAACGTCCACTCGACACAAACTAGGTCATTTCGGGACTAACATATGTTTTTTTAAAATTATATTTCAATAATTCGCTTGCGCGTAGGGGTCTTTAGCAGTGGGAGGAAACCGGAGTATCCAGAGAAAACCCACGAGGTTGGACAGGCTATCGTACTTCTTGCCATGTACAACAGGGGATTTTAAACCACACCAGTTGACTCAATGGCAGGTCGTATGATACAACGCGCGCACGCTAACCACCCCCCCCCCCGATAATTTACCATTTTTTATGGTTTTTTTTTAAAAGTTATTGATCGACAATTAAATGGAATGTGGTGAAACGCCCCACTGTCCTTTACAATAGGGGCGGGGCGTGTTAATCCTGCAGTTTGGTTCAATCATAAATATATTAGACAGCATTATACTCAAATTCGGCCGAAGTATACCAAGGCGAAATGACGTAACATAATTCAATATGGCGGTCTTAAGGAAGTTACTGGGAGTGGTACAATAGGTAGATTGTTATTAAAACAAATTTGACCAAACCAATTTAAAAAAAAAATATTTTAAAATGGCTGTCAAATTTGGTAATAAAGTGGCATTACCCCCGTATATATATATATATATATGTCCTAATAATTTCGGATATATATATATATATATATATATATATATATATATATATGCAGTCACTATCTCGTAAGATATGACTTTTACTATGTCTTTTATGTTGCTTTCGATGTCTCTCGATTTAAAAATGAATTTTGAAAATCAAACATGGTAGAAATTCAAAATGGTTGTCAAAATGGCGGATTTATTTATATATTCACAACATGCATATTATATATAATACAAATATAAAATAATTTCGAAATCCTAAATGGTTACTAGAATGAAGTCCAAAAAGGCGGATTTTTAACTAATCTTCATTTTCTTCCGTTGTATATGGCTTGTAATATGTCTAACTTTGGAAAGCCTCGATAGCATAAATTTAAAATGTCAATCAAAATAGAATCCATATTATTAAATTCTGTTTTGGGTTTAAAATTAAATTTAAGAATTCAAAACACGTGTTTAGCGTTGCTTTTTCAAGTGCAATTTTCTTTATTCGATATGTCTTTCTTTGCTCAGTCTTCACCGGGGTTAAAAGTTGTTTTGATTCATCTGGTTGTTAAAAATTTGCGCCCTGATATTAGGTCAGCGATTCCCGTGTACAGCGTGTACAGTCCTTGTGGTATCAATTCAATGGATAGACTGAAAAGAGGTATGGTTTCAAGGGTCTCTAAAGTGGTTAATGTTATTGCGTAGTTTAGGGCCCCCAGCTAGTCATGAATTTACGTTGTTAAAAGTGTGTGAGAGAGAGAGAGAGAGAGAGAGAGAGAGAGGGAGAGAGAGAGATGTTTAACTTCCACTCGACACAAACTAGGTCATTTCGGGACTAACATATGGTTTAATTTTATTTCAATAATTTGCTTGCGCGTAGGGTCTTTAGCAGTGGTAGGAAACAGGAGTACCCGGAGAAGACCCACGAAGTTGAACAGGCGACCCTACTAGTTGCAACGCACAACCGGAGATCCGAAAGCACACCAGGCAGGCCGTATGATACAGCGCGCGCACGCTAACCATTCGGCCACCCAACCCCTCGAATTATTAAGAATGATATATGATTGTGTACACAAGATATAAACCCCTTGATATACCATAACGAGAGCATGGCTAACGCTGCAATATACATCTACATTCCTGCTTTGACAAGAGGCAAAGAAGGCCAGGCGTTGGGTTTGTTTTGCAAATTGTCAGACAAAATATCAACAAAACGTGGGTGTGGAAGGGGTTGGGGATGCAGGGAGTTAGGAGAAGGGGGTCGTGCATCAACATCGATAGTTGCTGTCCTTAGAGTATAAGGAATAAGTATCCATTTAGAATTGTGGCTTTCGGGAGCTCAAGGCAAAAATTGGGCGTGGCTCAGCCCCTGGGGTTCGGGCATTCACCAAACGCATTAGTTGACGTGTTTAGGCCATAAGGGGTACATATGCCAAGTACCAAGCTGATCGACAAACACAAAAAGTGGGCATGGCTCTGTCCCTGGTGGTCGGGACATGCAGTTGTCGTCTTTAGGCTATAAGGAATACATATCCCAAGTTCAAAGACGATCCATTAAGAATCGTGGCCTGTAGGCAAAAAACAGTCACAAAGAAAAAAATGGGTATCGCTCTGCCCCTGGGGGTTGGAAAATCACCAAAAACCAATAGGGGGACATCCATAGAGTATAAGGAATAGGTATATATGCAAAGTTTCAAAAGTATCTATTAAGAATTGCGGCCTGTAAGCGAAATGCAATCCATAAAAACATTGGGCGTGGTTATATTCCAGGGGGTCTGGCATGCACCAAAAATAATAGAGGTCGGCCTGAGGGGATAAGGAATAAGTATTAAAAAAATTTTTCATGGTGATCAATTAAGAATTGTGGGCTGTAGGCGACACACAGACATACCAAAAGAAAATGGGCGTGACACTGCCCCCGGGGGTTGAGCCTTCGGATACAAAGAATAAGTACGCAGAGTTTCAAGAAGATACGTTAAGAAATGCGGTCTGTAGACGACAAACAAACAAATATAAGAAATGGGCGTGACGCTGCCCCCTAGGATTAGGCATGCACCAAAACCATTAGGGACCACCCTTAGGGTAAAAGGAATAAGTTTGTAAAGTTGCAAGATCATCGATTAAGAATTGTGACCTGAAGGCGCCATACAGTGAAAAAAAGAAAATGGGCGTGGATCTCTCCCTGGGGGTTGGAATGTACCCCAAAAGATAGTGACGTGCCGTAGGATATCAAGACCACAAACAAACAAGGAATGAGTATACACAGTTTGAAGAAAATCCAGTAAGAAATGCGCCCTGTATGAGACCCACAGACATCGCCCCCCCCCCATACACACGCACGCCCCCACCCAATCACATAGGGTTGACGGCATAATACGTATACAAAGTACCATTTACATACAGGTTTGGAGAGAAATCCCCTCCCCCATAGAGTGGGAAACCCCTTAACGGGGCAAGGAAAGGACCCCATATAATCCGCTCCTGGTATCTTATAGGCCGATAGTAACCCATATTTTCATTTAAAGATACATTATGGGAGATTAGATAAAGAGATGGCAGTTCTCACTATAATAGTTAAAACCTAGATAGTGTAAAGGTAATTTGCTGAAAATTTCAATCAAATTGATCCACTATGAGCTGAGAACGAAGCGAGTGAAATATTCGCATAGCCTCGGTCATCATTACTAAAATCATTAATATAAACAGCATAGTCTCGATTATCCACTTTTTTGATTTAATTATCAATGGCCGTTAGCGTCATATAGGAATTTAATCCAGCCAACATCGAAGGCTAGCCTTGACATCGAGAGTTTATTATAGTCTGGATATGTTAATTAATGTCTAATTGATAGTTTAGATAACATTTCAGGCCTAAAGAAAGACTTGTAATAAGCAGATTTTGCTCTTGCATAATGCATGTTTAAGAAAATACACATTTAAAACAACATTTAAATATGGCCTACCACCTGTAGCACTTTCCCTCGAACTGAAAATAAATTATGTATGAAATGGAAAGGTTTGAACAACACAGGAATTATCTTAGAAGGGATAAATACAATTTGTAGAACCAAATATTTGATTTTATGAACCGATTTGTTTCTAGTTCACCTGTTTCACACACCTTCCGTATAATAATCTATCTTCACACAAAGTTTTTGATAACACGAAACATTTAATATGATATATCAACGGTGGACTCTCCCTTTAACTTGTTTATTGGAATTTTCGATTAAACGTAAACTTCCTCGTAGCTGTAAAATACTAATATATCAGTGGTTAATTTGCAGCTTGTTTAACACCATATCTTTCTACACGACTTAACAATAAATTGTTCATGTGATCAAACGGAAACATTTATATACCTGTAAAATAATATAGCAATTGAACATTATGAAAGAGCTAAATCTGTCAATAGTAGGTCTCAATAGGCCTTTACATATTAAACTGTTCATTTTTACTGATTTTAAGATAAGCAAGTAGTGCGCGAAATTGGAACAAGTTTTAACATTTACTTGCCGCCTTGTGTAGTTATGAATTTACGTCGTTTTTGATGAATTTTATGGTATTTGCTCCAGCTAAAAACACAAGGATATGAGAGAGAGGGAGAGAAATGGGGTTTAACGTCCACTCAACACAACCAGGTCATTTCGGGACTAACATACGGTTTTAATTTTATTTCAATAGTTCACTTGCCCGTAGGGGTCTTTAGCCGTGGGAGGAAACCGGAGTTCCCGGGGGAAACCCACGAGGTTGAGAAGGCGCCCCTATCTCCATGCCACATACGCTCACACCAGAGCTCGAAACCACAGCCGCAAGCCAGAGGTGACCGGCCAGCTAGAGGTCGAAGATAAGCCTGTCTTTGGTATCATACGTGTATTGTCAATCAACTATAATTGTATTCCATAGAATTGTGACCTGTATATTCCTGTTCAATTACTTAATGCCATTAAAAGAGAGAGAGAAGTGGGGTTTAACGTCCACTCGACACAAATTAGGTCATTTCGGGACTAACATGGTTTTAATTTTATTTCAATAATTCGCTTGCGCGTAGGGGTCTTTAGCAGTGAGAGGAAACCGGAATACCCGGAGAAAACCCACGAGGTTAGACAGGCGACCCTACTCCTTGCCACGTACAACCGAGGATTCGAAACCACGCCAGTAAATGCCATTGAAACAAGTTAAAGCGATAATATCATATTTTTCTAAGCAAGTCAAAACATAATTATTTCCATGGCTTTTGCTCAATAGGTTGTCAACTCACTATTATACGAACATAGGTATCATTGCCACACTTAATAATCATTCACACCAGAAAAAATAACACAATTACGTCCCTTGTTTTTCTAACCCCACCCCCACCCCAGTCGAATAGCTATCTTCAAACATTTGAAGTTGAAAATGTTATTTTTGCTAATTTCTCAGCTGGCAATAGTGAATTATAGGATTAACAGGACTATTCTTTAACAAGGTAGGACTGTTTATAGATACCATCTAATTCAAAGCTTTATTTTAATACAGTTTAAAAATATAACTTAAAAATATGAAATTCTAGCTTTAAGGTGGGGCCATTTCGGATATGGCATGGATATTTCTAGTCCACTACAGGGTTCCTCACCGATCTAGCCGTTATAAATTGTCGTTTATTACAGGTAATTATTGTTTATTATTATGAGAGAGAGAGAGAGAGAGAGAGAGAGAGAGAGAGAGAGGGGGGAGAGAGAGAATGAATTGTGGTTTAACTAGGTCATTTCGGGCCATCACATGGTTTAATTTTATTTCAATTATTCGCTGGCGCGTAGCGGTGTTCAGCAGAGGAAAGAAACCGTAGGACCCGGAAAAAAACTCAGGATGTTGGACAAGCGGCCCTACTCTTTGTCACGTACAACCGGCGAATCGAAACCACGCCAGATGAGTCAATGACTGATCTTATGGTCCACAAATTGCTTATGATTGCCTCAAATTTGCCTTGTCACGTACAAGCGAAGAATCAAAACAACACGTTAAACTGTTACCCCCCTATCCTATTTTTGGTGTAGAAAAAATAAATAATCACTCTGAAGATATGATTAATAGGTAATAAGTAATAAGTTAGAATTGTGGCCTATTCGGTTTTCCATAGACAGGCTGATAAACCAGTATTACGCCGCAGGGAAAGCCAAACGTATTTGCTTCTGCGCATCTAAACGAAAAAAACCCATAAACATATAATTCATGTACCAAGCAGAAGACATGCAATACTTTGACATTATCATTATTCAACACTCAGACGAAATAATATTTCATGGTGAAAGTTGACGAGTTATGTCTGGAAATTGAATGAAATGTTGTGAAATCGCACGTAATGGATGGAGAGAGATAGAGAGAGAGAGAGAGAGAGAGAGAGAGAGAGAGACTAACATATGGTTTAATCTTATTTCAATTATTGGCTTGGACCTAGGGTCTTTAGCTGTGGGAAGAAACCGGAGTGCCCAGAGAAAAACGATGAGATTGGACAGGCGACCCAACTCCTTGTCACGTACAGCGCGCACGTGCTTACCATTCGGTCATCCCAGCACACTGGCATGTAAGTCCCGAAATGACCTAGCTTGTGTCGAGTGGACGTTAAACCACATTTGTCTCTCTCTCACACAGGCCACACCATCAGCAGAATAATCTAATATAACATAACGGTTTTAACAAGACCTTCGTCAGCACTTAAAACCTGAAAACCCAGGGTAAATTTGATCTCCTGGGGCATTTCCCCATCCTAATATAATAAATTCGTCAGGGCCCGAAGAAGTAACGCCGATGGGAAATGTTATCGGAGAGCATTTTATTAGTTATCTATTTTTTAAAGAAGTCATTTTAAGAGAACGGTGATATGTCATTTTATGAAGAATTTGTCTGTGTCTATAGAATCATAAAAATACCAAACCAAATTTTAAGTCCTTATTCGACGATTTTAGTCGAAAACACTAAGTAAACTTCGAGAATTTTGAGAAATATTTATTCTGCCTCCATTTATTGGAATTTAGTAGGTTAATTTTTTAGTCCTTGTGTGCAGGCCGGACGCGAAAAGGGGTAGAAGGGCAGCAGTAGAAAACAATATACTAATTTTTTATGGCGGCCATTTAGGATAGAGATATATTCTTGAAGCATGAAGTAGATGAACCTATGTGTGTAGAATGACCCATAATGTCTAGGATCCATTTGAGTATAGGGCTGATGTATAAACATTATGTGAAGAATTTATTTGGATATTGTGTATAATCCATTTGGTTCGAGCTCCTCCCCGTTATTTCTCTTTAATTGTTTCGGAACGTAGACAACGATCTATATTTCGTTTCGTTTTTTATACTTTCGATGGCCTACACTACAGGAAAATGTGACAAGTTATAGTGGGAGTTCATGTCAGGGGTCAAACGAGTGGCTTTTGACGCTTTGGCGTCAGGCATTGATTAATCAATCAGCGTTGACGTTTCAAATGGTTTACCCACAGTTCCGTGCATCAAAAGGCCAAGAACTCGCCGTAACTGACCGTTTCATTGGCTAATACGTCACATCATCCAAAAGACGTCAATGATAACAACTCTTCCAGATCCTAATGTTGTAAATACAAGTACAACGAAATTTTGAACAATAATCAATGAAACGAACTATGATCTGTGTTTTACTCCGGTTGGAACGCAGACAAAAAGATAAACAATGATAACAATTAAAATAATACAAAGTTTTGTTGTTTTTCATCTATACTATTCAAAAAAAGTAGGGGATATTTGATTTTTAAGTGTTATTTAAGTCACCTAATGAAACTGACGAAGAAACAAATGAGAAAATGAAATGAAGTTCACATTCATCGATTTATTCCAAATGATCGTTAGACTAAGTAAGGCACAGACTGACCATTATAAGGGTAAAATGATACCCAGGGTCAAACAGCAAAGTTACCACAGCATCACAACAAAGTCAGTAACGGGTAAATCCTCCTCTGTTTGCCAAACAAGCATTGATCCGTCGTGGCATACTCCTAATGAGACGTCTAAGGTCATTTTGGTCCAGATTGTCCCATTCCTGTTGCAACGCAGCAGCAAGTTCTTGGACTTTGGCAGGACGTTGTTGACGTTGACGTAACCTCTGTCCAAGCATGTCCCAGACATGCTCGATGGGGGAATGGTCGGGACTCAGTGCTGGCCAAGGTAATGTGGTGATGTTCTGTTGTTGGAGGTAACCTGTAACGATCCTGCCCCTGTGACATCTTGCGTTGTCATCCTGGAAGATGAAACGGCGGCCATGACGTCGTGCGAACGGCACAACATGGACTGCCAAGATGTTGTCCCGGTAGTACTGACCTGTAACACGCCCTGCAACAACATGTAAAGCCGTTCTTCCAGCAACAGTGATGCCTCCCCACACCATAACAGAACCACCCCCAAATCGATCATGTCTGATGACGTTAACGTCTTGGAAGCGCTCGTTTTGACGACGCCACACCCTCCTACGTCTGTCCAAAAAATCAACAGTGAACCTTGACTCATCTGAAAACATCACATTGCTCCAGCGTCGATTATCCCAGTGTTGACGATCCCTACACAAACGACGTCTTGCCTGAATGTGATGATCTCTCAAACAAGGGATCACGCGAGGACGTCGGGCGCGAAGGTGACCCCTACGCAGTCGATTCCGAATCGTCTGGCCACTCACTCTCACACCAGTGTCTGTTTGAAGACGAGCGCTGATCTGATTTGCTGTGATGACACGATTTCTCAAGGCCAAGGTACGGATAAATCGATCCTGGGCTTGAGTTGTCGCCCTTGGTCGACCTGAGCGTGGTCTGTCCTGTACAGATTGTATATCACGGCATCTGGACCATAGCCTGCTTATGACAGACTGAGAAACATTCATCGTCCGCGCCACAACCACCTGTGTTGTGCCGATCTGTAGCATGCCAAGGGCACGTAACCTTTCATTTTGGGTAAGCCGACGCATATCAAAATTTGTTTTCTGGTCACTAAAACAATTAAACTGATGTTTCCACCCTGGAATTCAATGCCACAATGACTGTAACATTCAAAGTCAGAGTCGTGCAAATCTTGGGTTGGACCCCCATGATGATCCCAAGCATCACCTGCATTCCATGCGGTAGCTATTGGTGCGTTTGGCGTCACATGTAACTGGAAATGTTTCTTCTGTTAGGTTCTATAGTGACTTTTTTCGTAGTCATTTGCATATTTTAGTATTATGCCCCCAAAATCAAATATCCCCTACTTTTTTTGAATAGTATAGAATGAGAAAAATATAGAGAGAGAGAGAGAGAGAGAGAGAGAGAGAGAGAGAGAGAGAGAGAGAGAGAGAGAGAGAGAGAGAGAGAGAGAGAGAGAAATGGGGTTTAACGTCCACTCGACACAAACTAGGTCAGTTTGGGACTAACATATGGTTTGATTTTATTTCAATAAGTCGCTTGCGCGTAGGGGTCTTTAGCCGTCGGAGGAAACCGGAGTGCCCAGAGGAAACCCACGAGGTTGAGAAGGCGCCCCTATCTCCATGACACATACACTCACTCACAGCTGATCGAAACCAAAGCAGCAAGCCAGAGGTGACCGGCCAGCTAGAGGTCGAAGCACGGCACTCTAGACAACTACGCCATCCCAACCCCCCGAAACATATAGGAGAACGTCCTACTGTTCTGCTCCTAAACCAGGCTAATGAAGACGGAGAAACGTAGAGGTACGAAATAAATTTTGTCGATTCTTTTTCTTAAACAATATTTTTATTCAGTTGACGTACGGAGACATGCAAATGTTGTTATTTTGTTATTAGAAGGGGCGGCGTAGTTTCTCCTTGTCAGTGATGCGGGATGGAGGGCCTGACAAGGATAGGTGTCTTTAGTCATTCGGGTGGTACGAAAAACCGAGGTCCCGTGTACACACTGGTGTGGACGTAAAAGATCCCTTGGCAGTTGGAATTCGATATAAGAGTATGACGTAGCGCCGCTGCCCGGGCAAAATTTCCCTTATAGCACACTGCATGACGTATGAACGTCTTCATTAGCCCGGTGTAAGAGCAGAACAGTAGGACGTTAAACCCCATTTCATTTCATATTAGAAGGGGTGGGGTGACCGAATGTTCTAACTAGCCTGCTTCAATTCATAATGTCTGTCATTGAGTCAAGTGGTGGAGTTTCACTTGTAGGTGACAAGTAGTAGAGTCTAGAGTCGCCTACCTAACCATGCGGGTTTTTCTCGTTCCGCTCGTTTCCTCCCACTTTTCAAGACTACACACAGACAAAGTATCGAAATAAAATTGAACCATATGTTAGTCCCGAAATGACCTAGCTGTAATGAATATTTACAATATGAATCGGTATCTGAAGCATATCTAACGGAACAGTCATCAAAAGGATATCTATCCCGCTCATATTATGATTTTGAATCTTCTGATGAAAACTATAAGAATACACCAATATCTAAACATGCCTATAGACATGGATTTAGTAGGGTGTCATACCATTAATCGACTCAATGTTTGGTAACCAGGGTAAGCGATAGTTCATCACAGAACTTGTGGTCTGATTCCCAAAGTGGTTATAGAAGGGAGACAATCAGTCAAAAACACCACGAAAGTCTTAAATTTGAAAGCATTTATATGACGAAGGCAGTTACTTTACATATAAACGTAAACAATAATAAATGTAAACAAAAGAGTTCACAGTTGCGTTGTTTCATTCACTTACATATAAACGTAAACAATAATAAATGTAAACAAAAGAGTTCACAGTTGCGTTGTTTCATTCACTTACGGGTTCATTATAAAGTGTTCTACGCAATGGCGGCGCCAGCCTTCCGTGGTTGGAGGGGCAAAGCTGGGGCAAAGTCCAAGGTTAAGGGGGTAAGGACAAGAGGTTCAACTAGGGGTGCAGGGCCTCCCACCGAAAATTTTGAAAAACAGGCTATGCCGGAAATGCAGCGTGGCAGTATTTCAGGCAATGATCGTTGAGGTAACGTGTCAGACGAATCCCACTCCCGAGTGCCTAAGTGGAGGGTATGGGAGACCTTCCCCATAGAATTTTGTGAAATAGACAGTCGGAAATGCTGTCTGACAGATCGTAGAGATAAACAGAGCTGATCGGATGCCTGATCCCCAGAGAGGAAAGTGTCAATTGAACGGACTTGCGAACCTCAACGAAGTCTACAATACTTTGAAAAATGGACAGCCCGAAATGCAGTCTGGCAGTATTTCAGGCATTGATCGTTGAGATAAATAGAGCTTAACAGATACCGCCTGTCGCCAAATCACTAGTTTATCCGACCAGAGAGGAAAGTGTCAAACGGGCGGAGTGAGTGACTCAAAGTGAATGAATATTTTCGCCACTATATTTTGTAAAATAGAATGCAGCCAGCCAACATTTCAGACACTGGTCGTCGCGATAAATAGATCTGGCCAGATACTGCTCGTCGCCAAATCACCAGCTTATCCGAACAAAGAGGAAGGTGTCAAACGAACGGAGTGAGTGTATCGGGTGAATGCATATTCTCGTCGCTTTAAACCTATACCCAAAAACTTTGAGGATCGTAAAAAGCCTTTCTCAAGTAGGTTTACAGGAAGGGCTTGGTAAGAAATCACTCAACATGCAAGTCTATGACTTAGTCGGTATGTGGGATTTAATCACCGTAGAAGCGATGGATTACCGAAACGTATCACAATTTTTTTTTCTAAAATTATTGGGGGGGGGGGCAAATACAGGGCAGACCAGATTTATGGGGGGAATGCCCCCTTGCCCTCCACCTCCTGGCGCTGCCACTGGTTCTACGTGTTTATTATGGAATGTTCACGGTTCACGGTTGACATACTTGTCGGTGTTGACAATTTCATGACATATTTACATCGTGTTTATCAATGAATATCACATCATTACCCAGCCACTTGGCATGATTCACAAATGCTACACAATGTTCACGTATCACCTGTTCATAGATTCACTCACATTCGTCACCATTTGCCGGTGAATAAACGATATGAGACTTATGTTGTTGTTCATAGCGTTTAACGTCAGCTTCCACCAAAGGTGATATCGTAGACAAGTCTTATTGTTCATTTTAAGCGCAAGCGCAGGGGTGCCCGGAGGAAACCCACGAGGTTTAGAAGGCGCCCCTATCTCCATGCCACATACGCTCTCACCAGGGATCGGAACCACAGCCGTAAGCCAGAGTTGACCGACCAGCTAGAGGTCGAAGCGCGGCACTCTAGACCACTAGCCCCCCACCGATATGACCATGTGGACCATGATAGCTGGACCACATCACGTAAAGCCCGCTGCTTCGAATAATGCGCAGGCGTCCCGCCAATAGCCTTGACATCAAATTCGTACCAAATAAGAATGCCTTTGATTTACTGTGTTTTTACGTTCATTTCCGGATCTCTTGAACAGTACCAATATAATTTACATTGTGAATGACGAAATTGGTACTAAACGAAAAAGCTATCGAGAAAACACTTTTCAGGTACATTTAAAGGGACAATCCCGATTTAAACAGGGTCTCAAAAATAAAAGTCAGAATAAGTATGGAATTTAAGCGCCAGAATATAGAGGACTGTTGTATTTACCTTGTCTTAAAATTTCAGCTCAAAATATTGAGTTGTTTGGATGTGAACGTCACAACTGCTTATCCGGACACGTAACTCTTTTACGATGTCGGGTCAATTTTAACGTTAGGTGACCTGATAATTGATTCCCGTTCCTTTAGGGTCTATACCGTGAATAGCACATGTGCTATACTTGATAACGAAATGTAAATTTCATCTACACGTTATTTTTATAAAATAAAATTCTGGTTTTATCCAGACACCACATTATACAGTTTAGGACACCGGTTTCCATTTCCAGATGAAGACTGACAGTTTTAAGTTGTTTGAAAACGTATCACAAATATTGAGTTTGTTGCTCGGCCCTAAGGTAGAGGATTTTAAGGGATTTTAACACAAAATTAAGCAGTTTTATTCTCCAAAATATTACCGGGATTGGTCCTTTAAAACCAAGTGGTTTCTGTTCCCAAAACTACATTTTTCCACCCCACCCCAACCCCATACAATGGGAATCTTATACACATGTGCAGCGGAACTAAAAAGTAATGTTTTTAGCAGGCTCTTGAAAATCATCATGTAAATAAACGTGAACTCATTTCCCACCAATTTTACTCCTCCCCTCCCGACTGTCACTCACAGATACACCTGCAATCACCCACCCCACCTCGCCACAAATAAAAACACTGCCAGGGACATCATAAACACGTATTTAGAGATGGGCAGCCCTAGAAATGTATGTTTATTAATATATGACATAATCATCATTTAATTTATGTTAATATAATCACATTTTCCCAATTGTAGACATTGGACGCCCCATATCTCGGAAACACCCCTCAAACGCGTGATCACCACACAGAATCGGAATCTACCAAAATAACTAGTGTAGAAAAACGTAGTATCATAAATTGACAGTGAAGACACAGCTGTAACTACAGTACTCTGATTAATTTAAACACAGTGTATAATATTCGGTTGGATTTTAGGGCTCGAACTGGATGAGAACACTGCCGTCGCTAAAATGGCTTGCTCGTTCATATCTGGATTAAAAGTTCTCAAGTCCACAGTAAGTTTATTTGTAAAATATAATGACATTTTTTTTTCTCTATTGTTACAATACGAGATTGGCGGAGGGGGAAGGGTGCCCGAATGGTTAGCGCGTGCAAAAGAGACCGATGCAGTTTGGTTCAATGATACACATGTCAGACAACATCATGCTTAAATTTGGCCGAATTCGGCCAAGGCGAAATAGCATAATTAACATAACTCCATATGGCGGTCTTCATCAAGTTTCAGAGTACTTAGAGGGGCAAAAAGTGCCGAAATAACGAATCTGAAGAAAAAAAACCCCCGAAAATGTATTTTCGACATGGACGGCTAATGGCTGCAAAATTTGGTAATAAAAATGGCATTTCCCTAAATAACTATCGAGAATCTCGTAAAATGTGACTTTTACATATCTTTTATATGGTTTTCGTTGTCTCTGAATTTAAAGATATTTTCAAAAATCCCACATGGTAGCAATTCAAAATGGCAGCCAAACTGGAATTCCAAAAGACAGAATTTAAGTTAATCGTCCTTTATTCCTGTTGAATCGACAGTGCTATAATATATACCGGAAAACAACCGGAAAACAACCGGGAAACCCCCGAAAAACACCATTTTATACTGAATACCAGAAAACACCGGAAAAACGCTAACTACTGTAACACCCTAAATACCGCAAAACACCCTAAAGGTCAGGTTTAAGATTTGGGGGGAGAGAATGGGTTTTCCAAAATTGTGGTTTTTTCACTATCCCTGGGTTAGGGCGACGGATTCTTATGACTAGTTGAACACTAACGGTTAGGCTTGGGTTTAATATATTATTGGCGTTGGATTAGGATGGGGGGGGGGGGGGGGGTTGGGATGGCCTAGTGGTCTAGAGTGCCGCGCTTCGACCTCTAGCTGGCCGGTCACCTCTGGCTTGCGGCTGTGGTTTCGATCCCAGGTGTGAGCGCATGTGGCATGGAGATAGGGGCGCCTTCTCAACCTCGTGGGTTTCCTCCGGGCACTCCGGTTTCCTCCCACTGCTAAAGCCCCCTACGCGCAAGCGAATTATCGAAATAAAATTGAAACCATATGTTAGTCCCAAAATGACCTAGTTTGGGTCGAGTGGACGTTAAGCCCCATTTCTCTCTCTCTCTCTCTGGATTAGGATGAGCACAATGAGCAGTGTTCTTTAGTCTAATTTACTGTGCACTAGGACGTCCGTTCAGATTTTTACTGTCAGAGTATGCAATAATACGTTTTTGTGTAAAGATCAGAATAGTGTTTTTTGATGATTTTGGACGCACTTGCTGCTGTTGCCCTAAATGGAACTACAAAAGGGGCCTTATGAATATTCAAAACTGGGGGTGGGGGCCGTTTTTTTTTAATTTGTCAATCCAGAATGTTTCTCTTGTTAGCCTAAACGTTTAAATTTCTTCTGTATTAGTTTGTCACATAGTTTACATGAAACTTTCCGGTATTCAGTATAACAAGGTCTTTTCTGGTAGTTTTCCGGTGTTTTCCGGTATTGAGTAAAGCCCCGTGCAATTCCAAATTGCCGCTAAAATGAAAACCCAAAATGGCGGAGTTAAAATAATCGTAATAAAATGGCATTCCTTCCGTATAACCAGCGAAAATATCGTAAGATATGACCTTTACTATGCCTTTTTTATGGCTTTTGGTGTCTCTGAATTTAAATATACATTTCTAAAGATAAATTCAAATTGACTCTAAAATGGCGGATTTTATGGTTATCTTCATTTTTCCAGATGTGGTTGTCGATGACGCTGGGTTCAATTCTTATCTCAAAAATCAATTTCGAGAATCCATGACGGCAGAAAATCAAAATGAAATCCAAAATAGAGGAATTTTATTCATTTATTATTTGTTTCCGTTGGATATGGCTTGCATGTCTTCTGTGGGGGTTTTGAGGTTGATTAGTTCGTTTCTACTCAAACACTTAAGCAAGATGGTATAAATTTAAAACGACGATCAAAATAGAATCCAAAATTGCGATTTTTGTTCGTGTGGATATGGCTAGTGAAGTAATGTTTTCGGGATTACTGAATTCAAAATCGGGTTCTAAAATTAAATTTCGATAAGATTGTTACAAATCAAAACTGCGTATACTAGAAACACCGGGACAAACTACAGAAAACATAAATTTACAGTTAGTTTTTCAAACGAAATTTCACTCCGGGTAGGAGAGAACCACGTCGGACCACGACACAGTGGGAATACTTTTGTCCCGGGTCCGTATCTACTATAATATAAACCGATAGTAAACACAAGTTCATTTCTGTAAGTCATTCATTTCACAGGTTCGTACATTTGCCATGGTAGACCTTAACTTATGTTTTAAACAATTGGTATTTATTTTACAGGTTTCTGTTTTATTTCGCGTAGAGCAATATGTTGTTAAACGTCTTTCAAATTAACAATTCGTATATTAGTCATACATGAAAATTTACGTTTAATTGAAAATTCCAGAAAACAATTCATTTTTATATTGAAAGGAAAGTGGTACAGGTGGTAGGCCATATTTAAAGTAGCTAAGTCTCTAACTCAATATCAAAAATCTTCGACAATGAAAAACAGGTATTATTTGTCAATTTATATCAATTATCAGTGATTGGCATGCGATTGATTTAGGGAAGAAACGGAAATGATTGAATGTAAATTAGTTTATATACATTCATATTACATTATTATATGCGCTGTGACCCATTTGTGTCAATTTCTAGGTCTCAAATATTAGCGATTTAGCCTCCAATATCATCCAAAGTCTTTGACATTTCTGGGTTAGTGGGACAAGCCATTTTATTACCAAATTTGGCAGCCATTTTGAAAAATATTTTATTTTAAAATTGGTTTGGTCAAATTTGTTGTATTTGGAACATTTCGCCTCAATTGCCACTTTGTATTGTAGGATTTTAATAAAAGTACAATTATTGTCCCACCACTAAAACGCAATGGTCACGAGATATCACTCGCAGAAATTCCTGAAGACCGCCATATGGAATGGTATTAATTACATCATTTTGCCTTGGCAGGCTTCGGCCGAATTTGAGTATAATGGTGTCTAATTTGTTTGGGGTCACTCCACTTTTGAGATTAACATGTCCTAAATATCAATGTCAGACCATATGATCCAAAATGCTCATGATTGCCTCCAATCTGCCAGACAGATAATAAATATGTACATTAGAAAAGTTATTGAGGAACAAGCTAGGCTTATATGACCTCTCTCCTGTGAATATGTGGTATAAAGATGAGTACACACACACCTACACAGCATATTATCTTTGAAAGGCAGGCAATTAGTGAAAGCGATATATAATAAAAGACAGCTACCGAGCAATTACCTATATACATTATACAAGGTTTATGCATTACTATGTTACCTGGCAACAGGTGATCTTTTAATGTTCAAATCAATGTATATATTGATAAAGAGAACAAAGAAAAAGTAAATAATGAAACAGAAATATGCAGAAATATGGATATAATACACTAAGCAGCAAAAGAAACGCCAGGTTTGTATGTTCTGAATAGACGCATAAAACTTGCCAAATGTTTTTATTGTATATTTGTGACCACATCTCCATTTTACCTGAGCAATAAGGTTCTTTCCCAAACACAGAAATGAAACCGGGAAAAGTTCTCAAAAACGCAACCTGACTTCTGAGATGGTTCTCCATGATTCTCATGTAACTCATGCTATACGTGCTGTTCACCGGGATCAGTTATATAAAATGCACCCTCATACTTGGTTGAATCATTCACACTACAACGTCAGCAGCATGTCACGACTCAGGCGCTTGGAAGACTCGACGCTTGCCACACTGCCCAAGCCGTTGCCAATCACTTCAAGGTCAATGTTCGGACGAATCACAGGCTTCATCAACGCTTTCGGGCCATCAACACTGATCGCCGACAAACAGGTAGACCAAGGGTTACCACAAGTCAACAGGACCACCATGTTGTGCGACAGCACGTGCAGAATCCCTCCACACACGCATCTGATCCAGCGCGTCAGACAGTGGGAACACACGGAAGACCCATCAGTAACAATACATCGCACCGACGTCTTACCAGGGAGAACATCCTTTGTCGTAAACCTTAACGTGGACCAATCTTCACACCTCGCCATCGCCGTGAACGTCTTCAGTTTGCCCAGGCAATGGAGAATTGTTCTGTTCACAGCACCAGAGTTACTCGTTACTGTTATGTGTTAATCCCTAATGTGTCAACATACTGTTCACACAAATTGGATTTGATCCATTTAGTAAGTCGTTTTCTAGAATGATTTGATTAAAGCTGCAATTTTATATTTTTAAGTTATATTAAAATAAAACCTTAAAATAGATGGTATCTATAAACAGGCCTACCTATTAATCCAATAATTCCCCATTGCCAAGTTCAAACGTTTGAAGATAGCTATACCATGGGGGAATGAAAAAACAAGGGAGGTAATTGTGTTATTATTTCCTGTGTCAATGATTTATTAGTATGGGAAATAATGCCTATGATCGTATAATAGTGAATTGACAAACTATTGAGCAAAAGACATAGAAATAATTATGTTTTGACTTTCTTTGACAATATGAAATTATCGCTTTAAAGTGCCTATCTGGTTTTGAAATCGCACTGTTTAGTTTATATGGATGGCAAATACAAGAAACGGATCGCAGATTAAACATAATAAAATATGTAGGTGGTTCGGGCGACAGGCGGGCGGGCAAAGACAGAACCATTTCAATTGACCCCTGTTGTTTTCCGTCGATAGGAATGAAATTGGATTAAGTTTGCATTTTATCTACTTTGTGATTAAGAAAATTGCAAATAAAAGTGTGTTTTTCAATAGTAAGATTCAATATTTCATAGTATACGAAACTTTTCACATGTATATGCTACTTCCATATAATATTTATTTCACCATTCAGACGAATAAAGAGAGAGAGAGAGAGAGGGGGAGAGAGAGAGAGAGAGAGAAACGGGGCCCTGATTTTTATTACTCAAAACGAATACCACCAAGTCTAAAATTATGTTAATGAAAATTTCGCAGTTCTGGGTCGAGCGAGAAAGAGAGAGAGAGATGAGATTTAAGGCCTACTCTATACAAAGAGAGAGATGGGGTTTATAAGGCCGATTCGATACAAACTAGGTCATTTCGGGAGTAACATATGGTTTAACTTTATTTCAACAATTCGCTTGCGCGTAGGGGTCTTTAGCAGTGTGGTGGTTTGGGGGGGGGGGGGTCCGATAAATATCCACAAGGTTGGACAGGCGACCCTAATTCTTGTCACGTTCAGCCGGGGAGCATTAACAAGAGATGAAATGAAATGGGATTTGACCTCGTGCTATTTTGCACTGCAGGGCTAATGAGGACGAGTATACGCCACGCAGTGTGCTACGAGGGAGTTTGTGCCCTGGCAGCGGCACGAGAGGACACCAAATGGACACTTCCTAGGAATGTTTTTGGTCTACACCGGGATCGAACCGGGGATACCTGGTTATTGTGCAAGCCCCGTAAACACTGGGCCACCAAGGTAACAGAATAAACCTTGTCGATTCAATAAAGGATCACTTGCAGCTTTCTAGGACAATGTCTCTATTGTATACATACCTTACATCTCTTCTATTTTCTTTTCAGCCTACTTCTTATATGACACGAAAGATCCTGGCTGTTTTAATGACTATTTTCATGTTCATCGTTATAGCGATTAATAGGACGAAACAAAAAACCAAATGGTCTGGGTATAGATCGCGCTTCGTAGCCAATGCTTCAAGTATTCAAGAATGGCCAGGACTCAGAAGTTATGAAGTTAGCTATGGAAATAAAACCCTTCCCAAAATTCATCTGATTTGTACACTTCCTCTATTGACGTACAAGGACGCGAGCTCTTTCAGTTACAAGGGAGCTAACTCTCTTCAGATTCAAGAACGGATGTCAGAATTGTTAACCGGACTACAGAGGAATCTGAATCATAAATGCGTAACTCGAGTTTATCTCCTGTATAACGAACAAGACATAGTGGACTTTGTCAAAACCAACATCCAAACAAATCAAGAAAAATTATCTTTTAATCTTGTTAGCGATCCGCGTAATCAAACTGTCATCTTTGATTTCGCTTATGATAATCTACAAGGAAAACTAGTGTCGTATACCTCTGCGGATGTTTATTTTGGAGAAGGATTTGAATTGATCGATAAAAAACGGATGGCTTCGAACAAGTTGATGTATGTGCTCAGTCGACATGGCCGACCAGAAAAATATTGTGACATGCGCACAGATTCACACACTAATTCGTGTAATGCTTATAAAGGCTCCCACGATACGTATATTTTTGTACCAACAGGCGAATTTCCTACGCTGATACGGAAACACCTAGCGGTAATGGCGCAACATTTTGGCGTTGAAAACATGTCGATCTGGGCTTTTGCAAATCTTGGCAGGTTTACCGTGACAAACCCATGTAAGGTTTTAAAAACTTACCACTTACATTGTTCCCAGCTTCGTGATGCCCAAAGGAGAATGATCAATAGTTGGGGCATGGGATTGGCAATGGCATTTCCCACCGATGATTTGTATAGTAACAGTTCGGTTATCTCCCCTTTATTTAACATTTGCCGCCTTTTTAGCGTTTTCTAATTAAAGTATGACTGCGTCATTTACATTTTAGGAAAAAATGTCAAATTTTGCACGATTCAAACATACATAATGCAAGAGCTAAATCTGCTCATTGCAAGTCTTTCTTTGTGCCTAAAATATTACCTAAATTAATAATTAGACATTAATTAACTTATCCAGACCATAATCAACACTCGATGTCATTGCTAGCTTGTGATGTTTAAAGGGACAATAACACTCTTGCTGGCTCGGCAGCTCGAGAAAATAAATAATAGCCTTATTCTAAGTACTAGATGTTTAAGTGTCTTACCTGTTGTGTAAATTACCCATTACAACCTATTTTACTTGTCCAGAGGGTTCGAAAATATTTTAAATCAAAGTCACATTTGAAAAGGTTTACGTTAGACTTTTCAAATCAATTAGTTGAATTTTTCCAATTTTTTAAATTAGGTGTGTTAAGATGAAATTTATATCATCAATTAATTGGAATATTGTAAAATAATACAATTTGTTGACCAGAATGAAGATTTGAACATATTATTCATTTACAACAAGAGTGTTATTGGGGCTTTAATGGATAAGGATCCGATATGCTGCTCAACTTTCATTTATGACTAAATCATGAAAAGGATAATCGAGACTATGTTTTTTTTTAACGTACCGACTTAAGTAATGATGATTGAGGCTAGGTCGGAAATTCAATCGCTAAATTCTCGGTTTAGAGTGAAATTTTTTAGCAAATTCACTTTCCATTATGTATTATTCGAACTTTTACGAGAGTGGCAAGCCCACTTTAAATTTACTTGAACACCTTGGTGGCTTATTCACCATGAGATATGAATAGATCAATGACATAGTATTTCTTTTATCGATTGACAGTTAGCTCGAACACAATGTCAATGACACATGATGGAAAACCCAGTAAAGTTGGGAAATCCCCCCTCTTATTCTCAAGCACTTATATTATACTATTTCTGTCAGTTCGACCCACTCGTTCATTGATAAAACATCGAAGGTGTAATCCAAGGTCATCCAAAATATCTAAAATAAAAAATGTTCGATTGAATAGTCTGAATGTTGATAATGATTTTCCGTCGTCCTGCTATTCAGCTCCGATTGGCCTAAAGAAGGTGGTCATACGCCATGCAGTGTGCTATGGGGGTAATTTTGCCCGAACGCCTACTTTAATACGGAATTACAACTGCCAAATGGATGCTTTACGTGCCAGCCAATGTGTACACTCTTTGGCAGCTGTTCTTGTCAGAGCTCCCGTCCTGAATTACAAAAGGAAACCACAACGCCGGGATCGAAACCCCAGGCTCGCGAGTCAGCGTCTTACTCGCTTAGTTACAGTGGCTTCCTAACAAAGACAGACACACACAATGTAGTGTGCTATGGGGAAAATTTCTAGAACCAAACATAATATAAGCCGCCGTGGCTCAGTGAGAAAGACACCATCTCACTAACCAGTGTTCCAGTATTCGATTATGGGGATGGCCGAGAAAACTTATCAGGATTTCCAGATGTTTGTTCCCCCATGTAGATGGCACGAAAAACCGGACGGTCCCCAACTGTTGAATTTGTAATAGCAGTAGGCCCTTGCGCCGCTTTCCGAGCAAAATGTCATTTATAGCACACTGCATTGCGTGTTTATCATTTCATTTCCAAAATAATAAATGCAACTAAAGCTGATGTATTTTAAGAACAGACTGGGTTGCACAAGGTTGGAATTATTACATTAAATAATGAACAGGAAATGATCTAAGGCTCCAGGTGTTGTAAGGAATGATTTCACAACCGTTTCCGGATGTTAATTTGAAAGGCACTTTGTTCTATAAAATAAAATATTTGTTATTAAAAGCTAGTCAAGCATCGAACCCGGATCAAGTTGGCAACCTCTACAAATAAAGAATTATGACGGCTGTTCAATTATTAAAATCATGCAATGGAAAGGGTCAAAAGGCAATATTCAATTATGAATATTTTTATTGAGTTTTTATTAATAATGAGGCTTAAAGCGAGAATTTCATATTTTTAAGTTATGTTTTTAAAATGTATTAAAATAAAGCTTTAAAATCGATGGTATCTCAAAAACAGTTCTACCTTGTTAAAGAATAATCCTATAATTCACTATTGCCAGTTGAGAAATTGGCAAAAATATCATTTTCAACTTCAAATTCAAACGTTTCAAGAAAGCTTTTCCATGGGGAGAGTAGAAAAACAAGGGAGGTAATTTTGTTTTCATTTCCAGTGTGAATGATTTTTAAGCGTAGGAAATAATGCCTATGATCATATAATAGCGAGTTTACAACCTATTTGGCAAAAGACATAGAAATATGAAATTCTTGCTTTAACTTTATGTATGTAGCATCAATGATATTTTTATTTAAATCATGATAATAAAATGAGTCAGTATGTTTTCTTGGTAAAATGATGTCTAATATTATGTCATTTCTAAAGCTATGGTTGAACTGATACGTGTATTGTGTGCTCGGATTATCTTATCTACTCTTGGGTTATGGAATTATATACCACATTGTATTCAGTATAATCACATCTTCCATTTAGGCCGGCGGATCACGGTTGCTGAGTGGGTAAGACACTGGCTCGCAAGCCTGGAGGTCGGGTGTTCGATCCCTGCTTTGGCCGAGAAAGTTCATCCCGATATTCCGACGTGGTTTTCCCTTGTCAGTGGTGAAAGAAGGAGGGCTTGATAAGGACAGCTGTCTAATCGTTCAGGTGGGACGAAAAAGCGCGATTCCGTGTACACATTGGTGTGTACGTAAAAGATCCGTTGGCAGTGGGTAAGACGCTGGCTCGCTAGCCTGGAGGTCGGATGTTCCATCCCGACATTGGCCGAGAAAGTTCATCCCGATTTACCGACGTGGTTTCCCCTTGTCAGTGATGAAGGACGGAGGGCCTGACTCGGACAGCTGTCTAATCGTTCGGATGGTACCAAAAACCGAGATTTCGTGTACACATTGGCGTGCACGCAAAAGATCCCTTGGCAGTTCGAATTCGATATAAGAGTAGGCCGTGGCGCCGCTGCCCGGGCAAAAGTTTCCTCACAGCACACTGTATGGCATATGCCTGTCTTCATTAGCCCAGGTTTGGAGCAGAACAGTAGGACGTTAAACCCCATTTTATTTCATTTAGGCTAGTCGTGTTATATGAATAGTGGAGAGGGATTTTACATAGGCTAATCCTGCCCGCGCATCCTGTTCAGATATCTGGAGGTGGGGTGGACAAATGGTTAGCGCGTGAACGTTCTATCACAAGGTCTGTCATTGGGTCAACTGGCGTGGTTTCGATTTCGGGACTAACATTGTTCGCTTGCGCGTAGGGATCATCAGTAGTGGGAGGAAACTGGAGGATCCGGCGAAAACCAACGGCTCTAACAATTCGGCCATTCACACCCTCAGCAGTATTTCTTATGCATACCAGGGTCATCAATTGCTTGTGCACAGACTGATAATTGCTCCAGATCTCGACAGTTCCTGACATTCTCTCCGTTGCCTGCCCTGTAACTGTCTGCGTTTATTAAAACTGAATTACTCTTACAAAACACGAAATTCAGTACTAAATTAAATTGTTTTATTTACAATAGACCTAATTAAAAACATACATTACAATGATTGTTAATTTGTTAATCTGAAACAATATTATGATCATCCCAAATGAAATATATTTACAAAACACGAAAAGCAATACTTGTAAATTTTAAATAGTTTTATTTACAATAGTAACACATTGAAATTATTGTTAATCTGGAATAGTTTTACAATATTTATTTTATGATATATAAAATAAAACCAATTTATAGGCAAAGAAAAACAAAAAAAAACCGGTATCGGCAAAAAAGTCTAATCGGCAAATGGACTGTTCACCTTGTACATGACAAACAGTGGTAACAGGTGCCCAACATAGCTGCATCAAAACCCGACATAGCTGCATCCAAACCATTAGACGAAATCTTGGTAAATAGCGTAATTCACCAATGGACTATCCGTATGTATTTTTTTTTATTAAACGATTATTGTTTTAGTAAAACTGAACTTTATTTAAAAAATAATTCCACAAATTACAATGAACATTTTGTTCAAGAGTCTGAGTCGGTGTTTGTTGTGAAGCATACATCGGGCAAGGGAGTCTTTGGTTGGGATTTTATAAATGCACATAACATCTTAATAAGCCAATCGAGAGCGGATTCGGAGTGAGGTGCAAAGGGGTGTTGGTCGGCGGAGCTGGGTGGAGGGAGTGTTCGGTCTTCAGGGCTAGGTGGTTTGACTTTGGGTCTAGGTGAACTCGGAGGTTCCTTTTCTGGGAAAGGTGCACTCGGAGGTTCCTCTTCTAGGAAAGGTGCACTCAGAGGTTCCTCTTCGGGCCTAGGTACACTCAGAGGCTCTTCGTCTGGGCTAGGTGCACGGAGTGGTTCTTCTTCTGGGCTAGGTGCACGGAGTGGTTCTTCTTCTGGCCTAGGTGCACGGAGTGGTTCTTCTTCTGGACTAGGTGCACTCGGTGGTTCGTCTTCTGGACTAGATGCTCTTTGAGGTTCGTATTCTGAAAGTATAAACATAGACAGCTAAAATAGAGAGAAATGGCGTTTAACGTCCACTCGACATATGGACTGACATATGGTTTAATATTTTATCAATAATCCGCCTTCGCTTAGGGGTCTTTAGCTGTGGAAGAAAACTGGAGGAGCCAGAGAAAATACACGATGTTTGACATACGATCTAACTCCTTACCATGTTCAAGCTGGGAATTTGAACCACGCCACATGGCGCAATGGCAGACCTTATGATCTCAAACACACTCAGACTCAGATGAAGTGAGATAAGCCCAGTACTAAATAAGAAATAAAGTAGTACATTTGTAAATATTTACTACGAATTCGATATAAACAGAGAAAAAAAAGTAAATATTTACTATAAATTCGATTTAACAGAAAGAAGTAAAAGTTTTAAAAATTTGCTATAAATTTGATACAGCATAGAGCAAATATTTGCTATAAATTCGATATAAACGGAGGGAAGTAAAGTTGTAAATGTTTGCTACGAATTCGATATAAATGAAGAGAAATAAAGTAGTAAATATTTGCTATAAACTCGTTATAAACGGAGAAAAGTAAAATGGTTAATATTTGCTATAAATTCGATTTAACAGAAAGAAGTAAAGCTGTAAATATTTGCTATAAGTTCGATTTAACAGAAAGGATAAACTAGAAAATATTTGTTATAAATTTGATTGAACAGAGATATGTAAACTTAAAAAATATTTGCTATAAATTCGATTTAACAAAGCTAAGTACAGTAGTAAAAATTTCTTATAAATTTGATATAGCCTAATACAGATAACCAAAGTGTGTGCTATAAATTTGATATTACTGAGAGCAGCAAATATTTGCGACGAATTTGATTTATTTAAAGTAATACAATTTACCTGTGTCTATGGGAGAAGGAAAGGAATAAACTGGCACCAGGATCATTAACAACATTAATATCCTTAGGGTCATCTTTAATCGTCGTACTTAAACAATGAACTGGAATAAAATATTATAAGTGGAGTGAAATGTAATGGGGTTTAACGTCCTACTGTTCTGCCCCGATTGGGCTAATAAAGACATCTATCAAATTAAGTATAAACTAAATATTTGGTTGTCAGAAAATTTCAACTTTAAAAATAAATATTTGAAATCATAAACACGGAAACTCAAGATGACAAAAAAAAAAGAATATGAAAAAAAAAACAAAAAAAAAAGATACAAAAAACCCCACGACCACTAGATAATTTAAAATGAATTCCCATTTTAAAAACAAACAGAAAACCCCACCAAAACTAGGTAGGTTTAAAATGAATTCCCATTGTGAAAATAAACAAAAACAAAAAAAAACTAGATAAATTTAAAATAAAATAAATACAAATTTGACATAAAATATATAAATACAAAAAAACCCAAACAAATCAAATAAAGAAACAGAATGTGATACCTTCAAAAAAATAAGCTGGAGTTCTGATAAATGATATTAGAACACAAATTCGAGCTGCCAGTCGACCAGTGTATTCTTCACCTTAGATTCGTCTTTTAATGTTCAAACAAATGTTGATCATTTTGGTGATATTTATACTATTTAAGGGACGCGATCATCGCGGTGTTTTTATTTTTGGCGTTTACCAGGTAACAAGAAATTACTCAATACCTTGATATATTCCCGGATATACTTTTATAAATTCTATCAATGACATTTTGACTTAATGAATACATGTATGGATTAATTGTAACTATTTGAATATTAGATTAATTTCACTGCTATTTAATGATATTCCCCGGCAAAGGTCACATTTTATATGACGCAATTACACTAGTGTATACTACATGTATACACGTGCTGATTAAATTTTGATAAAGTTTCCGTATGACCTAATAACACAGACACCTGTTGAGAAAAGGCCTTTATGTGCATATATATCAAGTTCGTTAATTAAATTGCTAATGGAATATTTCCTCTGGTGGGTAACCTTGAAAACATCCTTGAAAAATGGGAATAATTGAAAGCAATTTATTGCCACGTGGTCAATTGCCGTGCGAGACAAATTAAAGTGTAATGCATTACATGCAAAACTATGGCAGAGTTTAAAGGGAGATAATTCACACAGTCCCTTACCTGCTGTTCAATCCGATTCGATTGATTGAAGAAACTATTGTTTAACCTAACGGGAGTAATGTTTCAACAACAATTCTCTCATCAAGTACAATATGCATACAATTCGGTATTCCAGAGGCTCCTTGGTTTTCTGCTATAAATGTACGTTTCGTGGCATGTTCAGGATATGAGGTGCTCACATCCAGTTGGTTTTATGGTAAACGTTATCCATTGACACCCAGGAAGTCTTTGTTCTTGGCACTAGTAGAAAAGCTGATTTTAAATTTGCGTAAATGTAGTAAGAGATATGGCCCACAAACAATACATTTATACGAATCGTGGAATCTGGTTTCCGTTTGGTGTTTGACAAGGTGGTTAGGGTAGCTGTTACTGGGGTCGTTGGACTTTTGATTAAGTGCGGGAGGGAGTCTTTCACTTCAAATGTGGTCGTGCAGATTTCCGGACGTAGTGGAGAGAGTAGACTTCCCATAGGTAACCTGTATATATCTTCTTCTTATATAAGTGTGCTATTTTAATCTTCTTTTAAAATCCTATGTCTTGTTTTACCAAATCATTTTATATTTTTAAAATGATTTTCTATCTATATTGTTTTACATTGGGTACTCATAATCATATATATTTTTGTACAAGTGGCACAGAGCTGCTTTAAAAGCTGGATTTTGGAGCTATACAAGTTCAATAAATTATTATTATTATTATGTACATGACCTGGTCTGTGTCGAGTGGGCGTCAATCCCCATATTATATCCCCCTAATGTTTTATATTCGAGTTTTCATTGAAATCAGCGGGGCTGGATGGCCGAATGATTAACCAGTGTCCATTGCATCATAAGATCTGTCATTGACTCAAGGGGCGTGGTTTCGATCATCCCGCATGTAGGATCGTCTGTCTAATCTCGTGGGTTTGTCCGGGTCCTCTTGTTTTCCCCACTGCTAGAGACCCATACGCGCAAGCTAATTAATGAAATATAATTGACGAATATGATAGTCCCAAAATGAAATGACCTAGTTTGTGTCCATTTCTAACTGTCGTTTGTTTGTTTGTCTGTCTGTTCAGGGTTGGCTGCTACACTAGGGCTATCCAGAAGCTGAAATGTGTTGTGTAGATCTCTATAGTCTGGCCTGTCATACGGTATCGATACTTATATTTGTGACTGTATTTTGTCTCTCTGCCTGTTCAGGGGTGGCGGCTACACTTGCGCTGTCTAGGGACTGAAATTTGGTGTAAAGGGGTAGCTTGGGCCGGGGAGTAACATAGGCCTAGTGGCGATAAACTATCACTTCCGGTTTCGGAGTTATACTACTTTCGATTCCGGGTCACCCGCTAGTGATGTACTAAAACTGAACTAAACTTTGAATTTAACGTTTCAAAAAATGAAATTCAATAATTGTACGTCTGTAACAGGTATTTCAGGGGATTCTATTTATACAAAACAAAAATAGTTTTTTCAATACATTTTATTTACAAAAACACAAATTTCGGTAGGTTTATCAGTACATTATCTATGGGGATGGGTTTTACATAGGCTAAACCTCTTCCCTAATCCCATTTTGACATCCTGAATAAAAACATTGTTTATTTCAATAGAATATTTTAAAAAGCGAGTAAATGACATTAAACATTTTATTCAAGAGTGAAACAAACATCTGGTAAGGTCGTGTTTGGCTGAGATTTTATCCAAGTACAGGTCATTTTCATAATCCAATCTAGAGCCATAGGTAGACTATCTGATTTTATTTCTTGGTCTTTGTATACTGAAAATATAAAATATATGGTCCAAATAAATTCTTACTGTCTGCAATGTGATTCAAGTGCCGTAGTGCTGTATTCTGGGGATGTAGCTTATTCCAACACTAACGACGAAAACTCAGATAAATAGCTAAAATTGTACTTTTAATAACGAATGTTTAAAACTGGCTAAACGGCCACAATGACGAGATAGGTATCGCTAGGGCGAGCCGGTCACCAGACTAAAGTTAAAGTAGAAAATATAACATATATACAAGCTTAGGATTAAAATAATTATATAATGATATTTGATAAGATGTTAAATTGCACATAGGAAACAGATGTTTAAATACAGAAGAAGATATGGACATAGCAAGAACGCGGGTTAACTATAATTACGTAATATATATCGTTATATTAAGTTTAAACTCAAACAGTTAAAAGACTTGAAAGATTAGTGAGATATCAATTCGGACATTGGTCAATTACTAGATTAACATAAATCATGTAATAAAATATATACAAAGATACACTATGATAATAGCAAGATGGCTGGGCAATCTGATTAAAATACAGATCTATATTTTATTTCGTCCTTTGTATAATATCGATGGCCTACACTACATAAAGATCTGACCAGTTTTACTGGAAGGTTGCGTCAAGGGTCGCACGCGCGGCTTTTGACCTTTGGCGTCAGACATTGCGTTTCTTGTTGTTTAACCGCAGTGCCGTGCATCGCACGCCAAGAACTCGCGGTTTCATTGGCTTATCCCTCACCTGTGCCGTGTTGACTTTAATTCATATTATATTGTATTATATAGAGTTTAGTACAACCTGTCTCTGCAAGGGGGGTTGGGTGACCTAGTGGTCTAGAGTGCCCGCGCTTCGACCTCTAGCTGGCCGGTCACCTCTGGCTTGTGGCTGTGGTTTCGATCCCTGGTGTGAGCGTATGTGACATGGAGATAGGGGCGCCTTCTCAACCTCGTGGGTTTCTTCCGAGCACTCCGATTTCCTCCCACTGCTAAAGACCCCTACGCGCAAGCGAATTATTGAAATAAAATTAAAGCATATGTTAGTCCCAAAATGACCTAGTTTGTGTCGAGTGGACGTTAAACCCCATTTCTCTCTCTCTGCCTCTGCAATAATACCAATAACTGGAATTGAACAAAGAATGAAATAGGCTTTAACGTCCTACTCGCCTGTACCAGTTGGACTAACGAAGACGGAAAGAATAGTAAAATAGGAAAGCATTATAAGTTAGTTAAGAAAAGTAAAATAGTAAAGAATATTAACGACGTGAAGAATAGTAATATAATACAAAATAGTAAAGTAGTCAAGAAAAGTAAAGTAAAATAGTGTAAAGTTAAATAGTAAAGAATAGTGGAATAACACAAAGGAGTCTAAAGTAAAATAGTAAAGAATAGTAAAGTAAAAAAGTACAGAATAGTAGAATAGCACAAAAGAGTCTAAAGTAAAATAGTAAAGAATAGTAAAGTAAAAAAGTACAGAATAGTAGAATAGCACAAAAGAGTCTAAAGTAAAATAGTAAAGAATAGTAAAGTAAAAAAGTACAGAATAGTAGAATAGCACAAAAGAGTCTAAAGTAAAATAGTAAAGAATAGTAAAGCAGTAACGAATAGTAAAGTAAAGTAGTTAAAACTAGTAAATTAGTAAAGAATAGTAAAACAGTAAAGAGTAGTAAAGTAAAGTAGTTAAAACTAGTAAATTAGTAAAGAAAAGTAAAGTAGTTAAAACTAGTAAATTAGTAAAGAATAGTAAAGAATAGTAACGTAGTAAAGAATAGTAAAGTAGTAATGCAATAACAAAAAATAGTCAAAAATTTTATTAAAAGAGAGAGAGAGAGAGAGAGAGAGAGAGATGAATAAAGTATTTGCTATAAATACGAAATACAACAGTAAATGCATATAAAATACCTTTGTCTTGGTCTGGGGGAGGAGCATAAACTGTCATCAATATCATTAAAAACACTATTGCTAGCGTTATCCTAATAAACATATTTAATATGGGCACCTACAACACAAATAAACAGACTATTTAATAAAACCATTCTAGTAGGGATCAATGGCGATTCAGTGAGTAAGACGTTGGCTCGCTAACCTGGAAGTCCTGTGTTCGAGCCCGGTGTTGGCCAAGAAGGTTTATAGGTATTTTTCGGCGTGGTTCCTCCTTGTCAGTGATGTAGAACGGGGCCGAATAAGTCGTAAGTCCCCGTGTACATATAAGCGTGCACGTAAAAGAACCACTGACAGTTTGAATTCCATATGAGAGTAGATCGTAGAAAATGCAGTCAGGGCAAAATGAATAAATAAAAAAACTTAAAAAAAGAATGAATCTCGATCACAGAGATAAGTTTACTCCTTGTTTATCTCTGGGAAAACTCGCGGGCCATTTTGAATGTCACGTGATGTGTCGTTCACAAAGATCCAAGATGGCGGCTTAAAGTCGCGTTTCTTCAAAAATTTGACGTATTTAGCCGAATCATAAGCATTCTGTGCTAAAAATAGTTCCATGTTTATCATCAAATCGGCTGTTTTCGAATGAACTTCTGTTGTCAAGATGTGGCAAATTCTCCAAGGATCATTAACATGTAACTCATTCAACGAACCAATGTCTAAGTGTCGGAAGAATCGACAGCATTTCATTCTAACAAATCCTGCAAATCAGTAGCCAGAGAAAGAGAGAGGGGGATAGAGAAAATGGGATTTAACGTCCACTCGACACAAACTAGGTCATTTACGGAGCTTATTTCAATATGGTTCAACCTTATTTCAATAATTCCTTTGCGCGTAGGGGTTTTTAGCAGTGGGAGGTAACCGGAGGACCCGGAGAAAACCATGACGTTGGACGGGGACCCTACTCCTTGTCATGTACATCCGGGAAATCGAAACCACCCCAGTTGACTCAAAGACAGTTAATGATACAACGCTCACGTGCTAACGATTCCGCTAGAGTGGGGTTTTACATGGACTAAGACTGTCCCATTCGGGGGTGGCCGAATGGTTCGCATGTGCGTTCTATCATAAGGTCATTTCGGAACAAATATATGGCTCAATAATTAGCTTGCGCGTAGGGTTCTTTAGCTATGGGTAGAAACCGGAGGACCCAGAGAAAACTCACGAGGTTAGACTGGGGACTCTACTTCTTGTCCCGTACAACCGGGGAATCAAAACCACGCCAGTTGACTCAAAAGCAGAACTTATAAACAGCTCGCACGCGCTAACCATTCGGCCACCCATCCCATTCCATCCCATCCCACCCTACCAGAGATAAACGAAGGGTAATGTCATTACGAGGATCAGGATTGAAAAAATGATATAAAACACAAAATCGACTTACCAATGAAGTTGTTATAAGGTATACGATAGATAGCTTCCCCAGCTGTAAATTGTCGACAATGTTCGTTCGTAGGGTCAACATCCATTTCCGCTTTTGATGGTGAGACATATTCTATTTATAGTATTTGGAACCAATCGGTTGTCACGGTGTTTTTATTTTTGGTGATTACTAGGTAACAAGAAATTACTCAATACCGTTACATATTCCCGGATATACTTTTATAAAGTCTATCAATGACATTTTGATTTGATGAATAGATCTATGGATTAATTTAGCTATTTGAATATTGGATTAATTTCACCGCCATTTAAAGTAGCTAAGTCTCTAACTCAATATCATTCAAAGTCTTGCGCGTTGAAAACACAAATTAATTGCCAATGTAAATCGACATTGATGTTGTTATCTTACCTTGAAAAGGAAGGTTTCTGATATCCAATATTCAGGACAAAATAAACATTTTACCATTGATACACGAATCGTGTACAATAGGGGGTTTCAGCTTCATTTGTAACAAGTGACCAGAAGAACGAGGCTGGACATATCCCACAACTCATGTCAAACGGCGCCGCCATAACTTATCTGGGGAGCATGCACAGTATACTGGAATGACCAGACATTAGACATTTGTATTCGGTTGAGACTCATGCCGTATTTCGCTGGACATAACTGATTTGAAATTAGAGTCTAAACGGAAACAGTTGAATGTAAATCAGTTCATATACAATTGGATTACATTCTTATAGTCGTTGGGAGTGCGAAACATTTGTGTCAATTTGTAGGTCCCAAATATTAGCGATTAAGCTACTTTACTGTTGATCTATTGAAATCACATTATGAGTTGCGACCCATTTGAGCCAATTTCTAGGCCCCGAATATTAGCGATTTAGCTCCTTTAAAGCCCCAATAACACTCTTGTTGTAATTGAATAATATGTCCCAATCTTTATTCTGGTCAACAAATTGTATTATTTTACAATATTCAAATAAATTGATTATACAAATTTCATCGTAACACACCTAATTTAAAAAATTGGAAAAATTCAACTACATGATTTGAAAAGGTTAACGTAAACCTTTTTAAATGTGACTTGGATTTTAAAATATTTAGAACCCTCTGGACAAGTAAAATATGTTGTAACGGATAATTTACACAACAGGTAGGACACATAAACATCTGGTACTTAGAATAAGACTATTATTTATTTTCTAGAGCTGCCAAGCCAGCAAGAGTGTTATTGTCCCTTTAAATGTTAGACACTCCCCGGTAAAGTTCACATATGACATAATTACACCAGTGGCATGGCTAATGAAACATGTTTCTGTGATGTGAAGAGAGCGAGAGAGAGGGGGAGAGAGGTAGGAGAGAGAGACTAACATTTATGGCTCAAATTTATTTCAATAATACGCTTGTGCGTAGGGGACTTTAGCAGTTGGGGATTGTTAGCGAAGAACCCGGCGAAAATTCACCATTTTGGACAGGCGACCTTAATCGTTGTCACTTACAAGCGCGGATTCGAAACTGTGATAACCAATGTTTGGCCGCGTGTGAAAAGATACGGTCGATATGCTCGGCTGCATTCGAATCGTATAGTTTTACACCTCGGCAACATTGGTGTATGTGATGTCGCCTTTAGTTATATAGAACTAAACTATATTTATATCTATTCTAGTTACAGGGGCCAACGCCGGGCTCACAGAACAACAATTTGGGTTTCACTTACACTGACAACTGCTCATCGGGGCATCATGAAATCATAGAAAATCAGACCCCGAGTTCACATATCATTCTCAGAATTTACTCAAAATTGTTCGCCTTATTTTAACTAATATATTATAGCCCTTTATAAAACTTTTGTGACATGAAATGAAATGGGGTTTAACGTCCTACTCTTCTGCACCTAACCTGCGCTAATGGGAGTTTTAGTGTATCAAATACATCAATAAGAAACTATATGTGCAAAGTTTTGTGTTTCTGGATCATAGATATTTCTTATAAACAGTGTTTGAAAGTTGAGTAAATTGTTATCTTAAGTCTGAGAATGGTTTGTGAACTCAGGGCCAGATCTATTTATTGAAATAATGGAAATTTTCATGTAGTGCGGAAACTTTTCTGTTGCATGCAGTCTGACGTTAGTGTGGAAAACTTTAGCGTATCATTATGCTCTACCGGAAAATAAACTGTTGTTAGCTTATAACAAAATACATTTTGTATTGTATTAACTAACTTGAAATGTTTCCCCTGTATTAATATTACATTGTAAGTAATAATAGTATACATTGTATTCAGATAAGTTTTGAAAAAAAAAGAAAAATGCTGAGTCATTTGTAAATAGTTCTCATCATGTGTCACATTTAAATTGTATTGATTACATGCTCTATTTCTATGGAACCCGGATACGCCCTGCAAGTGCTCCACATATTATTGTATTAACTTTATATGAAATGAAATATTGAATCGTTTGTAAATATTTCCCTCGCGTATTGAATATGATTTATTGTTATCCGTGTCAATCTTTGTGTGTTAATAAACGATCCGTCAAGAAAAGAATTATTATTATCACACGACAGTGCGATATATTATGTTATTTAAAGTACCTAAGTTTCTAACTCAATATCACCCAAAGTCTTCGGCATTGATAACACGGATTATTAGTCAATTTAAATCAACATTGATGTTGGGATCTTACAGGGAAAAGATAGGCTTCTGATATCCAATATTTAAGACGATCAACATTTTGCTATTGGTACACGAATCGTGTAACATAATGCGTTTCGACACCACTTGTAACAAGGGACTCGAAGAACGAGGCTAAATATTCCACAAGTCATACTAAACGGTGAGAGTATATAGGATATCTATGCACTCGGCAAACCTCGGAAGATTTCGGACAATCTAAACTCGGCTGTATGATGAATTCCGCCATATTGGAACTACTTTAAAGGTCCCGGATGAAACATGGCTGCGCCCATTCCAAACACAAGTTGGCGACCTATTTGGCTAGCGACCTATTCGACCGATCCAGCTGTAAGATAATGACGAAATTACACTTCTATTCTGAGCTGAAGGAATGGATAAAAAATAATATATTCTACTTTCATTTGATAGACATAACGTTGGATTTTATTGGTTGATAAATAAAGACTGTTGTCTTTACTCTAAATAGGTTTCCAACGAACAGGTTGCAGCTCGATCGGTCGAATAGGTCGCTAGCCGAATAGGTTCCCAATTTGTGTAATAGCGTAAAGTTTTCCTGTTAAAGTAAACCGGTAGCCGCATCGCAAATGTATGGGCGTAGGTACATATCACTTACTGTCATACATCCGAGACTAGATGTAGTTTACGGAATCTGTCGAGATTAGCCGAGTGGATATCTATGGTATGCACAATAAACTAGAATAACCAGACGCTCGAGATGTCTATTCGATTGAGACTTCTGGCGTATTTCGCCGAACACAACTGATTTGAAATTAGAGTAAAAACGGAAAAGATTGAATGTAAATCAGTTTATATACATTCATGTTACGTAGTTTCCCCCTTGTCAGTGATGCTGGACGGAGGGCCTGACATTGTTTATTTAATGCAATGGCAGACAAAATGTTCTACCAAGAATAAAGTTACGAGATAAAATACTAAGGGCACCGTCTTGTTGTCCTTTAAGCAAAGACTCACTAATTTGGCTTCTCCCTTCATAACAATTCACTGGCAAACAGCCAATTAAAAATGCTCTCTAAGTACACAGGTCAAGGAATTAATGTGTCAATATGTCAATAACTGGTAACAAAGGCTAAATCCTGTCAGGTCAGTGTAGAGAATTCCGTTGCGTCAGATCGTATTTTGTAACTTCAGGATGTAAATTCATTAATGACGAAATCTGTTTCGGTATTTTTACATTATATAGGTCACTCAATTCCTGGCAAGTCCCAAGAAGAACCGTTGCGTCAGATCGGGGTTTATAAACATATTTCACTACAGAATGTTAACTCAATAATGACGAAATAGGCTTCGGTATTTCCACATTATATAATTCATGGGTTTCCGTTTGGCCGAGTGGTTTGGTCACTGGTTGCCTGGCAAGTCCCAAGAAGAACCCTGGGTTTTTTTCCAGCCCATTGCTCACTGACAGGAAAAATCCATAAAACATAGATCGGAAAATTACCAAGCAGTTAGCCCAGTAGAAGAACAGTAAGACGTTAAACCCAATTTCATTTCAAAGTAGTGTGCACACTATGCTCACAATATCCTGTCAGGGGTGACAGAATGATGTACTTTGAAGCATAAGGTCTGTCATTTAGTCACGTGACAAGGAGTAGAGAGTGCGAGAGGGAGTTTAACGTCCACTTGGGACTAACACATGGTTTATTTTTATTTCTATACTTCGCTTAAGCGTAGGGGTCTTTGACAGTGCGAGGGGACCCGGAGAAACCCACGAGGTTGTACAGGCGACCCTACAAATACAACCGGGGAATCGAAAACACGCCAATTGACTCAATGACAGACCTTAAGATACAGCGATCACATGCTAACCATTCGGCCACCCAACTTCCCGATAATGAATAAGAATTTAGTCGATTTAAATTAAATTTATTTCATACATATGTAGGCAAGATAATAATAATAATAATATACCATAGCTAGATAAGAATATACATACATATACTGTATAAAATACAACAACATTACAATAGGAAAATGGGTTTAATATTAACAACTTAATGATATCCTGGAACAAGGGAGAGCACTCGTGAATCGGCGTCGGTTTCTGTAATCAATATTCAAATGTTGTAACGGGTGTCATTCAAGAGACAGGGTATGCGTATTCTTTCTAGAACGCCTGGTGCTGTTTGTTAAATGTCATGTTCACGTGGCTACCTAATTCTGCTGCAATATAAACGACCGTTATGGCTGATTTAGCACTCGTCAACATTGAAGTAAAACCTCATGTCATTTCATGTCTGATTCAGGAATCGACAACAAATTTGACCTATCCTTTAGATCTGACACTTTCAAAAGAGGCAATGGCACTGAGATAGTTCCTATGCTACCTTGGATACCATAGCCGACCATGTCTGACACATTGAATATTATAGCTGCCTACCTCTGACATCTAGACTACTTTTGAAATTTTGTAACGATTCTCGCATTACACAAAAAAGCAACACACATGAACAATCACCATCTGAAAGCCACTAAGAAAACTGCTCTAAATTATTTTTCATGTTTTCGTTCTAAATAAGTGTACAAAAATTTGGTTGACGTACTCATGGCGCCTGATTTGTCTGAGTGTGACGTACCAAACGCCAGTTTTTAAAGTTGTGATGCATAAATATTTTTAAAAAATATATCAACCTCAATGAAAACAAAAAGTGGATTCAGAATCTGTCCACCAATTTACCAGAACTTCAAACCTTGCAAAGGAAGCCACGGTGGTGCGATGGGGATGGTATATGGCTCACTAAACGCACACAGAGAGGATATGAGGTTTAGCGTCCAGTCGACACAAACGATGCCATTTCGGACTCATGGTTCAATTTTATGTCAACAATTCGCTTGTGCGTATGGGTCTTTAGCAGTGGGAGGGAACAGCTGGATCCGGAGAAACACACGAAGGTGGACAGGCGACCCTGCTCCTTGTCACGTACAAGCGATGAATCAAATCCACATGACTTGATTGCTCCCGGTGTTGGCTGAGAAAGTTCCTTGAGCTTTTCCAGTCTAGTAGTCTCCCTTGTCAGCGACGAGAGATGATAAGCAAAACCAAGTTTCCCCCTAAAGCACGCATACCTGACTTCATAAGCTCGCTTTGGGCCGAGAATTAAGACGTTTAATTTCATTTCAGCTGACCTCAACCCCTACCATTGCAATACAGGTTATGTGCGTGATGGACAGATTCCGAAAATAAAACAATAATAATAGTCTATATACAAAACAATAAATCTTATAGAATAACAAACAAATACATAACAAGAATGGAACCAGTCTTTGGTAAAACGTAAAACTGTAACGAAAACAAAGTTGTATCTTCAAATCGTCGCCACAAACGAGCGACAACACAAAATCGTTCATTTAATGAAGTAAAGCGGCCTTATTTTAAAAAGTAGCTGTCTTTGACGTTTAAAAATCCCTAAGTTTGGTAGGTGTCGAGAGTTTCGATTAACACTTAATAGAAAACCTTGTTCTTTGTGAGTTGGGTATATCCAAATGTTTCAATGTTTTACTTCAGGGTTCATTTCTAGCTGAAGAACGAATCGTGCGAACACGAATTGTTTAGGTTCTGGTTTCTTAAGCCGTGAGACAAGAAATACTGTTCTAAAAATCTATTTATTGTTGTATGTTTGCAATGATTCCAATAAAGAATTATCGTGCGAATACGCGACTTACTGTGGTTTTGTTTTCTTAATCACATGTTGATGAAATGCTAAAACTCTCGTCTTTAACATTAATAAAAGTTAAAACTTTCGTCATTAAAATAAATTAAATGTTGAAACTTTCGTATTTATCATTAAGTAAATGTTAAAACTTTGGTCGTTATCATTAATTAAATGTTAAAACTTGGTCATTAACATTAATCAAATGTTAAAAGTCGTAAAAAATTAAATAGTGTTCCATTAATGTACCACTTTAGGGTCCGTCTGTTGCTGGGAGTTCGCACAGATATGACGAGGAAGAAATACACGGCTTCTTACATAATAAATAAAAAAAAACAAGATATAATGAAGGTTTTCTTCAACCACCGGAAATAAAACAATGCAAATGTATGTTATGGGAAGTGTGGAAATTAAAAAAAAACTTTTAAAAATTGAATGTGCAGCCATGCAATCGTGAGGCGTGTTGTATAAAACTAGTTAAACAATTTAACAAAATGACGAAACGAAATTATTCACACTTCCCAAATACATTTAACTCTTATACCTGACCATTATGGAGGCGGGTCACATTTAATTAAATGGTGAAATTTAATTGTGGTCTGCATCCTGTATTATATACGCTTCGTTAGTAGTTACCTCCCTTGCTATTGATATGAAAATATAACAATGTACATTTAATTTAGCAAGACGGGTTCTCAATTATGCAAATATTTCCTAAATAACTACGTTAATGCGTTTAACATTAATTGATAAAAGCGAATATATTTGAACGATATACTATTTCCAATGGTTAGATTAATTATTTTAAAAGCCAATATATTTGAACAATACAATATATCCACTGGCTAGAAAATACGGTTTTAAAACTCCTCCTAGGAAAAAACAAAATTCTTAACAATGTTTAAGTTTTTGTGAATATTAAACTCACATATTTCAAATTGATATAAAACACCGACAAGCATAAAAAGTAAAAAAAATGAATAAGATAATAACGAAGATAGGTTTATATGGCTTCACATGCACGAGACAAGGGAGATAATTCCCCAAGATAATTAACAAAACACGACACGAAAAGAAAACAATCAAAACGTCAACAACAGAAATTGGAATTTCTAAGATTCTTCAAACACATTTCCCCAGAGCAGAATCTTCAGTTTCGGCTTAGATGACGTCACGATTCTAAGTCTATAACGTAAATTGTCTGACGTAGCCGCGGAATTGGTATGTTCTCTACCTAAACGATTGTAGCACAGTTTTAACAAGGTTATGGACGTATTCTTTTCTAAAACGTCCAACAACTTAGAAAATCCATCGTTTGTTACACCACACATGTTTAATCCAATAGTTTGGAGAACCGAACTTCTTTCAAGAGGATTGGCCAATTTCAAAACACCGGCATCAGCGATAAAATTAACACTTAAATCCACGTGCTTCAGTTTCTTACTTGATGACAACATTTCCGCTAATTTTTCACATCCAGATGACGTAATACCACAATTCTCTAGACTTAACTCCACAATGGCGGACAAAGGAATGAACCGACTGAGGACTTCTACACCGCTATCACCAATGAAATTTCTGCTTAGATCAAGTTCCGCGAGACTTCTGTTGCGACTGACACCCTCCATGAGAGAACAGCAGCCGATCCATGTAATGTTGTTGCTGCGGAGCCGAAGTTTCTTTAAGGTCGAGTTGGATTTCAGCATGTCTTTGAGACAGTCGCACGCGGGGTCGCCGATGTCTAGAAAACTCATGTCCAATTCCACAAGTGTCTTATTGGCGGCCATGGCACTAGCTAACGTCTCACACCCCGACTGGTCGACGCCTGTAGACGAAATATTCAGATGAAGTAAGTGTTTGTTCTTACGCAACATGTCCGACATGGCTTCCATCCCTAGTTTGTTTAAGCCATTCAGTCGGACGTCCAGAGTCTGAATGCTTGTGTTTGTATTCATAGCCTTAAAAATAAGCGCCAGATCATCCCCTTGCATTTGTGTTTTCCCGATTTTCAGTTCTAAAATACTATCAGTGTCCGCTAGAAGGCGCTCTAGAGCGTCGGCTCGGCGTGAACACAAGCTTATCCCTGTAATAAAAACATTCACCATAGTTGCGTAAGAATCTGCAAATTCAGTTGATGATTCGTTTTCTAAATCGAGACTTGATTGGTCGGAATATTTCGAACTGCGATTGCTATTGCGCTTCTCACTTCTCGCCTTCTCTAATTCTACCAACGGCCTTAAGACTCCCGTTTCCTTGTTCAAATATCCGATTTCAAACGATATCCTCTTCTCGTCCTCCATTATGCTTATCTCCTCGTTATATCTCGCGGGAATCTCGTAGCAGATTCGGTCGATTTCCTGCATAACGGTCAAAACACGGGAAATGTCTCCAGTGGCATCTGCATTTTGAATTATCTTACAAAAAGCGCGAAATTTCGAAAGTTCTCCATCACTTATAATGTGAGTTATGCTATCACATATTAGACGTCTGTCTGGATGACCTTGAAACGCTTGAAGGTCAGATTGACTGATGACGTTTCCCTCGTGAAGTTTGTCTAAAAGTGGAAAAGGGTCAAATCGCTGATTCAGTAAATCCGAAAGACTTTGCATAATCAATTTCTGCCGCGTCATTTCGCCCTTTTCGCTGGATTTCCGTCGGTTACGAAGGGGCTTTTTCGGGGTGAGGTCGGGAGTGACTATTTTTATTTTAGAATATGAATTCTGACTGGAGTTTAACAAAGACACCGGTGAATATTTCGTTTCAATTTTTTCGTCCTTTTCTTCTACGTTACTCAACCCATGCACATTATTGTTATTTTCGCGATCCCCCGGATGTAAAATCACCGGCTTGATTCGGCCATTTTCCTGGCGCACTAATACATTTCTAGTGTCAGTCAAGGGGGAACTTATTAAGCTCGTCATATCGCTTCCTGTACTGTCTACCGCGGATGCACTTCTTTTAGGAGATGGACATTTCACAGACTTAGCTTCTGTCGCGGAAGAACTTCGCTTGGGATGGAAACTTTGAAAGATAGAACTACGTAACGATCCACTCGACGACGAACTTCTGTGCGTATTGATTGACGAAGAACGAAACAGAAACAAACGCGGAGGTTTCGGCGGCGGTTTAAGACTGTTCGTTCTCTTTAAATCCGTCTTGTCTAAAACATCCGGTAAGTCACTGTTTAATGGCGTCAAAACCTCGCTTGCTGCGTCATCATCCCGCCAATGTTCATGTATGACGTCACTCTTATCTAATGGCTTCCTGTCGTTGCGTTTCGTGGATAATTTTCGCCAGAATTTCCACGGTGGGTTGTGGGTGCGATGTGGAGACCCGTGATCTGAAATGATATAATTAATTGATAATTAATAACAGGAGATGTGTTACCCTTCAACGAAACATATACCGGTACCCACTACAGTGAAATACAAGTTATTTTTCTACAGGGTCAGAAGAAAAATACAATATCCATTGACCTTTTCTATTTTCCTACGAGATAACTGTTTGTTGGTTACCTGTTTAAAGTGCGTGTGTTTGGTGTGAATTATTGTTTTTTTATTTATTGTTTTCCGGTTGATGCCCCTTTTCAGTGGTGCAAGATGGAGGGCCTGACAAGGACAGCTGTCTAGCCGTTCGGATGAGACACAAAACGAGGACCCGTGTTTACATTGGTGTGCACGTAAAAGATCTCTTGGTAATTGCAATCTGTTATAAGAGTAGGCCACAGTGCCGCTGCCCGGGCAAAATTCCCACCATAGCATACTACGTGGCGTATGCCCGTTATTGTTAGCCCAGTCGGGTCAAAACAATAGAACGTTTATTCCCATTTCGATGGGGTGGGGGATAATATCAATATAGCTATGTAATGATTTAAATTATATCAAGTCTAGAATCTAGGCCATTCAATCGACTCAGAAATCTATCTCTCCCCAGAAAAAAGAACGCAGGTGCTCTCTGACATTTACTAGTCTCATTCTGCCTGGCTGTAATCTACAGAAGTAGCTATTTAGTCATTCTGATCATACGTTTCTAGAATATTAGCCCACTAGACGTGATAGCCATTCGTGTTCGCCATTCTTCTAATTCCCCTAGTTCGGCCATGTCAGCAATTCCTACTTCCGATCGATTGATTTCTATCTCATATACGAAAGGTCAAACTCTATTTAGCTATATGAGGTCAATGAATACACATAAAATCTCTCGATTTATGGAATAATTGTCTATTTTTGCACAAACTTACGGCAATCGCTATAGTCTCTGCCTTCAGGGACATAATAATAGCTACAGTTAATTGGATCGATGCTGTTTGCCGTTTAGACGACGTTATGCTATCCTCTGCGTAATCAACAATTCATATATACATAGACTAAATATTTATTTTCGTCTTCTGAAATTTATGTCTAAACTATTCAATGCCGGGTTTAGATGCAGAGGTGCCTTAGGCTATTCCATTTGAGAGCCACTCCCCGCGCCCCTTTCAAACACACAACTACAGGAAATAAGAATGTGTTATAAACACAAGTGAGCCAAACCGATGCCGGTGATCGGTGCTTTTTTTAAACTACAGTGCGTGTAAGTGCTCTGCCCTCTCCCCCACCCCCGGATCTTGAGAACCTAGGCTTCAACCTTCCAAGCATATGGGTCTGTCCGGCACTGAAACTATTACTCCGCTTGTGGGAGTTCTGCACGGGACAGCTACTGCTACTGACTGGGGATGGTATCACTGAAAAGACAGGGTACACTGCCTTTTCAATTTTTAAAACTCTTCTTATTTTTAAATTGCTAAAAACGTGCTCAAATCATTTGTAAGTTATCTTCACGTAATGAGGTATGGATATACTAACCACTCCCTATTACAAGGAACCCAGAGAACCAACAAGGGTTTTTTTTTTACAGATAAACAGGGGCGGATCCAGGATTTTCAGAAAGGGGGGGGGCGTGCTGCACCCACTTGGGAGTGCGAAGCCCGGCCCGTGATTTTTGAGTGGACTAAAATGCCCACAAGGACTAATTTCATACTAGTACTGTAAATTACGATTTCCAACTTAATTAAACTGTTTTTGTTCTCCTTTCCCGCGAGAATATGTGGAGCTAAAAATTGTTCGCCACCGCAGAAAAAATAGAGGGGGCGTGCGCCGAGTGCGCCCCCCTCTGTATCCGCGCCTGATAAATGGTGTATAAATACTGGAGAGGGGTCAAAATAGGTCTAACCAGGTCGCCAATGCCATTCCATAAGGAAGTATAATATTATTATTCATAAACACATTTCCACACACATTCTCCCCTCTCTCTCTCGTGTGTATAGCCTACGTGAGTTTTCATGATATGTTATTATACAGAGTTTTTTTTAATTAATTTTCTTGGCTTAGCACATCTTGTCCAAGACTGCAACGAATTCAGCCAACCTAAGACGAGACACAAAGCTAGTTGACCGACATGTTTTAAAATACAACGATTCTAGTCGAAAACACTAAGTATACTTTGAGAATTTTGACAAGTATTTACAATGTGTCCATTTATTAATAAAATACAAAATGTTTATTAAGTCTGTGTGTGTATGAAAGGTGTAAAACGTAGTAGAACCGCATTTCAAAGTAGTTATTTAATTGTTTTATTTTGGCGGCCATCCAGGGCAGAGATTTATTCTCAAAAGTACCCAGTTGTCTGTGTGCAGAATAACAATTTCAGATTTCTCACATTAGTACAAGCAATATTGGCAGACGTTAAAGGGACAATCACATGGTCTGCGACAGTTAACTGATGATACTGGGAACTAATCGATATTTGTACCCATCAAAATACCAACAGATCCGACTAATGGAGGGTGAAAAGTCATTTATAATTCAACAAACATTCCACGGTTGACCGAGTTTAACCCAAAGTGTTGCAAAATATGAACATTTGACCGAACTGGCTTTTAACACGAAGTGTGAAAAGAAGATTTCAACTGTTTTAATTGTTTAAATCCGGGATTTACAGAGCATCCGACTTTCTCTATTGCAAGGCACAAGACAGTTGTTGTTAATTCAATTAAAGTAGCGATACATGTTTGATTATTAATTTATAATGTCCCAACACGTCCAATAATTGCTCAATGGCAAAACGTGATATCATGGGCATCTAGAAACATATTGAATCTTTCAGACTTGCACTGTTTAAAAACACAATCTTTAAAAATGTAAAATGACGATATGGGGATATACACAATAGTTTTATCTATAACATTGCAAGTACCAGAACTTAAACTGTTAAAATATACCGTGTGGCACTTGATAAATCACTCGAAAGGGGCGTCAATTCAAGATTAAACATGGTCTCTGAACTAGACGAGAACGTCTTTTCAGGCCCCTAAGCCTGCAATACCCACAAGCTCCTTCTCAGTCGCCATATTAATTCTGCCGCTTCACACTTCAATCCAACTAAAGCTACGTCAGAATAACTATAATATAGAGATATAATCAACGATAATTCCAGACCAATTGACATTTACTAAATGTCTGGTCACCCAGACGTAACATAGATCGCTGATAATAATAACATGTTACGGTCAAACTGAACGATATATATGATATGCTAGATTGGGAACGAGGCAATTCTATCTATGGCAAATTAGAGCTCCAAATTAGAGACTAAAATGAAAATATTATAGGCTTTTAGACCAGACTCAATCAAATATATTCCTCCTACCAAGCATAAAACCCCTATCCGTCCCCTCCACCGTTTGGTCTCTGTAAAGCGGCAACTTAGTTGAGCCTATATATACACCATGAAGCTATTAACTCTGTCTCTCTCCCCCCCTCCCATCTCCCGTCACTCCTCTATCCCCATCCATCTGTCTCTCCATCTGTCTCTCCCTCTCCTTCCATTCCTGTCACTCTTCTCTCCATCTCTCTCATCCATGTATGTCTTTTCATCCCCCCCCCTTCATCCACTCTCTACTCCATCCCCCTCTCTCTCATCCCTCTTCTCTCTCTCCCCCCTCCCTCTCTCTCTCCCCTCCCTCTCCCAATCCCTCTCTCTCCATCTCTCTCCCTCACTCGCTCTCGATATAGTCCATATTTTCATGGAATAACATAAATTCTCCGCGCTAGAAATATTTTACAACAAATTAATATGGTAGGGTAGATATTTTCCAGGAATAGTGCAAGTCTAACTAACAGGAATTTTATGACCAAGAAATATTTTAAAATATATTAATTTTAGCTGGTGGATATTGTCTTGAATATAAATAAAATGAATTCTATGTACTGGAATTATTTTACAACAAATTAATTTTAACCAGTAGATATTTTCCTGGAATAATTCCAAATTCCAAACTTAATAACAGTAATTCTATGAATTGGCAGAATCTTAAAAAACAGGAATTCTATGAATTGGATCAGGTGGTTTTATACTTGAATGTATAATCTCTCTTACTGGAAGTGGATTTATATAAACACTGTTTTTTTCATATTCCATAATTACACGTTGTATCTTTAATGTAAACATTGAATTGAATAAATAATATTAGAGGAAAAACAACGACCGTGTTAGTTTTGGGATAACGATATGAAATGAAATGGAGTTTAACGTCCTATTGTTCTGCTTTCGAACTAGCCTTATGGAAACGGGCATATACCATACAATGTGCTATGAGAGAAATTTTGCCCGGACAGCGGCACAACGGCCCACTTATATCATATTCCAACTGTAAAGGGACCTAGTGTGAACACGGGACCTCATCCGGAAGAATAGACAGCTGTTCTTGTCAGGCCCTCCGTCCTCCTGCATCACTGACAAGGGGGAACCACGTCGGAAAATATGGGTGTAATGTCTCGGCCAATGCAGGGATGGAATCCCACCCCCAGGCTAGCGAGCCAGCGTCTTACCAACTAGCCACCTTGACCCATTTTGGGATAACAGCAAGGTTAAACTTACCCTTGTATCATACTACTGCATAAACCCAGATTTTCTAGAAAAGTAGAATTTAAACCCCATTTTTAGTTTACGGTGATTTGAATGTTAGTGTGGCATGAAAGGGTTTAACTTCCTACTGTTCTGCTCCAACTGGGCTAATGAAGACGACATACACAATACTGTGTGCTATGACGGAAGCGTTCCTCGAATTCCAACTATCAAGAGTTCTTTTACGTACACGGAACCTTGGTTTTTCCTACTACCCCGCATCACTGGCAAGGAAAAAACACACTGGAAAAAACCTGGAACTATATAATGAACGCAAAGATATACTCACAGGCTCTGTCAATCATAGAAATACAAATAGAAGCTCGCTCTGGGTGAAGGGCAGACATTTCTTTATCACGACTCAAAAACTCTACACCGCTGTTGAATCCCTAACCTCTGAACTGACTAAGCATAAGATTGAAATGGGGTTTAAAGTCCTACTGTTCTGGACTAATGAAGCCGGGAACTATGTAATGGTATGTGTGGATATTAAGAGATTTTAATTCGTTCCATATGTTTATTTCTGTAGTCCAAAATATGTACCAGTGGTTAAACAGGTGGTGAACAGGTGGTTAATTGTCTGGCGTATCTGATTAATTATTGTGAAAACTCTTGGTTAATTTCTTAAACAAATTATCTCCTTAATAAAACATACTATGTTAATAATTCATAGCTAATTATATTCATTCGAAACATCTGGTGTCACTTTTAAATTACTGTTTTTGTATTTTATTTAGATCATCCCTACATGCTACATAATACACAAGTACACTGCATGACGTGTGTATTTCATGGCTTAATCTCCCCATTGAAATACAATAGGATCAAAAGAGGTCCATGAAAGGGGGAGAGAGAGAAATAGGTTTTAACGTCCACTCGACACACACTTGGTCATTTCGGGACTAACATATGGATTAATTTCATTTCAATAATTCGCTTGCGCGTAGGGGTCTTTAGCAGTGGGAGGAAACCAGCGCGGAAATTCGAAACCACCCCAGTTGCCATAATGACAGGCTTTATAATACAGCGTGCACGTGCTAACCATTCACAATAGTATAATTTACAAGATATTCAAAATCTGTGAATTGACAATTGAAACACAATTTCCCGGAAATTGTCCATTTTATCGTTAAATTTCGAGATGTCGCAGATGTGTAAATCAATTTAAATCTCGTCCACTCGATGGTCTACATAAGCTTGTCAGGCTAATAAATGCCAAGGGATCTTTTACGTGCACACCCACCATTCAGCACCACTTACAAGGGGAAACCACGCCGGAAATTTCAATGAAATCCCTCGGCCAATACAAGGATCGAAACCGCGTTTTCCTAGCTAGCGTGCCAGTGCCTTCTTCATTTAGCCACCATAGCTACCCCTTTAATAGAGAGCTTTAGCCCTTACACAATACATCTTCAAACAAGATATCAATTAATTAGCCTAATTTCTAATAACACTGCTCTGAGAAACTGTATAATACTCATAAATATAATGTATAATACTCCTTGATTACCTATACAAACGAGCTCGACCCTGTCTTAAACAACCACGTAATTTCAATAAATCGTCCTCAAGTTGCAGCCATGAACGGCTAATTCCGTCCACAGAGAAGATAATTCATAGGTCGATTACACCCGTATTGCGGTAACCCCACGGGGTAAAAACAATTATGTGTAAATCGAGGAAAACCATTTTAGAACTGGAACGGTATTGAAACGAGTTAAACGTAGAAGTCAACAATACATACCCATATTCTTGCACCCAAAACAATCCTTTTCTTTGATATGAACGAAATAACTAAGCTATGGGAACCAAAAACAGGCAACAGACAACCAAATTAAATCAAAAATATACCGGCCCCACCCAGAACCATTCTCCATGGTCTGGCATTCCAGGATAATTAACCAACCATTCTGTATGTCCTGGTATTCTCTTACTATTATAATAATTTACATATTTATATAATTACCAATTAAGTTAATTAATGTTAACCATCGTAGATATTTCTAGTCTGTGATATGTGTATAATACCAACTGCTATTAATACACTACCACGTTGATATTTCATGATATGTCTAACACTACCAAGCTAATATTTTATGAGCGCAAGAAGACCGCGCTACACGCAAAACAAAAATCTGCAAGATAAACCTGCGGACAAGACAGAAAATAGACATTGCAAAAAATAAACAAATATCAAATCAAGTGAATGGATACCGCTAAATTGATATTTTAATGATATGTCTAATATACCCCGGAGTTTAATATTTTATGATATGTCTAATATACCACCGAGTTTACTATTTTATGATATGTCTAATATACCACCGAGTTTACTATTTTATGATATATCTAATATACCACTGAGTTTAATATCTTATGATATGTCTAATATTCCAAGTTGATATTTCATGATATGTCTAATATACCACCGAGTTTAATATTTTATGATATATCTAATATACCACTGAGTTAAATATTTTACGATATGTCTAATATAATACCGAGATTAAAATATTATGATATGTCTAATATACCACCGAGTTTAATATTTCATGATATGTCTAATATACTACCGAGTTTAATATTTTATGATATGTCTAATACTAATTTATATTATCATGTGTCTTCTACCGAGTTGAATATTAATTAATTGGGTTTTTTTGTAGTTTATACCAACTGCTAATATACGACTGACTTTACTAATCGATCATTTAACACACAGATTACTTTCTTAGTTGCCTTTTAAAGTAGCGAAATGAACATCCAGGTCAAAATCAAGCCTCTCTATATCAGTAATAAACAGTAATTGTATTTCATAGAATTGTGCGCCGCGTCTTCCAGTTCAATTACTGCATGTCAATCGAAACAATTTAGAGAACGAAGTACATGTAGTGTTTATAAGCATGTTATTTTCTTCATCAACCAGTTTAATGAAGACTATACTGCTATGTGAGAAATTTTACCGTCCATCCTTCATCGAATTCCACCTGCTGATGGATATTTTATGTACACGCCAACGTAAACACCTGACCCCGAGTATTACTCAACTTTCAAACACTGTTCATGAGAAATATCTTTGATCAAGAAACACACAATTGTGTACATAGTTTCTTATTAATGTTGTTGATACATTAAAACAAAGGTTTTATAAAGGGCAACATTTTACTTAAAATAAGGCAAACAATTTTGAGTAAATTATTAAGTTAAGTCTGAGAATGCTTTGTGAACTCTGGGTCTGGTTTCATTTTTAATTTTTACGCCCTTTCCAAACAACTAGATCCTTCTTCCCGTGCCGCTGACAAGTGGGCGCTATGTTGGTAATCCAGAATAAAACCCTCAAGCATCGAACCCTAGCCAATCTGATTAGTTGGCAAACCGCCATAGTACTCATAATAGTCATTCACACCAAGCCTTTGGAAGGAAACAAAAGCACCCGCAGAAAACCCACGAGGTTGGATAGGTGACTCTACTCGTTGTCACGAACAACCGGGGATTCAAAACCACGCCAGCTGACTCAATGACAGACCTTATGATGCAGCGCACACACGCTAACCATTCGGCCATTCACCCCCCCCCCCCCCAAAACAAAAACAACTACAAACTCATTAAATAACAGTATGTTATTGGTTGGTAACCAAATTAACTTTTGTTTACAGCAAACGAAGAGGCTTAAGCAGTTGAAATTTCGAAAATAAAATACACACTAAACAATTAAAAGCCAATTAAACAAGAAGGGTTCACCCCAGGCTTTTGGGGTTTATTTTTTTGTCCGGACACCCCTGTTTCCATCCACTTCTAAAATTGGGTCCCATGGCGACAGACCAGTCAACGCGCCCCACCCCAACCACACATACACCCCCACTTTAACTGAGCTCTGATTAAAACTATAAAGCCTTTTACAATGGACGAGTTCAGTAAAAAATAAAGGTTAAAATTCAACCTGAATGTTCAGACGCATCAATCCAGATCTGTCTGAAACTTGATTCCTGACGTTGTTAGGATATCAATAAAAAATATAATACAAAATATTGGTTTACATGGCAGTTATATAGGTAATACCCTAAATCAATTATAACCTAATTTCCGTGATTATATAACATATTGGTTTACATTGTGCATCATCGCAATCGGCTAAGAGACTATATATTTTCCCGGTATTACAGAGAGAGAAAGAAATGGGGTTTAACGTCCTACTCTTCTGCACTTAACGTGGGCTAATGGAAGACGGGCATACGATATACAGTGTGCTATGAGGGAAATTTGCCCTGGCAGCTGCGCTACGGCCTACTCTTATATCGAATTCCAACTGCCAAGCGATCTTTTACGTGCACGCCAATGTGTACAAGGGACCTCAGTGTTTCGTCCCATCCGAACGACTAGACAGCTGTCTTTGTCAGGCCCTCTTTCTGCATCACTGACAAGGGGAAACCACCCCGGAAAATCGAGATGAACTTTCTCGGCCAATGCAGGGATCGAACACCCGTCCTCCAGGCTAGCGAGCCAGCGCCTTATCCACTTAGCCACCGTGATTCCCAGAGAGAGAGAGAGAGAGAGAGAGAGAGAGCGAGAGAGGGAGATGGTTTAACGCCCACACGACACAAACTAGGTCATTTCGGGACTAACATATGGTTTTTACTTTCATTTCAATAACTCGCTTGCGCGTAGGGGCCTTTAGCAATGTGAGGAAACTGGATTCAAAACCACACCAGTTGACTGAATGGCATCCATTTTCGTGATTATGTAAGTTATTTTGTTATCGGAATCAATTATTAGACTAATATATTTTTTTGGTAATACAAGATATTAGTTTACACAGTGGATTATCTTGAATCCATTATTAGACTATTTTCCTGGTTATAAACGATATTGGTTAACAAGGAACCTGTGTTTATTTACCAAACAATTGACCCGGACAATCAATCATATCAATAAGATAATGTCTGACGGGTTTATTTCTCGTATAGCCGACATAACCGTTACTTCCCGGTCCTTAATATCAGCCAATTTTGATTGCCATGGAAATAAAATGAAATTGGGTTTAACGTCCTACTCTTCTGCACGTAACCTGGGCTAATGGAAGACGGATATACGTCATACAGTGTGTTGTGGGGGAAATTGTGCCCGGACAGCAGCACTACCACCAACTCTTGTTTCGAATTCCAACTGTCAAGGGATCTTTTACGTGCACTTCAATGTACACACGGGACCTCGATTGATATGTCTCATCCGGACGTCTAGTCTGTGTCCTTGCAAGGTCCTCCAATCTGATTCTGTGCCATTCACGTGCAGTATCGATCTTTCATGCTGCACCATTCTCGTCATGCATAATGAAATATCAAGCACACCTCACCCCTTGCACCAACCCCATCACCATTCAAAGTGAAATGAAGGGACAGTTTCTTACACTGAAAGGGTTATATTGAAAGCGGGGGCCACGGTGACTAAGTGAGTAAGACGCTGGCTCGCTAGCCGGGAGGTCGGGTGTTCGATACCTGTATTGTTCGAGAAAGTTCATCCAGGTTTTCCAGCATGTCCCCTCCCCTTGTCAGTGATACAGGACACATGTCTAGTCGTTCGGATGGGACTAAAAGTCGAGGTCCCGTGTACACATTGGCGTGCACGTAAAATATCTTTGACAGTTGGAATTCGATATAAGAGTAGGGCGTAGTGCCACTGTCCAGGCGTATGTCCATCTTCATTAGCCCAGTTCGGAGCAGAACAGTAAGACGATAAATCCCATTCCATTTCATGTACATGCATGTACGTCACGAATAATAATATAACATAAAAAAATACAAGTGACATCAGGTGCTCTAATAATGAAGTAGTAAGCATACATCATAGCAAAATATACCGAAAGGGTTATATTGGAAGTTATACAGATAGATTCACGTGCAGTATCGATTCTTAGAGATACCGACGTCATAAATAATATAATAACATACAATAATATAACAATAACTCGCCCTACCTATCTCTAAACTTATAGGTTCTACGTCACATGGGTCCGAATAATGTGGGGTATCCTTCTCCCACGGTCGGGAACATAAATATCTCTCAACGTTCACCAGAATCGAACAGACACTCATCTTGGTTCCTGGAATTCTCTACTTTTAACAAACTGTCTTTTACTTCCCCGGAATCGATTATTCTACATGTCCTTGGAATCGCGACTACCTAATTCATTATGTACATATAGCGTTGTATATAATGACTATTACTGGTATAGCAAGGACTACGAGTGAGCTGGAGAGAGTTACAGCGCGTGCTATATGGTGATGAAGGTGGTTGAATATCGAGAAAATCAACTCAGTGAATGTGATTGATATCGATTTGAGATGAATTCTGGGTAGATGAAAATACCACAGAGATTTACATTGTCACTGGTAACAAATATATCACTTTCACCATGACAAGTCAATGTACACGAATAAAAGAAATGACACCATATTAAGCATGCAACCAAAATGTTTTTGTATCGTTCAAGCAAACCTTCAAGGTTCCTTTAATTATTCAATACGCTCACACCACTCTCACGAGTATCGCCCAAATAACCTTCCAAGAATTAACCAGGAACATTAAAGTGGCTAAGTCTGTAACTCATTATCATCCGAAGTCTTCGACATTGAAAACACGAATTATTTGTCAATTTAAATAAACATTGATGTTGTGATCTTGTTGGGAAAAGATGGGCTTCTGATATCCAATATTTAAGACAAAATACACATTTTACCATTAGTACACGAATCGTGTACCATAATGCGTTTAAGCGCCATTTGTAACAGGGGGCTCGAAGAGCGAGGCTAGACATATTTCACAAGTCGGTGACGTCACATTATTACCTGGAGAGCATGCGCAATAAATACTAGTGGTGTAGACTGGAATAACCAGACTCTAGAGATTGCCATATGATTGAGACTTTTGGCGTATTTCACCTAACATAACTGATTAGAAATTACAGTAAAACAGAAATGATTAAATGCAAATCACTTTCTATACATTCATAATGCATTATCGTATGCGTTGCGACCCATTTGTGTCAATTTCTAGGTCTAAAATATTAGCCATTTAGCTCCTTTAAGCTGTATTTATTTATCTATTTTTTTTAAGAAAACCCTATAAATTGCTACCTATAGGGACGGGTAAAAAATACTGAAAAGCGCCATGCACGAGGGGTTATACTTACTATTTATAGAATACCAAATATCACTTCACAAAGCTAAACTTATAAACGGTCCCCCACTGAGTTATCAGCCACGTTGCACTCATATTACACTAGTCGCAGTAAACATTAAATAAGCTATAGTGCTCTCATAATTATAAGATATACTGCATATAGAAATTCCAGTCATTGCTCTACGATTGAGTTTACTTTAATTCCACGTACAATAAACATCAAGTAAGCAAAATCCAGTAATTATTCTACAATATTATTCTAATTTCATATTCACAGATTTTCTGAAGTAAAATATGAACTGACAGTACGTCATAAACGTGTATACACACAGTGAATACAGCGACATCAAACACAGTGAGAAAAACCAGATAGCCGTCAACTTACATTCACTCATCAAAAATCAATAAACACCAAATCGAATTAATCCTAGATAATCTTTTATCACAAACAAACGTCTTTCCCTGTCTTATCGAAAAACAACTTTTATCTAAAGTTGCTAGTAGTAGGCTTAATGCACTTGTCGAGTCATACCGATGACGTCATGTTTCAACGTGACAAACTCAAGCTGCGCGCATTATGTCTGGGTTTTTGTGATGTTTAATGTTGTTTAATAGTGGTATTCAAAGTAGGTGTGTTACAATCTCTATAGATATTTTTGTTTTAGTAGAGTTTGCTGTTTCCAGTATTACAGTTCCTTCCATTGCCAAAAAGAGAGCTATTATGACATTAATTTTTCGAAAATTATGAACAGGCTCGTTTTATGCAGCTCCGTACAAGTTCTGAGGTCATAAAACATGTGTATATTTAAGAAAGCAATTTGTTTATGCAATTTGTCGCCATTAGTCAGCCTTAGACCAGACTAACTGTTAACAATAACCTACTTTAGTATGTTAGCACTGCTGACGCCTGACGGTTTAAAGGGACTATCCCGATTTGAACAGAGTCTCAAAAATGAATGTCCGAGTATGTATGAAATTTAAGCGTCAAAACATAGAAGAATGGTGTATTTACGCTGTCTCAAAATTCCCGCACAAAATGTTGAGTCGTCTTGACGTGAACGTCAAAATGCTTATCTGGACACGTAACCCTTTTAAGATTTTGAGTCACTTTTTTCTTTGAGTGACTTAATAATTGATTCTTGTTTCTTTGGGGTCCATATAGTGAATGATCCATTTGCTGTACTTGATAATGAAGGGTAAATTGCACCTACACATTTTTTTAATAAAATAAAAGTCTGGTTTTACCCAGGCACCACACAATACATTGCAGCTTTGGGCACAGGTCTCCATTTCTAGGTGGAGACTGACGGGTTTAAGTTGTTTCAAAACGTATCATATATATTGAGTTAGTTGCTCGGTCCTAAAGTAAAGGATTTTAGGGGATCTAAAAACAAAATTAAGCAGTTTTGTCCCCCAAAATATTATCGGGATTGGACCTTTAAGTTGTGTAGAAGACTAACCAGTGCCAATGCTAATTCGAACTGTAAATGAAATGATCTGACTTCCGGTCCCTTCAGATAAGTTGTTAACCCCACTACGGAATTGTTGGCCGTGGACTTCCCAGCCTAATTTCCTCTTGTTAGTGATACATGGCGGAGAGCCAAGCAAGGAAAAGGCATCCAGTAGGACGGATGGTACGAAAAATTGACGTTGACGTACTCGTAAACGAACTATCAATAGATGATGGGTCTGCAGAAATGACACCCTCGGGGATAGTGGTCCCCCTCATATCACATCGTCTACATTAGGTCGATTTGTGTAGAGAAAATGACGTTAAAACCCTTATTTCCTCGTCCACCGTTTGGTCTCTGTAAAGCGACAACTTTGTTGAGCCTATATGCACCATGAAGCTATTGACACGTCCTCTCTACATCGCCCCCCCCCCCCCTCTCCCTCCATCCCTGTCACTCATCTCTTTATCTCTCACCTCACTATCCACCCTCTCTCTCTCTCTCTCTCTCTCTCTCTCCCTCTCTCTCTCTCTCTCTCTCTCTCTCTCTCTCTCTCTCTCTCTCTCTGTGTAAACAGGTGATTAAATCAAGTGTATAATAGAGAGAAATGAGTCATTGTATTAGATGAGATATATCCACTTTACACGGTTAATCAATCTCTTTAACTCTAATATTGATATCACGTGATCTTCATTCTATTCATCGCATGGCGTCTTCGTGTCATCTTGATCTTCATTACATCCAATGGCGGACCTGCAATTTCGGGGTCTGAAGCAGCTTGAACTGTTATGGACAGGGGCGCTTCTGGGTTTAACGTCACCTCGACACAAACTAGATCATTTCGGGACTAACATATGGTTCAATTTTATTTTAATAATTAGACTGCGCATAGGGGTCTTTAGCAGTGGGACTGGGAGGAAACCGGAGGACTCGGGAGAAAACCCACAAGGTTGGACAGGCGACCCTACTCCTTGTCACGTACAACAGGGGAATCGAAACGACACCAGTTGAATTAATGACAGATCTTATGATGCAGCGCGCACATGCTAACCATTCGCTGTTTTGGGACAGCCTCGTTTGTCACACAATTAGTTTTTCTGCAATATTCGACTTTGTGATGGTTAATCGCTGGTAATGTAGCTTCTGCGTTTTCTCCGAGTCCTCTCCCCCCCCCCCCCCAATTGCTAAAGACCCCTACGCGTAAGCGTATTATGTTAGTCCCGAAATGACCTAGTTTGTGTGGGGATCACGTGGCTAAGTTGGTAAGGCGCGGGCTCGCTAGCCTGGAGGTCGGGTGTTCGATCCCTGCATTGGCCGAGACAGCTGTCTAGTCGTTTGGATTGGACGAAAAACCGAGGTCCCGTGTACACACTGGCGTGCACGTAAAAGACCCCTTGACAGGGATATGATATGAGAGTAGGCCGTAGCGCCGCTGTCCGGTCTTCCATTAGCCCAGGTCAGGTGCAGAAGAGTAAGTTAAACCACATTTTATTTCATTTACTTAGTTTGTGTCGAGTGGACGTTAAACCTCTCTCTATTCCCCTACCCTCCCTCTCTTTCGCTCTCTCTCTCTCTTTCTCTCTCTCTCTCCCTCTTACAAATTAATATTTTTGTTTTACACGCAGTAGCATATTCAATCATTGCATTTCTGTAGGGAATTTGAACAAAATGAACTCGCTAATGTTTATCGTGGAGATTTGTCTTCTACGTCTGCCTGTAGAAGACAGAGTAGGTGAAATATCCCATCTGAATTAGTTGTTGTTAAAGTCACATCGTGAGTCATAGTTCTATAAATGGTAGCTGCACAGGTCGATTCGTCCTCGGGGTGTAATTACCGATAGTCTATAAAAACTATTTGTCACCTTGTGCCAGTATATTTCCCGTCGATTCCATTTACCGTAGTATATCATTAATAACGCCACTACATGTACATATAAACACATGTTATTATTTCCCGTTGATTCCATTTACCGTGATATATTATTAATAACGCCCAGTCACCATACATGTACATATAAACACGTGTTATTATTTCCCGTTGATTTCATTTACCGTGATATATAATTTATAACTCCCATCTGATCACACATTCTAAAACTGTACATTTCAGCGTCTTCGTTAACGCGGTTGTTGCAGAAGAGTAGGACGTTTAACACCATTTCATATCCATTGAGACGATGTGCCCGGTTAAAAGAAGGCGGGGTTAAACTTAAAATTTTTTGTTAATTATCGGTATTAAAAGACTAACATATGGTTCAATTTTATTTCAATAATTTCAATGTTCTTTAGCAGTTTAAGGAAGCCGCAGGACTCGGAGAAAACGGACGATTTTGGAGAGGCGACTCTACGCCTTGTTACGTACAAGCGGGGACTCGAAACCACGCCAGTTGACTCAATGACAGACCTTCTGATCCAACGCGCATGTGTTAACCATTCAACCATGTAACTCCCTATGTGTCGTTTTGAAAAGCTTACACATCATTTTTTTAAATAAAGATATCCATAAAACTAGTTGAAAACAATGTAATCTAATGAAAGTAGGGTTAACACTCTTGTGGTCTACACCTAACCTGGGCTAATGAAGATGGGCATACGCCATACAGTGTGCTATGGTGGAAATATTGCCCGGACATCGGCACTACGGCCTACTCTTATATCTAATTCCTACTGTCAGGGGATCTTTTACGTCCCATCCGAACGAGTAGACGGCTGTCCTTGTCAGACCCTCCAGCTTGTCGAAAAGAATGAAGGATAGCAAATCTATATTTCAAGTACATTTGTACATTCATTTGAAACAGGGTGTGTCGAATAGAGTATGTAATTAAATACAACGCTTCGAGCAAATGGCCGCCTTATGAAACGACCAAGACTTGAAAAATACAATGCACTTGTTGAAGAATGTTTTGATCTTCAAAAGGCTTTAAGTCGATCAATTATCCACGTGTCGAGCAAATGGTTACCATCCACTTGAAAAAAACATTTACAATGCACTTTTTTAAAAACGTTTTTATCTTCTAAAGATTTCAATTCGATCAATTACCGACATGTCTAAAAGTAACAATATCGTGAACAAATATTGCTTCCAGCTAACAAGTCTCAAGATTAATGGTCACGTGGTTAATATCAATCTCAGGTCACGTGATTGACAGTAAAAAACCTATAATTGCTTCTAAACCTTGTAATTTCTATCCAACATGCAATGCACGCGCACTATCAATACCAAGCTCCTGTCACGTAACGAGGTTTAAATTGAACCAGTTATTGACCGGGTTTGTTTCTCAAGATGGCTGTGCTGGAATTCTCGCTGATGAGATAACTCTGTCAATCGATGTGGCGTCTTGTCACGTTAGAGAACGCTTGAGTTAAGCACGTGAGGCCTTTGTTTAATGGCAACCGAACATGAAACAGTAGGACCAATTTGATGTCGATCGTTAATCGGAGGTTAATGGCCAGCTTGTACATCGTTGCAAGTCAAGATTGTAAATAATTGATCAAAAAGAAAACGGAACATTTAGGAGAGAGAGAGAGAGAGAGAGAGAGAGAGAGAGAGAGAGAGAGAGATGGGGTTTAACGTCCACCCGACACAAACCAGGTCATTTCGGGTCTAACGTATGGTTCAATTTTGTAACAATTATCCGCTTGCGCGATGGGGTCTATAGCAATGGGATGACCGGCGAAAACCTACGAGGTTGGACAGGCGACCCTACTCTTAGTCATGTACAACCGGGAAATCAGAACCACGCCAGTTGACTCAATGACTTTATAATACAACGCACTATGGTCAGTATCTGAGCGCCTGTTCCTTCACTTAGAATGTTCTTTAGTCACGGGTCTCTAGAAAAAAAATATCACGGTCGATCCTGATAGTAAGTCATATCCAATTGCAACGAAATAAAATGAAATGGGGTTTAACGTCCTATTTTCTGCAATAAAAACGGACACATGCAATATACAGTGTGCTATGAGGTGAATGTTGGCCGGACTGTGGCACTTCCGCTCACTCCAGCGCCATATATGCACTCCATATATGCCAAAAGGCCTGATCATTCATGACTTGCGAATAGAATTTAAACCTCGCTAAAAATTCATTTGATTAGTTACTTCGAACACGCTTGTGAAAAAAGAATTAAGCTAGTTGTCGAAGCCGTGGTATAAACATCCATTAATTTCGCCACTGTTAATTCTCGTCTCTAAATTCTCCACAAAATTTCATTGGGCTGAACGCTTTCCATCCAGGATAGAACAACACCTGACAACTTCTTGCTCAAAAGCCGTACGTAACTGGCTTAAAAGCATGCATGAGGTTCGCCATGTAAATCTTGAGATACACACAATGGAAGTAGCACACAAGTAAACAACCAGGCCCAGAGTTCACAAAGCAATTCTCAGACTTAAGTTAAGAATTTACTAAAAATTTATTTAAACTGAAATATAGTCCTTTATAAAACTTTTGTTGTTTTAATGTATCAAATACATCAATAAGAAACTATCTATTCAAAGTGTTGTGTTTCTGGATCAACATTACAACGTTACCAACCTCTTAACTTTACACCAAAAAATCACCATGTTTACTTTTTGGTGTAGAATCGAAGAAAAGGGTTTGAAAATACATTTTCAGTCAGATTTTGGTGAATATTCATGATTTTGAGGAGGAAGGATACAAGAGTTGTGAGGTTGGTTACGTTGAAAAGGAGGGCCGAAAATTGCCTGGTTAGCTGTCTCTACTTCCAGCTTGTGTATCTCAAGTTTTTCACGAAGAACCTCATACATGCTTTTGTGCAAGAGTTTGCCACATGTTGCTCCATCTGTGGCAGAAAGCGTTCTACCCAACGAATATTTGGGAAAAAGTTACAGCCGGTCTAAGAGACGAGAATTAACATGAAGTCAATGGGGAAATAATTAGTGATCTGTGGCCATGTAATATCATGTAGTTACTCCGTAGTTGTTCCCCCTTATACGAAATCATTAAGGGGATACTGGATTGAGCGTTCTGGGATTGGATTCTCTCAGTAACAAAAATAGTGAGAATCGAGTGAAAAAGAAGATTTCGAGCCACAACGTGTGTGCTATCTCAACCAATCATGACAGTTGAAACACAGTTGTTGTGAGGGTAGACCCCTCTCTCCTCCCCTCTCTTCCTCAACAGCCCTCCCCCCCGCCCGGCTCTCACTCTCTTTAACAGACCGTACGCTACATAATTGGTAGTAGGATATATTCAATGTTTATGACCTCTAACATTAAAGACAGAGGAAGGTATAAACGCAATGAATTTAAGATTGGCAGTTGCATCCAATTTGCTACCTCCGGTTAAAATCTTCCAATCAATGTGCGACTCTTTTTTTTAAAGTATGAATATTATTGGTTACTTCCGGTTGTAACCATCCGATTAGTTTGGTGCATTTGAAAATTAATCAACATCACATGATAATGGGAACGAAGCATTGAATGTTTAAAATATTGAAGTGAAATATTTGAACCTCAAACATTCAAAGTGAAGGTTAGTCTATCCAACTTATAAAGACACTATTTGCAAGCGAATTATGAAATAATTTGAACCATATATTAATCCCGAATCGGAATGAACTTGTGCGTAGGAGTCATTAGCAATGGGAGGAAACCGGGGACCTGAAAAAACCCCCACAAAGTTCGAAAGGCGATCCTACTCCTTTATAAAAAAAAAAAAAAAACAGGGAATAGAAACCACACCTGTTGACTCAGTGACAAACCTTGTGATACAATGCGCACACGCTATCTTTATTAAGGACTGGGCACCTGCCCAAGCCCTGTTCAGTGGCTCTACACCACTGACAAGAGGGAATCTGGGCTGGAAAATCCCAAGGACCTTTCCCGACCATCACCGGAAGTCAAAGCCAGAGAGTCAGCAACCTACTCATTGAGCCACGGTGGTGCCCCCTAATCGATGCTACCCAGACAGTAGTTAAAAGACTAGATGTACTAAGTGGACCTTAGAGAAACCCAAGATGGCTATTCAACCATATCTAATTATTTTGCTCGACTCCTAATTGTCACTAATTATCACTAATTAGAAGTTTGAAGTAGCAGACGAGGATCAGAGAGGATGCAAACACTTCTACATAAAATACTTATAATAATAATAATACGAACCAAGTCGGTCATGATGCTTACTGGAGCAATATTGCTCAATGCTTTTGGGCTCATGTACCCCCTTGGCAGTTCGAGAGAGGTAACCTGTCCACTCGACACATACCAATGTGTTTCACAGAGAATTACTTACGAATTAACTCTGTAACAGATGAGTGTAAACAACACGTGCGTTGACTGCACACGGCACCAGTTATTGGCTCAACGGCTCGTGCAATGTTTACTTAACACCTAACTGCTTCGGGCAAAATGATGCATTTTACTCATTTTAATACCCATTTACACTAAATAGGAAATATTTTTTAACTTCAAATACTTCAAACGTTTTATTTATTTTTCTTTTACCTCAAAAAAATGTTTGAGAATTTAATTTGTCGGAGTAAAAAAGTTAATATGCCGTACTTATTAAGCCTCGTCGATGTCATGCTTATCAGTGATTGTAGCGGCCAAGCGAATATAAACTGCGGGATCAGTTTGGACACATACTAGGACTAAAACATGGTTCAATTTTATTTCAATAATTCTTTAGCAGTGGCGTACAACCGAAATTCAGTTGTGAAAATCCAGTAACCCAATTGAAGCAGAACGCCAAAGCAAATATTTTTATTGTTTTGTTATGTTGGGTTTATCTCAGAGTCTACCTAATTTAATGACCTCGGTATATTTTGCTAATGATTTCAGACAGAAATAACAGAATGTGATATTGCCGTAAAAATTAGATTTCAGTATTTTACATCTTTCTAATGTTACCAATAAAACATCCATTAGCAAGGTGTGTTTTCAAAACAAATACCAAACAAAAGATTTGATGGATAATTGCGGCTATACCCGCTTCCAGTTGACAAAAATGATTCATAGAACGCGAAAGAGGTAGTATAGATAGCAACCTCAATTATCCACAGTCTGCTAGAATAAGCTTTTTCATTGGGATAAGACGTAAACATGCCACGTTTTAAGTGTTGCTATTGTTTCTATGGAAATTTTCATAAATGGTACATAAATAGTAGCCACTTGACCGTTGTCAGTTGGAATTCGATATAAGAGTAGTCCATAGTGCCGCTGTCGGGCCAAAGTCCCCTCAGAGCACACTGTGTGGCGTATGCCCGTCTTCGATCATTAACCATGTTCAGAGCAGAAGAGTAAGATAACTTGCGCATAGGGGCCTTTTAGCAGTGGGAGAAAAACAGAGGACCCAGAGAAAACCCACGAGGTTAGACAGGCGATGTTACTCCTTGTCACGTAACAGAATAAAGGATTACAAAATAACTTTACCTTTCTCTTCAAATGGATCTGCGATTGTTTCATAAATCCCAAAATCTAGATCGATATCAAATTTATCCGAATCTATTTCTTCCATTTAACAACTTAGATTTCAACTCCCAACAAAATAATTAAAATTCAATTAGAACTGTAGATAACTACACTCTGATATTTCCCAAAAAACAACAAAAGCAAAAACAAACCGGAACGTCGCTGTTCCTAACCATAACACAAACTTTACGACTAACTATGGTAGAGTAAGCTCGTTTAAATATAACATACTTATTTGAACGTATTAAAAATAAACGCTAATTATCAACACTTAGTTATATGTCGTATACCCATATCATATTACACACATTTTAAATAAGTAAAATAAGATCTGTCGGTTTATAGACACTCTTATTTAATTTTCAAATAAGTAATACAAGATTATAATCTGTCGGATATATACTTGGACGTTATAAAAGCTCTGATTTAATTCTGTTAAATACGAGAGAGAGAAATGGGGTTTAACATCCACTCGACACAAATTAGGTCATTTCGGGACTAACACATGGTTCAGTATTATTTCAATACCTAGTTACCGGGATTAAATCTTGGTAACTGAGACACTGGGATTAAGTCTTGGCATCGATATACCAGGATTAAATCTTGATAACCGAAATATCAGGATTACATCTTGGTAACGGACACACCGGGATTAAATCATGGCACCGGGATTACATCTTGGTAACTCAGACACCAGGATTACATCTTGGTAACTGATACACCGGGCATGCACAGCTCATAGTAACCGAGGCACTGGGAATAATTGTTAATAATCGAGACTTTTTCGTTTCTGTGGTTAGGTGTGATGTGAAAAAGGCAGAAGTTCAAACTGCCAAGGATTGTCTAGAACACTTGATAATATGATAGTATATTCCCTTAACGCACTAACTGTAACATATTATACTTATGTGTACGTATATAAATTATATCCTATTATAAACATATAATAAGTATGCATATATATATACAGCAGGTGCGTGTTTATACATGTATATATACACCCAATAACAGGAAGTGTCATATGGTACATATATTACTTAAATCTCTTATATTATCAATATTGGTACAATCTGGGATTCTTTGAGAATTGTTTTTACCAGTTCGGCCTTTATATAAAATAAACTATCAGAAGCACAGCAAAATTCTAGAACCAAGGGATCGCCAACACGGATATTATCAGGGTAAATTAGAACTGATGGCGTAAATCCTTCCATTTCACTTGACCGATTTAATAATGGGGTCTCGGATCTTAATCATTATCCGGTTAATCTTGGCGGCCATCTTGAAAATAGTTCATGACGTCATATAGAAACAGCACAGCGTTGTTGTTGTGTAATCAATATGAAACCATTTTTAACATCATGATTATTCTTCATTCTGCATCTGACACGAAAATGAACAACCACCTTTAAGAATTAAATCATTTTTAATTTTAAGGACGCCATCTTTGACCCCTCTAAAATGAACAACCATCTTTAAGAATTAAAACACTTTTAATTTAAAGGACGTCATCTTTGACCCCTCTAAAATGAACAACCACTTTTAAGAATTAAAACACTTTTAATTTTAAGGACGTCATCTTTGACCCCACTAAAATGAACAACCATCTTTAACAATTAAAACACTTTTAATGTTGTGAACGCTATCTTTGATCTTACTTAAAGAACAATTTTCGTAAACTAGTTTTAACTCATGGTCAGAACATAATGCCAAATGAAACCATGGTTAAAATATATTCTAACTAGCCAAATGTTATACTTTAAATTCAAGTTCTGACTGTTCAGGACGTAATACGCGTATTATGAGCTCAGTCAGAGCAGCTGATTCTCGGTCTCCAGTGGGCGTCGTAAACGTTGTAGAAATCCAGAAATCGACAACATTTCCTACACCACATTAACATACGTTTTCAGTGGAAATAAGTAACCTTATATAGTCACGTGTACATCTAATTTATACCCAGACCTAATCACCGCCAAACTTTAAATCGTGTTCCAAATGTCACATACTTCATAGACATTTAAAGATACATGCATAATTTACTTATATGACATTTAGATGTAGATGCACAGCATTTATAAAAGAAAACAAAACTTTGATGAATTTACTACTTCAGGGTTTAATACATTTGCTTGATTTCGGTAACTGTAAGAATACTGAAACGTTGCGTGTAATACATGTAAATCTAGAAATAGTAAATCCACAAAGTTGTTATTTAGAACGTGGATAATTGCATCATATCTAACATTGATGAATTTACTACTTCTGAGTTTAATACATTTGCTTGATTTCGGTACCTGTAAGAGCATTGAAACGTTGCGTGTACTACATGTAAAACTAGAAATAGTAAATCCACAAAGTTGTTATTTTGAACGTGGATAATTGCATCATATCTACTATTTTACGGCGATTAGACCGTTTGTCTATCTGAAATTATTTGTGTCACAATCGCCATTTACTGATTTTGATTGTAAAATTGGAACGTTTTGCGATTACTTGATGATTTAACATTTAGGGACAAAACTACGCTCATCAACCATTTGACCAAACTCTTATAGGCTGCACTGGTTTGTTTATATCCTGTAGTGGATGTCGAATGTTGGCAATGTTTCGATGGATGACACCCATGTAAATACTGAACTGAACGGAAACTGTGTTTGGGAAGATATTCCGTTCACGGATACAACTTTCGGAATATTGTGGTTTTCAAGGAATTCAAAATCAGAGACTTTAGCATATTAGTCATTCAGCTATTGTCTTTAAGACATTTTGTTTCATTTGCTTCCAAATTTAATCATAAATTGGACGTCTTACATTTTCATAAAGTTCGACCTCAAACTCAGTTCTTAGGATGTTTTTCTCAAGTAAACTTCTTTGGGCCAGTGAGTAAGGCGTTGGATCGCTGGCCTGCAAATCCCCTATTAGATCTCGGTGTTAGCCGCAAAAATTCCTCGGTATTTTCCGGCGTGGACGTTAAGCCTCATTCATTCATTCATTCATTCATTCATTCATTGTCTCAATTAATCTTATTAGATAATATACAGTATAAAAATATACTTACGCGTACGGGTATTTCGTTTCGTATTAAATTATCCAAAGTCCCTCAATCTTATACATTATTTGTCTGAGTACTTACTTAGCCGTATTGAAATATACACAGTACAATCCTGTTAAACTTCTTCACATAACGAGGATGTCGAATCTGTTTTCACAAACTTTAACACACGGATTACACAGACGCGGAAGGTGGGAAGGAAGAACGTATTCTAAGGTCAACGGGGTCAAATCAACAGGGTCTGACATTTAAACTAGTGATGTGATAAGGGCACGTAACTCTGATTTACTTGTTTGGGGTTGATCAATAAAACGCGCGTTAAGTCAATAAAACAATAGAAGAGACCTGAATGAATGATTTGATTCATAAGGACTGATGCTTTGCAGATTTCTGGAGGCCATTGCCGCCATATTCAATTATCTTAACTTAATATATTTACAATTAATTAAACAAAAGACAAAGAGAGACAGAAATGAGGTTTAAAGTCCACTCAACACAAACAAGGATGCATCGGGACTGACGTATGGTTCGATTTTATCCTTAAAACCCCAAATATTATATTAGGGGAGGGGCACTGGAATCTCGAATAGAATATCTCAGGTTCGAATCCCGGGCTGGGCGACAAGAACCTCTTCAAGCCCGGTTCTCGCTTGGCGTATTCCATTCCAATATTGTAGGGTCCATTATGACTATCTTTTAGGACTTGTTGTTTACACTGAACAATAACAATGCATTTTTCCGAGAACTTTGCGGGTCTCAAGTCATTTACAGTCAGCTATAAACCTGACGTCAGGAAACCACAGTAGCTCGGGAAGTATGGTGCTGATCTAAAGGGAATTCCCCACGAGACATTACAGGACACAACAATCAGCGTGTCACGTTGCGGCCATGGTCAGTTCTTGTTGATGATTGGTATGACCCGACGAATGAGCACCTGTGCCATTCTAACATTACTGTTAACAATGCGCACAAGCAACGCCACACCTGCTGACGAGTGGCAGAGAGTATCGAAGGACATATGCCACTAAGGATATTTTGTCCGGACAGTGGCGACACAGTCTAATCCGAACCACCCCCACCCCCGTTAAGGAGAAACAAGGCTGGCCAAGAGATACTTTCTCAGCCAACACCAGGTCGAAGTTCATAAAGCATTCTTAACTTACGTCTGAGAACGTTTTGTGAACTCGGGGCCAGGGTCGAACCCGTGGCCTTTTGGTTAATAACCTAGCGCCTTACTCACTTAGCCACCATGGCTACCCTAGACTGAGAATGTATACCCTTAACCTTGAACTCACTCAACCTATTATGACGTATTAACTACACGTGGAGAGACAGATTTCTTTGGGTAGCATTTTTTGTAAAGTATGACGTCACTTGGTAAACTACTTACAAAACACAGACATGCTCGGTAAACATTAGGCAGACGTAAACAAACTTGATTGTAAACAAAACACACTGTTTTGTATAATCATTTCAGATTACGGCCTACTTTAAAGATTTTTAAATATTGCCATAAATTCTCTTGTGAGGTTTTGTGGTCTTAAAATCCAAAATAATTTTGTTTGTGATCTGAAAAAATTCGTTGTCGTGGTATCTTGTACAAATTCGAATTGGACGTAAAATGAAATGAGGTTTAACGTCCTACTCTGCTGCACCTAACCTGGGCTAATGGAAGACGGGCATACGCCATACAGTGTGCTATATCAAATTCCAACTGCTAAGGGATCTTTTAAGTACAGGCCAATGTGAGCATCACTGACAAGGGCAAACAACGCCGGAAAATCGAGATGAACTTCCTCGGCCAATGCAGGGATCGAACATCCGACCTCCATGCTAGCAAACCAGCGCCTTACCCACTTAGCCACGTGATTCCCCGGGCGTAAAAAGGATCCATTGCCGGAGTTGGTGGGGGGTATTTAGAAATGGAGTACGTCGTCATTCTATTTTTCTACACCACTAGGTCTAAAGAAAACGGCGTATCTCCTTAACGAATTGTGGTTGGGTGGTTGAATAGTTCGCTCGTGCGCGTAAGATCACAAGGTCTACCACTGAGTCAAGTTGCACGGTGTTGATTCCGTGTCCCAAGGCTAACGTCGACTGTCCAGCCTCGTAGCTTTTTCTCCGATTCCACCGGTTTCCTCTTACTGCTAAAAAGACCCTAACGCTCTAGACGAGTGGACGTTAAACCCTCTCTCACCCTCTCTCTCTCTCGATAAAAGATTAGTTCGTAGCGCCGCTGTCGAGGCAAAATTTCCCTCATAGTACACTCACTGTATGGCGTATGACCGTCTTCATTAGCCCAGTTAGAGAAGAACAGTGGGACGTTTACACTGCTGTTCTAGTAAGTTGGACGGTAACGCCCAATTTTATTTCAGTTTATTTACATACATGTAATAGTCATACATATTTCAGTTTTTATTAATACAATTCTATTAAAATCTCATACATGTAATAGTCACATATTGTGTTAATTCCCCGAGAATCTGATTCCACGTGACCGGCACGAATCTATTCTATATTCATCTATTACTTATATGGGATTACATTGTGTGGGCTTTTATAATCGACAATAAGTGATAACGGCTTAACAAGCCCCATATAACATGAATTCAGCACAGATAATTCAACATGGTACAGTGAATTAATCCGTTATACTATTCTCTAGTAGGTAGAACTGTATAAAGCACGCACTGTAATAGTAAAATATCAGCTGTCAATTCATTGTTCATTGATATTTTTACCGTGGGAAAATATGACCTTATGACGTCATTCATTGCGAAAACTTAAAGTTCCAATTTCACATTTACTAAGAAAGTCAAAACATAATTATTTCTATGTCTTTTGCTCAAAAGGTTGTCAACTCACTATTATACGATCATGGGCAAAATTTTTTGGGCATTAAAAAGGCTGACACAGGCTGATTGAGGAAATAGTTACTCAATTACCTCCCTTGTTTTCCCATTCCTCTCCATGGACGGCCATCTTCAAACGTTTGAATTTGAAGTTGAAAATGATATTTTTGCCAATTTCTCAACTGGCAATAGTGAATTATAGGATTAATAGGATTATTCTTTAACAAGGTAGAACTGTTTATAGGTTCAATCTATTTTAGGGCTTTATTTTTATACATTTTAAAAATATTACTTTAAAAAATGCTATTGGAACTTTAATGGAATGCACCGATTTTTATATTGCAAGACCAATAATAACGAAAAATATTTAAATTAATGAATTTAGTCAGTGTTGATTTAATTTACAACATATCCCATGGTGTAAATATTACACTGTGTGGTATCATATAAACCATGTGCCCCGACTGTCATTGGTAATAAGCCTGGTAGAGTTATGTACCCTTGAATGATTGGTACATTGGAGTCCTTCCCATTGAACATAAGGATAGTCTAAATACGATCAGCTAATACCTCGAATCTAAATGTCCCGTGTCGAATTGAGGCGCATGCACACCCATACCCGAACTCCTAGCCCAAACCAGCGCATGTGACATTGGCAGGGAAACACGGACCTACTTAGCGTATAAAATATATTACTCAGTATTAAGAAACGCATTAATAGTAACCCCTCAAACTCTCGCATTGAACATTATGGAACATATAAAAATATTTCAACACACCATTTCCGAGCAATAATTTATTGATGGGTAAAAATAAGATCGCAATGTGTGGGTTTTGTTTTCGTTTTTTGATAAAATATTACGCAAAGATAGTAAAATAGATAGATAGACAGAAATGGGGTTTAACGTCCACTCGACACAAACAAGGTAATTTCGGGACTAACACATGGTTCAATTTTATTTCATAAATGCGATTACGCGTAGGGGTCTTTAGCAGTGGGTTCCGGAGAAAACCCACGTAGTTTGAAAGGCGACCCCACCCTTTGTCACGTAGCATGTGCAAGTTCCCAGCCTTGAAATAATGTATGTTGTCCAAGGCTTCGCCAGGCACAAACTCTCTGTCGCACGTCATTTTTGTTCGACACACCTAAATTCAATATTTGCATCCCCGAGAGCATTCTCGGCATCACCGGAACGGAAAGATATCACTGGGATGCTGAGTAACAGGCCATAAACATGCATTATATTAAAACCGGAACTCTTCCGATAGTTATTCTGTTAATGACTGTAATGACACTAATTTCCGCCAATGAACAACCATTTGGTTGGAATTCAAGCGCTATGTAAAACGATTATTATTATTAGTAGTAGTGTTAAAATGACGATGCATTCATTGACATGTCACGTTGCACAGTTCGTGTCGGTAGTATTAAAATTTACTATTCACAACGGATAAGGCCTGTCTATTCAAATTTGAATACAATATGTCCACGACATCACGTGACATAGGAATATATAAATTGTTCAACCATCTGGCGATATAATCAGTTAATAATTTCAAATTTAATAACATTTATGTTGAAGCCGTTGAAAATATCAAATTTCTCAAATATTAATATACACTAAAATGGTTAGTGCTTGCGCGTTGCATCATAAGGGCTACCATTGGGCCAACTCTAGCGGTTTCGATTCCCCAGTTGTACGTGACAAGGAGTAGCGTCGCCTGTCCAACCTCTGGTTCCTCTAACTGCTAGAGACCCCTACGCGCAAGCGAATTATTCAAATAAACTTGAACCATATTTTAGTCCCGAAATGAAATAGTTTGTGTCGAGTGGACGTTAAACCCCATATCTCTCTCTCTCTCTCTCTCTCTCTCTCTCTCTCTCTCTCTCTCTCTCTCTCTCTCTCTCTTCAACATCCCTCAAATGACGATCGGTGGTTTTAATGAAAACGATAAAGTGTTTTAGAGACAGAGGTTAAATTTATATAAGACCACGCGCGTTGTACTCGTGCTGCTGGGCAGGAATCATTGTGTCCTTAAATAGTGCATGGTAAAATATTGATATTATAATCAATTGGTTAGGTGACATATTATTTAATTGATCATTACAGCTCCGGGGCTGTACTGCACTGCACAGTTAGCGCTAACGGCTAGCCCAGGATTCATGCACTTTATTTGATAAATAAGTTTGTTGTGTGTTGCTCACAGTTTCTACATGTATGTGATTTGTGAGTCATGTCCTTAGGTTTGTCTTGTAAGTTTGGGTTATTATGTGTGGTACAGTCCTCCTGCATTAATTTTTAAATAAACTAAAAACCTTTATGGAAATGAAATGAAATGGGGGTTAACGTCCTACCGTTCTGTTCCTATGATGGGCTAATAAAGACGGGCATCCCCCATACACTATGGCCTGTTCTTATATCGAATTCCAACTGCCAAGGGATATTTTACTTGCACCCGAATCTATACACGGGACCACGATTTTTCGTCCCATTCGAACGACTTGACAGCTGTCCTTGTCAGGCCCTACATCCTGCACCACTGACAAGGGGAAACCAAGTCGGAAAAATATTTATGGAATACAATTACTGAATCATCAGGAGCAACATTACGACCATGATTCTCTTGTTCTTTAACAGTTTTTGTGTTTTGTGTTAAAGCGTTGATATAGAATAACAGTACTGTAGCAAACGATTATAACACAGAAAGTGAGAAGGGGGTAACAGCATCAAATTTTATCCCATATCCCGCGATCCGTCTTATGCAACAAGGCGTAGGGTCGCCTGTCCAACCTCGTGGGTTTTCTGCGGATCCTCCGCCCCCCCCACTGCTAAAGCCCCCTACCCCCAAGCGAATTAATGAAATAAAATTCAAGCATGTGTTTGTCCCGAAATGTCTTACTTTGTGTCAAGTGGACGTTACCCCCCCCCCTCTCTCTCTCTCTCTCTCTCTCTCTCTCTTATGTAATTACAAAAACAGAGATTCTTACCTCGCCGTTGGCTTAATCCACACCCACAAAACATTTTAATTTTGATATCCTTCCTATGGCGCAGTCCTTTAATATAAACTTGTTAATCCCTTTGAATTCGTGTTTAATTTCTGGAGAATTTTACTGAATACTGATTAACAATAACCACTGAAATGTTCCCAGACTTTGCTGGGTTATTTTTGTCTGTCTTGCTTGAATAGAACAAAAGAACGATTATATTTTAACAACTGGAACGAGTTCACCACGATACAATAGATATATTTTATATATCGTATTATTGTTTAATAATCACCGTTCAATTCTAGATATAACTCGCACTGTCAGCATTTAGGACAATCACACTGTAGCCTTACAGTTAGGTCTATCAGATTTCAAATCCAGGTACTTCTCATATTATCAATTAAACCTAAGTTACATAATAGTCCTAACCAATATTGATTTCAAATGCGGACACTTTCAAATCGCTCTGTAACTCGCATGGCCACTAAAATCTAGCTGTATTTAATCCCCACTAAAGTCTTTAGATATGACTGATTTAAATTCTCGCTATTACTCACAGTGTCCGTAACATGTGGCACCGTTTACATGTCACCATAGTCTTTAGATATGTTTGATTTAAAATCTCGCTTCACAATGACAACAGGCGGTTACATACGGCAGATTTTAAATCTAGCTGCTTATATTTCACAACGATAAAATACCGTTAAATTTGACTGATTTTAAAATCTTGCTATATATATATTTCACAGAGTTTAAATGTCGTTAAATTTGGCTGATTTTAAAATCTCTCTGTGTATATTTCTCCAGAGATAAAACACGTAATATATCTGGTTTCATTGTCTTTGGTCCTCAGTGTAACGTATTCAATATAAAGTCTCCACATTACAGTCAGGTTTCATATAACACGCCGTGCCGTACTACATTGTTCGTTATCATTACGTTATCAAACACTTCACTAACTTAGACAAAATAAAGTGTGAAAAATAAAATGAAATAATTATCCCTTAAATTCCGTGTCCTTCATCCGTGGTCGCTAAATAATCATTACGTTATCAAAAACTTCACTAACTCGGACGAAATAAAGTGTAAAAATGAAATGATTATCCCTCACATATCCCGTGTCCTTCATCCGTGGTCGCTAAATAATCCCGGATTAATATCATCGACCCGTTAGTTCTAACCCGTCTCTAATAATTCACGCATTCACTCTTCAAAATCGTCTATATTCTTGCTTTTGTTTTTGTTTTCTTAAAGCGTTGCACCACGAAGTCACATGTGATCGTCTGACCACATTGTGTAGACTCCTTAGCGACGACAGTTTAATTTAAACAGGGATATCTTTTTAAGATAATGTTATCTGTGAACACTCGTGAGTATAATGTCAACTGTCGTTTATTTAGACACTTTATATATGACCTAGAAATAAAAATAAAAAAAACACATAAAATATATACGAAGTTTAAAACATCTCAGATACGTGGTTTAACACATTCTATACTTCATCATGACCCCTAAAACTTCAACTAGACATCTTATACGTCCATATGGCCCATATGGCCCCTAATACGCCAACATATAACCCCTAAAACTTCAACTAGACATCAAATACTTCAACGTGTCCATAAAACTTCAACTAGACATCTAATACATGAACATGGCCCCTAAAAATTCAACTAGACATCAAATTCGTCAACAAATTTCTCCTAAAATTTCGACTAGACATCAAATAAATCAATATGGTCCCTAAAACGTCAACTAGATATGTTATGCCTCAACATGGCCCCTAATATGTCAATTAGACATTTTATACTTCAACATGGCCCCTAAAATTTCAACTAGACATCTTGTACTTCAACATGGCCCCTAAAATTTCAACTAGACATCTTGTACGTCAACATGTTTTTGTATACTTATTCATGAGATCTACTCTTTCACTGTGGTCTTTAGCATCTAGTACTTAAACTAGGCCCCTTTTAACTTGACGTGATCACCGCTACCTTAACATAACCCCTATTACCCCAACGAGCTCCCTAATACTTCCACATGGCCCTCCATAACCCAACATGATAACCATACGTCTAAGGGCCCCTAATACTTCAACGAGACGCCTATTGCTTCAGTGTTGTATCTGATACTCCAGCGAGACCCCTAACACTTCAACTTTACATTCAATGCGTGAAAGGATCCTTAACATTAACGATACGCCAATTACCTAAACATGGTCCCCAAAACTTCAGCATGTCTCCTCCAAAATGCCCGCGACAATTATTATGAGACCGAATATACATCAACTTGATCCCAAATACCAAACACTTCGCCGTCTCATATTTCAACGATACTTATAGATTACTCATCATACTTCAACATGGTCCCTAATACTTTAACATGGTCCCTAATACTTGAAACCATACACTTTACTTGACAATGTGTCAACGACTATGATACTTCGAGATAACTCGTCATACTTCAAATTGACCCCACCATACTTCAACATAGCCCTAACACTTCAACTCGGCCCCTAATACTTGAAACCATACAAGGCACCCGCTAATGTGTCAACGACTATAAATGGTACTTAGAGATAACTCCTTATATTTCAACTTGACCCCACCATACTTCAAATGAACCCCTAATAGTCCAACTTGACCCCTCCTACTTCAACTTGGCCCCTAATACGTCAACACCGCAAGTCGTCAATACAGTCCAAAACAGAATAAGGCATGTTTTCAAGAAATAAAATTGAACCATATGTTAGTCCCGAAATCACATAGATTGTGTCGAGTGGACGTTGCCTCCCTCTTTCTCTACTCTCTCTCTTTTTCTCAAACGATACATGGTTAGAAGTAGCTATATCAATAACATTTAGTTTTTCTTTAAGAATAATAATCCATAATACCGAATACCCACAAACGCAGTAATCACTCATTTAACCACACAAAACCAAATCATCAATTAAAATAATAAGTATAACAGACATAATCATCACAATACCGATCGCAGAAAACACGATTAAATAAACTGAAATACCTTAAAACAACGAAATGATTCACATTTTAAGAAACAGCCACACTGAAAGTTCACAGTTACAACTCGACGACACGACCAGCTGTGTGTATTTGAAATATACCAGATTACAGTGAGAGGGTGTATAGGGAGGAGTGTGATAGAAACATGTGGTTCATATTCCTGACAATCACAGAATTTAAAATAAACCAGAAGCAGGTTTGATGCTGAATGTTGGGAGTGGTGTGCCAAACGCTACAGATGCTCTAGAGAAACAAGCCAGTGATCACCGGGTGATAACATAACTTAATTTAATCTGTGAAACGAATTTATTAAACGACCGCTTTCATGTACCACGACATGTCCCAAATCAAGGAGTCTACTGGAACTATGTTATTTTTAAAAAATCGGCCAAATGAAAAGCGTGCTCTGAGAGCCAGCGATGTTTCCGCCCACATGTTTAACTGTGAAAGTTCCCTTTACATGCACAACAACCAATACACGGAACCTCGGTACTTCATCCCATCTAAAATGACAAGGAAAAACAAACTGTAAAATCCCGATGAACCGTCTCGAAACCTTCTGGTTAGATAGTTCCTTTAGAAACGGTTTCTGATCGAACGGTGTCCGATGATCGTTCCTGTCGGCCCCTATATATCTGGAATATGAACAAATACCTGTCTTCCCCACCTCTGTTCTAAGGCTGTTTTGGAAGTTTTAAATTCCTACTTTTTGCACCGACTGTGATAATGGGCATAGGCCATACAGTGTGCTATGCGGGAAAATTTTGTCCGGACAGTGGCACTACGGTCTATACTCTTATATTCCTTGCAAACAACACGGACTATTAGTTGGTTAACTAACTGGAGTCGTATTCAGTTGTATTTGATCAATAACTATCATGGGAAATTGTTGAACTCGATAACTTTTTTATAGACCATCAATCTTAACTACCAATTCAGAAAGATGTGATTCCTTTAGATTGGGTGGAAATATAACTGTTCATTTCATCAGTATAAATCAGTTGCCTTAATTTGTTGGATACAGTTATAATTAGTGGTGATATAACCGATTTCAGAGAGAGAGAGAGAGAGAGAGAGAGAGGGAGAGAGAGAGGGAGAGAGGGAGAGAGGAACATGGGGTTTCGTGTCTGCACCAACCGGGCTAATGAAGATAAGCATACGCCATGTAGTGTGCTATCAGGGACATGTTGCACTGGCAGCGGCGCTACGGTCTATTCTTATTTCGACGGGTTCCTTTATGTGTACGCCAACGACTACCTTGGGTTTTCCTCCCATCCAAACAAATAGACACTGCTCTTTTCCAGATCCACCTCTCCCAGACTGACTAGGGGTAACGGCGTCGGAAAATCCCGGGGAACTTTCTCAGTCAACACCGGGATCGAACACTGAGCGAGCCACCGTGGCGACCAAATCCCGGGGAATTTTAACGGCCTACATAACCACGTAGTGTCTGTGTAATCCCGGAGATTTTATCGGCCTACATAACCACATAGTGTTTTACAATGCGCTGATACTATTACGTTCAATGGTAATTTTAAAAAAGACAACACGTAATGACATAAATTAGTTTGGGCTTGTCTTTTGGCGTAAAAGTAAAACAATGATAAAGATGACACTTTGGCAAGCAACAAAGATCCCCGATTCTTCCCTGTCTGCCTTCTTCTCTACGTCTTACTTTCCAAGACCTCCTGCCGTAACAATCCCTGTATACGTACTAGTCGTTAATTATTTAAAGCATTGGGTATTTTATTTATTCATGCTTGTCAATTTGAAATTCCATTTAAACAACATTTACTTATAGTCGTGGTACCGGCGTTTTGAAAGAGACATCGGTTTCAGACCACTTGTAACAGATATTAGTTATTTAATGGCGGAGACAGGTTTCAGACCACTGGTAACAGATATTGGTTAGTTAATGATGGAGTTTCGTTTATCTGTAAAGGTCAACAAGCAACAATTAGACGAAAAACCCGTGTTACACAAATACAGTTAACTTACATCTGACTCATGTAATATCCATGGTTACAAAAACTACAGGATACAAGTTAGATAAAACAGAAATATATATGAGAGAGAGAGAGAGAGAGAGAGAGAGAGATAGAGAGGGGGAGGGGTGTTGACGCCCGCTTGACTTGAAATCACGCCACTTGACTCAGTGGCAAGCTTTATGATATAGCGCGCACGTGAGTTAAAACAGAAATTTAGATTAGAGAGGGATGGGGTTTAACGTCCACTAGGTTGTTTCGTGACTAACACGGTACATCTTTATTCCCATTCTTCGCTGGCGCATAGAGATCGTCAGCTTTGTAGAAAACTGGAGGACCCGGGGAGGGGGAAACCTAAGAGACCGAAGGCGGGGGGTGGGGGGCGGCGACCTTGCTCTCTTTGCACCGTCAATCCTGAAATCGAATCCACGAGAATTGGTTCAATGGCAGATCTCGTGAATTACAGTCTATACATACGTTTATCACTCGACCACCAAATCTGTTCCTGAAAGGTTTATCTCAGATATGGTATCACAAGATAAGATATAACAAGTCAATCTATCTACCTGTAAGCCTTTACTAAATCCTATTATCTGAACCTGGAGTAGGGTCATTATTTAACTCTTTAATTACCAACTGGATTCAGACCAGTAATTTGTCCCCAGTGAATTAGAAACTGTAAAATTGGTCATTATTTTTCCTTAGGGTTTTTAGATTAAAATCTGTATAACCACAAACACCGTGTGATAAAAAATATTGATGTGGTTGAGCATTTCTTGATCATTTCTTTCTACGACAAAGGAAATAGACTGTCGTGGTCTTACTCATGTTAGGCGAACGGGAAGCGGGACACTTGTTTGTACTCGTGATTTTCTATGCTATATCATTGACAGAGGGGGTATAGAGATGACATCGTATACAACTTGGATTAATCTAGATCCACAGAGTTAATCCAATAATCCTCTATGGGATTAGTATTGGTTACCTTGCCTCATCTATTATAGGATTACGAAGGTATGAAGGTCAAGAAATAACAATAGTCCAAAACTTGATCCCGAACCACTCTTGACCTCTGACAGAAACGGTATATCTCAACAGGGACCTGATCAGCAGAGGTTTGTTATAGCAAAAAAAAAACAGATTATGTTTTATAGAAAATAGTCGTCACATTAGATGTGATTAAAATGATTTATAGCCAATTCATGTCTTTTCAACAACTGAGAGGAGCCACGCGGTGCACCAACAGTATCTACTCTACGTAGAAAATAGAGCTCTGTCCTAAATGACCGCCATATCTAACAATCAGAATACTGTTCTGTAATGCGGTTAGCTAGTCTTGTTCAAATCTGTTATACACAAAACGACTAACTAAACCTGTTTTATTTGATTAATAAATGAAATATACTTAATGTTTTCCATTAGTATCATCGATTAATAAGGATTGTCGGTCAACTAGCTTAGTGTCTGCTCTCAAGAAGAGCTAATTGTAGTCGGACAGCGTACAAAGAATCTTCCCTGGATTATCTAGCCTCGTGACCCCTTGTCATAGATACAGGATTGAGGGAACAAGCGAGACACACCCATGTTCTTGTGTCTAGTCGAACGAATGGGACAAAAAATTGTGTACACTCAAAAGACACGAAATGTGGTTTTATGACACACACCTAAAATAAACCTTTTCCGTTGTAATCTATATAAGAAAAAACGGAAACGCAAGCACACTGAATGATGTTTGCGGCTTTCGGAAAATGGGACTTTAAACCTCATTTCATTCCATTCGGTGCATTCGATTAACTTTGTTGGGTTTTTTTTGTATTACAATCCGTCTGGATATAATTATCGTCTGGTGTTAATAGTTTACGTCATAACGACATGGCCATCCCATACAATCCTATAAACCACAGCCATTTGATAACAAACAGTTTCATTGGCCGTTATTATACATTCACCACAGCTATTCCTTGTTTCCGGCAGAAAGTCTATTTTTAAAATAACAGTTAATCGCTTATTTAAACATAGGAAAAGTAGGACGTTAAACCCCATTTCATTTATTCTAATTTTAATATCCCTTCTGTGTGACATGAATTTATAGCAGTTCATATTACACATGCTATAACCCTTCGCATATGGTTAAACCTTACATGCGAGGGGTAATTTACCCCGGGCAGTGGCACTTCCGCTCACTCTTCTTAAAATATCAATTGATCATTAACGTACACTACCGACCAAGCTGGGTTTACCATCCGCTTTCACATAGGCTGATATGAAAGAATGATTGACGTCAGAGGTTCCCAGACGGCGGTTAGTGGGAATTAACGTCCTACTTGGGAATTTTTTTGCACCAACCGGGATATCGAAGACGGGTTCCCAAGAAGTAAATTTGTACATGTTTCTTTTCGTTCGAATTTTGTAAACAAGTTTGAAGCTGAGAATAAAAAAAGTGATATTCTATTATTATTGTTATTGTGAATTGAGCTTACAACAGTCATGTTAAAAACAGTATTTAAACAATATCCTTTAATGGCCTTTGTTTCGGTTTCGTATAGTTTTCAGGGTTAAACGGGGCGCAAAGTTATGTTACACAAAGAATAAGATTGTATTATTGTAACAATTATGTGAGTTAGTAAACCGCCCTTTTCACATCGTTTATTACAATACTAGTATACTATAGGGTTCGAACTCATCGTGATTTTCCGACGTAGTTTCCTCTTGTCAGTCCGACAAAGATAGCTGTCAAGTCGTTCGAATGGAACGAAAGACCGAGGTCGCGTGTACACATTGACGTGCACGTAAAATATCCCTCGACAGTTGGAATTCGATATAGTGCCGCTGCCCGGTCAAAATGTCTATCTCCATTAGCCTAGTCAGGAGCAGAACAACAGGACGTTAAACCCCCATTTGATTTCAGTATTATCATAGTAAGACTAATGTCACCGTGATCTATCTGTATATCTATATAATACACTCCTGATATATACACTATCCCATAGACGGATATATAGATATAGAACAAGACTTTTCATAATCAACTACCTGCTAAGACGTCCTATCAACAAAACAGGCAGTGATTTAGCAATATACCCCCATACAAATACTCCTCATATACATTATACATAATATCATGGACGGATATTAAAATAGAACAAGACATTTTCATCACAAAATACCTGCTGAGATTTCTCCTGTGAACAACATAGTTAGTAAACAATACTTAGATACAACAGGTAATGTATTATACCAACCCACTAAACACATCATCAGTAGTGAAATCCGATATTCACAGCGATAAAGAAAATAATAACAGAAATATGTCCTACGAGGACCCCCGTCCCCCGCCACGTCATAGCGACTTCCACCTATATGTAACTTCCAACAAATACATTAGTTAATAAAGTCCCATGTTACTGTCGGGTTAATTCGATCGACAAAAGTAGGATAATATATGTATTAGCAGATATACATAATCATATCATTATATTAGATCTAAATTTAACCCTACATAGTTAGATCTTTATATACACGTGTTGTTAATTACATAATGAACAGTGGGCTCTGTATAACTTCATAAAATATTATCAATAATACCCACCAAATCTCACATGGCGTGAATGCCCCTAAAAAATCTCACATGGTATCAATAACCCACCAAATCTCACATGGGGTCAATACCCACCATATCTGATATGATATCAGTACCAAACCTATCTCATGTGGTTTCAATACCCCACCCTATCTCATATGTAGTAAATACTCCTCCAAATCTCATGATGTGTCAATACTCTACCCAATCTTCCCTGGTATGAATACCCAACCTATCTCACATGGTGTCAATATCCACCCAAATAACATGATGTTGATATTCCACCCAAAGTCAAAATGGTGTCGATACCCCACCCAAGCTCAGATGGTGTCAACTGTCATTATCCACCCAAATCACGTGATGTAATATCCCACCCAAAGTCAAAGTCACATGGTGTTATATCCCACCCAAATCACATGGTGTCGATATCCCACCCAAGTTCAAATGGTCCGAATCGCAATAAACAAAACGATCCCACTATAACCCCCTAACATAGTATTCACAGCAATGGTCTATATAACCTTACATGTCTGTGATATAACCTCGGTGGTAGCGGACGTAAAATTCAATTACCTCACACACGTAACTTCACATCAGTATATAAACCAAACACTGAATGGATTATCGACTACTTACCAAATTATATGTCGATCCTATTTATATATATTTACAATAACAGGTGTCTATCTTATTCATTGAATACAGCTATATATATCCAATATTATATTTCTCCATGTTTACCAAGAGTCAAGAGATGTATATCTTATACGACATATCTACACCTATATACTAATAGCCCCGAATATAGACTATTTACAAACACACTTCGTAATAATCACATAGTTCAAAACACCCACAATTAATAGATCATTAAAACATTATGTTTGTGCACGGATATATCGTCAAACTAGAGACAAGGCTTACTCTATCGAGTCTATCGTAACGTTATAGGCCTATCTATCCATAGGCCATACACCCGTAAACCACACGTGAAAATGTCTAAAAACGTGACACAGAAACTTTAATTGAATGGAAGTTTTAAATAAAATAAAACATCTGACACTGACGGGAAAAGGGGCCAGTCAAAATATTGAAGACGTATCCAGTTGTTGCATTTTTTAGTCACACGACATAGAAACTTTACTTGAATGGATGTTTAAACTATTACAAAATACGACTACCCTATAACCTAAGCCGTAGGGAAGAAATCGAAACTTTAACTGAATGGAATACAATATCCTACACCGAAGGGAATTGAGGCCAGTTAAAACACAGAAAAAATATCCAATTGTAAGAATTCATCCACATGCTGCACTGTGTTTAGAAACACGACATGATACAAACTTGAATTAAACAGGAATTTAAAATTAAAAATACGACCATACCATACACTGTAGGGAACAGAGTCCAATTAAAAAAACTCAAAGGCGTATCCACATGTTGCACTGCTTGCACTGCTAAGAAACACGAAACTGGACCATTACTTGAATGGAAGTATAAAATACGAAATGTTACAAAATACCATACCCTAGCTACACTGTAAAAAAACATTTATCCAAGGCGTATTCAGTGGTAACAATTTATAGACAAGGAAGGGAACCATACACTGTTGGGAATAAAGGCCAATTAAAAAACTCGAAGGAGTATCCACATGTTGCACTGTTTAGAAACACGAAACTCAAACACTTACTTGAATGGAAGTTTGAAATATTAAATATTACAAAAAACGACCATACCATAGGCTACACACTGTAGGGAACAGACGCCAATTATAAAAGTCAAAGGCGTATCCAGTTGTAACAGCCCAACCACATGTTGCACTGTTTAGAAACACGACACTGCACCATTACTTGAATGACAGTTCAAATAAAGATTAATTCTATACTTCTTACCATGTAGTACAAACATTGTCGGCTTTTACCAGCTATAATTACCTATAAAAATCCCGTATACACTGATTTCATGTCACCCGGCTTCAAGACCTAGTTAACTTAGTCTACATACTTGTAATGGTCTGATAACTTTTTTGCGGGGTAATTTATATTATTAATCGAGACTACTAGACAAAAAATAATTGTATTATATTGTATTATAGACTAAATGACAGAGACTACTCATACTTATTTATCGCTTTATATTTGAAACGGTCTAGTAATTATTTTAGTAATTTGTTATTATTGACCGAGTCTACTTTCTCATAAAATGGATTGGATTGAATTTTATTACCTACATGATTGTGACTACTGCTATTTTGTAGCGGTCTATTGTTTTAGTGGATATTTTTAATCTGGACTAACAAAATATAAAACGTCTTAGGGTTTACTTTTGATATCTTGACCTAAATGTCCGAGGCTACTAAGATGTTTTTATAATATTATTATGAACTGAATGTGGTAGATTTGATATTTTTATTATTGTTATATAGCGCATGACTGAATCGACGAAGGGCAAGTGAGTGAGTCGACAATATTATATATATTATTACACGGCCGTATATAATAAGATATAATAAGGTCACGCCGGTACATCTATATATACAGCGATTCACTACGACTTCTACAACGTATTCCACTATCCCACAATTATACAGATATAATACTACGGCTACTAGTTAACTATCCCACAGTTATTATATATATAATATTCCGGCGTCGTTTCACCTTGTCAGTGTGGTGCATGAAAAGGACGAAAAATTGAGGTCCCATGTAGACATTGGCATGCACGTAAAGATCAGATCCCTTGGCAGTTGGAATTCGATATAAGAGTAGGCCGTAATGAAGACTGCCATACCAATACAGCGTATTATGTGGGGGATTTAGCCCTGACAAGCTCTACGGTCTAGTCTAATACATACACGCGACCTGGGATTGCCGTATTATCCACCCTGCACCACTGACAAGAGGAAGGGGAAATCACTCTGGAAATAACCGAGGAACTATTTCCAACTTTAGGCAAATCACGTGTTAGGTACCCACCAAATCAAACAAACATATAGCTTGTATTTTCTAAAGTTCAATCTAGTTGAATTGATTTATTTCTTTGTTCGTCAATAACCCAACCACACCCCATGCCCTACTACTACATTAAATGGGCTTGTAAGCTTGTCGTTGTAACATGATGTACAGATTATACCATGTCGAGTGTTAGATAAAAACCGTCACAATAATGAAAAGAGAGGTTAACGTAATACTTTTCTGCACCAATCACGAAATGATGATAATATACATACACCATACTACATGTGGTAAATGTGATTTTGCCACACATTCCGCTTCTTTTTCGCCTACTTTTCATAGAATTTCAAACGTCAAGGGTTATTTTATGTCCAGGCCAAAGAGTACATGAGTAGATCTAGGGTTTACGTTCCATCCGGGCAACTAGTCGTTTTTCCTTACCAAACCACCGACAAACAAGCGGACACCAAAACTTTCTCGGTCAACACCAGGATCGAACCCATTACTTTCTAGTTATATATGGAACCACGTCCTCCTCACTGAGCCACGAAGTCTTCCCAATTATTCATGTATAATAGGCGTAAGTAATTCTGAGACACAAAGTCTTGCCAATCAATCAAATAAAATAAACTTAAACGATTTGCAACCGTTTGTCTCTTTTTTTTTTCAGTCGTTCACGGTTTTAACCTCTGACCTATGATATTAGAAGGATATTAGAATAGGTTTTTTTTAAAAATGTAAACTGATCTCCCTTTATAAATCATGGCGACCTTTTCACCAGTGAGAAAATTTACACTATACTATTTTATATTCGACGTGTTTAGCTGTCACGTGAAAAAAAAAACAACAGCTTAGGCGGAAATGCCACAGCACGGACAAAATCCCCTCTTTGACATTGCCCACGTAATCGTTGTCATAAAAAACACCGTATGTTAGTCCCCAAATGACAAGTAGTCAAATCACATTCTTTAAAGTATGAAATACGAAAATGAACCATTAATGAGGTTAGCGCCTACTTTCACACGTCCCCAATATTATTACTACAATGAAATAATAGCTACCAGCAAACCTCCACCAGGTTATTTAAATTAAATGAAAAAAAGGTAAGTTGTTTGTGTATTCAAAATCCGCTTAGCATTAACAATGTCGTTTCTGAGCAGCCCAGGTGTGACAAAAAAGTAGGACGTTTAACCCCAATATAATTTGTTTCGTTGTGGGACAAATATATCTTATATTTCAATAATCTCTCCTCAGATTAGCCTGAATTAATCCGTTAATCCTATGACACTATCTGTTTATATTTAGAAACAGGTAAAAGCTGTAGTAATCCTTTAATTTCTAGTGAAAATAATCTTTCGAAAAGTTTGTTATTACAGCTGTGAGACTGCAAGAGCGAGGGGAGGGGGTGGGGGAGATAGCAGCGTCCACTCGATTTACATATGGTTTGACGGGCGACCCAACCCCGTGTCACATACAACCGGGGAATCGAAACCACGCCAGTTGACTCAGTAATATCTCTTATGATTCAACGCGCACGTACTAAATGAAATGAAATGGGGTTTAACTTCCTACTCTTCTCCACCTGACCTGGCCTAATGTAGACGGGCATACGCCATGCAGGGTGCTATGAGCGAAACTTTGCACGTACAACGTCATTAATTCGCTATTAATTATCGCATTCTGCAACGTCATTAAATTAATTCAGCTACTGATTGTCGAATTCTACAACGTCATTAATTTACCTACTGATTATCGAATTCAAGAGTTTTTGTACGTGCACGCCGACCAGTACCGGTGGACGTCGTTTCTATAACAACGAACCGAAACAAATCAACTGATCAATGTATTTTATATCTGACCTTCGTCTGCATTTTCCCGGTTGGTGATGAAACGTAGGAACGGCATCATTACATTTATTTGATCTCACTGGAGGTGACTTGATATCAATTTTAACGTCCGCTTCTACCTAAAGTGATATCGCAGACAAATTTGACCTCAGTATAAAACCACAGCTTTATACCCAACTGATCCCATAATCTCATTAATCCCTTAATCCCCTACCTTGATATCCGAACCACCCAACAAGTTCGTGAGAAAACAAATATTGATAAATCTGTAGTGTAAAGAGCTAGAGTTGTTACAGCGATGTTTATGTTAAATATTTTGGGGATTTCCCCAACGCCAAATTCAAATCCTGTGAAAATGTATCTAATGGTGTTGTATTATATATCTTTCTTTGTTTTGAGGATAACAGAAATTCTACACTGCCAACTCATTGATGGTACTGTCCGAAGCAGTTACGTCTTATGTAAACAATGCACGAGCCATTGGGCCAATTATTGACGCCGCGTGTTGTGATTGCACGTGTTGAAGACAGTCATCTTTGACAGACATATAAGAAAACTTTCGTAATTCTCTGTGAAACGGATTGGAGTAATTTGTCGGATACTTTCCTCCGGGCAAAACTCCCCGCCAAGCAGATGCATGGGACATTTAAACACATTATCATTTAAAGACACTTTCGTCAATGCCATGTCTCCAACTGGGAACGAATATCGACCCATCTATAAGGGTGAATGAATCACGTTAAAAACTGTGGATATGATCGGTCATAAAACATGGCCATTACCACTTCAACAGTTGGCCTCAAATCAAATTTCACATAAAATTATTGATTTGTACTGGAATTTGTTGGGGAAAGACACAGTAACAAGCGGCGGTATTTCCTGCACGGTGATTAACCGTTCGACATTCCACGCGTTATTCACATTACGTTATACACAATGACCTGTTACATGAAACTAACAATAGACAAGTTAGGATAACAGACATGGATAGAGAGAGAGAGAGAGAGAGAGAGGGGGTAACGTCCAGTCGACACAAACTAGGTCATTTTGGGTACTAACATATGGTTCAATTTTATTTCAATAATTCGCTTGCATGAAGGGGTCTTTAGCAATGGGAGGAAACTGGAGCACCCGTAGCAAACCCAGGAGATTGATACTAACAATAAACAAATACGGCTAATAGTATAGAAACGGAGTTTAATGTTCTTCATTTTTTTCGCTCCATTCGGGGTAATGAAGATGGGTACATTTTGTCCCGACAACGGCACTACGGCCTACCCTTATTTGGAATTCGAACGGCCAAGGATTCTTTAAAGTACATCCATCCGAACGACTAAACGATGTTCTGTGCCAAGTCCTATACCCTGGACCACTGAACAGGAGAAACCCCCGTGGCCAAACCGGGACAGAATGGTTTGCCAGTCAGCGCCTTATTCACTGAGCCACAGCGACTCCCGCATCTGCACATAAAATACAGACAACTCAAACGATGCGAACACATATCTCAATTAGTAAATATTTACAGAAAAGACCTCAAAATTGACACGGGACTGTGGTAGTCGAATGACTAAGCCGCTGGATTCTCAACTACAATGTTCCGAGTTGGAATCCTGGAGTGGTTCGAGACCTGGAGTGGGTCGGGATGAACATTCGGGATGGTACAAGCCCGGATTTCACTTTTCAATAGTGTCTTCTCCTTGGGATGGGGACGAAAAGCAGCGATTCATCCGTGTACACTTAAAAGAAAACGTTAACAGCTGAAAATTGAAGAGCAGAGGAAACGACACTGTATCGGCAAAATCCTCCTACTTGGCTCACGATGATCAAAGTATTGCGTTGATGAGACATATGCTTCCACATAGCTGATCTCACTAAAATAATTCAGTGGTCATATGGATATCCCCAACCAATGCAATTAAAAGCAGATTACAATTTCGTTCCTAGTTTTATCTACAACATAGTTTTAATACAAAAACTCAAATTAAGTCTGTAATTCAGAGGCCATTTTGTAAGGATCTCCCCAACCGGTCCTATTAAAAGCAGATTACGATTTCGTCCAGTGTTTTTCAATACGATACGACAGGCGAATATTAACACTCACTGGCAGGCCAAATATGGATCTCCAATAATTCTGTAAACGTAATTAATTATACTACTGAATAAAAACCAGCGGACTATAATATAATCCTCTTATTTTAATCTAAACTAAATGAATCATGTCAAATGGGGTTTAACGTCCACTCTTTTCAGCACCAACCGAGCCAACGAAAATGAAATGAAAAGGGATTTAACGTCCTACTGTTCTGCACCGATTGGGCTAATGAAGACGGGCATGCAGTGTAATGTTGCCCGGACAGCGGCGTTACGGCCTACTCTTATATCGAATTCCAACTGACAGGTGTTCTTTTACGTGCGCGCCGGAGCGACTAGACAACTGTCTACCTAATGAAGACGGAATATATGAATGAACCTCGGATAATAGTGTAGAACTTAGTACAAAATAACTTGTCGATGTCTACATACTTCTGGGGTTGCATTATACAACGTCTCTTACCCGATAACTGATGAATGAACAACCAAACTGAATATTAGGCCTACCAGCAACAATAATAACCACTAATGGCCGCCAGAACACATCTATAAGATATTACACGAAAAGACATTTCACCAATAATCACTAATGACCGAAAGAACACACAATGCACGTCGAAAATAAACTATAAGATAATAACTAATGACCGAAAGAACGAATAAACTATAAGATACAATGTAAAACACATTTCATTAAATTAAAAAAGACAACAAAAAAAAAAACCCACACAATTCAACGGCAGATAGCATAATGTCTCTTAGTAAGTGCAAGAGGACCACACTACACGCAAAACAAAAATCTACAAGATAAACCTGCGGACAAGACAGTAAATAGACATTGCAAAAAATAATCAAATATCAATTCAAGTGAATGGGTCCGGTGGCCAGCCGTAAGCGTCCACTGTATGATATGAAAACACGGTTCGTTTCTTTTAATTCAACAAATAATAACCGATTGCTGACATAATCTACACCAAAAATAACGTCTAAGATATAATTTTAAAACACATCTCATTAATTTCGACACCAATGACCGTCAGAACCCTAGATAGTCAAAAAGCTGTGAGATATAATATGAAAACATACCTCATTAATTTCGACATTAATGGCTGACATAACTTAAAATCCCAACCAAGACTGTAAACTAACATGGACTGTCACGTGTCTAAAGAACTCTAAATCCTGATCATGTTTAATTCTTACCCAATATCTGATAAACAAACTCCATTTCTTTTAACAGCATTATAAACCACGAGGATCTTCCGACTAATAAATTCCTTTATTCAGCTCCTCTCCTAAGATTTGTTGTTTCTCCTTCTCTCCAATAAAATCCGTAACTGGCTAATAAATCCATCATATAAACGTCACATAGTCAGACGACATCTTTTACCGTCTCGCGCCAAAATAACATGTGACCTCTCTCTATCGACAGATTACACTGAGTTAACTCCTAGTAATAATCGATCCCCAGAAATCAATAAACCCTCCCTCCTCTCAAAGTACTCTTCAGGCTAACGTTAATAACCTTTAGCCCCTTGTGTCCAGTCTCAGCAATGGAATCGATATCAATGATCATGTAATAGACCGCCTCGGTGATCCAGGCATCGAATACGTTGTCTATATAAACAAAAATAAAAGACGCTCGAATCCATTGGCGAATTTACAGAATTAGATCAAACATTACACGCATTACAATTTACAGGGCCTCACGCAATCGTGTCTAGGTTCTAAAAATCAAGGAAGAGGGTCGCTTATTGTTTTCTGGAATTCTCGTTTAAATATGTATTAAATAAACAAGTTTTTAGGATTTTTTTTATAAGATCTAAAACCATTTTTACCATCCAATTGTACTTTGATCATTTCCTACTTCAAATGTCTTGACTGTATAAGTTAATAATAAATAGATTGAAAACAACTGGTAAAACGAGAATATTTAAAGTAAAGTAACTCAATATCATCCAAAGTATTAAATGTTGAAAACACGAATTATTTGTCAATTTAAATCAACATTGATGCTGTAATCTTATTGGGAAAAAGATGGGCTTCTGATACAGGCGCGGATCCAGAGGGGGGTTCAGGGGGTCCGGACCCCCCCCCCCCCTGCTCAGGCATGAAAATTTGAAACTTAAATCTATGCGATTTTATTGGCGATTTTTAGACCTGTAATTTTGGAATTTACCTTCCGGAAATACGTCAGAATGCACCAAATTGAATCTTATTTACCAAATTTAACCCCCCGTTAATTGGTTCAGCGCAATTAGTTAAGAAATTATCAAACCTAGACCCCCCCCCCGCAAAAAGTCCTGGATCCGCGCCTGTGATAACCAATATTTGAGACAAAATAAACAACTTACCAATGATACACGAATCGTTTACCATAATGCGTTTCAGTGACTCGAAGAAAGGGGCTAGATATATACCACAAGTCATGTCAAACGGTTACTCATATTTTTATCTGGAGAAAATACGCAACAAATAATATCGGTGTATACAGGAATAACCAGACGCTAGAGATTGTCATTCGATTGAGACTTCTACAGTCTAATCTTATATCGAATTCCAACTGCCAGGTGTGTAGAGGGGACCTCGGTTTTACATACCACTCGAACGACTAGACAGTTGTGTGAGAGAGAGAAAGAAATGGGGTTTAACGTCCACGCGACACAAACTAGGTCATTTCGGGACTAACATATGGTTTAATTTTATTTCAATAATTCGCTTGCGCGTAGGGGTCTTTAGTAGTGGGGGGAAACCGGAGTACCCGGAGAAAACCCACGAGGATGGACTAGACAGTTGTGCTTGTCAAACCATCCGTAATGTACCACTGACAAAGTAAAAGCACATCGGAAACCCCGAATCGAACCCGTGACCTCTGGTTAGTGATAGGGAGCCAGCGACTTACTCACAACGCCACTTCGCAAGCCTATTTTTTTATAATCAACAGTTTGCTAGCTGTGTGAACTCATGAAAAATGTAAAGTAGTTTTAACGCATGGCTGACATCTCAGCCATATTGAAGTGGTTCTTGAGACATATATCAACAAATGTAGATAAAAGGTATGTAAAGATCGAGCTATTGTGGGTAATAAGTATTTACAATGAGAAAACAAACTAGGGTCAAGGTTAACGCCCACTTCAATATAGACCCGATCACTGAGCCGAGCCGTAACGTTGATATGGACTAGACTCTTCCTCGGGATGCAGGGGAACACTACAGACTGAAAACAACTGTAGGCCGGTTGGGGAAATTCTGGAGTCTAAAATGGTCGTTTTATATGAATTTTGGGGAATATTAACCCTACCCCTATATAGAAGACCAAACTTGGACCCAATTTACCCTTTACCACTCTTAAAAGGGTTAAATTTCCCAAAACTCCCCGATTAGTATCTTCCATGAATAGAAAAAGTCTTACAGTTTGTTCGCTAAAACGAATAACTCTGAATGCGTGAGTTGTTTATATCTATGTAATCTTTCTTATCCTCTTCGATTCGGCGCTCACCTCGGATATAAACTTGTTGATACCGACAACAAGAAGCATATTGTTTCAAAGCGCAGGCGTAAACATCGAGTGACATTGGATCGTTTTGTTTGTTTGTATATTATTTATGAACAATTGTTATATACAAGTTTTCGGTATAATAAAAAATTAAAAACAAGTATGTGTTTAATGCGCGGCAAAGTGTCGAACCCGAACATAAGTTTGCTTTTCTAATTGATCAGAGATAAAACATGTTGGGCGGGTCAACTTCCACCGTGGGGGTGGGGGGATGCTCGAATGGTTAGCGCCAGTGTCTTGTATCATAAAGTCTGTCATTGAATCAACTGGTGTGGATTCGATTCCCCAGCTGTACGTGTTCAAGGAATAGGGTCGCCTGCCCAACCTTGTGGGATATCTCCAGGTCTTCCGGTTTCCTTCCACTGCTAAAGACCTATACGCGCAACCAAATTATTGAAATAAAGTTATACCAAATGTTAGTCCCGAAATGACCTAGTTTGTGTCAAGTGGACGTTAAACTCCATCTCTCTCTCTCTCTCTCTCTCTGCCCCTCTCTCCCGAGAAGCACGTGTCAGCATGTAAACAATGTGTCCAGATCAGGAATGTGTCCAAAGCGGTGTTTATCATAATTTACGTTTTATGGAGACTAGACTACTTCCAATACAAATAAATGGGATTTGAAACTATTGATTTTGTCGCCTTGAGATTCCAATCAAATTAAATTGGGCAATGGTTTGGACTCAGATTTCAGAAGCCGAAAAACCAAATCCCGGTTGACAGGATGTTAAAGATCATCCGACAGTTGTAAATGGAAATAACAGTAGCCAATAGCCCCACTGTCCGGGCAAAATATCCCTCATATCAAACAATGGTTGATGGAAACGGATGAAGAATAACAGAAACATCCACACCACTGTATGGACAAAACGTCGTACATAGCACATTGCATAGCGTATACCGCCTTCATAAGTCAGGTTGTTGTGACGCAAAAACACTTTTCATTTGCATGATCATGTTTACACCACAGGATGCACTGTATAGGGGCCTACGTAATTTGGATTTTTTTTTGCCTTGTAACCAGTTGGCTAATATGCCACTATACTATGACTAAGCCACATCATTACAGATACAAATTAGATTATTTTTATGTGGTATAATAATAGTATCTGATAACACACGTGTCGCCATGGAATTATAATTAAATAATGCTATAATATTCCATGTGTGGCGGTGCAGCTGGCCAAGAGTCATCCCATTAATACACTAACACTCATTGAGAAAATCAATATACGGTTGACTCATGAACTCTAACCTATTGAACTGCGCCATCTTGCTAGAACTCTCATCTTTAGAAATGAAATGAAATGGGATTTAACGTCCTACTTTTTTGCACCTAACCCAAGCTAATGAAGACGGAAAATGAAATGAAATTGGGTTTAACGTCCTACTGTTCCGCTCCAACTGGGATTATGAAGACAGGTATATGTCATACAGTGTGTTATGAGGGCAATTTTGTACGGGTAACTGCATTATGGCATACTCTTATATCGAATTCCAACTGCCAAAGGATATTTTACGTGCAAGGCAATGTATACACGGGTCCTCGGTTTTTTGTCCCATCCGAACGACTAGACGCTTGTCTTTGTCAGGCATCTTGCTAGAAAATATCATGTTTAGGATATCAGAATGCAATAGACTGCAAAGCGATTTAATGTCCTACTGGCTAATGACGACGACCATGCAATGTCTTTGCCCCCACCCTCCCGTCCTGCACCACTGACATGGAGCAATCACCTTAGCTTTGGGATATCAGAAGTATGAAATATGAATGACACTATCTGTTCATTCTACGAACTTCCATTTACTATATGTCATTCATGTGTAATAACGGTACATGGATACTTATCGAAACGTCGTATAATAAACCTTTAATTGTTGTCCCGTATAATTGTTCTTGTTTCCATTTAGTTATTTATATATGTATATGTGATTGATGTGTATGTTTGTGGTAATGACGTGTTTTATCTTATTGCATGCAGTGTTTTAATATAGTTTTACCAATCTTATCGTACACACGTTAGTACTTATGTCATCATGTCTTGTCTTTATGATAATTATTTTGATAATCACCAATGTAATTAATTTATTTGGAAACAAAATATTGTCTGATAAATGCTATTCGAGTAAACCATCGTATTAATTTCATTCTCATTATTTAACATTGCAAATTAAAAATTCTCTTTGTGTAATATTACCTTTTTAAAAATTTATTCAGCCTGAATGAGCTTTGTGTCAAGTTTCTTGGTTTAATTGAAATTAAACCGCAATTTCGTTGTGTTGAAATGTTTGTATAAAAGGCAATGTCGTTTTAGGGTGGGGAAAATGTTAAATTTGTAGTATAAGGAAATGGATCAAATATCGGTTAAAACATAAATAAACTCAATAAAAACCTTGTACTGTATTTTATGGAACACACCCTTCATCTCGACAGCTCCAACATCTGGGAAACATATAACCACAGGCCTTATAATAACTATATTGTTTTAGTAACATGTTTTAGACATTTTGATGTCAAAGAATTGTTTTTTGTTATTTTCAGATCTTAATCTAATGGATAAACAGAGAAATGTAACTGGTTACTAGTTATAGGGTTCTACCAATGACGGGCGAGAACTAAGAATATTTCGGGCGACATAATTGCTTTCAAGTTGTAGAGCTAGGGGTTCACATGCTATAAATGGAATAAGACTACTAATTATTTCCCCTTATTTCATGATGGACGAATGTAGTGCGAGTTATAAATAGACAATTTTTCTCTTAATTTTTGGGTTGACTTTTTGGTCTAGAAAAGGAGAAAAGGGATCAAAGTTTCAATTTCATAGCAGTTTTGCGTACTACTGATGATATTACAGCGGAGGGATAGGGGGTGTAAAGTGTCTCTCTGCGGAGCAACCATTGTATCGGGAGTGAAAGTTTGACCCAAGTCAACATCAAATCCCCGTAGCAAAAAATCTACCCCCCCCCCTTAAAAATTATAATGAGGAGATTACATAATGTGGTTCCCATTTTGCCTATATATAAAGACTGGGAGCAACGGAATGTTGAGCAAAAAGCTACAATCTGTGAGGTTACATCAATTTAACATTGAAGTCAATGGGAATGTAATAAGTAGCCTCGGTCCACATGGTGAACGGTGAAAACCAACGTTCCCCCCCACAATGGAAATTGTGGGCGGGATGGATTTTATTTGGATGGACGTTGCTGGCGACATCACCGAAGTTTTAAACCGGACCGATCACGTTTTAACAGTAGGCGACATCAGCTAGCAACTTTTATTGGTTTATAATTGTATTGTCGTGACGTGGGCCTATATGCACGACTGGTTATTCTTGCACGTTTTCTAGCAAACATTGTCTGTGATGTCACCCTTTGAGGAAGCAGGCGTTATGCTACATGATCGAACAAACGAGAGTTGTACTTGCATTCTATTGCAAATTTACGCATAATGACTTACTACGCCCCACCACTTCGTTCTCCATAACAAAAAGATTAAAATATTTTACAGTTTTGTTCTGCTGTTACCCCATTACTCAGATAATTAAATTGATTTTGTGATTATAAGATTCTAATTTAACATAGCCTATTTTTAATATAAATTATGAATATAGGGTTTGATTATCCAGTATTTGTGGCAAAGTCAAGTAAGAGTTGGGCCCCTTCCCGCAATAAATCCCAATCTTGCATTAATATAAACAAAAACGAACCGTGACGTCGAATTAGGATTATTTTATTTCTTTTAAAAAAACAACACATTGCCCATGAAGGGAGACATTTTACATTAATAAGAGATTAAGAGTGTTGGATATTGAAATAACAATGCAATGAAATGGAGTTTCTAAAATGAAATCCTTAAATTAATTCCATGGGCATCAATCAACATCTTTAGGCCTAGTTACTCTCCTTGGACTTTGTGTATGATAATGTAAAAGACCGGATAATCTACCCAACGACCTATTATTCTCAAATGTTGACAACGCACAGGCTAATATTCGTAGAATGTTTTTCTGGATGATAGAGACTAGTACATGTAGTAGAATACAGGATAGCACGCCCTTCCACTTCGAATGATGTCGCACACAATTGTTGTTGCAGTTGGGATGCTAAAAACTATTCTATGGATGTGTTACATTGTGATGGTCGTGTTTTGCAAAAGAAAATAGCTCGTCCTTACCTTCAACCTTGCCATCTTTGGGCTCAATGATGTAATACGGTTTATTGTTGAAGTCATCCGCCGGCAATAATCCACAAGAAAAGTTCGTACCCATATCGATTTTCAGCTATGCACGTGCGGAATATTGACGTAATAATAATCCATTATAAAGAATAACAATGTGGGCATGAGTTCGAAATACAATCTGAAAATAAAAAAAAATCCATGAAAAGTAATGCTGGCTATATTGTATTAGCAGGGTTAGCCTATGTGGTAGACACTCTTTACTATAAGAAGTGACATCGAGTGTTAAATAAATAAAAATCAAGCACGTACGGCGTATAGTTTAACGAAGCGAAATCAAGTTGGCAGCAAGTATGGCAACACCGGATATTCTGCGCTAATACGTCAGACCCTCTCCTACGCCACAAAACATTTCTATGGTAAAATAAGAAAAGGCCTAACGCCATTTAGAGCAGGATTTCCAGGCTAAAAGTATGGAAAGATTTAACAGTAGCTACTAGCAGAGTCGCCAGCATGCAACTATTTAGTAATAACGTATTGCACATAAATTTAGATCTCAATCAAGATTATCGATAATACTTCACTGGTTTATTTACTCAAATATTACTCAACTTGCCTGCAGTGAACACTATATTGCAGTTTTCAATTATTGGTATTTTTTGATAGCTGACAACTTTTATTGATATTGGGCACGCAGTTCTCTTAAACCACAGTAATCAATGTTCCCTATCTCTAAATTAAATCAAATCAAAGAATCAAATCTCTTTGAAGCGTGACAGAAATCAGAGCATAAATGACAGCCGAGTCCATCATCGCAGCATGCATATCAATTATGAGCCACGGTGCTTTGGTGATTGGGGGTTGGGTGGTCGAATAGTTCGCGCGTGCGCGTTGTATCATAAAGTCGGTCTTTGAGTCAGCAGGCGTGGTTTCGATGTTCCGGTTGTACGCGATAAGGAGTAGGGTCACCTGTCTAACTTCGTGGATTTTCTCCGGTTCCTCCCGCCCTAATAGATGACGCATTATTCTTCCATATAGAAGAGGGCGGGTTTGATTTACCTCAGACATCACAGAGGGTCCGAGAGGGGGGCATCGTAGCCTCCTTGGCTTAGAGCCTAGGGTGAACGCATCATCCTAGCGCGAACGTTATGTAGAAGTAGAACTACCAAGAAGTACGTGCCACGTTTAATGCGCTGGATCTGCGTTATAAAGGACTCAGACCGTGGATATTTAAATAACTCCTAAAGTAACTATCATATATATTGCAGTTTCCTGTATGTAACCTCGGTAGTTTGCTATATTCGATATATAAACATATTAACAACATAAACGGTGTTCCAGGGACTGTTAATTGAAGATTGAAATAATTGATCCCACAGCGTGAAGTCCAAGAAATTCCTAGACGAAAATTTCACTCTAGTATTACGGGCCGTAGTGTCACTATTGAACCATACGTTGGTCCCGAAATGACCTAGTTTGTGTAAAGTGAACGTTAGCCCCCCCCCCTCTCGCCTCAGTGTTTATACGACGGGAGACTGGCTAAACTAACAGTAGGTCCTGATTTCCATCCCGGTGTTGGCAGAGAAAGTTACCCGGGATTACCAGTCCTTGTTTCCTAATTGCTGACAAGGGCAGCTGCCTCGTCGTTCGGATGGGACGAAAAACCGAGGTCCCGTGTACACATTGGCGTGCACGTAAAAGATCCCTTGGCAGTTGGAATTCGATATAAGAGTAGGCCGTAGTGCCGCTGCCCAGGCAAAATTTCCCTCATAGCACACTGTATGGCGTATGCCCGTCTTCCATTAGCCCAGGCCGGGTGCAGAAGAGTAGGACGTTAAACCCCATTTCATTTCATGTGTTTCCTAATTGACAAGGCGTCTTCATTATTCCGTATAGGACGTAAAACAGTCTGTCATTTCATTTGGATATACGATTGGAAATGACATATATATCTAGAGAAACAACACACCAGACTAAAGTTGTCAATAATAAAAATATAATACATTAAAAATATAAATTGTTCTGTTTAGAACGCCCCCGTTCCATCTCAGGTGGGTGTTTCGGGACAATTTCTTATAAAGGTACATTATGTTAGATTTAGATAAAGAATACTCTTAAAAAAGATAATGAAAAATTAATATATATATATAAAAATACATTCAAATTAGTTTATTATCGTTGCAACGGGACTGGACAAAGGAGACTAAGATTCGAATATTCATTTTATCGTTAAATATTTAATTCAATGAAATGACGTATTGCTCCGACTGGGCTAATGAAGATGGGCATACGCCATTCAGTGAGCTGTGAGGGAAATTTTGCCCGGACAGTGGCGCTACGGTCTACTCCTATATAAATTTCCAGAAGCCAATGGATCTTATACAAGCATGTCAATGTGTACACGAGACCGCGGTTTTTCGTCAAACCCGAAAGAACAGACGGCTGTATTTGTCACTGCCGCCGTCCTAAACCACTGGCAAGGGGAATCACGATGAACTATCTGGGCCAACACCGGGAGCGAACCCGCGACCTCCAGGCTAGCGAGCAAGCGTCTTACTCACTTAGCCACCGTGGCTCCCCATTCAACACAGAAACACTATTATTTATTAATTGTAAGGAAACTCTTTTCGATAGTTTTTATCACTGGAACTGTCCAATATAATAATGAGATTTGATATTAATTGAAATTGCAGATAACATAATTACAATCCGCTCCTGCCTTGCCTGACTTAGTTCATTCTTATTGATTGTTTCTATACTTCTCCTATAAAACAATCTTTTATAAACAATAACATTATATCTGAATGGGATTGGAAAACAGTCTTAGTCTTTGTATCCCTGTTGGTCAGAGTTTAATCCAGATATTGGCCGATTAAGCTCCACTGGGTTTCACAGTCCTGGTTTCCATTTGTCAGTGGTGGACGAAGGAGGTTCTGGCAATGAAATACGTCAAGTCGTTCAGACAGAAGAAAAAACAAAGTTCCCATGTAAACCATTGGCAACTGGAAGAGTAGTTCACAGCGCACTGTCAGGGTATCACGGGGGAAAATCTTTTAGAACAGAGGCGCACACAATTGACGGGGGATCTTAAATGTGCTGCCAGATAAAATTTACTGACTTTCCTGGTTAAGCCCTGCTTCGTTTGTCACTGACAAGTGGACATCTATAGCAGGAAAATCCCCAAACCCTCTACACCAACATCGGGGTCGTATCTGGGATTTCCTGGCTTGTGAGCCTGTCACTTACCTAAAGAGTCACCGCAACTGCGAACAACAGAATTTATAGATCGCACGTACTCGATCTAACCCCTTTTTGTTCAGGCCATTTTAATTTACCCTAACTTGCTAAATGTTACCGTGATCTAACTAAAACAAATCAAACAAACTTACGTCTTGGTTAATTTCCTAAAAATCATGATTGTCTTTTCGTCTGATAGCAAACAAAAAATTCAGCTGTCAATCTAATTAAAATACAGATCTATATTTAGTTTCGTTGTACTGGAAGGCGCGTCAGAGGTTATACCTGCGGCTTGTGACCCTTTGACGCCAGACATCGACTAATCAATCAGCCTTGCCGTTTCAAGTGGTCAAAAGGCCAAGAACTCGCCATAATAGACCGTTTCATTGGCTAATCCCTAATAAAAAGTCTTCTACATCCTAGTGTAGTAAAGACAAGTAAAACGAAATTTTGAAATATAAAAAACGAAACGAAATAGGATCTCTGTTTTAATCAGATTGATTCAGCTGTCTAACAAAGGAACACACAGACTAAACTTCAGCTGGCACAAAGATACTCACAAACTGTATCATTAAACATAACTTGATTAATCACCTTAGCTCTTGTTCGTCACAAACAATAAACTTATCTTAACAATTTAAGACACCTTGCCTATTCGCCTTCCTCCTTGCTTTTCACAACGAATAAAATTATCTTAAATTAAGACACCTTGCCTACTCGCCTTCCTGTTTGCTTTACATAAAGAATAAAATAATGTGTATGATCGATTAAAAACGTCTTGCCTAGTTTCCTTCCTAGTATTTAAAAGTTAAAGGCGACCTATTTAATGTTATATTTAAACAGCCTACTCATTGATTTTGATTATTACACATTAACGTGCTCTAATAATAAAGGGTACGCCTTGTTAAAATACTATTAAGAGAAAGAGATGGAGAGAGAGAGAGAGAGAGAGAGAGAGAGAGAGAGAGAGAGAGAGATAAGGGTTTAACGTCCACTCGACACAAACCAACTTATTTCGGGACTAACATATGGTCCAATTTTATTTCAACAATTCGCTTGCGCCTAGGGGTCATTAGCAGTGGGAGGAAATCGGAGGACCCGGAGAAAACCCACGTGGTTGGACAGTCGACCCTACTACTTGTCACGTACACGTGGGGAATCGAAACCACACTAGTTCACTCAATAATATAACGCCCAAGCACTCACCATTCGGCCATCCAACCCCGACATAGCATTAACAGATCCGCATCGGTTGTGCAGTCACGATAAAGACTAAGCAATAAATCCAGAGCACCTTCGAATTCTAAGCTCAGTTCCAACGTGTTTGAAAGGAAATTTGTCTAACCATTGGTCCGAAAATCTAATGTCCTTTCCCTGCATTGGCCGAGAAAGTTCATCCAGGTTTTCCGTTATTGATGAAGGACACATTAGCGTGCACGTAAAAGATCCCTTGATAGTTGGAATTCGATATAAGAGTAGGCAAAATTACCTCATAGCACACTGTATGGCGTATGCCCGCCTTTCATTAGCCCAGTTCGGGGCAGAACAGTAGGAAGTTAAACCCCATTTCATTTCGTTTAACTAAATGGGCGAACGCCTTTTTAAGGCTATTACAATGTACACACAAAATAACAAAAGAAGTTGGTAACAGGTTGTACCATTGTTACTGCATGTATAGATCAATATACAAATCTACACATATTCATATTGTATTTCTATTCAACTTTTAGTTAGATCAAATAAAATACATTAACTATATAAATAACTGTTCGGACTACATGTCAGACATGTCGTTCATTCGCACTACCGCGGCTGTTATAGTAGATTCATGTTTCCTAGGAAACTTGCCGGAAGTGCCGGAAGTGCCAGGCGTGCTTAAGAGGCTAGTTCGGCATGAGGCGGGGATGGGTTGGCGAGGAAGACAAGACGTCGCCTCCACCACCTTGATTATAAGAGCGATGTCGTGCCTTTGGGGATACAGAATCTAATGGACTATTCAAGTCTGTTCAGAGACACACGATCAACGCAAGTCAAACACGTGTTAAACATACAGATCAATAACCTATAGATGAAATTTAAGGTAAATCACACGTATTCGCTCTGACATACATTAGTTCAAACAGTATTCATACTTATAAAGCATAAGTCCCAATATCATGCACGTGCTAATGCAGGGATCCAACACCCAACCTCCAGACTAGTCTTACTTACATAGTAAAATAGTTATTTGCATAAGTATATATTACTTACACATTGCTGTTAAAATTTGTATTTTGTTTCGAGTGCTAATTATTCTTTTTCCAGCAAGCACCTTCTTACTTACATGAAATGGAGTTTAACGTCCCACTCCTCTGTCATCGCTGCAAATGGTCGTGTTTTCTATTTTTGTGGACCGTGTTTTCTATCCTGTAGCGTAGGATTGCCGGGTGCTCCGATATAGGCACAGTAAACCAGTAATTTATTAAAGTTAATCTCCCTCTCTCTCTCTCCAACCTATCCGATGTATGCGGTTGACAACACATCTAAGAGAGATAACTGTGTATAAAGTGATCTAATGTTCTCATGGCTGTAGAAGTCGTGGCGGGCTGGCCCAACCACTATTCCTTCTGTTGTAGAATGTCGCCCGCCTCATTTACTGTCATTTGTTTTAATGGTGATCTTGTTAGCAGAACGCCTTGGGTCGCCCTCGGTGAAATACTATCTTATTCGTAGAAAGGTACAACACCCTTGAAGTCGAGAAAATGAAATGAAATGTGGCTTAACGTGCCACTGTTCTACAACTAGTGGTGATTAAAATGGGGTTTAACATCCTACTGATCTGCACTGACTGAGCTAATGAAGACCGAGATACGCCATGCGGTGTGCTTTGTGTGAAAATTTGATCGGACAACGGAGATACGGCCTAGCCTTATTTCAAATTTCAACTATACGTTGTCCCTTGCTAGGTCCTACACCACTGACAAAGGTGGGGACAACGCCGGAAAACCCGACGAATTTTTTCGGCCAACGCAGAGATCGAACACTAAGAGAGAAAGAGAGAGCACGCCAAAACAACCCGATGAACTCTCTCGACCAACGCAGGTGTCGATCGCGAGATCCCCCGGATCAAGTTCTTATTCAATATATTATTTTTACTGTTCAGTATGTTAAATATAACAAAGTCTATTAAACATTGACGGGGTGGAGATCGCGTTATGTTATAAAAGTCAAACGAAACACCGAACAGCTCAAGACCCAATTTGTTTTAAAACAAAAACAGAATGGGAGAAAATATACAAATTAAACAAGAAACGGGATGACAGAAAATATACAAATTAAACAAGAAAATATGCAAATTAAACACGAAATTATACAAATTAAACAAGAAATCATAGAAATGGAACAAGGAACAGAACGGCACACAACATATACAAATGGAACAAGACAAAAGATACCCCACCCAAAAAAAACCCCAACAAATGATACAAATAAATTTAACTAAACACAGAACAACACAACAGCAAAACATTAAACAAAATCTAAACATTAAACAAACGCCTGAACAATAAACAAATGATAAACATTAAACAAATACATTAAACAAATATTAAACAAAAGAACAGAACTGAACAAAATATACAAATTGAGCAAAAATCAGAAAAAAAACCCACAAAATGAAATGAACTGGGGTTTAACGTGTCACTCTTCGGCTCCGACTGAGTTAATAAAGACGGTACACAAAATCAAAACCAGAAAACAAATAAAATGGGATCCTAACCTGGGCTAATGAAGACGGGTCTGTGCCATGCAGTGTGCTGTGAGGGGAATATTGCCGGGACAGAAAAACACAAAAGATAAACGTAAAACAATAAGAGGACCGCAAAACGTGAATGGGGTAAATCTATAGGTAAAAGTGAACTCAACATTCTTAGCAAAACGAATTCACCATAATTCAACAATAATCAAAATCTTCTTACAAGTAACAAATACAACAGTCAAACTAATATAACTTACCACTACACAAAATCAAATATGAATCTCACACATACTCTCTTCATATGTAGATAACGTCACAGAAATTATAATTTATCCGTTTAATGAATCGTAATAATAATGAACTCCTTGCTATGTTGAAGCTACACAAATCATCCGTATAAAGAAATAAAAGTAAACATGTGTGTTGACTGTGTGGAGAAATACAATGGATTATTTTTAACGTAGAATATATATTTTTTATACAGATCAATAAATGACGGGCTGTAACCCTACAACAACAAAACATATGGTACATCGACACCTCAACAATAACATTCGTTCTATCTACATAGTCCCGATGTTACCGCCCAGGTTGGGATTCGCTGTTTAAACATTAAACTGTAATTAAAGATACATTATGGGAGATTATTTAAAGATTTCACTGCTCTCGCTATAATAGTTACGAAATAGATAGGGTAAATAGAAGACGTTGAAAATTTCAGTCAAATCACTCATCTATGAACCGAGATATTAGCTTTGGAATTTTCAACCTAGCATCGATCATCATTACTGAAGTCGGTACGATACAAAAATAGTCTCGATTATCTATTTGATGATATAATCATGTATGAAAGTTTGTGCCTGTGTGCGGAGGGTGGGGTAGATGACAGGCGTGGTCGCGAGGGTAGATCCCTATCACCTCGACTAGAGCCTCAATAGTTCGAAACTTTGGATAGTCCGGGAAAAAAGAGCCGCCTGGGGTTTTCTAGCCCAGTTGTCCTTTGAAATGTCAACAGCTGGGTGTAAGTATTGGGCTTTGGGCGCACTCAGCCTATTGATAATACTATTATCAGAATAGGGTATGGGCCGAAATGTTAGGCGCCTACCTTCTACCCATGCGCACATGAAAACATTTGTGCTGTTTAAAACACGAACGCTTGGTTACACAGGTGAGACGACAGCACCCCCACCACCACCACCACCACCATATTGAAACTGTAGAAAACGTCTTGTTAAAAATGAAAGTATTACTTGGGGCCAACCAGACGCTAAACGTCATCCCTCTTCTATCAAAGGTTAACGAACCCACGTTTCGAGTTATTTCTGTCAGACTAGAAAGCCTGAGGTGATGGGGGGTAAGTGAGAAATTCTCTTAACTACGTAAAGATTTATTTATATTGAAACTTAATAGTAAATATAGTAGAGTTTTATAAACCATTATATAAAAACTACACACCGTTCACCTTTATATTCATCGCACCTGCTGTAGTTTACAATTACACTGTATAAATACTTAACATTTATCATTGTTACCTGGTAGGAGCAGGTGGTCTGTTTATAGATTGATAGTAATGCTAAATATAGTTGTTTTACTTAAATATTTATCCTTTTTTCCGTTTCGCTTCAGTTTCATATAGTGTTTAGAACTCGTGTTTGCGAATTCCAACTGCCAAGGGATCTTTTACGTGCACGCCGAACGACTAGACCACTGTCCTTGTCAGACCCTCCGTCCTGCTTCTCTAACGAGGGGGTAACTACGCCGGTAAAACTGGATGAACATTCTCGGCCACTGCAGGGGGATCGACAAGGACAGCTGTCTAGTGGTTCGGATCGGACGAAAAACCGAAGTCCTGTGTACACATGGGCGTACACGTAAAAGGTCACTTAGCCATGACCGTGGCCCCGAATGGTTTATAATAGCAACGAGCATAAGATATCTACAAGAAAACGTACCCCTTAAGCACGTTCTTTGACCTTTAAGGGGGGGGGGGTGGGATGGCCTAGTGGTCTAGAGTGCCGCGCTTCGACCTCTAGCTGGCCGGTCACCTCTGGCTTGCGGCTGTGGTTTCGAGCCCTGGTGTGAGCATATGTGGCATGGAGATAGGGGCGCCTTCTCAATCTCGTGGGTTTCCTCCGGGCACTCCGGTTTCCTCCCACGGCTAAAGACCCCTACGCGCAAGCGAATTATTGAAATAAAGTTGAAACCGTATGTTAGTCCCGAAATGACCTGGTTGTATTGAGTGGACGTTAAATCCCATTTCTCTCTCTCTCTCTCTCTGACCTTTAAGGTGACCTAATATTAATTCGACTGTGGATTATTTTTTGTGTAAATTTCTCCGAAAGGATAAAATACCTACGGTGTTAAGGATGCGAACCATGGAACACTGTGTCTGTTCCTATAGGATACATTTCGCAACAAGCTCGAGAGATATTAAAGATTATTTTTAAAAACATCCATGATATGTAGATCTCAAGAGTTTAACATTTAGCTTCATGGTCTCAGACTGGTAATACTTTACCGGAAGACTTCCTCTAACGCTATTTTGAAATTCAAACACGTCACATTCGTCTGATAACAATACTGAACGGAGTTAGTTCTCTTAATTGTTGAACTACACCCGGCCAAAGGGAAGAGAGAGCGAGCGAGCGAGAGAGATAGGGAGAGAGAGAGCGGGTGGGGTCATTTCAGTGCTAACATATGGTTCAATTTTATTTCAATGATTAGCTTCCGCATAGGGATCCTTTTACTTCCAGAATTTGACAGACATTGTACACGCAACCCATTATTCGATTCCAAGCCAAAATGTCAACAGAAATTTCAATGCAACGCGGAAGAATAGGGAACATGTTGACAGAATAGAATGGCTATAATAGGACTAAGACAATTATTTCCCCTTATTTCATGATGGTAGTGCGAGTTATAAATAGACAATTTTTCCTTTTTTTCTCCCCTCTAGGGGTTGACGTTTTGGTCTAGAATTGGAGAACAGGGATCAAATTTGGGTAATACTGATGATATTACAGCCGAGGGATAGGGGGTGTAAAGTGTCTTTCTGCAGAGCAATCATTGTGTCGAAAGTGAAATTTTCACTCATGTCCCCGTAGCAAAAAATCTAAACGGTCAACTCTCTACAAATTTATGATGAGGAGAATGCCAAACCAAATGTATCCCCCATTGTGCCTATAAAGATTGGAACCAACGGAATGTAGAGCAAAAAGCTACAGTCTGTGACGTTACTGCCTTTTAACATTGTTCAAAGTCAATGGGCAAATAATTACTGGTCTTAGTCCAAATAGACGAACCACGTTCTGGATTGCCTCCCTTATGCGTCGTGTCATAAATGACGTTTGTCAGCTTCCTGCAATGCACTGTAATATTCTATAAATAGTTATTATACAATTCCTTGATGTTTTAAGAAACTATACAAATGGCTGATGTTATACATGGAACAAAGCAGCATTGTCGTCGGAGATATCAACCGTTTTGTACGAAGACTTTTCTCATAACTTCTCACACATAATTACGGACCCAAGGGCAACACAGATGATAACATAACTATCACTAATGATGACAATGTTTTAGACCATTTGGCCTAGAACCGCATACATTTTAATCCTGAACTTTCATAATTTTTCCAATCGTGTCACAATAATTAGATATGGCAACATATATGAACACCATAACTAAATAAGCAAATTTAAAGCCATTTCACCGGTTTGCAAGCTGACAATCAGTGTATATATTTTACGGTACACATTATAATTAGTATAGTACCACACTCACATCATATTTATTGGAATAATTCTTGCTTTCCGTTTTGCCTTTTGTGTTATTAATATTATTTACTTATCGAATTTTATTGAAATAAAATGGGGTTTAACACCCCAATGTTATGCTCCGGCTGGGCTAATAAAGACAGGGCTAATGAAGACAGTGATGTGCTATACAGTGTGCTATGAGGGAATTTGTTCCCGGGCAGCGGCACTATGGCCTACCCTTATATCGAATTTCAACTGCCAATGTATATACGGGACCTCGGTTTTTCATCCCACCCGAACGACCTACTAGACAGATGTCAAGCACAACTGCCAATGTCGGGATTGAACACGCGACCTCCAGGCTAGCGAGTCAGTGTCTTACCCACTTGGCCACCGTGGCTCTCCCTAAAAGGTAAATAACGACCCTTGTGTTATCAATATACCTGTTGATTATATAACAAACCTATATCTTACCTGTACAAGTCGATAATCCCTGGTATACGCAACTGATAACCCCTGGTAGATATACAACCATATACCACAGTATATTAACCAGTAGTTATATCTATATTCCCTGGTTGTGTATTCCAGTAACCTAGATTCTATCACGCAGCTATGTCGACCAGTGACACACACAGGTAGGAGCAGATCAATACTAGTTGTAAATTGTATCTAAGATGTAGAAATCAGCAAGCAGTATACAGCACACTGCTGTGTGACAGCCTACTGCCTGATTGTCTACAGTGAATGAAATTTGGTTTAAGGGACTATTTGCCAGCGCCAACCGGGATATTGGCGATTGGTGCTAAATGGGTAAGACGCTGGGTCGCTAGCCTTGAGGTCCCGATGTTGGATGAGAAAGTTCATCCAGATTTTCCGGCGTGGTCCCCCTTGTCAGTGTGTTATGGGGCAATTTTGCCCGGACAGCGGCACCACAGTCTACTCTCCTAACGAATTCGAATTCAAACTTTCAAGGGATCATGCCCCCCCCCCCCTAATAAAAGGATATTATACATTGTTAACCATTTGTAGATGTCACTTGAAGAACAGAAGAAATACGTTGTGCAATGTAAGCCGTATTTCTATAAGTTGTTAACCGCACTTCTAGATGTCATATAAAGAATACGTGTGGTTCTGACAGATACCATTAAATCTTAAACGTGGATATTCATCCTTCAATAACAATGCTGTGTTTCGAAAAATTGGCAGTCAGATAAATACGTTGTACATTGTTAACACTACTTCTAGAAGAGAAATACGTGGTTCTGGCAGATATCATAAGTTTTAAAACGAGAATATTTCCTCCTTCCTTAAAGCGAGAATATCATATTTTTAAGTTATATTTTTATATGTATTAAAATAAAGCCTTAAAATAGATGATATCCAAAAACAGTCATACCTTGTTAAAGAATAATCCTATTAAACCTATAATTCATGATTGTAAGTTGAGAAATTGGCAAAAATATCATTTTCCATTTGAAAACATGGGAGGTAATTGTATTATTTCCGGTGTGAATGATCTTATAAGTGTGAGAATGATACCCATGATCGTATAATAGTGTGTTGACAACCTATTGAGCAAAAGACATAGAAATAATTATGTTTTGACTTTCTTAGAAAATATGAAATTCTAGCTTTAAATGACATATCGTTCTGGTATTCTCAACATTGGTTCATCATGTGTCAATAAAATACTCAGCCAGGATACAGTAATTATACCAATATGGCCTCCAGCAGCTGACACCGATACGGATGTTAATTGGTTATTTCTACTGAATAAAACCATCTTACTTCTGATGAATGCTGCACAAAGATTAGTGACCACAGACATGCGTGAAAATATCTTTGAAATAAAGAGTAACGAAATGAAATATATATATATATAGAGAGAAATGGGGTTTAATGTCCACTCCACACAAACTAGGTCATTTCGGGACTAACATATGGTGTAATTTTATTTCAATATTCGCTTGCGCGTAGGGTTCTTTAGTAGTGGGAGGAGACCGGAGTACCCGGAGAAAACCCACGAAGTTGGACAGGCGACCCTACTCCTACCATGAAATGAAATTGGGTCTAATTTTTTACATTTATGCTTCGACTGTTTGAAGCAGTGTACTATGGGAGTTTTTGCCGGACAGTGGCGCTGTGGTCTACTCGTGTTTGAAATTACAACTGTCAGGGTTTCGTTTACGCAAATACGTACACGGGAACTCGGATTTTCGTTCTATTCGAACGACTACACATTGTCCCTTGACACTTACAAGGGCGTATCACACGGTTGATCGTCTCATCCGGACAGGATGTGAGGGTGTGGAGATGGTCGAATGGTTAGCATGTACGCGCTGTATCATAAGGTCTGCCATTGAGTCAACTGGTTTGGTTTCGATTCCCTGATTGTGCGTTGTACATGGCAAGGAGAAGGGTCGCCTGACCCACCTTGTGAATTTTTTCCGCGTCCCCCCGTTAATTCCTCCCACTGCTAAAGACCCCTACCCGTAAACGAATTGTTGAAATAAAATTGAACCATATGTGAGTCCAGAAATGACCTATAGTTTGTGTCCAATGGACGTTAAATCTCATTTCTCTCTCTTCACGCTCCATTCGATTACGATTGATAATTTTTATGACCTTATTGGCCCTATTGCTGATCATGATATATCAAAAATCTAGGGGGGGGGGGGTGGCCTAGTGGTCTAGAGTGCCGCGCTTCGACCTCTAGCTGGCCGATCACCTCTGGGTTACGGCTGTGGTTTCGATCCCTGGTGTGAACGTATGTGGCATGGAGATAGGAGCGCCTTCTCAACCTCGTGGGTTTCCGCCGGGCACTCCGGTTTCCTCCCACAGCTAAAGACCCCTACGCGGAGGCGAATTATTGAAATAAAATTGAAACCATATGTTAGTCCCAAAATGACCTAGTTTGTGTCGAGTGGACGTTAAACCCCATTTCTCTCTCTCTCTCAAAAATCTAAAATAGAAGAAAAATGTGGAATTGATGGAATTTGCTCTCTCTCTCTCTCGCTCTCTCTGGAATTGGCTCTCTCTCCCTCTCTCTCTCTCGGGAATTTGCTCTCTTTCTCCCTCTCTCTCGTTCCGTCCCTCCCTCCCTCCCTCCCTCCCTCCCTCCCCCCCACCCTCTCATCCGGGCGACTTATTCTTCACCAAATCTCCACCTTACACCACTGATAAAGGGGAACAACTCCGAAATAACCTGGTGGATGCAGGCCACCATTAATTTCCCCATTGACTTCAATGTAATTTCTGGATTTCTCACCCACCTCCAAATTTTCGTTGGACTGAATAGAAACGTCAATACTGATTGGTTAACCAAATGCCCGTCACTCATGTGACCCCTGACGTAACCTATCTTCACGTAGTGTAGGCCATCGAAAGTATAAAAAACGAAATACAGATCCGTATTTGAACAGATTGTTTAAAACAAAAAAATTGATACAATTCATAATCATATGCACACAAAGTTGACTCATTCTTCTGTTAGTGTTTTAACGTCCGCTTACACTGAGCGTGGTATCGCAGATAAGTTGTCTCACTTGTATTACCTTAGCACACACGTCTTTCCTTTATACGACTCATATACAGGAAGTAAACTCATTAAAACAACTCAGTGAACACAATTACAACACAACTGAACACTGGACACCACATCCTGGCTAGACTCCAAAACACCAAGCAGATACAATACCATATATTACATAAACTTTATTTACATATACAATAAAACATTCATAAACTCCATCCTACAAGAATAGCTTTGACGTTAATAATATTAAGAACGAAAAGGTTTCCAATCACCTGTGAATGAGATTATAGAGGAAGTGTAAAAATTTCAAATGAGTATTTTTGATGAATACTATGCTATGGAGGGGAATTTTGTACGGTCATGGGTGCTTCGGCCTTCTCGTATTTCGAATTCCATCTACACAGTGTTATTTATGTGCCCGCCCATGTGTACACAAGACCTCGGTTTTTCGTCTCATCCGAAGGATTACACGTTATCATTTGCAAGACCCTTGGTTTTACACCTTGGCATTGGAGAATCACCGCGGATTCCATATACCCAGCGTTATTAACGTGCCCGCCAATGTGTGACCTGAGATTTTCGTCTCATCCAAACGATTACACGTTATCCATTGCAAGACCCTTGGTATTACACCACTGACATTGGAGAACCACCACAGATTTCCGGATGAACATTCTCGGCCATCACCGGATTCGAACACGAGACCTTCTGGTTACAAACCATCGTCCTACACACTGAGCTACCACGGCTCCACAAGTTCCGAAAACTCGAAAGGAAACCATGATAAAGCTTCAACTGAAGGAAACAGAATTAATTTGTAGGGAACAACATCCCTCCCATGTTTCAAAAATAGAAAGAATGGCATCGACCAGTCGATTACTATTGATAATTTTTATGACCTTATCGGTTCTATCGCCGATCATAATATATCAAAACGTTAATAAAAGAAGGAATAATGTGAAATTGGTGGCATTTGTTCACAACACCTTTATCGGTTTTAAACGTTTTTATTTTAATAAATATTTTATTTATATTTTTAAAACTACGATTAACCAATTTTTTAAAAAATCAAACACGTCTTTATTGGTGTTTTGTTGGCTATACCAATACCCATGACGTCATTAAATCAACAAATCTATTGTATAAATGAATATAGGAATGACATTAAAATATAAGAATTTAAAAATTGCTACATCATTTTACGTTCCAGTAAAATGTCTTGTTAAACAGAGGATTTGTTGAACGTTTACAAATATAATTCGGGCCTGATTCAGGGTGATATTCTAAATCCCTTATTATTCTCTTTTTATATTAATGGCATCCATCCAAAACCATTTGAGCACCAGTAATGTTCCATCCACTCCATTAGACCCTACGAGAGAGAGAGAGAGAGAGAAGGGCAAACAGGGAATCGTAGCTACGCCATTTGACTCAGTGATAGCCCCTATGATGCATGAAATTATCTGGCCCCGGATTCAACAAAGCATTTTCAGACTTAAGTTAAGAATTGACTCAAAATTGTTTGCCAATTATAAATTTTTTGTTGTTTCATACATAAGTAAGAAACTATGTGCAAAATTTTATGTTTTTGGATCAACGATATTTGTCATAACTGTGATTACAGGTTGAATAAACTCTTAACTATAGCCCCGATAATGATAAATTGTTTCATAGTTTCGTAATAGTTTTTAAACCTATAAATTTTAAATTATAATTGTACATCTTTGAGAACCCAGAAATATGTAACAATTTAATAATTTGCAAGAGTAGACGTCTGGATACAAGTCGAGTACCGACCTTGCTTTGTCTTTATTCAAATATAATGTAAACAGTTTTATTAACACATCATTACACACAATATGGTTTCTAAAACAAGCTATTATGATTATATTAACAGGTTTCCATGGTTACATTGTATATAACATATAATCATATATTACGATTATATTAACCGGTTTCCAAATGATAACCAGTGGCTAACATTTTGCTAGAGGTGGATAGAGAATAAGCTAAAAAAAAAAGCTATTTTCCGAAGAGATACTCGTCGAAACGTCGTGCTTTCAGAATAACGCCAGTGATTGTTTCCCATAACAATTGTGTTCTGTTAATGTGTTCCCCAATCACTAAATGTAACAAAGATTATGGATAATAATTTTGGCCTCTAGAGGGAAGTGACAATCTGATATGCATGAATATGGACAGCAATCCAGATCGACGGGTTATAAACACACATTTCAAGTTTCATCAAAATTGGATTAAAATTGTGACCCTTGCAGTGTGCACAACCTTGATATTCCATATTTGTTTACACTACTCGCATACAAGCGGCGGTCATTTTGGCTGGCAGTTTTGGTCCCTTTTTTCATAAAATTCGAACTCTATCCTTTATTACGATGTAACGGTGATATATTCAAATGGACTTTTTAATCAGATAATAATTGTGACCTCTAGAGGAACCACAGGCTAGGAAAAGGGATTTGGGGGACAATCAAGGACCATAATTCAGGAAGTTACGATCCGATATCCGCAAATATCGAACGGGACCACGATCTTTGGATTATGAACATGCATTTATTTCAAGTTTCATCAAAATCGGATTGTGACCGCTACAGGGTCCACATGAAAATGTGGGCATAATAAAAATAGTTCATGGTTACATTGTATAAAACATAATAATTACAACATAATAATTTGAGCATCAATTAAAATATGTAGACTTAGAACAATCCATGAAGCCATTGCCTTTATGCAGCACTTAATGTACATCCATTTGCTTTGTCAGAGAGGTAAGACCACTTTAAAAGAATATCAATAGTGGAAAAGTTGAGTAAACAATATATTATCTTAGTCAATTACGTCACTGGGCCAATTTTATCATCTATATTTCACATGGTGTCTTGTTGCGAGAAATGCATATTTCCGAAAATGACGTACTATGTACTGCAAACATCACAAGGAATGGATTATTCTCCAGTATGCACTCGCATGTGTAGCTCTAGTTTACCACTTGTAACAAATGATTTACCACAAACATCACAAGAGAAGGGGTTTTCTCCAGTATGGGATCTAATGTGAATCCGTAAATAACCCCTTGTAGAAAACGACTTTCTACAAACATCACAAGAAAAGAGTTTTTCCCCAGTATAGAATCTAGTGTATACTCGTAAATAACCCCTCGTAGTCCAGAAAAAACCCAGTTGTAAACAACTTTCTACAATGTTCACACCACAAGATGTTTTCTCCAGTATAAGTTTTGAAATTGTTTTTCTCAAGTATGAAGTTTTGAATGTCTTTTTAAATGTGCAAGGGTCGTAAATGATTTACCACAAGTATCACACGAATGAGGTTTTTCTCCAGTATGGAATCTAGTGTGTTCGCGTAGATTACCCTTAGTTGTAAACGATTTACCACATATATCACAAGAAAAGGGCTTCTCTCCTGTATGGATTCTTGTGTGTACACGGAGAGCAAACTCGTTTGTGAACGACCTTCCACAAACATCACACGAGATAAGGTTTTCTCCCGTGTGTGATCTCATGTGTACACGTAGAGCAAGGTCTGATGTAAACGACTTTCCACAATAATTACAAGAAAATGGTTTCTCTCCAGTGTGGGATCTACTGTGGACCTGTAGATTAGACCCAGTTGTAAACGATTTACTGCAAATATCACAAGAAAAGGGTTTTTCTCCAGTATGGGTTCTAGTGTGTATCTGTAAATTACTCTTAGTAGTAAACGACTTTCTACAAACATCACAAGAGAAGGGCTTTTCTCCAGAATGAGTTCTGATATGCGACATTAGAGACTTATTAGTACTAAATGATTTACTACAAACAACACAAGAAAATTTTTTTTCTACAGTATGAATTTGTACGTGTGTTTTTAACGATTTGATAGACGTAAATGATTTACCACAAACATCACAAGAAAGGGGCGTTTCTCCAGTATGTGTCATGATGTGCAGATGTAGAGCACGCATGGATGTACACGATTTTCTACAAATATCACAAAGAAAGGGGTTCTCTCCAGTATGGGTTCTGATATGCATCTGAAGAGTCCAGTTAGTCCTAAAACATTTACTACAAATATCACACGGAAATTGTGTTTCTCCGGTATGAATTTGTTTGTGTCTTTCTAAGGACCAGAGAGTCGTAAATGATTTACTACAAACATCACAGGAATAGGGTTTCTCTCCGGCATGAGTTCTGATGTGTTGTCGAAGAATATACCTAGCAGTAAACGATTTATTACAAACTTCACAAGAATATGGTTTCTCTCCATGAGATCTGATGTGTTCTCGAAGAATATGCCTAGCTCTAAAAAGTTTACTACAAATATCACAAGAAAAATGTTTTTCTCCAGTACGAATTTTTTTGTGTCTTTTTAAAGATCCGAGAGTTGAAAATGATTTACAACAAACATCACAGGAATAGGGTTTCGCTCCAGTATGAGTTCTGATGTGTTGTCGTAAATTAGAACTAGAAGTATATATCTTACTACAAATATCACATGTATATGGCTTCTCTCCAGTATGAATTAGAGTGTCCTTATTTAATTGGGAAGGGCACGTAGAAGTGGAAGTGTCACGACAAACATCACATTCACAGTTTTTGTTATGGACAGCATAATTTGCCATTTCTAGTTTTAAATCCATATTTTCTGAAAAAAAACCCAAAGATTATAATTAGTTTTAGTACAAAATTTGATAATCAGTAGAGAGTAAGAATGGGGTTTAACGTCTACTTGACACAGACTAGGTCATTTTGGGACTAATTACTAATCGGTAAACTAAACGCCATATTTTGATTAGTTTCCGTATGTTTATGAAAAGAATTCATGGAATAAATTTATCAGGCTTTTGCCAATGGGAAGACATTCTAGTTCACAAGAAATGTTCATTACGCAGTGAATCGACTCGGGGGGGGGGGGGGATTTAGAGAATTATTATACTCATTCGCCGCCACTTTTCGACTAGTCAGATTCAAAGAAATTTATTTTCTGAGCGACGATATTTCATATTTGGATATTCGGCTATTGGTGAATGCTGATAATTTACTAGATTCTTTGTAAATTCAGTATTTGATTAAATCATTTCATTAATCACTAATATTTAAATCTTTACTCAGTCAAAATACATTACTTAGAATGCATACCGCGTTCACCCTCTTCCCTCACTAATGCCTCAACTCTTATACAAGATATTTCATTAAAATACATACCGCATTTACGCCTCAATTCCTATACAAGATACATCTTAGATTAAGTATTTAGAATCCCCGTCACCAATCTCTAAAACATTATTTACTCAAATTACATATGTGCACAACTTTTAATCCCACTAATACTATATTAGGACTATCACTAACTATTCAGGACAAGAAATCACATTGACTGTACTATACTAGGACTATCACTAACTATTCAGGACAAGAAATCACATTGCCTGTACTATACTAGGACTATCACTAACTATTCAGGACAAGAAATCACAATGACTGTACTACCGTATATATCCTTGCACATTACTAACTACTGACATAAATATATATACAATAATACTTACAAGATAGAGACTAGTTTGAAATAGATATTTTCACCACTTTAATTATGTTGTGTCAACTTCCTGGCTTGTTAAAGCATATAAAAATAATGATCACATATCAACAAGATCGAGACTAGTTTTAAATAGATATTTTCACCAACTTAGTTAAGGTGTGTCAACTACCTGGCTTGTGTCTTAATAACTTAATTCGTTAATCGTTCTCAAAGTAATAACTGTCACAGCCCATTGTCCGACATCAATTGAAAGTAGAATGAGATTATAACAGTCCTCGAAATTTCCTGGGTGACTAACTGTAAAGATATATTTTTGGGGTAATATTTTCTTTTTGCAGTGGCCAAAAAATTCTAGGAAATCTTCATGATTTTTTTCTTGTATATCATCAACAATGAAATCCAACCATTGGCTTTTTGAAACACACACCTGAAACATAAAAAAAAAAATAGTATTTTTGAAAGATAATACGTAAATTTCATTTCAAGGCTAGTCTCACAATAATGGTTGATATGGTCATTCTGTCATAATCAATCAGACTGGTCAAAATCGAAAATTTTCAACAAGTGAATAAAAATACTTCAATTCATTGAACTCCCTATGGACCGTAAATAACTGATGGTGATATATTTAAAAAAAAAAACAAATATTCAAGACCGGCTGATACTGATGATATGGATAGGATAGTAGGATAGAGACTAATTTTTACACACACAGGGCTTTTGGCGTTATTGCATTTTCGCACCTCTACCAGTTCCCGTGATCGTAGGTACTTGACATTCGCAAGGAATGTTCAAGTGGGCTAGCGATGACCTCACACAGAATTTCAGCCAAATCGATCAATAACTTTTCATTTTACCGACCCTTAGCCTCCCAGCGGAGATATATTTATCCGTTCGACGCCATTGCTCTTTGTTGACTATTTAGACCCGGATAACAAGACACTTAGACGAACTCCGACACTCTGCGCTTCACCACTAACACCACAGTTCATAATAATATTGATAAATTTCGTATATTTTAATTTTTGCGCTAAGCCACCATTTTCTATAAACGACTATTTGACGTTAACAATTTGGATTGGCGTTTGCGTGTGAATAACGTTGTGACCTTGATTTAATATTTGCGCTAAGCCACCATTTTCTAAAACGACTATTTGGCGTTAAAAATTGGGATTGGTGTTTGTGTGTGAATAACGTTGTGACCTTGATGCTTGTCAAACTTTTCAAAGTCGTACCCCAAGGTCAAGTGGCCAAAAACTGACCTCAGTTTGAGTTCAGTTTTCTGTAACATGACCTTGACCCACGACAAAATGTCAACACTTTCATTATGATCGTTATCAACATTACAAGACACAATGTTACATTGTAAACTATATAGCCTTCCTGCAGCCTTCAGGACTGTATAATCTAATCGCTTCTTCCAATGTTTTTTCACAGAAATAACATACTCTCGATTTGACGTCGGCATATTGGCACTAATTTGTGCCTCGGTCGTGTATATTTCAGATGTACACAATCAATTCTGTTAATGTTTTTAGTGTGGGGATTGACTAATAGTTATTTATTTAAATTTAAAACTTTAACGCAATTTTAAAAAAAAATAGCCAAATTCTGGCTGGCCCTTAGCAAAAAGTCCTATAGAATACCAGTGTAGTTCTATAGAAAGAATTCTATAGAAAATCTATAGAGTTTTGTGGGGGGCGTGTCCCATTTTCTGTAGGATAAAATTCTATAGTATTCTACAGAATTTGGGGCGCCTGTAGGAAATAACGGCCCCAAATATTCTACAGTTTCTGCAGTGCAAATCCTATAGATTTTCCTACAGATTTATGGGATAATTTCTATAGGAAAATATTGTAGTATTCTATAGATTTTTTTATTGCACTTTCTGTAGGATTTCTACAGTTATCTATAGGAATGAATACTGTAGTATTTTGTAGTTTGGAAATTCGGTCACTACAGTTTTCTGTAGAATGGGTACTATAGAAATCTACAGATTTTTTATTAATTCTTATTTTTGGGAATACATATAGTTGGCCCATGATTCCTTCGAAATTGATAAGATTACTTTTTCCCTCATGGATGAATCTGAATTCTGCTGCTGAATCACTAGTCAGAACTTTACAAGTTTCTTTTTCTTGGTAGAACTGAAATATAGGGAAAGTAATAGTTAAATAAAGTTAAGTAAATAACAAAATCAAATAAATCTTATCTTATTTAATATTATTTTTGAAAAAGTAATAAATTATACTTATCTTTCTGTCTTTAATCAATCTGTGAAAACAACAGCACTATTCTCTTCCGTTTCTTGTTAATACTAACATATTAATGTACATGTAAGTGGTTATACTTTGAATTTTAGAATTCAAAATTCAGCCAATGACCAAACAGATTTCAAGAGAGTAAATTGGCTGATAATTATAGTTTGTTGACAGGTATGCACGGTTGACCTGCTGGCTTCAACAAATGATACAATTTTGAGTACAAAATCTGTTATAGTCATTAAAATCTTACTAGCAGATCACCAAACATTCAGACTGTTCAAATAAACTTTGTCTTTACTTTATTGATCTATCTTAAATATTATCTGTTATTTTTGCTGTGAAGATCTACTTTTACTGCCATTTTTGGGAGGGTGGCATGGAAAATTTCTTAGAGTGTCAACATGTTTCACTATTTCATTCATACTCAACATTAAAATAATATTACTTAAAGACTTTATTTCTTTTTTCATGGTAAGCTTATTTTAGTTTGTCATTTGGTATCACAGTAAATTAAGGAAAACTGCATCCAGGAGTATTTTGTTAGATACTTTTATTCACACATGTGCATCTCTAAATTCTATATTAAACTATATAGTATGAATAAGACATCATAAAATTTTGAAATCTGTAGTATGGAACATTGTTACTACATTATTATATAGGAAACTAAAGTAGGCTATTTGATAAAATGGTTTAAGTACCGTATAAATATAAATTCTCCACAAAATCTATAGAATAAAATATTTTTTCCATAGTTTTCTACAGAATGTTATAGAAAACTATAGGATTACACGACTGACTTGAGACAGTAAGATAGTTCCATAGAAAACTATACTTTTTACCAGCAAATCTATAGGAACCAGGACTGATTTGAGAATACAGGTTAGTTCTATAGCCAACTATAGTTTTTACTACAAAGACTATAGAAAACTAAAGGATTACTCAACTGGCTCGAGGATACAAGTTAGTTGTACAGAAAACTATAGTTTTTACCACCAATTCTATAGCAGCACCCATGAATCTATAGGTTTATTTTTTTTTCCAATAGTTTCTTACAGTATTCTATAGGAAATTACACTTAGAAAAAAATCATCTACCGATGCTACACAAACTATAGTAAATCTTTTTGAATCTATAGTCATGTGAAAAAAAATGCAGAATGAATTTGTTTTCCTGTAGTATTCTATAGCATTCTATAGATTCCCTCAAACTTCTATAGGAACCTATACTCTTTCTATAGGACTTTTTCATAAGGGGGGATTACTGGGCAAAATGGCCATTCATTGTATACGTGCAAAACAAAAGCCAGCTACCATTTAATTTTTGTACGTTAGTTACGTACGCAAAGGCAAATGCCATGGCGTCGAACGGATAAATATATCTCCAGTGAGAAGCTAAAGGTATGCTATACAGAATATATCTACATACGGTCACACGAGTGTATGGACATTTCATTTTACCGACCTTTAGCTTCCCGGCGGAGATATATTTATCCATTCGACACCATTGTTCTTCGTTGATTATTTAGACCCGAATAACAAGACACTCAGACACTCTGCGCTTCACGTCTAACTCCACAGTTCATAATATAATATTAATAATTTTCGTATATTTTAATTTTTGCGCTAAGCCACCATTTTCTATAAACGACTATTTGACGTTAACAATTTGGATTGGCGTTTGCGTGTGAATAACGTTGTGACATTGATGCTTGTCAAACTTTTCAAAGTCGTACCCCAAGGTCAAGTGGCCAAAAACTGACTTCAGTTTGAGATCAGTTTTCAGTAACATGACCTTGACCCAACTACCCTTTTTGAAGGGCATCGTCTCCGCTTTCACCTCGAATACTGAATTTGATAATACAGCAAGAATTAGGGCGACAGCAAACATACACGCAAAGGCCCGGAGCTCGATGGGAAATTTCAAATCAGGGTCATCATTACGGTCACAACGTTATTCACAAATGGTCAACTCTAATAGTCGTCCACGGAAAATGGTGGTTTTGCCAAAAAATTAAAATATACGAAAATTATTTTTATTATAAACTGCGAGCGTAAGTCGTGTAGCGCTGAGTATCGGAGTCCGTCTGAGTGTCTTGTTATTCGAGTCTAATTAGTCAACAAACGTAACTCACGTGACCAAATTTATGACGTAGCAGGTAGCGTGTCTCAGATGTTCAGATTGCAAAGGCAAATGCCATGGCGTCGAATGGATCTCTGAATCTGAATCTGAAGGGATACGTTGAAGCGACCAATTCTGCCTTTCATTCAACGGGGGAGAAGTGCGCTATTAAATGTCACTCGTAGCCACTAGTGTCTTGAAGCACTTGATGGTTTCTGCTTTCACAACACTATCACTAAATCTATTCCACTCTAATAGAGTGAGAAGCTAACGGTATGCTACACAGAATATATCTACATACGATCACACGAGTGTATGGACATTTATCAAGCATGATATGCAATTTATTTCGAACATTGTCACTGCTAGAATTAAAATTCAACTAAAAATTATTCAAAATACACTTACGATTTCTGTTTCGATCTTCAAAATTATCGCAGAGTGACCTCCCTTTTCAAACAGACACATTTAACCATTCGCTCTCTGAACCGAATCGATCGGGAACGAGTGTTATCTTATTACGTCACGGATATTGCCACGCAATCTCGATATAAAGCGGTATCAAATGAACAATAACAGTCGGACGTTAAATAAAGCCATTTCACACACACACAATAACAGTCCTCTAAATTCTAACCAGGAGGTGTTTATCTCCTAAACCTTCGTCAACGAAATCTATGTCACAGCTCATTGTCAGACATAAATTGAAAGTTTAATGAGTTTTTAGATCACTCATCATTTCGTATCAAACTGAACATTAATCTGTGTTTAGCTTGGACGTTAATAGTACATGTATTAAACAAGAAATTTGTTTCACGGGTGTAGACTTCACGACCTACTTGTATTTCGAATTTCAATTGTCATGGATTATTTTACCTCGGTCTTGCGTCTCATCCATATGATTACACTTTGTGCCTTGCCAGGCCACCCACCTTGCATCATTACCAAGGGGTGGGGGTCACCCCGGAATATCCCGATGAACACCATAATCGAACATGTCTGACACACTGAGCCGCCGCGACTTCACAATTCCTCGAAAACTCTTATGGTAACAAGAATGATAAATTAATGAACTATCACGTTCCGATTATTAAATACAATAAATACTGACCTGTATATTAACCTTAATGGTTTTATCACTGACCCAGGGTCGTTTTAAGGTTTATCATGGCGGATGCTGTACTACTTTGAGGGCCCTCTGTCGCGAGGGGAGGTTCTTGATTGATGACTTTCATGCCAATGCAAGGACTGCATTCTCATTCAGTAGTGGATTCGACAGTAACAGTGTATAGAAAACGATTGACTCGGAATCAGGGGCCCTTTCCCTTGGCCAGAGGGGCCCTTTTGTCAGACGTGGGGCCCTTTTGTCTGCCTTTAGGGCCCTCCTAACTAGGGTACATTTTCATTTTTTTCATCGGTTTTAGCATTTTTGTTCCGTTTTATTTCATCAACTAGCCTCAGCTATAAAACGCCTTTGCACTGACCACGAGAGAGAAAGAGAGAGAGAGATTGGGTTGAACGTCCGGTATGGGTTCTCATATGTCGCGTTAGACACGCATTAGTACATGTACTGAAAGATTTAGTACAAATGCCACACGAAAATAAATTGTTTTTCGCCCGTATGAATTTTTTTGTGTGCCTTTAAAGAATTAAGAGTCGCGAACGAGTTAGCACAAATGTCACAAGAAAAGTTTTTCTCCGCGGTATGGGTTCTGATGTGTGTATATAGAGCACTGGTAGTTTTAAACGACTTCCGACAAACATCACAGGAAAATGGTTTTTCTCCAGTATGGGTCCGAATGTGTAGGTGTAAAGCACCCCAAGTTGTAAATGACTTTCTACAGACGTTACAAGAAAACGGTTTTTCTCCAGTATGGATTCTGGTATGCGCTACTAAAACACTCCTGGCCGCTAAACATTTGCTACACACGTCACAAGAAAACGGTTTTTCTCCAGTATGGGTACATGAAGTTGTAGAGACCAGTTAGATCTAAACCATTTACTACAAGCATCACACGAATAGAGTTTTTCACCAGTATGAATTTTCCTGTGTCTTATTAAAGATCTAAGAGACGCAAATGATTTACCACAAACATCACAAGAAAAGAGTCTTTTCCCAGTATGGGTTTCGGTGTGTTGCCGAAGATTACCTCGTGTGTTAAATGATTTACTACAAACATCACAAGAAGAGGGTTTCTCTCCAGTATGAGTTCTGATGTGTTCTTGCAGACGATTACTGGCAGTGAATGACTTGCTACAAATATCACATTTATATGGCTTCTCTCAAGTATGAACTAGAAGGTGCCTATTTAAATGGGATGGGCATGTGAATGATTTACCACAAACATCATACTTACAGCTTTTGTTGGAGACGGAATGATTGACCATTTCTAGTTTTAAAGGAGCTAAATCACTAATATTTGGGACCTAGAAATTCACCCAAATGGGTCGCAACACGTATAATAATGTAATCTGATTGTATATGAACTGATTTACATTCAATTGTTTCCGTTTCGACTCTAATGTCCAGCTAAATACGGCACGAGAGTCTCAACCGCCTAGATAAGTGATGGCGTCGCCGTTTGAATGAGTTGTGGAATATGTCTTGCCTCGTTTTCTCTGGTCACTTGGTACAAGTGACGCCGAAACGCACTATGGTACACGATTCGTGTACCAATGATAAAATGTTTATTTTGTCTTAAATATTGGATAGCAGAAGCCTACCCATTTAAGGTAAGATCACAACATTAATGTTGATTTGAATTGACAAATAGTTCGTGTTTTCAACGTGTAGGACTTTGGGTGATATTGAGTTAATTTAAATAGTTACTTCAAATCTAATTTTCTTTCTGAAAAAAAACCCCAAAACACAATAAAGTATAAATCATTCTAGCGTTTCCGTTTGATTAATTTTAATTCAAAATTTGACATCGGTAAAGAGAGAATGGGGTTTAACATCCATTCGACACAAACTAGGTCATTTCGGGATCTCGTTATTCAGAACATAGTTAGAACTAAATGACATCATCTCAAAACCAATATATTCTAAAATGTATCCAACCAAGTTAGTCTAATTTTGGCTTCTACCTAATCAGAAGGCGCGATGGCTCAGTGAGTAACACGTTGACTCGCTCTGTTTTGATCGAGGTGTGGACCAGAAAGTTCATCAACAATTTCCGACGTGGTACGCCCTTGTCATTGGTGTAGGGTAATGGCCCGACAATGGAGAACGTGTCGTTTGGTTGGGTGGAACCGTGGCGGAAATTACAAACATAGAAGACAATCAGGAGGTAAATAATGAATATTTAGAATTTATAGGATTGTTACGACTCATTCCAGTGACAATATCTATATTTGGATATTTAGCTCTTGTTTAATTCGATATTTGATTAAACCATTATATCATAACTAATTAAACCTTTAAGCGGTGGACACACTAGCCGAATGATTCGCCCTGAATAAATCGGCGTCTAAATTCGCCTCGTGTGTCCACTGTCATTCGGCTAAATTTCTATTATGCCGAGTGATTCGGCCGAATCAAATAAGTTTGATATAGTCGCCTGATGTGAGGTTATGCAATCGACTGGTGAATCTGGCGAACCATTCGGCCGAATGATTCGGCTAATGTGTCCACGGCTTTACTCAGTCGAATTACAAAAAGAATCCCCCCTCCCCACACACACACACCAATTCCTCGATTTGTATACACGATATTTCATAGATTAAATATTTACCAACATTGACCCTTTACTGACCCCAAATATATATTCTAAATATTCAAAATGTGTATAACTTTTAAAACAATATGAGAATCCTACATACTATACATTTTGTACTTCAAATTGTCAGACCAATAAATCTACGACTATTGTACTTCCTTTCACCACTGACTTACTTAAGCTGGTGGTTTAACGTCCGCTTCCACATAAGTGATATCGCAGACTACCGCCAATGAATACATACATTAAAATATACAGACGTAATGATCACATACCACCAAGTTCGTTCGTTCGTTACTGGGAGTTTAACGTCCACTTCCACCAAGATAGAGACTAAGTTTAAATAGATATTTTCACCAACTGAATTAAGTTGTGTCAACAAGATGGCTTGTGTCTTATTTATTGTTTAATCTTCTTCAAGGTAATCTCTGTTACAACCGATTGTCTGACATCAATTAAACTATAATCTGGTCAGTGTTTTAGATCACTCATCACTCCGTGTCAAACTGAATATTATTCTGTGTATAGCTTTGAACATCAATCCGACCATGTTTCAAGAAGGGAGTGTCAATATGTTATGAACAAAATGACTATGAAATAAAATTATGCTGACCTTGATCTTAATAGTTCCTCCGCTGAAAATTGTATATGAAGAGATTAAAAATCAATTAGAATTGGTGGAATTTCCTCTTAACAACTTTCACCTACTTTAAACGTTTTTTTTAAAAATAAATATTACATTAAATATAGTCCAATAGCCTGAATCTAGATACCTTATTGCGAATTTAATTTTGTTAGTCGGTTGACCAACATATTCGCAGGGATATCAGATACTAATTCTCTGTGTGGTTTCCGGGAGTTGGATGGCCGAATGAATAGCACGTGTGTGCTGTATCATAAAGACTGTCATTGAGTCAACTGGCGTGGTTTCGGATCCCCGGTTATACGTGACAAGGAGTAGTGCCGCCCGTCCAACCTCGTGGGTTTTTCTCCGGGTCCTACTGTTTCCTCCCACCGCTAAAGACCCCTACGCACAAGCGAATTATTGATATAAAATTAAACCAGGTTGGTCCCGAAATGATCTAGTTTGTGTCGAGTGGACGTTAAACACAATTTTCTCTCTCTCTCTCTCTCTCTCTCTCTCTCTCTCTCTCTCTCTCTCTCCCTCATCAACTACAGATACTATATATATTTTTCATACCGAATTTTTGATTAATCAAATTTTTAAGAACATAATAACACGTCTTTATTGGTGTTTTGTTGTCGTAACTAAAACCCATGACTCCATTAAACGAGCACACCAATCGTACGGCCAGGTCAAATCGTACGGCCAGGTCATGTGTGATATGCCAATATCGACAGGAACCGAGATGTTGGGGTGATAAACCTATATTTCAAGTTTCATTGAAATCGTATTTAAAAAAATGTGACCTGTAGAGTATTCACACACAATATTGTGGACGGACGGACGTCCAGGTGCGACGACAGTATACGTCCACATATAAATGTGGGCGTATAATTATGTATTAACAACAAACTAAACACATGTTGTACATATTTTTTTTTCTTCTTGAAATCAAGTAATCTATTTACAGATAAATTATGGTTTGAAGGTCTGTATCAATATATATATCTCCAACATCTCTCTTCATTCGAGCGAATTGTAATAAGTCTAGAAAAGTTCGTATTGTTCTGAAAATAAAGTACGTGTACTGCAAACATCATAAGAAATGGATTATTCTCCAGTATGCACTCGCATGTGTAACTGTACTTTACTACTTGTAACAAATGATTTACCACAGACATCACAAGAAAAGGGCTTTTCTCCAGTATGGAATCTAATATGTACTCGTAAATAACCCCTCGTAGTAAACGACTTTCTACAAACATCACAAGAAAAGGGTTTTTCCCCAGTATGGGTTCTAGTGTGTACCCGGAGATCACTCCGAGATGTAAACGACTTTCTACAAACATCACAAGAAAAGGGTTTTTCTCCTGTATGGGTTCTAGTGTGTAACTGTAGAATAGACCCGGTTGAAAACGACTTTCTACAAACATCACAAGAAAAGGGTTTTTCTCCTGTATGGGTTCTAGTGTGTAACTGTAGACTAGACCGAGTTGTAAACGACTTAGTACAAACATCACAAGAAAAGGGTTTTTCCCCAGTATGGATTCTAGTGTGTAATCGCAGATAAACCCTCGAAGCAAACGACTTTTTGCAAACATCACAACAAAATGGTTTTTCTCCTGTATGGGTTCTAGTGTGTAACTGTAGACTAAACCGAGTTGTAAACGACTTAGTACAAACGTCACAAGAAAAGGGTTTTTCCCCAGTATGGATTCTAGTGTGTAATCGCAGATAAACCCTCGAAGCAAACGACTTTTTGCAAACATCACAACAAAATGGTTTTTCTCCAGTATGGTTTCTCATGTGTAGCGTTAAACAAGCATTAGTCCTAAACGATTTACTGCAAACATCACATGCAAATGGCTTTTCTCCTGCATGAATAATTGAGTGTCTTTTTAAAGATCCTAAAGCCGTAAATGATTTGCAGCAAACCTCACAAGAATATGGTTTCTCTCCAGTATGAGTTCTGATGTGTTCTCGTAGACGAGTAATTGAAGTATAGGACTTGGTACATATATCACATTTATATGGTTTCTCTCCAGTATGAATTAGAATATGGTTACTTAATTTCGAACGGCATGGGAATGATTTACCACAAACATCACATTTATGATTTGTCATTTCTAGTTGGTTACCTTAGTTTCTGAAAAAAAACCAACAACAAATGAACCGTTAGTTGCACAGCTTAATTCACTCCTCTTTTATAAACTACTATATCAACTATTTTAGACATTCAAATTTAATAGTGTTAGTACAAAATGTTATAGGCAGTCGGCACAAACTATTTCATTGGGTACTATTCTCCCGTGATCTGGAAAAACCTAGTAACTCTGTTGAATATAGTTTTGAGTAAACAAAGGAAAACTGTTTTGTTAAGCTACTGAATATACAGCCAATTTGATGTTGTCTTTTAAGATGGAAATAATTAGAAGCCCTTTCGGTGAAGGAGAAAAAACCCTATTATTATATACATGTATACTTAGTCCAAATATGGGTCTAACTCAATTTTCACCAAAATTTGACTTGTTGAAACATTACTTACCGACATTATCTTTAGTATACAGACATCTTTTAAACCATCTGCAACGTCTTGACTATACTATCACTGACTATACTTGCACTAGCAGTATATATTAGTTTAAATAGATATCTTCACTAGTTTTAAACCATCTGTGACGCCTTGACTATACTATTACAAATGATGCTTCCACTAGCAGTATATATTTATTAGTTTAAATATATATCTTCACTAGTTTTAAACCATCTACGACGTCTTGACTATACTACCAACAACGATACTTCCACTAGCAGTATATATTTGTTTTAAATAGATATCTCTACTAGTTTTAAACCATCTGCGACGCCTTGACTATACTTCCATTAGATATCTCCACTAGTTTTCAACCATCTGCGACGCCTTGACTGTGCAAACACCAACTATACTATCACTAGTTTTAAACCATCTCCGACGCCTTGACATTTCTATTACCAACGGTACCTCCACTAGCAATATATACTAGTTTTAAATAGACATCTTCAACAACTTAATTAAGGTGTTTCAAATACATGGCTTGTGTCTTGATAACCATATTGTTTATTCTTTCTCCAAGTAATCCCTGTCATAACCCATTGTCCGATATCAATTGGTCTAGTCTGGAAAACACCCACCACTGACCTATTAACAATGAAATGGGTTGACGGATGGGAACAAAATGGTGTCAATCACGCGTAAATGGAACCATTGTTAGGGTGCCCACCCCAAATGAATATCTCCAAATATCTCGACAATTACATCACAATACTAATATATTTACCCAGCCTTAAATCTGTTTCACACATTTATAGTCACTAAATAAACGACCATGTTGTACTTAATAAGCTATGACCATTTAATTAATAACCATACATAAATAATACTGAAAAATGGTTTGGAGTGGCATCCATAACATCCAGACACTTTTGAGTAAAAGATAGGTTACGTGCCCTTGTTTTGAAATTAGTCTCGCTTCACCAGTCTACTGATCATTCTACGTCTAATTGACAGGTCGGGATAATCAAGACTACTTTTTTACGAAACATGGAACAAGAAATTGAATTTAGAAACACACACATCCGACAACTCAACAATATTTTTAAGAACCTTGTAAAAGTAAAATGAAACTACTGCTAGTATATTCTTGCTTTACGGATGTGAGTCAGAAATATTATTTGTACTAAACCAAAATATGCAGCTTCTAATGGTACAGTTAATTATAAGGCAATTTAAAAAATAAAACGAGCGTAATTTCTAAAGATGCCGTAATAACCAAAAAGTTAAATATTATTGCTATTCAGAATCGTCAACAATAGATTTTTTACGACTGTAGTAGTTTTTGGTGTTTTGAACATTTCCGCATGCTGTTGCTATTTATAGCCTCAACGAGTGTGTGAGACTGTCAGAAATCAGTAGTTAGTCCTTCAACTAAAGCAAGCACGATCAACGTGTCAAGAACAACTTTTCAGTAGGCGCGTGGGGCACCCTACCATTGTAGAAGTGTTCAAATATATAATGAATATCTGTGATGGTACTCCCGATACCGTTATCTGTTCAACAGAAAAAATATAAAAACTTTCGGTTACAACACACCAACATCATCCAGTCTCTCAGAAACACATGCGACCGACAACTAGTCTACCGTATAAAACCGGGTTGCACCGATGTCATATGAACTATTATTATAAAATTACGATAACCATTTTTATATTTTATAAAATTGTTGTAAGACAACAAGCCCTGGCCCCAACCAAGGCACTGTTTCTGTTTATTTGTGGGAAAAAGGCATTCAAAAAAACAAATCCCGCTCATGCGTATACACACTACACTGTGCTATAAGGGTGTTGCAACCATCAAGGGCTATTTGACATGCACGACGATGTGTACGCACGACCTCCGCCTTTTGTCCCACCCGTGTCTTACACCACTGACAAGGGGCAACATTTTTTTTTTAAATAAAAACATATTTATTAAAAAAATATCACATACATGTACATCATACAGTATATTACGTTATAGGTTTATCATACATCATCTGTACATATATTTATGTCATTTATTTTCAAAACAATTAACATTCATTTATTATGCGCGTTACATGTTTATCTTTACCGTTGTGCGCAGGGGATACGTTTCTTCTATAGCTAAAAGAGTAGTTTTATTGTTACGTGTATTTATATTTAGTTTGGCTTTCCCTCATAATGTGTTATCTCCCCATAAGGAGGTCCAGAGTCTTGCCATTACTAGCAAACTTGTTTGGTACAATTTAAGGGAAAGTTTTAAGCTGTTAAGCGGAAGATTATAATACGAATCCTTTCCACGAAATGAAAGTCGAAAGTTGAAAAGGACCTTAGTACCTTGAGCTGCCGCACCGTTCATGTATTACATATCAATAAATTGGTATGTCTGTTATTCTTGGCGTAGACGGTGATGGTATTTCATTAAGTAGTTATTCTCCCGAGATTATTAAAACTGCCCAGGCAAATGATAAAGATTTATAAATAATTATGATTTGGTTAACATCGGGGGTTGAACCGGAACAGGCTCAGTTAATGCTACAGAGTCTCGCCGTAAAACATTACTGGATTAATCGGAACCAGCTTGTTCTAGATAAAGGAATTATTCGAGTTAAAAGACCGAGTAATTTATCGGAGACGCAGTTGTTGGTACCGGAAGAATTAAAAGTGGATATTTGTCGATTATGTCATGACATACCGCTGTCAGGTCACCAGGGCATTCAGAGAACGAAATGTCGTATTAAACAGCAGTTTTATTGGTACGGCATGACCGAATATGTGCGCGCCTACGTTGCCCCTTGTGCCATATGCAACATTAACAAGAATACCCATGTCAAACCTCGTGCTAAATTAATCCGTTACCATGCCGGGTCACCCATGGAAAGGTTGCATTTGGATTTCTTAGGTCCACTGCCCATTACGCCAGAGGGAAACGAATACATATTAATGATGGTTGACCAATTTACTAAATGGGTTGAATGTATCCCTCTGCCGTCGCAAACCGCAGAAATTACAGCCCGGTCTGCAGTTAATGAGTTTTTCGCGCGTTTCGGTTGCCCATTTCAGGTTTTTACCGATCAGGGAAGGAATTTTGAGAGCAAACTATTTACTGCATTGTGTGATGTACTACAAATATATAAGACCCGCATGACATCCTACAGACCCTGGTCGATTGGCCAATCTGAGCGGTATAATCGGACATTATTAGAAACCATTAAATGTTATATTGACGGTTGTCAGGGTGATTGGGACGTATATCTACCACAACTTGCGAGTGTGAACCGACAAACTGGGTTTACGGCAAATAAACTAATGCTAGGTCGTGAAGTAAATCACTCCGCGGACTTAATGTTCCGTTCACCCGTTGGAAACGATGGTGATGTAGACTCCTTTGTCGAAAAATTAGAAAAAGCTATGATTGAAACGCATAGGTTAGCGCGAGAAAGACTAAAAACAAACCAAGAACGAATGAAGAAAGATTACGATCTACGTTCAAATGTTAAAAAATATAATGTAGCAGACGGTATATGAGTGCCAAAATTCTAACATGCCATCGTCTAATTTCTTACTTCTGTTCATGTAATTTCTAACCTCCATTCATGTAACTTCTAACTTCCGTATATTAGTGTCAAAATTCTAACATGCTATCGTCTAATTTCTTACTTCTATTCATGTAATTTCTAACCTCCATTCATATAACTTCTAACTTCCATTCATGTAATTTCTAAATTAAGACAATGTATAATTCAACTTCTTTATTTGTTCAGTGTAAATATCAATTCTGTTTCATCTTATTTCTATTATTGAGGCGAAAAATATCTACTTCATTGGGGTATTACATGTTAAGCATGAACGGCAAACAAATTTAGAATTATGATACTTCTACCTGGCAACCATCATTATGATGTCGTTTGGTGTCGCCACCATGTGCTCAGTTTGGCGATTGAGCAAATGATCGGGACCATTCTATTGATACAAACGACTCGCTCTTCGTCAGATTGAGTGGCTTGCCTGAGTGTGAAAATTGAAAACAACATCAAGAGAGAGATGGGGACACGGGGTTTAACATCCACTCGACACCAACCAGGTCATTTCGGTATTAACACCGTTCAATTGTATTTCAATAATTCGCTTGCGCGTAGGAGTGTTTAACAGTGGGAGGAAACCGCAGGATCCGGAGAAAACCCACGAGTCTGAAAAGGCGGCCCTACTCCATGTCACGTAAAAACGGGAAATCGAAACCACGCCAGTTTATTCAATGACAGACCTTATGTTACAGCGTGCACGTGTTAACCATTCGGCCATCCTACCCTCTAAACATCATTGAACGTAATATAAATGTATGGTTTGCAAATACTATTTCGAATACCGTGGGTAAGACGCAGGCTCGCTAGGCTGTGGGTCAGGGGTTCGATCCCTGCATTGGTCGAAAAAAGTTCATCCAGATTTTCTGGCGTGATTCCCCCTTATTAGTGTCTTGTCGTTCCGATGGGATGAAAACCCGAGGTTCCATGTACATGTTGGCGTGCACGTAAAAGATCCCGTGACCGTTAGACTTCGATAGAAGTCCAGGTCGTAGATCCGCTCTCCGGGCAATATTTTCCTAAAGCACACTGTATGGCATATGTCCGTCTCCATTAGCCCGGTTCGGAGCAGAACAGTAGGGCGTTAAAAACTCTTTGATTTCCTTTCATTTTCTATTTCAAATATAAGCTAAATGGGATTTGGAGATTTTTATTTGATTTTTTTTACGGTTGAGCCAATAATTAATATTTATATGCAGTTGGTCTATATTAACACAGGGTATAAATGTTATGGATAGGCCTACACAGATACTGAGTTTAATACTAAGTGACCTCCCTCTCTCTCGCAGCACGCCTTTCAACCTTCAACCAAACGAAGAATGGGTCGTTTATACCAAATAATTGTCTCGATCAGGTGCGCAATCACCCAATTGAGAACGCAGTGGCGACACCAAACGTCTTCATCATTATGGTTGCTAGGCAGAAATGTATAAATTCTAAATTCGTTGATGTTGATGCTAAACATGTAAAGCATCTATTAAGAAGACATTTTTCGTTTAAATAATAGAAACAAGTTGGAACAGAATTGGAATTTACACTGAACAAATAAAGAAGTTGGGTTATACATTGTCTTAAATTAGAAATTACATGAATGGAAGTTAGAAGTTACATGAATGGAGGTTAGAAATTACATGAATAGAAGTAAGAAATTAGACGATAGCCTGTTAGAATTTTGACACTATATAATAGCATAGACACCGTTTACATTTTGGATACCGCTACTAAAAAGGGTAAATGTAAAAAGTTGTCCCCATCCTGGAAGGCGAACGGGGATTATTACGCAAGTTATCACCCCCTATCTTTTTAGAGTAAAAACCCGTAAAAATGAGTCTGTTCTGAATCATGATCGTATGAAGCTTTGTCGAGACAGGGAATTGCCAAATTGGATTCTTAATTTCCATCGCCGTTCGGATTCTGATGTGTCTTTACCGTCTGTTCCGAGGATTGCAGAAGTTTATTGCATTTGTAAGGAACAGGATAATGGCACACCAATGATTTGCTGCGACCAATGTGACGACTGGTTCCATTATCATTGCGTTAATATAGCCTTGGATTCCGATTGGGATGATAAAGAATATATTTGTCCCAATTGTTCTGAATAATTGTTTCGTTCCGGTTCTGATGCGGAGCACAGGGGTGGGTTTAGGTAATGTTATATGTCGTTCCGGTTCTAATGCGGAGCACAATGGGGGTGATTTGAGTAATGTAGTTACTGTCTTCACCGATTTTTTACGGTGGAGGCAGTGCGTTGTGATTTTATTTTTTAGAGGAAATAATGGAAAATAACTATGGAAATGAACACTGGACCATCGGTTCCACTCGCACTTCACGGACTTTTTTCCCCAGGATTAACGGGCAGAGCAGGCAGAAGGACTAGGCAAGGGTATGTGGTCCCTGTGGGGGACATGGGCGTACCCTCCCCCCCATATATTGTCAGACCGGTCGGGCCTCAAAGCACCATGGTACCTATAACGCCCATCATAGAACGGCGAGAAACCGACGTGAGAATAAGCCCAGCCGCTCCACAACCTACGCCGGAACGGGATGCCACCCAACCGAACTAGATTCTGGCCACAGCTATCCATCCGCAGGGTAATTGGAAGATTACAGGGGCGTAACCAGAAATGCCCAATTATAGGTTGACCCATCACCAACAGGAAAAAAAAATTCCATGTTTTTTTATACCATTTGCCCCCTTAATTCACACAGGAATGGGATTGTGCCCCCGACACCATCGACAGACGGTGGAGGCGTTAAGGGCGCTTTGTTGAATGATGGGGGAAACCCCACATTCTATGATGATCAGGATGAATAGGGAAGCCTGGCTCTCCGACGGCTGTCGGGTGAGAAATTGTCACCGGCTTGGCTTAAGGGCTCTATGTGAATGGGTGGGTTGGGGAGGTTCACCTTAATCCCCCTTAATTCCGCAGCAGGGCTCACATACTGGAGATGTTTGGCCTTAATACTCAACCATCTGACTCCAACACAACACAGCGCCTTTCAGTGGCGGCGCCAAGGGGGGGGGGGCATTTGTCCCCCCCCCCCAAAAAAAATCTTGTCTGCCCTCTGTTTGCCCCCCAATAATTTTCGGAAAAAAATGTCTGAAATGCTACCTGGCTGCATTCTATTTTACAAAATATAGTGGCGAAAATATTCATTCACTTTGAGTCACTCTTACTCCGCCCGCTCGACTCTTTCTTCTCTGATCGGATAAACTAGTGATTTGGCGACAGGCGGTACCTGTTAAGCTCTATTTATCTCGACGATCAATGCCTGAAATACTGCCAGACAGAATTTCGGGCGGTCTACTTTTCAAATTTTCGTTGAGGTTCGCAAGTCCGTTTATTTCACAAAATATAGTGGCGAAAATATTCATTCACTTTGAGTCACTCACTCCGCCCGTTTGTCACTTTCTTCTCTGGTCGGATAAACTAGTAATTTGGCGACAGGCGGTATCTTTATCTCGACGATCAATGCCTGAAATACTGCAGGACTGCATTTCGGGCAGTCTACTTTTCAAATTATTGGGGACTTCATTGAGTTTCATGTGACACTTTCCTCTCTAGGGTCGGAAAGACTAGTGATCAGGCCAGAGGTGACATCTACGATCGGTGCCTGAATACTGTCAGGCAGCATTTCCAACAGTCTATTTTTCAAAATTTTCTTGGGGAGGTCCCCAAAACCCCCACAAGGACTCGCTACTTTAGCGCACACAAAGGTACTTCGTTGAGGTTCGCAAGTCCGTTCGTTTGCCGTTTTGGTCTCTGATCGTATAAACTAGTGATCAGGCTACGGACAGTATGTGGTCAGATTTATTTATCTCGACGATCGGTGCCTGACTGTATAGGCTGTCAGAGAGCATTTCCGAGAGTTTATTTTTCAAAATTTTCTGGGGGAGGTCCCCCATACCCTCCATAAATACTCCCGACATTGGCGCTCGAGAGTGGGATTCGTCGAGTCCGTTCGTTTGACACTTTACCTCAACGGTCATTGCCTGAAATACTGCCAGGCTGCATTCCTGGCGGCCTGTTTTTCAAAATTTTCTGGGGGAGACCCCCCCCCCCTCTTAGTTGATACTCGTGCCTTTGCCCCCTTAATCTTGGCCTTTGCCCCTCCAACCACCGACGGCTGACGCCGCCACTGGCGCCTTTGCGGCCTACTTAGTGGTAAGAGACATCCCTCTTGCTTGGGAGTCCGACTGGGACCGGGAGGTAAATATTGTGTTGAGCCCCCAGTAGCGGTTTAAACCGTACTTGTCATGGGTTTTGAAAGGGTGTGTATGTTCACGGTGTATAGTATATACCGCTACCAGTATGAGTCTGCGTTAAAGTTTTTGAATGCGATCCCGTACTTTGTAAATATTATTGTATGTTTTAGAATTATAATTTTTCGAACAGGCACTGTTCCTCCTCCTACGTTAAAACATACAATATACGTCCACATTCCTGCTTTGATTGATATGGTACTTTGTCAAGAAGGCTGGGCGTTTTGTTTGTTTAGCGTTGAGGGTCGTGCCTCAACATCAATAGTTGCCGTCCTTAGAGTATAAGGAATAAGTATACCAAGATAATCCATTGAGAATTGTGCCTTCCTAACGCTAAAGGCAAAAAGTGGGCGTGGCCCTGCCCCTGGGACATTCATCAAAATCAATAGCGGACGCCCTCAGGCTATAAGGAATACATAAGCCAAGTACCAAGCTGCTTCATTCAGAATTGCGGCCTGTAAACGACAAACACAAAAATTGGGCGTGTCTTGCCTGTGGGAGTCGGGACATGCAGTTGACGTCCTTAGGCTATAAGGAATACATATCCCAAGTTTAAAGACGATCCATTAAGAATCGTGGCCTGTAGACAACACACACAGACACGAAGTACAAATGGGCATGGCTCTGCCCCTGGGGGTTAGGAAATCACCAAAAACAATAGGGGCCATTTTTAGGGTATAAGGAATAGGTATGTAAAGTTTTAAAAGGATCTGTTAAGAATTGCATCCTGTAGGCAAACACAAGACACAAAAGCATTGGGCGTGGCTCTGTCCCAGGGGGTCCGGCATGCACCAAAAATAATAGTGGTCAGCCTTAGGGTATTTTTAAGTTTCAAGATGACCGATTAAGAATTGTGACCTGTAGGCGACACACAAAAAGAAAATGGGCGTGGCTCTGCCCCTGGGGGTTGGGCATGCACCCCAAATGATAGGAATGTTCCTTAGGGTACAAAGAATAAGCATTCAAAGTTTCAAGATGATACGTTAAGAAATGTGGCTTGTAGACGACAAACAAATAAATACAAGGAATGGGCGTGGCTCTGTAGTTAGAATTGTGGCCTGTAGGCGACACACAGACACACAAAAAGAAAATGGGCGTGGCTCTGCCCCTGGGGGTTGGGCATGCACCCCAAACGACAGGGATCATCCTTAGAGTATAAAGAGTAATTATACAAAGTTTGAAGAAAATTCAGTAAGAATTGCGCCCTGTAGGCGACACAAAGACTCACGAAAAGAAAATGGGCGTGGCTCTGTCCCTGGGGGTTGGGCATGCACCCCAAACGATGTGGATGTTCCTTAGGGTACAAAAAATGTGTATTTAAAGTTTCAAGATTATAAGTTAAGGAATGTGGCCTGTAGACGACAAACAAACAAATACTAGAAATGGGCGTGGCTCTGCCCCTGGGGGTCGGGCATGCACCAAAAACAATAGGGATCTTCCTTGGGGTATAAGGAATAAGTATACCAAGTTTGAAGAAAATCCAGTAAGAATTGCGCCCTGTAGGCGACACAAAGACACACGAAAAGAAAATGGGCGTGGCTCTGCCCCTGGGAGTTGGGCATGCACCCAAACGATAGGGATGTTTCTTGGGGTACAAAGAATATGTATGCAAAGTTTTAAGATTATAAGTTAAGAAATGTGGCCTGTAGACGACAAACAAACAAATACTAGAAATGGGCGTGGCTCTGCCCCTGGGGGTCGGGCATGCACCCAAAACAATAGGGATCTTCCTTGGGGTATAAGGAATAAGTATACCAAGTTTGAAGAAAATCCATGAAGAATTGCGCCCTGTAGGCGAACCACAGACACACACACACACAGACAGGGGCGACAGCATAATACGTTCACATTATGAATGTGGACGTATAAAAAAGAATGCTTAAAATAGACAACTAGTAAAATAATTCAGTTAAGGAAATAAAGGAAAAAGTATTAAAATATGTAGCAGGGAAGAGAGTGTGCGCCACATTATCAAGTAAATAAGGGCTAGGTTTAAACATGTACGTATTTGTCTATAAATGCAGGGAAATTGACAAGAAAACAAATTGAAACAAAAGATTAGTAAAATTGAAAGCTAGGTAAAAGAAAATAAATGATTGTCTCCGGTCTTCGCAGAGGATATTTCGAAAATGGAGGGTTTGCGCGGTTAACGTAAAACTCCATAAGAATTATTCGGGTGCATAGATCGTAATCACACCGTTTCGAAAAGTCTTAGGAGGATAGAAGACTTGCTTTTTTGTAAATTAATGTAATGTATTGTTTTGTAAAGTAATGTACATGTATATGAACCAAGTATAAGGTTATAATGTAAACCTGTGTAAATCGCAAGATAGCGTTTAGGTTTTAGGGCAAAGGCAAATGCCCAGGAAATTTTAAAACTGAATAGCCCCTTGTAAATCGCAGGATAGCGTGTGGGTCGGGATAAGGTTTTAAATAAAAAGGTCAAGTGAAACATGGTTTCCGGCAATAGTGTGTAACTTTAAGCCATGTGCCAGTTTCTGGATTTTCGTGTTGTTTTGTAGTGTAAGGTTTTAAATAAAAGGTTCAATCAAAGTGAAACACGATTTCCGGCAATAGCGAGTCGCTTATAAGCCATGTATCGGTTTCAAGATTGTTCCTGTTGTTTAGTAAAATAAATTGTCCAAAGGAGAATAAGTTCAAAAGTATGTGTTAAAAACATACCATGGTGAAAAATGGGTAATTTAACTTTGAATTCGAATGTGCAATTAGCTGTCGAACAGATTTTGAATTCCCTGATATGTCATGCGTAGTGTATACTAGACCATACTTAATGACAGGGAAAAAGTCATGAACTTATTTGTACTTGTTTTGTGTTTTAAAAACGTAAGGAATATAATAACTTTCGGTCAGTGGTGGTTTGTTATTACAACCAAAATCGGGTTTTGAAATAAATGTTGGCCACGTTTGTTTCGAGATGCTGTTTCGTTTGAATTCAGACAGAAGTGAATTCACGAAAAGGTTTAGGATGGTTTGTGGGAGTAACTATACGGAAATTAGAAAAGAGGCGTAACTACGAATTAGAATAGCACGCACCGTGTTGTAAGCTTGGGTGCATACAGAAGTTCCATACATCACCAATGTTAAAAAGGTATACCATTTCTATCGTATACTATTCAAAAAAAGTAGGGGATATTTGATTTTGGGGGCATAATACTAAAATATGCAAATGACAAGGAAAAAAGTCACTATAGAACCTAACAGAAGAAACATTTCCAGTTACATGTGACGCCCAAACGCACAAATAGCTACCGCATGGAATGCAGGTGATGCTTGGGATAATCATGGGGGTCCAACCCAAGATTTGCACGACTCTGACTTTGAATGTTACAGTCATTGTGGCATTGAATTCCAGGGTGGAAACATCAGTTTAATTGTTTTAGTGACCAGAAAACAAATTTTGATATGCGTCGGCTTACCCAAAATGAAAGGTTACGTGTCCTTGGCATGCTACAGATCGGCACAACACAGGCGGTTGTGGCGCGGACGATGAATGTTTCTCAGTCTGTCATAAGCAGGCTATGGTCCAGATACCGTGATACACAATCTGCACAGGACAGACCACGCTCAGGTCGACCAAGGGCGACAACTCAAGCCCAGGATCGATTTATCCGTACCTTGGCCTTGAGAAATCGTGTCATCACAGCAAATCAGATCAGCGCTCGTCTTCAAACAGACACTGGTGTGAGAGTGAGTGGCCAGACGATTCGGAATCGACTGCATAGGGGTCACCTTCGCGCCCGACGTCCTCGCGTGATCCCTTGTTTGAGAGATCATCACATTCAGGCAAGACGTCGTTGGTATAGGGATCGTCATCACTGAGATAATTGACGCTGGAGCAATGTAATGTTTTTAGATGAGTCAAGGTTCACTGTTGATTTTTTGGACAGACGTAGGAGGGTGTGGCGTCGTCGAAACGAGCGCTTCCAAGACGTTAACGTCATCAGACATGATCGATTTGGGGGTGGTTCTGTTATGGTGTGGGGAGGCATCACTGTTGCTGGAAGAAAGGCTTTACATGTTGTTGCAGGGCGTGTTACAGGCCAGTACTACCGGGACAACATCTTGGCAGTCCATGTTGTGCCGTTCGCACGACGTCATGGCCGCCGTTTCATCTTCCAGGATGACAACGCAAGATGTCATAGGGCCAGGATCGTTACAGGTTACGTCCAACAACAGAACATCACCACATTACCTTGGCCAGCACTGAGTCCCGACCTCTCCCCCATCGAGCATGTCTGGGACATGCTTGGACAGAGGTTACGTCAACGTCAACAACGTCCTGCCAATGTCCAAGAACTTGCTGCTGCGTTGCAACAGGAATGGGACAATCTGGACCAAAATGACCTTAGACGTCTCATTATGAGTATGCCACGTAGGATCAATGCTTGTTTGGCAAACAGAGGTGGATTTACCCGTTACTGACTTTGTTGTGATGCTGTGGTAACTTTGCTGTTTGACCCCGGGTATCATTTTACCCTTATAATGGTCAGTCTGTGCCTTACTTAGTCTAACGATCATTTGGAATAAATCGATGAATGTGAACTTCATTTCATGTTGTCATTTGTTTCTTCGTCAGTTTCATTAGGTGACTTTAATAACACTTAAAAATCAAATATCCCCTACTTTTTTTGAATAGTATATAATATTAGCAACATGAATGTAAATGACATATTAAATACGATTAATAAATGTGACACTGTACATAATAATGTGAAATGAAATGAAATGAAATGGGATTTAACGTCCTACTCTTATGCACCTAACCTGGGCTAATGGAATACGGGCATACGCCATACAGTGTGCTGTGAGGGAAATTTCGCCCGGGCAGCGGCGCTACGGCCTACTCTTATATCGAATTCCAACTGCCAAGGGATCTTTTACGTGCACTCCAATGTGTACACGGGACCTCGGTTTTTCGTCCCATCCGAACGACTAGGCAACTGTCCTTGTCAGGCCCTCCTTCTGTATCACTGACAAGGGGAAATCACGCCGGAAACATAATAATGTAAACGATGTTATGGTGGCTAATAGAAGTAGAGACTTTATTATGTTCAGAGACTCAAAACAAGACCCGAAACATTGACGAAATCATTGATTATTTGTGTATTTCATAAGAATGGTGTATAGCTTTAACTGTAAATACCTAATGAACTATTGTACATATTCATTGTGGGTTATTTTCCATTTAAAGTGTACAGTTAAGTACGATTAAAGATATTATTACTATTATGAGTTGGTCATGGACTATTATTGTTACCGTGTAAATAGTGACGCCGTGGGTTTTTTTTCACGAACTTTGACCCCAAATTTAATCATAACGTACATCGTCACTGAATCGACAGAGAGGAAGGGAAATTTAATGTTTACTCGACACAAACTAAGACATTTTGGGACACACATGGTTCAATTTTACTTCAATAATTCATTTTCGCGCAGGGATCTTTATCAGTGGGACGGAACCGGAGGACTCGGAGAAAACCCACGAGGTTGAACAGGCGACCTTACTCCTTACCACGTACAAGCAGGAAATCGAAACAACGTCACTTGACTCAATGATAGACTTTATGATACAGTGTGCACGCGTTAACCATTCGACCCCACCTCCTTTCCTCCCTTATTCACTAAAGAGCTTTAGCTTACTTTATCACCCAATAATACATCCTCCAGTAGATATAGCTTGTCTGATAAATTTCATAATCTACTGCCACATCTCCTACATGAATTTGATTGGGATATCAAATGGGAACTACTTTATTTTTAAGTTTCAAAGAACAGTTCATTTTTTTTATTAAAAGTAACTTCTTTCTTATTAAACAGAAACTATTTTTAATGAATTGACCGTGACGGAAAAACTGGGTCAGTATAAATGACTTGGCAATGGTTGAATCGTTGTCATAAAAGGATGTTTCAATACGCCATAATGTTATCAGGTTCAGTAAAAGTGAAATCTTTAGCCAAGAATTATATTTACTTATTTGTGCATGTAAGAAGGGATTGGGTGTTAACTTAATTAGGGATCACGTGGCTAGTCTGGATGTTGGGTGTTCGATCCTGGCATTGACCGAGAAAGTTTATCTCGATTTTTCGTTTTGATGTCTTGTCGTTTGGATGGGACGAAAAACCGAGGTCTCGTGTACACATTGGCGTGTAGGTAAAAATCCCGTGTCGGAATTCGATATTCGAGTAAGTCGTAGCGGCACTGCCCGGGCAAATATTTCCCCTCATAGCTCACTGTAGGCCCGTCTCAATTAGCCCAGTTTAGGAGCAGAACAGTAGGATTTCATTTCTAAAGTAGTTTGACCTCTATCGATTCCCGGATAGCGTTTTAGCTATTTAACTATCCAACATCGGCCTGTGAAAACCAACATGCCAATAATAATCTATTGAAAATGTCTAAAGTAGTCTGAATCCTACCTGTTTACATATCAAACCTGAGGTCTCATTCTGTAAAGCAATATTATCCTCAAAATTCTAATATTCTCTGAATCCTACATGTTCCCGGATAGTACGTAGTTCATTATGTACCTGCTGTATACATTTAAAAATAATCTCAACAGAACAATACTAATCGAAATCCTACCTTCTACAGAACTGTTAATAAATAAACCAACAATATTTCCAATACTTCGATTTACCATTGACAACCTTATCCACTCTATATAACAGCCACTCTTACCTATTTGAGAGAGAGAGAGATGAGGTTTAACGTCCACTCGACACAAAGTAGGTCATTTCGGGTCTACCATATTGTCAATTTTGTTTTAATAATTCGCTTGTGCGTAGGGGTCTATAGTACAGACTCAAGATGGTCGCAAGCATACAGGGCATTTAAACATTACGCTAATAATTTCCAGTTAGAGAAATGGGGTTTAACGTCCACTCGACACAAACTGGGTCATATCGGGAATAACATATGGTTTAATTGTATTTCAATAATTCGCTTGCGCGTAAGGGTCTTTAGCACTGGGAGGAAACCCACGAGGTTGAGAAGGCGCCCCTCTCTCCATGCCACATACGCTCACACCAGGGATCGAAACCACAGCCACAAGCCAGAATTTCCAGTTATAGCAGAAGACGAAGCCCAACTAGTATATAATAAGTGGTGGGTTCTTTAGTAGTCAGACCCCTGACAAACTACATCAATTAAATTGTAGCAAATAAAGCTAGATTAGTGAATTACAGCTGAAATTTGATGTTACAAATCGTAAACAACGATAGCCACAGAGAGGCAGGTTATTAGCACACTTTAACCTAATTAATGTTTGACGTTAGCGTATACCTGACCGGGTGAGGTATTCTTTGTTTACCTCGCGCTTGTATACATATAGTCTCCATGCCAATACCAGAGGAAATACAGAATCCAGTTTACAAAATACAGGAAATTTTTAAAATGAAGAAAACTTGAGTCATTCAACAGTGAATCATAACCAATTGTAAGTTGCAGGCCTCACCTCGGACTTAATTTCTGACATCTACAGTAGGTTAGCAAAGTTTGATTCCTTGGACTTCATCAATAATAAACTAAGCGAATTTTTCGCTTTTCGCGTACAAGCGACGGCCATTTTGTCCGGCAATTTTGGACGAAATTGGAACGCAGCCTTCATTACGGTGTAACGGTGATACTCTCACATCAGATAATAACTGTGACCTTCAGAGGGACCACACGCTAAAAAAATGCAATTTTTCGTACAGTCAGGGACCATAATTCAGGAAGTTTCGACCGAAATGCGTGAATATCGAAAGGTGTAACACTATAGGGATAGTTTAGTTCGAAGAGAGGTGTTCTGTTTAATATATAAATTCTTTACCTACATGATGTTTGACGAAAACTAGGTTAATCAATTTAGCTTGCATTATTCTACTACTATCTTAGACTAACTCACAGACAGTTGTGTCAGTATCCATTTCTGGAAAGTAGGGTATTATTGTCCAGTTATCTCGTGCACAGATTAGTACAATTTGAATAGTGTTGACGTAAAACTGTGCCTTTACGAAACACTTTACCACAAACATCACAAGAAAAGGGTTTCTCTCCAGTATGAATTTGTGTGGGTCTCTGTAAGGATCCAAGAGTCGTAAATGATTTGCTACAAACATCACAAGAAAAGGGCTTTTCTCCAGTAATGGGTTTTGGTGTGTGAGCTTACATGTAGAATACTTCTTGTGGTAAATGATTTAAAACAAACCTCACAAGACAATGGGTTCTCTTCGGTATGAGTTCTGGTGTGTCCCCGTAGAATATTACAAGTAGTAAATGACATGCTACGGATATCACATGGATATATTTTCTCTCCAGTATAACTAGAAGTAATGGGTGTCTAGTTGAAGGAAATCTATTTACAGCAGCAGGAATAGGATTAGAAGAGAGTTAGTGGCCTATTCGACCTAAATACGGTGATGATATTAATCTATTATGATAATATAAATCAAAAATATCAATCTAATAGCATCTATATATGTGATCAGACTATCTTGATTAGACATTCGAAGCAGACAATCACAGTATGACGTAAAACCCCACTTCATTTCGAAGCTGAGAGTATGGCGTTAATAACTATTTCATTTTATGTATAATCCATTGACAAATGTATTAACAACAAGGGGTCACGGTGGCTAAGTGGATAAGGCGATAGTTCGCTAGCCTGGAGGTCGGGTGTTCGATCCCTGCCTGCATTGGCCGAGGAAGTTCATCTCGATTTTCCGGCGTGATTTCCCCGTCAGTGATGCAGAAGGAGGGCCTGTCAAGGACAGCTGCCTAGTCGTTCGGATGGGACGATAAAACTGAGATCCCGTGTACACATTGGAGTACACGTAAAAGATCCCTTGGCAGTAGAAATTCGATATAGGCCGTACCGCCGCGTATGTCCGTCTCCCATTAGCCAAGGTTAGGTGCAAAAGAGTAGGACATTAAACCCTATTACAAAAAAAAAGTATTCACAAACTAAACACATTCCGCACAGAGTGTATTTTTTCTGAAAATGACGCACATCCTAACAAAGGGGTTATCCCCGTATATGTACTCGCATGTGTAGGCGTAGCTCACTACTTGTAATAAATAATTTGCCACAAACAACACAAGAAAATATTTTTTTCTCCAGTATGGGTTCTCATGTGTTCAGTAGATTAGGCCCAGTTTTAAACGATTTTCTACAAACATCAAAATAAAATTGTTTTACTCCTGTGTGGATTCTAGAGTGCACCCGTTGATCACCCCCAGACGTAAACGATTTTGTACAAGGCCGAGAATTAACTAGTTCTATCTTACATTTTTCTAGTTCCGAGGAAATTGAGTTTAAAGTTTCGGGATTCTACATTTCTGTCACCTTTAAAGATTTGCTTTTGGTAACTATAGCATGGGTTGATATGTCCATACTAATTGACATGTTCCACGTAGCACTGGAACGAACATAATAATTTCATTGGTAGGTTTTGCAGATATACCTTTGTGACCTCGAAATGTTTTTAATCTGGGTGTCACAAAAGTGAATATCTGTTGTTTAACAAAAAATAACAAACCATAAACATTAAATTATCATTGCATTTAAATATAAAATAAATTTTTTAACAACAACCTGCAACAGTTTAATGAACACAGTTTTTGGAATCATGTTTTTTTTTTTGTTTTTTTTTTTTTGGGGGGGGGGCTTCAAACACATAATCATAAGGCAAAACTAATGTACAGTTAACATACTAATGACATGTCGACCCAGTCAGATGGTGGCATAAATTTTAATATAGCTTTAATGTCTTGAATTTTAGCCTGTGGAAGTGTTTTAGCTTTTGCTGCCTGAGGTTCTCCAAGATAAATTGTTGTAAAGCCACTACGGACCACTGACGCTCGAATATCATCTCACTCAGCCATTCATCTCCAAACGTTTTCTTATACTTTAAAATCTTAGGTTCATGCTGCTCATAAAGTAGACATTTAACTTGAGTGCATGGGATATTTTCAAATTTTCCAGTGTTAGCAATTTGAAGATAATCTTTAAAGTAATCAGATTACATCTGGATGATTGTTAATGGGTTTTCTCTGTTAACACACTTCAGCAAAGGTAGCAGTCCAACAGGACTATTTCACTGTTCCTACAAACCCGTTGTATTTGAATATTCTCTAGTATGTGATCTGGCTGTAGATGCTGAGAACTGTTATTGGTAAAATATTTATAACAAAGTTTTACGAGTCTTAGAAATACAACAAGAAACTGGTTTCTATTCAATATGGGTTCTTCTGATGTGTCGATTTAGAACACTACGAGTTGTAAATGATTTTCTACAAACATCACAAGAAACGGGTTTCTCTCCAGTATGGGTCCGGGTGTGTAGCTGTAGAGAACCCCTAGTAGTAAATGACTTTCTACAGACATTACATGGAAAGGGTTTTTCTCCAGTATGAATCATGGTATGTCTCTGAAGAACACTGCTGGTCGCAAACGATCTACTACAAACATCACAACAAAACGGTTTTTCTCCGGTATGGGTTCTAATGTGTCGCGCTAGAGACGCATTGGTACTGACAGATTTAGTACAAATGCCACACGAAAATTTTTCCCCGGTATGAATTTTTTTGTGCGTCTTTAAAGTATTAAGAGTCGCGAACGAGTTAGTACAAATGTCACAAGAAAAGTTTTTCTCCGTGGTATGGGTTTTGATGTGTGCATATAGAGCACTGCTTGTTGCACACGATTTTCTACAAACATCACAGGAAAATGGTTTTTCTCCAGTATGGGTCCGAATGTGTAGCTGTAAAGCACGCCAAGTTGTAAACGACTTTCTACAGACGTTACAAGAAAAGGGTTTTTCTCCAGTATGGATTCTGGTATGGGCCTGCAGAGAACTCCTAGCCGAAAAACATTTACTACACACATCACAACAAAACGGTTTTTCTCCAGTATGAGTCCTGATATGCAGTTGTAGAGACCAGTTAGATCTAAAATATTTACCACAAACATCACATGAATACTGTTTTTCACCAGTATGAATTTTCGTGTGTCTTTTTAAAGTTCTACGAGACGAAAATGATTTACTACAAACATCACAAGCATAGGGACTTTTCCCAATGTGGGTTTCGGTGTGTTGCCGTAGGTTACCGCTTCTGGTAAATGACTTAAAACAGACGTCACAAGAATAGGGTTTCTCTCCAGTATGAGTTCTCGTGTGTTCTCGTAGAGTATTTCTAGAAGTAAAAGACTTGCTACAAATATCACATTTAAATGGCTTCTCTCCAGTATGAATTATGATGTGCATATTTAATTGGGAACGGCGTGTGAATGATTTCCCACAAACATCACATTTACAGTTTTTGGTGGGGACTGAATTATTTGTCATTTTTAGTTTTAAAATCCAATTTTTGCCCCTGAAAAAAAAACACAAAACAAAGAATAAAGTAGAAATCTTTCTAGCGTTTCAATATGGTTAATTTTAGTACAAAATTTCACAATTGGTAAAGAGAGAATGGAGATTAACATTCATTAGACACAACCGGAAATTACATTCATAGAACACGGCCAGGAGATAAATAATAACAGTTTTGAATTTAGAGAGAGAGAGAGAGAAATGATGTTTAACGTCCACTCGACACAAATTAGGCCATTTCGGGACTAACATATGGTTTAATTTTATTTCAATAATTCGCTTGCACGTAGGGGTCTTTAGCAGTGGGAGGAAACTGGAGTGCCCGGGGGGAACCCACGAGGTTTTAGAATTTAGAAAATCGTTATACTCAGTCGAGCTACAATATTCTATATTTGGATATCCGGCTCTTGGTAAATGCTGGTGGTTTACAAAATTCATTGTAAATTCGCTATGTGGTTAAACCATTACATTGTTACTAATTTATAAATATTTACTCAGTAAAAGTACATAATAAGAATGGGTGCTAGTGCCCACCCCCTCGACACCTACACACAATAATTCTTAGACTAGGTACTTACCAACTTTGATCCACCGTCACAATCTCTAAAACAATCTGCCAAACCTATACTACGTGTGTACTGCACCTAGTTAGACCAATAAATATTCCACACTTGTGCAGTGGCTACCCCAAATAAAATACATGCAATTAATGATCACCTATGAACAGGGTAGAGACAAATTGTAAATAAAGATTTTCACCAACAGTTAGTCTGTGCTAACAACATGTCTTAAGTCTTAGTAACTTGATTGTTTAATCTTTTTCAAAGTAATCTCTGTCATTGTCCATTATCAATTAAGCTATAATCTGGTCAGTTCAATGAGTTTTTAGATCACTCACCATTTCGTGTTACTCATCATTTCGTGTTACTCTGAACATTAATCTGTGTATAGCTTGGAAGTTAATAGTATTAAACAAACATTCGATTCAATGACTCGTAAATGGGACCATAGTAGAAGTTTAAAACCATATACAATCATTTTTTTTTATTTTGTGTTTTTATCAACTAAATGATTTAATTAAAACAATATGTCCCTAATATCATATTGAATGTATTGGACGTTAGATCGATAACATCAAATCAAATGAGTTTTTTTGATAATTAAGGTACGCCGGGTGACTGGGTTTTAACGTCATACTCTTCATCACTGATGGGGCTACTGGCGAAAGGCAAACGTCATGCGTGTGCAACGAGGGGTGTGGGGGGTGCACGGACATGCGAGTTTCATCAAAATCGGATCAAAATTGTGACCCCATGAGTGTCGACAAGCTAACAATGCGATTTTTCATACAATCAGGGGCCATAATCTATGAATTTACGGTTCGATACATGCCAATATCGGAAGGAACCCAGATCGCAGGGAGATAAACCTATATTTCAAAAGTCGCTGAAATCGGATAAAAATTGTGATCTGTAAAGTGTCCACAAACAAATTGTGGATGGACGTCCGGGCATACGCCATACAGTGTGGTATGATGGAAATACCGTCCGGACAGCGGCATTACGGTCTAATCTTATATCCAATTCCAACTGGTTAGGGATCTTTTACGTGCACGCCCATGTGTACACGGTACCCCAGTTTCTCGTATCACCCGAACGACTAGACAGCTTTCCTTGCCAGGCCCTCCCATCCTTCATCACCGAGAACTGGGAACCACGTCGGAAAATCAGTAGGAACACCCGACCTGCAAGATAGCACCTTAGCCACTTAACCACCATGCCCCCCTTCCCCCCATCATCATGATGATTTCAGAGAATAATTTGCTGGCTGCCTGTGGATCGTTATATTGAAGAAGCTGAATCACTATTTTAATAGTCATCCGGTGTCTTGTTCCAGTTTACAGGGGACATGTTTAGTCTCGTTCATTGAGTGGCTTCACAACTGACAATCAAAAGCATCCGTCACACGATTCGTGTGTCAGTTATCTACTGTCAAATGTGTTATTGGACGATAAACTAATATAAACACGTTGTACCAAACTTACCCGTGGATTCGGTTAATATTTTTAAAAAAAATGCTAATACATTCCGTGGTCAACCAACAACTAATTCGTAGACGAAGGGGGGCAACTCACGATTTTTAAGTTCTCGTCTGAAGTCTGTGTGGTTATAAAGAAGTAAAATTAAATGCCATTTGGTTTAACGTCCTAGCTCGAATTGGGCTAATGAAGACGGACATAAAATTACTAAACAAAGTAACGTAACTTAACATCATATTTTCATAATACCAAATAAATGGGTAAACACATAAAAAATGGATAAACATATAAAAATCGAGTAAACACATAAACACGAGCTGTTGTATACCAAAATTAACACGGTGTTTAAATTCAATATATTGAAAAGAAAGGATTAATCATCTTCTCCCTCGGCCATACTACATTCAAATTAAAACAGGAGGTGGAACTGATTGATGTAGATGTGATTACTTTGGGGGAGATTTAAATATTTATCAATAATGTGAAGACACCAGCCAGATAGTCGATAAAACTCAATAAACTAAATAGATAATCCTTTAAAATATTTATTCATTAATGACCCTTATTGTAATTTAACTTATTAATTCAATAGAATATTGCTGTTGCTATGAAAGGGATCAGTTAAGGGGGGATTAGGGTATTGAATAATAAAGTCAAAACAATATCACATTTTTGGCAAAACTAAATTAGCTGAATAAGCTGATGGACATATTTGATTACCTGATAACAATTCTCTCAATTTAACAAGTGTGGTTCTGGTAGTCAATTTAACCAATCAGGGCCTTGCTAACGAGTGTTATTCTGGTCGTCAATTAATACCTATAATAGTGGTTAGGTTAACCCTTGTGCGTACACGTCGCACGAAAAACCTTGTCGGTAAAAGGGGTAATCTCAGACCCCAGACATAAAAAGGTTTTTGGATGAATAGTTTCATCAAACTACAGCTTTATATCAAGACTGAACAATAATCCATCAGGCTAGATCAAAATATTTCAGGTATTATCAGTAACGATAGGAATTATAAGATTTTTTTGAAAACATACAAATCTAAAAATATCGTAATTGTCATGTTCCATGCAGAATAGTCTTTTGATGGGGTTGGTAGTGTACCTTGATCTGCTCTCAGATCTAGATTACTAGAATAACCAAAACAATATCATCAGTAAGAACGATTCCTAATACAAAGCTAGCACTGATTGCAGAACAGATTAGACACCTGTAACTAGCAAAATGTTGAAAGGAAAGGAGAGGGGGGCCACAAGACCCCTGGTGACCGACAACGTAATACTCGAAGTTTCTTGTCAAATGATGAATGTTGCCACTGCCTCACATCCATTCTATTTACAGCATTACACTCGACATTAAGTAGCTGACAATGTATAAAATTCTCGCTAGACAATTATGAACCAATTTCTCACAAACGTTAAGGATATGGTCGTGGGGTCCAAAAATACCCCTTGTATACGCACAAGGGTTAAATTAACGTAATACGCTGTCTTACTAACAAGTATTGTTCTGGTAGTCAATGTAACCAATCAGGTACTTGCTAACAAGAATTGTTCTAGTAGCTAATTAAGACCTATAATCGCGTTTAGGTTCAATAACGTAATACGCTGTCTTTTTAACAAGTATTGTTCTGGTAGTCAATGAAAACATCATCTTGTTTAGGTTTTATGTAAAACAATAATTTCATTAACCAAAATATATTTGTTGTCATCTAGGCTGTCTACAGGAGTCGTATGGAGTTTAGGAATAGTCTCTGCGGATTTTAGGTGAGTAATAGTTAGACATACTTTGTCTTCTAGGCTGTTCACAAGAAGTGTATAGTTAGACATACCTAAGTAGAGGCGTCGCATGCAGTGAGCTATAGGAAAGATACTATTTAGAGATTGGTTGTGATGGAGGGGTTTCATAATTTTCGACAGTGCCCTTTTGTACTGCTGAAAGTGCCTTTTCTTGTGGTGTCCTATACAGTATGACAAACGCTAAAATAGCAGAGGAGGATTCAATGGGGGAGGGGGCGAGGGGCACGCCCCCCCCCCCCGAATTGTCGACAGTGCCCTTTTTTACTGCTGAAAGTGCCTTTTTTCAGACCCAAATATGTCCGTTCCGAACGTTTACTTAGTACTTAGACGAAACTATCAGCCAAATAGCTCTTGGAATGGCTACAGATGCAAGGAAATGACGAATAATTTTCTTGGGGGAACCCCCTCCCACCAACCCCTTCTCTGCGGCCTGCCCTCATTTTGCCCCCCCCCCCCCATTTTCAAAATTCCTAGATCCGCCCCTGAATAGTTTATATTTAGTTTATGAAAGAGGAAAACAAAATTAAGCTGTGTAATAATTAACGTTTGTTTTTTTTTTTTTCAGAAACAATATTTGGATTTAAAACTAAGAATGTTAAATCATTCCTTCGCCAACAAAAACTGTAAATGTGATGTTTGTGGTAAAACTTTTTCGTGCCGATCGCGATTAAGTAAACATATTCTAATTCATACTGGAGAGAAACCATATAAATGTGATATTTGTAGCAAGTCATATACTGCAAGTAATCGTCTACGAGAACACATCAGAACTCATACTGGAGAGAAACCATATTCTTGTGACGTTTGTAGTAATTCATTTACTTATCTTAGCTCTTTAAAGAGACACACAAATATTCATACAGGAGAAAAACAATTTTCTTGTGATGTTTGTAGTAAATCTTTTACAACTAATTGGGCTCTACAACTGCATTTCAGAACCCATACTGGAGAAAAACCTATTTGTTGTGATGTTTGTAGTAAATTCTTTAAATCTGAACGTACTCTTTGTGCACATATGAAAAACCACACTGGAGGGAAACCCTTTTCTTGTGATGTTTATCGAAAGTCGTTTTCTTCGAAGGGTTCTCTACAGGTACACACTAGACTCCATACTGGAGAAAAACCCTTTTCCTGTAACGTTTGTAAAAAATCGTTTACAACTGAAGGTGCTCTAGAAGTACACATCAAAACCCATACTGGAGAGAAACGATTTTCTTGTGATGTTTGTAAAAAGTCATTGTCTTCGAGCAATTCTCTAGTGGTACACACTAGAATCCACACAGGAGAGAAGCCCTTTTGTTGTGATGTTTGTAGAAAGTCGTTTTCTTCGAAGGGTTCTCTACAGTTACACATTAGATCTCATACTGGAGAAAGGCCCTTTCCTTGTGATGTTTGTTCAAAATCCTTTACGTCTGGGAGTGATCTACGGGTGCACTTTAGAATCCACACAGGAGAAAAACCCTTTTCTTGTGATATTTGTGGAACGTCGTTTACTACTAGGGGTTATTTACGGATTCATATTAGATCCCATACTGGAGAGAAACCCTTTTCTTGTGATGTATGTGGTAAGTCATTTGTTACAAGTGGTAAACTACAGCTACACATGCGAGTTCATACTGGAGAATAATCCATTTCTCATGATGTCTGCAGTACATGTGCGTCATTTTCGGAAAAAATACGAACTTTTATAGACCTATTGCTATTCGCTCGAATGAAGAGAGATGTTGGAGATATTATATTGATACAGACGTTCAAACCATAATTTATCTGTAAATAGATTACTTGATTTCAAGAAGAAAAAAAAAATATGTACAGAATGTGTTTAGTTTGTTGTTATTACTAATACATCTTTTTAATTCATCAGGAAGGATAATCCAATGTGACACTGGATCACTGCTGTCTACTTCAAATAAGCTCATCAAGGCCGCTTGAAAACGTGTATAAATGGTATTAGTTTGAGATTTGTTGGAAGTGGACGTTAAACTCCCAGTAACGAACGAACGAGATTTGTTAGCACAACAATAAAATCTATACAGTGAATTAAACATACATTATGCAAGAGCTAAATCTGTATATTGCAGGTCTTTTTTTTAAACCCCATGTCTCTCTCTCTATCTCATTATTATAATATAATAAATATATTTTTTAAGCAATTTGAAAATGAATTGTCGATAAAATTGTTTAAATTAAATTTGAATAAAGCTAAACAGAACGGAACACGGATATACGAGTAGGTCGTGACACCCATGTCCGTAATCATTAGAGAGAGAGAGAAATGGGGCTTAAAGTCCACTCGACACAAACTAGGTCATTTCGGGACTAACATACGGTTTAATTTATTTCAATAATTCGCTTGCGCGTAGGGGTCTTTAGCAGTGGGAGGAAACCGGAGTGCCCGGAGGAAACGCTCACATACGCCACATACGCTCACACCAGGGATCGAAACCACAGCCGCAAGCCAGAGGTGACCGGCTAGCTAGAGATCGAAGCTCGGTACTTTAGACCCCTCCCCCGGTAATCATTAGCCCACTCGGTACAGATGACATGAAACCCAAGTCATCCGATATTTAATACTCGTCAAAAATAATCCTCTACAAATCTTGACATTTTTACACTCTACAAAGGTAACATCTATGAGCGATTGAAACCATTCGCTCTTAATACTATTGATTTCCAAGTTATACACAGAGTTCCGGTTTCCTCCCATTGCTAAAGACCCCTACACGCAAGCGAATTATTGAAATTATAAAAAATACACCAGGTTAGTCCCGAAATGACCTAGTTTGTCTCGAGTAGACGTTAACACCCCCTCCCTCTCTTTCTCAGATTAATGTTCAGTTTTACACGTAGTGGTGAGTGATGTAAAAACTCATTAAACGTTTAATTAATGTGAGACAATGGACTATGACAGGGATTACTTTGAGGAAGATTAAAAAATAAAGCTAATAAGACACAAGCCATGTAGTTTACACAACTGACTTCACTTAAGTTTTTGACGATATCTATTTAAACCTAGTCTCTACCTTGTTGACATGTGATCATTAATTGTATTTTCTGTTGTCTCATATGTATTGGTCTCACTAGTTGTAAGTATAGTATAGCGCCAGATTGGTTTAAAGTTGTACAGATTTTCACTATAAAATTTGAATAAGTAATGTGTTTTTAGAATTGTGACGGTGGGTCAGTGTTGGTAAATACGTAATCGAAGAAAGTGTCCTGTATAGAACTAGATGAATGAGGGGAGGGGGGTAAACTGGCATCCATTCTTGCTATGTATTTTTACTGAGTAATGATTAAAATATTAGTGATGATGTTATGGCTTAATCAATGGAATTTACAAAGAAATTTCTAAATCACTAAATATACAATATTGTAGCTCGAAATATTGTTGCTGGAATGAGTATAACAGTTCTCTAAATTCATATTCCTGAAGCAATGGCCCGATTCGAGAAATCGCTCTGTGACCATGGCTGGATTGGCTTCTGATACTTGAGATGTCCCGCTCAATCAAATCTATCCCAAGTACAGCAACATGATCATGACAGCCCCTCGTTTAATCTGGGTCTCTCCTCGAAAACTTTGGACAGTGATTTAAGATATTAAAATGGCGAAAGTATGTTCGTCTTCAAACAGTATCGTTTACATTGTTTTCGTTCGTCATTACGTAAGGTTAGAGTCATGTTATGTTAACATATTCGGTCAAATTTGGCGCTCTGTTTTAAGCCTAATGATTTCGCTATGCAGTTAACTATTGGTTGTTAATCGAACCACTGACCAGCCATAATTTGGAACAGAAATTGGCTTTCGTTAAATCAATGTTCAGTAGGATTAGGTATAGTCAAACGAAACACTGCGAAGAGTATGTCTAAATTCTAAACTCTAGTTGTTTATCTACTGATTGTGTTACATGAATGAAATTTACGCCATGGTTGCATCCAAGCAAAGCGATAATTTCTTCCATGTCGGACCCACTGCCCTGCTCCAATGGCAATGACGTATCACGCCTGAAATTTTGGATGACATTTCTTGCCCGCGATCAAAAACACAGCTAGCCAGCGTCTTGCTCACTGAGCCACCACGCTCCCTGATTGGATAGAAGCCAAAATTGATGAATAACCTTTTTATGATCAATATATGATGTGATCAAACTAACTTGGTTGGATACATTTATAGAAAATGTTGCTTCTCAGATGATGTCACTTAGATTAACATGGCCATACTAAAACTAATCTCACTCCCCGTTACTCTCTCTGTACTAACTCGCTCTGTACTAACACTAATCAGCTAGCAGAATGCCAGCCAAGTCGTCCACAAGTGAAGCAAAGTCCTTCACACGAAAAGTTTGGTTCAGTCGCCGACACTTGTGGGTTGAGTCGCTCGCACGGCATTGATTGACTCGTCCACACGACAATGTAGAAATACGTTGGTTAAGTCATCTACACGAGTGCAATATTAGGAACGGAGAAAGTATTCCTATTCAGCATGGTATGAGTGTTTGATATGAGTATTGTGTTCTACTATATCCAATCTAGAGCGGTCATGTTTATAAATAACACACAACAACATAGATAACTTTATTCAATAACAATTTTATTAACAAATAACATTATTATTCCCCCACTAAACAAACAACTGACTTATATCTTACACACCTCGATCCGATTCTTCCCATTTTATAGATAATTCACGGAAGAGGAAATAATTTAACTACAAACTTAATCTTTATTTTTCTTTTCCAGAAAGAACATTTGGATTTAAAACTAGAAATGGCAAATCATTCCGTCACTAACACAAACTGTAAATGTGATATTTGTGATCACTCATTCGTCTGCCGTTCGAAATTAAATAAGCACATTCTAATTCATACTGGAGAGAAGCCATATAAATGTGATGTTTGTACCAAGTCTTTTACTTCGAATAACAGTCTACAAGAACACATCAGAACTCATACTGGAGAGAAACCTTTTTCTTGTGATGTTTGTTTAAGATCATTTACCAGAATAGGTAATCTGCGGCAACACACCGAAACCCATATTGGGAAAGGTCCCTTTTCTTGTGATGTTTGTGGTAAATCATTTACGTATCTCAGAACCTTAACTAGACACATGAAAATTCATACTGGTGAAAAACTCTATTCATGTGATGTTTGTAGTAAATGGTTTAGATCTAATTATTCTCTACAACTGCATATCCGTACCCATACTGGAGAAAAACCGTTTTGTTGTGATGTGTGTAGCAAAAGTTTTTCGGCTAGGAGTTCTCTGCAGGTACATACCAGAATTCATACTGGGGAAAAGCCCTTTTCTTGTAACATCTGTAGAAAGTCGTTTACGACTTGGGGTACATTACAGCAACACACCCGGGTCCATACTGGAGAAAAGCCCGTTTCTTGTGATGTTTGTAGAAAGTCGTTTACAACTAGCAGTTCTCTATATAAACACATCAGAACCCATACCGCGGAGAAACGCTTTTCTTGTGACATTTGTAGTAACTCGTTCACGACTCTTAATGCTTTAAAGACACACAATAAAATTCATACGGGAGAAAAACAATTTTCGTGTGATGTTTGTAGTAAATCGTTTAGGACTAATGCATGTGTGACGCGACACATGAGAACCCATACTGGTGAAAAACCGTTTTGTTGTGATGTTTGTGGTAAATCGTTTGCGCATAAGAGTTCCCTACATATACACACACGGGTCCATACTGGGGAGAAACCAGTTTCTTGTAACGTTTGTAGAAAATCATTTACAACTAGCAGTGCGCTACACCGACACATCAGAAGAACCCATACTGAATAGAAACCCGTTTCCTGTGGTATTTCTTGTGACTCTTTTACCACTCTTCTTATAAATATGTTTCTTATAAATATTTTATTACCACGAACAATTTGCTACAACGAAATACCACAAATCATACTCAAGATAAACACCGTAGCTGTGACGTTTGTAGTAAACATAGTCTACAACCAGATAAGTTACTAGAATATTTGTATAAAGTCATTTGGCACAAGTGTTAGTCATACAGTCCGTCATAATGTAGTGGCCATGTAAAACTACCCCCCCCCCCGCCCTAAACCCCTTCACAGCGCCTTTCTGTTTGGCATTTACAGCTACATAACCCCTTTCTCGTAGCCGTGTTCAGCTACACTATACATTTGAAGGCCGTGTCCAGGTACACAAGCCCCATTTCTAGTTGGTATGCAAGGATACAAAGCCCCTTTCTTGTTATGTTTTTAATCTTTATAGATATTAAAAGTCGGGGATAACTTGACAACTTATATTTATTTTTCACCTGTCAACCATACAAATATATTATATTAGTTAATTTACAATAATAAAGCATGTGGAGAAAAATGAAGGAATTTTTTATTTTTTCAACATGAATTGATATGTCAGTCATTTTAGATAGTGGGGATCGTAGCTTATTCCAACACTAACGACGAAAACGCAGATACATATACTGAGCGCCATAGAAAACGCATCACTTAGTTTTTCGTATAACAAAATGATCCTGTAAACACATCTTATTTATTTTGCTTCTTATTGTGAACAATATTCAAATGGGAACATTAATGCAAGGACAAAACATTAACCATCTTTACTTCAATATTTCAACTTTTCACAAATGAAGAAGACGGGTTTAAAACATTGTTGGTCATTGAACAATAATGGCCCGAATTCCAAACAATGTTCGGCGTCATATAAATTACTGGGATTACCCGCTTCCCATTGGTTGCCTTGTAGTGGAGATCCGTCATTCCAAATCCAGTCCCCTTCCTTTTTTAAATCAGTCCCTCCAATCCAATAATTATGTCCTGAATTACAAATAAAATGAAATGAGGTTAAACACCCTGTCAAGGGTTCTTTTACGTGCACGCCAATGTGTACACGGTTCTTCGGTTTCCTGTACCACTGATAATGAGAAACCATGCCAGAAGACAGACACCGGGAACGACCAAATGTTAGTGAGTCGCTCCTGGTGTTTGCCGAGAAAGTTCATGGGAATCTTCTGGCATGGTTTCACCCGAGACCACTTGGTTAGTAAGTCAGGGGTTGGGTGGCTGAATGGTTAGCACATGCGCGCTGCATCATAAAGCCTGTCATTGAGTCAACTGGCGTTGTGTCGAGTCCCCGGTCGCCTGTCCAATATCATGAGTTTTCTTCGGGTCCTCCGATCGCTAAACTGCTAAAAAAATAAAACCCTACGCGCAAGCGAATTATTGAAATAAAAATAAATGGATTCATAACGGAGATATTTCGGATAAAAACAAATCTTTTTAGTTTCATCAAAATCGAATAACAAATTGTGACCCCAAGAGTGTTCACAAAAGTATGTAAACTTTTACTCTATTTGCGGAAGTTTCTGTCAGATTTTCCCGAAATTAAAACTCAATCGTTCTTATGGTGTAACGGTGATATATTTAAGCCGTTTTTAAAATCAGATAAAAGTTATGATGTGTAGAGAGTCCACAAATAAAAAAGGCGATTTTTCGTACGATCAGGGGCCATTATCCATGAAATAACGATTTATAATTTTAGGTGGTGAAACATCAAAATATATTCTCAACATTTGAGACAATAAAACAACACAAAAACAAACCGAAAAACATGTGTTCCGTATATAGTAAGTACAGGAGGGACTACACCACACATAATTTAAAGCCACAATAACACTCTTGTTGTAACTGAATAATATGTCCCAATCTTCATTCTGGTCAACAAATCGTATTATTTTACAATATTCCAATAAATTGATGATACAAATTTCATCGTAACACACCTAATTTAAAAAATTGGAAAAATTCAACTAATTGATTTGAAAAGTCTAACGTAAACCTTTTCAAATGTGATTTCGATTTAAAATATTTTCGAACCCTCTGGACAAGTAAAATAGGTTGTAATGGATAATTTACACAACAGGTAGGACACTTAAACATCTAGTACTTAGAACAATACTATTATTTATTTTCTGGAGCTGCCAAGCCAGCAAGAGTGTTATTGTCCCTTTAAACAAAAACAAATACAGTGAATGGATCTGAGGGGATGTCCATGCAGAAGCGTCTACAGTGTTGTACAGACCGCGACTGTAGCTACACAGACTTCACTCAAATTTGAAAACAATCGGGAATGTAACCCAGGGAAACCATTATTTAATGTCAGCATGGGTCCTGATCTGCTACATGGTACGAGATACGAGAAATATGAATATATTCACATTGAAGTAACATTTAACTATACAAGTAACGACATCGGTGAAATGTATAAAATAAACCCAGGTAGTCAATGTTCTAAGTCAATTAAAAAACGTTTAAGTATTCAATATGCAAACAAGCGGTTGCCTAGCTAGCAAGATACGTTCAGATTTCGCGAGAGGTGGACAGAGCACCTCCAGAATGTCCACGACCTTTGTATTACAAACATTTACACTATTCAATCTGCGTCCCGCATCATGTCATAGGGAACGGGAGCGCAAACCAAAGGCGCGTAATTGTCTATGGGTGCATCGCCGAGCGCAGTGAATGTATACAAACCAACCAACCTCCACCGTGCTGATCTATCACTTCTTTTTTCAGGAAGAAATCTTCAGACTTCATCATGAGAAGTTGGCCCCCATCTTGATTACATGTGTTGTTAGCTTTAGTCCAGATTTTGGTCGTCTTGAACATTCTCATACAAAACCTTCCGCCATATAAAGGATAACCATCAACACTACAGCTGTCTGTTCAGAAAAAAATAATTGCAATAACTATTTCATGGGAGAGTACTAAATCTGCGGGATCAGAAATCGGACGGAACGGCATGAGGAAAAATAATTTTCCTTTGTTAACATTTTATATCAAAGATGTGTTCAAAAATTGACTGAGTACAACAAACAAGACACTAAAATGAGTGAACACATCCGAAACAAGACGTGATGGCTCAGTGAGGAAAGCCCTAACCGATCGGATTCGCTCCCCATATAAGTTTCTCAAGCTATTCAATCGTATTTCCCGTTGTCAATGTTGCAGGTGCGCGGGCCTGGCAAGGAAAGTCTTTACTAATTTAGATTGGCCAAACAACAGTTACACCCAAATTAACCCCGACAGCAGGATCCCGAAAGAAAGTCGGTTCTGGATTTAACTCATAGCGGGCCTGGGAAGGAACAGTCTTTAGTAATTTGGTTGGTTCAAACAACAAATGCAGCTAAATTAACCCCGACGGTGGGATTCCGAAAGAAAGTCGGGTCTGGATTTAACTCATAGCGGGCCTGGGAAGGAACAGTCTTTAGTAATTTGGTTGGTTCAAACAACAAATGCAGCTAAATTAACCCCGACGGTGGGATTCCGAAAGATAGTTGGCGGTGGAGTTGTTGTTAAAGCCCCAATAACACTCTTGTTGTAACTAAATAATATGTCCCAATCATCATTATGGTCAACAAATTGTATTATTTTACAATATTCCAATTAATTGATGATATAAATTTCATCTTAACACACCTAATTTAAAAAATTGGAAAAATTCAACTAATTGATTTGAAAAGTCTAACGTAAACCTTTTCAAATGTGACTTTGATTTGAAATATTTTCGAACCCTCTGGACAAGTAAAATAGGTCGTAATGGATAATTTACACAACAGGTAGGACACTTAAACATCTAGTACTTAGAATAAGGCTATTATATTTTTTCTGGGCTGCCAAGCCAGCAAGAGTGTTATTGTCCCTTTAAGGCAAAATTTTACTCATAGCAGGAAAAGAATATAAAAATTGGACCATTTGGTTTACATCCACTATTTCTTTAACCTTACCTGTCCAGTTCTCGGATCCATAAAATGATGTAATATTGACTGATCCTATTCCTGGATAATTCAGAATGTAACACGTGTTCAAATCGTAGTGGAATGATTCACAATCAGGTGTTGATGTACATCGTTCGCCACATACGATACCAGTAACACCCTTTATAGAAAAAGTATAATCCATGATGGCCGATCCGTCTAAATTTACTTGAGTGTACAGGACTTCTCTTCCCTCAACAAAGGCAAGTAAACAAATTGAAACAAGTAAAGTTACCATTGTGATTTAACAGTTTAACCCAAACACCTCTTCCTTTGTCAAATAAGTTAATAATCAAAACTAATGTAAGTTTCACGTCAAATAAACAGATATCGATCTTCGACAATAAACTATTTATTAACGGTAAAACAAACAAACATCTCTGATAATTAAAGAAGTATGGCAAAGTATACTACTGAAATTTGAAGTAGTTTTTATATCTCCACTTAAGGAAAGTGAATCAATTCAGACTACAAAATAAACATAATATTATGCAAGAGCCAATTCTACCTATTGCAGGTAGATCACTGAACGTTTAATTGAATAATACAAGAAGGGTTAAGCTCTATGTGAAGGTCTAGTTGTGTAACATAACTCTATCTGCTTTCTCTAAAACATTTTAAAATCAATTTTTAATTACAAGACTAAACACTGCCCATTTGGCTTCAAATGTTATACAGTAGAATCCGTTTGAGCAGCCACTCTTATATATATATATATATATATATATATAGAGAGAGAGAGAGAGAGAGAGAGAAATGGTTTTAATGTCCACTCGACACAAACAAGGTCATTTCGGGACTAACATATGGTTTAATTTTATTTGAATAATTCGCTTGCACGTAGGGGTCTTTATCAGTGGGAGAAAACCGGAGTGCCCAGAGGAAACCCACGAGGTTGAGAAGGCGCCCCTAGCTCCATACGCACAAACCAGGGATCGAAACCACAACCAGAAGCCAGAGGTGACCGGCCAGCTAGAGGTCGAAGTGCGGCACTCTAGACCACTGCGCCATCCCAATCCTACTACTACAGCGTAGTGATACATCATTTTGTGACAGCAGTTTACCCATTGCAACGTCCTATATATTGACCCAATATTTCCTTCAAGGTCAGTTAAATTGAAACAGTTTATTTTTAACAAAAACAAAGAAGTTACTTTTTATTTAAAAAGTGGTTTCTTTAAAATAAAAGAAAGTACATGTAGTTCCTTTTTGATTGACCAATCAAATTCATGTAAAGTGATATCTCATAAGGAGACATCGCAGTAGATTTTATTATTTATCGCATAAATCATATCCGCTGTCAAATGTTTTATTGGGTTATAAAAGACAATTGTAGCTACTTTGACAACAATTTTATTTAATAACAAAATCGGCTATGAAACATTACTTGGTATTCTGTATCGAATAATATGCAGGGGGCACTCGCCAGTTTGTACTCACTTTAAGGTTAAATGGTCATTGCGTATGCTCCTTCTCTTTTTTAAATCCCGTATAAAGCGTAATCGACGTCATGCGTACCACTGTGCAATTATGGAGTAAAGTATTTAGAGCACGTTAAATTTGTAACTATTATATCGGAGGGAGGCCCTAGGGCAACATATCTGGAGTCGCCAATGTGTACAGTTGTAATTAATATCACGAAACATCACCACTCGTGTTAACAGGTGTGAACTACTTTCTTCGTTTGGTAAGTAGTTGTATGTCATTCAAACGGGTTATACTAAGTTCATGTAAGTCGTGGCTTGAAAACATCAAATAGGTCAGAGTGGATGTAATATAGAGTGGATAAGTTTGTCAATGGTAGATCGAAAATCGAAGTATTTAGAATAGTGTTGCTTTATTTATTAACCGTTCTGTAGAAGGTAAATGTTCCAATAAAAATGGTCTGTTGAGATTATTTTCACATGTATACTGGATGTGTTGAACTACGTGCTATCTGGGAACAGGTGGGATGCAGAGAATATTAGACATCTTGGGGATAATATTGCTTTGCAGAACGGGACCTCATAGGTTTGATATGGATACAGACTACTTTCGACATTTGCAGTAGATTTTATAAGCATGTTGGTTTTAACAGGCTTGTATTAAATAGTTAAAGTAGATAAAAGTCTATTCGGGAACCCGTAGGAATCAGACTACTTTAGACATCTTGAAATTAGCATTGACTTGATGGACGGGATTGTGCAGGTTTTTAGGTTGACTATGGAATCAGATACGAATATTGGTAGAGTCCAGTCTTCTTTGGGCATCATATAAGAATTAGCTTGATGAACGGAACCGGTACGGGTGTTAAGTTGACTATGGAATCAGATAAGTGTTTGAATATGTCGTGTGATGTATCTCTAATAATATTACTGTATTTTATGTTACAGAATTCAAGATGTGGATAAGATTATTGATATTGGTGATGATGTTGGCGTCAGTTTCTACTTTAAACCAACCCGTAGATGTCGATACTTTAAAACAAGTCGAAGAAAGTAGGTCTATCATCGTACTATATAAGATTGCATCAATTATATTATTTATATTTAATTGGGGAGCGACGTGCAGAGTTTAACGAAAAGTAATGCTGTAACTGTATGCCCTTGAAAAGTATAGTACCTGCGCGTGGACCGCTCTAGACGCAAAATAAAACCAAGTAATTGGATAAACTTCATAATTATATAAGCAGTACACGTCCAACTAGTTCAGAGAGAGAGAGAGAGAAGGTTGGAGAAAGGGTCGGGGAAATGGCCTGTCAAGACAACCTTGGTCATTACTGGGCTAACATATGGTTCAAATTTATTTCAATACGTAACCCGAAGGCCGCAGAAAAACTCCGGAATGTTGGACAGGCAACTGTTACTCCTTGTCAAGGTCAAGCGAAAACTCGTCACTTGATTCAATGACAAACCTTGTGTATTAGCGCCAACGCGTTTAACAACTAGGCCACCCAATCCCCGAAATTATATGCAACTGGTAAATTATTCAGCATGTAAACATACACAATCATGAGATTCTTGCCACTGTTTGCTTTCCCCACTTGTAGGAGTACATACATAACTGTGTATTAATTCAGTTGGTTGATTGAATGTTAAAAAGCACCCATACTTTGATGACAATCTACATGAACATCTATTCGCGAATTAAAATTTATTGGGGTTTTTTAACACGTTTAGGGCTGATGGGAATTTATCTCCTTCGTGGCTTGAAGCCAATATAATTCCCATTCCTGAACTGGGTAAAGATCACGCGAATCCTACCAATTATCGTCCGATCGTTTTAATGAACTATATTAGATAAACCACAGAGAGACTGATCAATTGAACTCTTGTTTGGTACTTTGAATCCAACACGCTTATTTAAGCAGACGGGGGGTGGGATTGGGGTGGTTACAAACGTGCGCGCTGTACCATAAAATCTGCCATTAAGTCAACTGGCATGGTTTCGAATGCCCGGTTGTATATGGAAAGGAGTAGGGTCGCCTGTCCAACCTCGTGGGTTTTCTCCGGGTCCTCTGGTTTCCCCCCCCCCACTGCTACAGACCCCTACACGCAAGCGAATTAATTATTGAAATAAAATTAACCCAGATGTTAGTCCCGAAATGGCCTAGTTTGTGTCGAGTGAACGTTAAACTTTATTCCTTTCTCTCTCTGATTGATTGGTTTTTAATGACACTCCAAATGACGTACATCTATCCGGCAATAAACGTTATTGGATTGATGGGAATTTACCTCCTACGCTAATTTAACTCTTGTGTAATGAATAATACTGCCCTGGAGTCCCTTAAACCAGGTTCAAACGACTCTCCTACGCTCAGATGTTCAATTGTTCAACGGACATGCGGATATTTGAACATAAGTGGCGCTTTGTTTAAATTCACTACAGCAGTGGGCAACCGGAAACGAATTTTGTTTTTTGAAATCTGCATAGGGTTTGCATAACGATTCAGAACTTTACTTGAATACAAACATACAAAGGAACCGCAGGGCTTAGTGGGAAAGGCGCTGACCCGCTTGTCTGGAGTCGCTTATTCGTTCCATACATTGACCGGGAAAGATCTTCGGGATTTTCCGACGTGTTTTCCCGTTCATTACCGTGTACGTAAATGATCCTTTGTCAGTTAGAATTCCATGAAAGAGTTAGTCGTAGCATCGCTGCCCAGGCACAATTTCATAACACACTGTATGGCGTATACACATCTTCATTAACGTAGTTTATGAACAGAACAGTAAGCCGTTAAACCCCATTTCATTTCATTTTTAATACCAAACAGTTGTGGTTTGTGTTAACTCTTCCATACTGATCCAACTAATCTTCTAGAAATGTGTGTAGCTGTCGAGCAAGAAGATCTGTAGTGGTTGTTTCTGTCATCTGATCGACTTTATGATTATTATTATAACTTATGATATATCTTTATATCAATATTATGGATAGCTGTATTTTAATACCAAAGCAGTTGAGTCTTGATCCAACTAATATAATGCGTGGGAATATAATAACTTATATTTTTTTTATATCAGTATTATGGATAACTGTATTTTAATACCAAATTTACACCCTGTACTCTCCTCATCAAGGGAGGGGGGGGGGCCTAGTGGTCTAGAGTGCCGCGCTTCGACATCTAGCTGGCCGGTCACGTCTGGCTTGCGGCTGTGGTTTCGAGCCTTGGTGTGAGCGTATGTGACATGGAGATAGAGGCACCTTCTCAACCGCGTGGGTTTCCTCCGGGCACTCCGGTTTCCTCCCACTGCTAAAGACCCCTACGCGCAAGCGAATTATTGAAATAAAATGAAACCATGTTAGTCCCAAAATGACCTAGTTTGTGTCGAGTGGACGTTAAACCCCATTTCTCTCTCTTTCCATCAAATTTAAACAACTGTTTTCTATTTGCAGATGTAAGCACCCCGTCCATTGGTTTCAAGTTCTTAATAAAACAGTGGTGTTTGTATCACAAGATGAAAGGAACAAACCCCCTACCCATCTACTGTCACTACAAGATTAATGACGCTTAATACGCTCAAATATATACTCAAATTCTTTATTCAACATCTAATGAAGATAAAAAACCCAAATTATAAAAATTAGATAATCTCACAGCTTGAATTAAACCGGATGTAATCTGAGCTCAACACATTTCTGTTTCCGTGTTACCAATAAAAGATGGCGGTGTCTTGTTGCGCATGAGTGTCGGTGTCTTGTTGCGCATGAGTGGCGTAGATCGAGGAAAACACAAGTTACCATAACTCTGGACATACATAGTGAAGTGAATCATGTTCAGACTGATATTCATATTAGAGATTATTTAATGTTCACAGTGTTGCAGTTTACAAGCGATTCCTACGGAGTCTTTAACATTTAACGAAAACGAACAATACGTCTAGTACTGTCTGTTCCAGGTAATACCACAACACGAAAATCGCTTGTCATTTATTCAAATTTTAATGCCAGGGTGGCATCATCCGGATCCTGAACCTACACCCTCTGAAGATATATAATCCATCAAAAAACATTAGGTGGACTATATTTCCAGGTTTGTCGTTTGGCTGCCGGACTATCCTGTTATTGGTTACTTTTGTTCAAATACAAGAATACCGATCAGAGTCGGTACACAAGAAGATTTTGTGCACGTTAAAGATTTACATGGGGATACTTTGGTATTCAGAACTCTCTCCATCTCTTCTTACAGTTACGGAGAGTTACGCGAAGTCGAATGGGACGAAAAGCATTCCCAATTTACCCAAAGCCTACAACAATCTTATCACCATCTGTTTTTATTTGAAAGAAAAGGCTTGTTGTTCTGTTGTTCTTGTTTATTAGAGACTTCATGTCCAATACATTAGATATGATATTATGGACGGAAAGATTTAGTTAAATTAGTTACACTTGAAAATTGATAAAGACAAAAAAAATCATAAAATAAAAAATTCTCTTGAATATTAAAAAATTCACTTTAAAAACAGGACGTCCAGATCACTGTGAATAGAAAAAAAACCGTCCGAAATAGAATGCGCTTCTTGTTTGTTGTTACGCGAAGTGGTCGTAGTAGAGACCACATAGCTGGACCCGTAGATTATTTATATTTTTTAAAAACAGTAAATGCCATATATACTATTCAAAAAAAGTAGGGGATATTTGATTTTTAAGTGTTATTAAAGTCACCCAATGAAACGGACGAAGAAACAAATGACAAAATGAAATGAAGTTCACATTCATCGATTTATTCCAAATGATCGTTAGACTAAGTAAGGCACAGACTGGCCATTATAAGGGTAAAATGATACCCGGGGTCAAACAGCAAAGTTACCACAGCATCACAACAAAGTCAGTAACGGGTAAATCCTCCTCTGTTTGCCAAACAAGCATTGATCCGACGTGGCATACTCCTAATGAGACGTCTAAGGTCATTTTGGTCCAGATTGTCCCATTCCTGTTGCAACGCAGCAGCAAGTTCTTGGACATTGGCAGGACGTTGTTGACGTTGACGTAACCTCTGTCCAAGCATGTCCCAGACATGCTCGATGGGGGAGAGGTCGGGACTCAAAGCTGGCCAAGGTAATGTGGTGATGTTCTGTTGTTGGAGGTAACCTGTAACGATCCTGGCCCTGTGACATCTTGCGTTGTCATCCTGGAAGATGAAACGGCGGCCATGATGTAGTGCGAACGGCACAACACTGCCAAGATGTTGTCCCGGTAGTACAGGCCTGTAACACGCCCTGCAACAACATGTAAAGCCGTTCTTCCAGCAACAGTGATGCCTCCCCACACCATAACAGAACCACCCCTAAATCGATCATGTCTGATGACGTTAACGTCTTGGAAGCGCTCGTTTCGACGACGCCACACCCTCCTACGTCTGTCCAAAAAATCAACAGTGAACCTTGACTCATCTGAAAACATCACATTGCTCCAGCGTCGATTATCCAAGTGTTGACGATCCCTACACCAACGACGTCTTGCCTGAATGTGATGATCTCTCAAACAAGGGATCACGCGAGGACGTCGGGCGCGAAGGTGACCCCTATGCAGTCGATTCCGAATCGTCTGGCCACCCACTCTCACACCAGTGTCTGTTTGAAGACGAGCGCTGATCTGATTTGCTGTACGGATAAATCGATCATGGGCATGAGTTGTCGCCCTTGGTCGACCTGATCGTGGTCTGTCCTGTACAGATTGTGTATCACGGTATCTGGACCATAGCCAGATTACTTACTGGAATATTTGTATAAAGTCATTTGACACAAGTGTTAGTTATACACAGTCCATCACATGCATGTGCATCATAATGTAGTGGCCATGTAAAACTACACCCCACCCCCGATCTAAACCCCTTCACAAAGCCTTTCTGTTTGGCATTTACAGCTACACAACCCCTTTCTGGTGGCCGTGTACAGCTACACTATACATTTGAAGGCCATGTCCAACTACACAAGCCCCATTTTCTAGTTGATATGCAAGGATACACACCCCCTTTCTTGTTATGTTTTTAATCCTTACAGATATTACAAGTCGGGGATAACTTGACAACTTATATTTATTTTTCCCCTGTCAGCCATACAAATATATTATATTAGTTAATTTATAATAATAATAAAGCATGTGGAGAAAAATGAAGGATTTTTTTATTTAATCAACATGAATTGATATGTCAGTCATTTAAGATAGTGGGGGTCGTAGCTTATTCCAACACTAACGACAAAAACGCAGATAAATATACTGAGCGCCATAGAAAACGATCCTGTAAACATATCTTATTTATTTTGCTTCTTATTGTGAACAATATTCAAATGGGAACATTAATGCAAGAACAAAACATTAACCATCTTTACTTCAATATTTCAACTTTTCACAAATGAAGAAGGCGGGGACAAGACAGTGTTGGTCATTGAACAATAATGGTCCGAATTCCAAACAATGTTCGGCGTAATGTGAATTACTGGGATTACCCGCTTCCCATTGGTTGCTTCGTATTGGAGATCCGTCATTCCAAATCCAATCCCCTTCTGTTTGTATATCAGTCCCACCAATCCAATAAAGATGTCCTGAATTACAAATAAAATAAAATGAGGTTTAAAATCCTGCCAAGGGTTCTTTTACGTGCACGCCAATGTGTACACGGTTCCTTGTTTTTTCATTCCACGCTTTCCTGTACCACTGATAATGAGAAACCATGCCAGAAGATTCCGATGAACTTTCTCGGCAGACAACGGGAGCGACCAAATGTTAGAGAGTCGCTCCTGATGTTTGCCGAGAAAGTTCCTCGGAATCTCCTGACATGGTTTCACCCGAGACCGCTTGGTTCGAGAGTCCGGGGTTGGGTAGCTGAATGGTTAGCACGTGAGCGCTGTATCATAAAGCCTTTCATTGAGTCGACTGGCGTGGTTTCGAATCACCGGTTGTAGGTGACAAGAAGGAGGGTCGTCTGTCCAACCTCGTGGGTTTCCTCTGGGTCCTCCGGTCGCCAACCTCTAAAGACCCCTACGCGCAAGCGAATTATTGAAATAAAAATAAATGGATTCATAACGGAGATATTTCGGATAAAACAAATCTTTTTAGTTTCATCAAAATCGAATAGCAAATTGTGACTCCAAGAGTGTTCACAAAAGTATGTCAACTTTTACACTATTTGCGGAAGTTTCGGTCACTTGTGTGGGCCTTGGTCAAAGACCTGGCAGTCACCAGTCCGACACTGAGCTGCGCTGTACAGTCCCACGACTGTAGCTACACTGACTTCACTCAAATTTGAAAACAATCAGGAATATAACCCAGAGAAACCATTATTTAATGTCAGTATAGGTCACGATCTGCTATATGGTACGAGAAATATGAATATAAGCATATTGAAGTAAAATTTAAATATACAAGTAACGACATCAGTGAAATATATATGAAAAAAACAGGTCTAAATTAAATGAAATAAAAAGGGGTTTAACGTTCTACTTTTCTGGGCTAATGGAAGACGGGCATACACCATACAGTGTGATATGACCAGACATTTTGCCCATGAAGTGGCGCTACGGCCTACCCTTATATCGAATTCCATCTGCCAATGAATATTTTATGTGCACGCCAATGTGTACACGGGACCTCGGTTGTTGGTCACATCCGAACGACTAGACAGCTGTCCTTGTCAGACTCCCGTTCTGCCTCACTGACAAAGAGAAACCACGCTGGAAAATCGAGATGAACTTTCTCGGCAAATGCAGGGATCGACCACCCGACCTCAAGCCTAGCGAGCCAGCGCCTTACCCACTTAAGGTCGTCTTAAACTAAATGCTCTAAGTTAATTAAAAGAAAAACAACCAAAAAACGTTTAAGTATTGAATATGCAAACAAGCGGTTGCCAAGTGAGATACGCCCAGTTTTCGCGAGAGATGGACAGAGAATCCCCAGAATGTCCACGACCTTTGTATTACAAACATTTAAACTATTGGCATACGAGAAGCAGTCATTTGTTCGGTCAGTTTTATTCAGATTTTTAAGAAATTCAAACTCAATCGTCATTTGTGTGTAGCGGTGATATATGTGAACAGTTGTTAAATTCAGATAAAAAAAGGATTGTGATCTCTAGATAGACCGCAAGCTTCAGACATGATTTGTCATGCAACCAGGGACAAAATACAGGAAGTTATGGTCAAATATGCACCAATATTGACTGGAACCGAGAGATCTTTGGGTTGTAAAGATACATTTTAAGTTTCATCAAATTGGGATAAAAATTATGAAGTTATAGTCCGATACACGCCAATATCGAAACTAACTACGATCTTTAGAAGATAGACCTATACAATTTCGTCAAAAATCAAATCAAAATTGCGACTTAGTTGTAGAGTGTGCATAAACAAATTATAGGTGGACGGACAAGGGCGAGAAAAATATAAGTCAACATGAAATTATGGACGTTTAAAAACAATCTGAGTCCCGTATCATGCTAAGATTTTGATTGATATTATATGTCATAGCGAAGGGAAGCGGGAGCGCAAACCAAAGGTACGAAATGGTCTATTGGAGCATCGCCGAGCGCAGTGAATGTATACAAATCAACCAACCTCCACCATACTGATCTATCACTTCTTTTTTTAAGAAGAAATCTTCAGACTTCATGATGAGAAGTTGGCCCCCATCTTGATAACATGTGTCGTTAGCGTTATACCAGTTTTTCCTCGTCTTGAACATTCTCATACAAAACCTTCCGCCATATAAAGGATAGCCATCAACACTACAGCTGCCTGTTCAAAAAATAAATTGCAACAACTATTGGCGACGTGAAGTTAGTCTGTTGTTCGTTGTTCGGTATTCGCGAATAACGAACAACGAGCCAGTTTGTTGTCCGGTATTCGCGAATAACGAACAACGAGCTGGTTTGTTATTCGGTATTCGCGAATAACGAACAACGAGCTGGTTTGTTGTTCGGTATTCACCAGATATGGAATTAGTAATGTAATAAAAGATTTTTAGCAGGGAACACTCCGCAGGCGGGTTTTTATAAGCCTAACTGGATTATAAAGCTTCAAAATTCTGGGAAATAGATTCTCACAACTTCTCTTTCTATCCGAAGAAAGAGCTGTTACATATTGGCGAACAACGAGCCAGTTTGTTGTTCGGTATTGGCGAATAACGAACAACGAGCTGGTTTGTTGTTCGGTATTTACCAGATATGGAATTAGTAATCTAATAAAATAACTTTTGTAGGGAACACGCCACAGGCGGGTTTTTATGAGCCTAACTGGATAATAAAACTTCAAACTTCTGGGAAATAGATTCTAACAACTTCTCTTTCTATCCGAAGAAAGAGCTGTTACATATTGGCGAATAACGAACAACGAGCCAGTTTGTGGTTCGGTATTGGCGAAAAACGAACAACGAGCTGGTTTGTTGTTCGGTATTCACCGCATATGGAATTAGTAATATAATAAAGGTACTTTTGTAGGGAACACGCCACAGGCGGGTTTTTATGGGCTTAAATAGACAATAAAACTTCAAAATTCTGGGAAATAGATTCAAACAACTTCTCTTTCTATCCGAAGAAAGAGCTGTTACATATTGGCGAATAACGAACAACGAGCCAGTTTGTTGTTCGGTATTGGCAAATAACGAACAACGAGCTGGTTTGTTGTTCGGTATTCACGAATACCGAACAACGAGCTGGTTTGTTGTTCGGTATTCACCAGATATGGAATTAGTAATCTAATAAAGGTACTTTTGTAGGGAACACGCCGCAGACGGGTTTTTATGAGCCTAACTGGATAATAAAACTTCAAACTTCTGGGAAATAGATTCTAACAACTTCTCTTGCTATCCGAAGAAAGAGCTGTTACATATTGGCGAATAACGAACAACGAGCCAGTTTGTTGCTCGGTATTGGCGAATAACGAACAACGAGCTGGTTTGTTGTTCGGTATTGACCGCATATGGAATTAGTAATATAATAAAGGTACTTTTGTAGGGAACACGCCACAGGCGGGTTTTTATGATCTTAAATAGACAATTCGCGAATACCGAACAACGAGCTGGTTTGTTGTTCGGTATTCACCGTATATGAAATTGGTAATATAATAAAGGTACTTTTGTCGGGAATACGCCGCAGGTGGGTTTTTATGAGCCTAAATGGATTATAACACTTCGAACTCTTGGGAAATAGATTCTAACAATTTCTCTGCCTATCCGAAAAAAGAGCAGTTTCATATTGGCGAATAACGAACAAAAGTTACTTTATTAGATTACTAATTCCATATCTGGTGAATACCGAACAACAAACCAGCTCGTTATTCGGTATTCGCGAATACCGAACAACAAACTGGCTATTCGCGAATACCGAACAACGAACAACAAGCTAGCTTCACGCCGCTACAACTATTTCGTGGGAAAGTACTAAATCTGCTTGATCAGGAATCGGACGGAACGGCATGAGGAAAAATAATTTTTTATATCATTTTTAAGCATGACCAAAGATGAGTTCAAAGATCAACTTAGTACACAAAACAAGAAACTAAAATTAGTGACGAAAACTATGCAGGAGGTCGCTTCTGGCATCAGCCGAGTAAAATTTGCGGGATACCCTATCGTGGTTTCCCGTTGGCAGTGTTGCAGGGATGTGGGCGTGGTAAGGAACAGTCTTTAGTGGTTCAAATAACAGTAGCACATAAATTAACCCCGATAGGAGGATTCCGAAAACGAGTCGGCTGTCCATTCGCTGTCGAGACATAAATCCAGTCATAAATGGGGGTTGGGATGGCCTAGTGGTCTAGAGTGCCGCGCTTCGACCTCTAGCTGGCCGGTCACCTCTGGCTTGCGGCTGTGGTTTCGAGCCCTGGTATGAGCGTATGTGGCATGGAGATAGGGCGCCTTCTCAACCTTGTGGGTTTCCTCCGGGCACTCCGGTTTCCTCCTACTGCTAAAAACCCCTATACGCGGAAGCGAATTATTGAAATAAAATTAAACCATGTGTTTGTCCCGAAATGACCTAGTTTGTGTTGAGTGGACGTTAAACCCCATTTCTCTCTCTCTCTCTCTCCACTCATAAATATTGGACCATTTGTTTTACATTGTACTTCAATTTTTTTTAAACGTTACCTGTCCAGTTCTCGGATCCATAAAATGTTGTTATATGAATTGATCCTATTCCTGGATAATTCAGAATGTAACACGTGTTAGAATCGTAGTGGAATAATTCACAATCAGGTGTGGATGTACATCGTTCGCCACATACGACATCAGAAACACAATTTATAGAAAACGTATAATCCATGATGGCCGATCCGTTTAAATTCACTTGAGTGTACAGGACCTCTCTCCCCTCAACAAAGGCAAGTAAACAAATTGAAACAAGTAACGTTACCATTGTGATTTAAACCCTTAACAATTTATACCAAATACCTCTACCTCTACCTCTGTCAAATAAGTTAAAAATCAAAACTAATGCAAGTTTCTCCGTCAGATAAACAGATATCGATCTTCGACAATAAACTATTTATTAATGGTGATACTAACAAAAATCTCTGATAATTAATAAGTATGGCAAAGTATACTACTGAAATTTGAAGTAGTTTTTTTATATCTTCAGTTAAGGAAAGTGAACTAATTAAGACTAAAAAAATATACTACTGAAATTTGAAGTAGTTTTTACATCTTCAGTTAAGGTAAGTGAACCAATTCAGGCTAAAAAAAAGAAACATGCATTATGCAAGAGCTAAATCTACCTATTGCAGGTATGTCACTGAACATTTATTGAATAATACAAGTAGGGTTAAGCTCTGTGCGAAGATCTAGTTGTGTAACATAACTCTATCTGCTTTCTCTAAATTATTGATCAGACATTTATTTACATGAGGGGTGGATGGCCGAGTGGTCAGCGTGCGCGCGCTGTATCATACGGCCTGCCATTGACAGAGCCAACTGGCGTGGTTTCAAATCCCAGGTTGTGCGTGCCAAGGAGTAGGGTCGCCTCTCCAGTCTCGTGGGTTTTGTCCGGGTACTCTGGTTTCCTCCCGCTGCTAAAGACCCATATGCGGAAGCGAATTATTTAAATACAATTAAACCATATGTTAGTCCCGAAATGACCCCTACGGGCAAGCGAATTATTGAAATAAAATTAAACCATATGTTAGTCCCGAAATGATCTAGTTTGTGTCGAGTGGACGTTAAACCCAATTTCTCTCTCTCTCTTTATTCACTTGAGAAACCCGTTATCATCACGCAAGACAATGGTATGTCCGTAAATTGAACGGCGCCATTTACTAATGATCTATGTTAAAATGGACAATCGAGACTTTGTTGATTATCGTAGCATTGGTGCTTGACAATCGAAACTATCTTCTCAAACACATATCTTCGCTCAAAATAAAGTAATTTGAAGTTGCCACATTATTTATTTTTCATAGAATCAAGTTATTTCAATTTATCAATATATTTATTTGGTATTATCTATTTTTGAACTATTATAGGAAGAACGACCAGCTCTTTATCTAAATCTTATAATACGTAGAAACAGAAACCAATTACAACAATATTAAAGATACATTATATAATGTAACTAGATAATGTAAAGGGAATTTGCTGAAAATTTCATTCAAAAAAATCCACGCTGAACCGAGAATTTAGCGATTGGATTTTTGGCCTAGCCTCGATCATCATTATCAAAGCCGGCTCGATAAAAACATAGTCTCGATTATCCATTTCATGATGAGATCATGAATGAATGTTGATAAGCATAATTTTGCAGACTAGAGATGACATTGAGGGTTCATTATGGGCGGGATAAATTAATTAATGTATAATTAATAATTTATATAACATTTGAGAGAAAGATCTGTAATAAGCAGATTGAGCTCTAGCATAATGTAGGTTTAAATTTCGATTTGTTAATTCTTGTATCTTGTATGTGCAAACATTTAGCTTAGTGGGTTGAAAGCAAACAATTATGTTGTCCGAAGTCTCAGATGTTTCACGGACCAATGCTTATCAGAACGTTGCTTATCAAACTTGAGTTCACGTGGTAATGGTTCATTTTATGTTCAAGTCCCTCTTCCCTGGGAACAAAATAATAAAACATGTTCGTCTTTTCCACTTAAGAAAAACGGATTAACTTTTAAAAAATTTCCACGAGATCATTAATACATCATTTTTTCATAGTTATGTTATTTTACGCCAAAATGAAATATATAAGATTTTATTACCTTATTTTCTTTATTTGAATAGATTTAAGGGACAATAACGCTCTTGTTGGCTTGTCAGCTCAAGAAAATAAATAATAACCTTACTCTAAGTACTAGATGTTTCAGTGTCGAAAATATTTTAAAAAGGTTTACGTTAGGCTTTTCTAACCATTTACAAGTAGTTTAATTTTGCCATTTTTTTAAAATTAGATGTGTTAAGATGAAATTTGTATCATCAGTTAATTGGGATATTGTAAAATAATACAATTTGCTGACCAGAATAAAGATTGGGACATATTGTTCATTTACAACAAGAGTGATATAGACCCTTTAAGCCCTTCAGTAAATCCCTTTTCTCTACCACGTTTGCAATCAAACTTATCAAAATCCGGAACATCGCAAGAAAACACCTGTCTAATCTAAGCCTACTGTATTCTACTTTTCCTTTGTCATATTTTTGTATTTATTGATGCCAGTAAGAAGGCACCAACTCGCATACCAAGCCAAATTGCAACTTGAAAAGTGGAAATTAGGAAATAAACACAACGCGAAATTACTTTGGGTTTCTGTAGGGATATCGACTTTTCGAGTTTCGTATTGGAAGTTATACAGACTACATGCCCTTTAGCAAATCAGTCTGTGTGATAAAGTCTATTATTGATGGCGTCCTGTAGTCGTGTTTTGTAACAACTTATCTGTTTGCGGGGGCGACGATTCGTTTGCTGCCATTTACATGTACTATTGTGTACAATGTTCACCTATTTAGCAGATTTCTTAGATGTAAAGTAGGGCAATGTACTGATTTGGATTTAGTAGTAGAATTTTTGCATGTCCGTGTCTGCAGACAAATCGTTGAGGTTGAGGGAGATGGGGTGACAGTAAACTCCAGGCGATGTCTAGTTACAAGTGGCTACCACAACTATGGTGTTTGTATAAAAGGTACAAACCCTCTACCCCACAATTTACACAACGGATTTTCCCCAATATATTGGGACTGTACTTTGTACGACCTTCCTTGGTTTATCTTTCTTTCTTTTATTTATAAAAGGTCCGAAGCTCCAATTGCAATTTCGCTTAAATACCACATTGTCACGACTTAATACACGCTAAAAAAGGATCATATTCTCACGGCGTAATGCATGGTAAAATATCATTTTCCCATGGCTTAATTTATTGTAAAAATATCACAGCTTAATACACGCTAAAATGTCATAGCCTCACAGCTTAATACACGCTAAAAATACCCTATCCTCACAGCTTAAAAATATCCTATCCTCTTTTGTAATGAGCGACTCGCACAAACTGGAAAAACTAGATGCCCTAGAATGTCCGCTGCAGTTCTTAAATTAAATTTAAAACTAAAATCGATATTGATTTCATGGTACTTTTTATGATTTATTACTTATGGTGCCGTTCCTCGGGCCTAGTCGTGCGGATGGGACGGACAACGGAGGTCAAGTGTACACATTGCTCCCGTAATCTGGAAAAACCTAGTAACACTGTTGAATGCAGTTTTGAGTAAAAAAGGAAAACTGTTTTGTGAAGCTACTGAATATATAATCAATTTTATTTTGTCTTTTTAAATGAAGATAATTAGAAGCCCTTTCGGTGAAGGAGAAAAAAAAACCTATTATTATATACACGTGTACTAAGTCCAAATATGGGTATAACTCAATTTTCACCAAAATTTGACTTTCTAGGTTTTTCCAGATTACTGGAGATTGGTGTCCACAGTTGTTGTATAATAGTGTATAAATGCCCGTTTTCATTAGTCGAAAAGTCACCAAGTTATAAGCGACATTTAACAATATTTCATTTCATTTACTTGTCCGTGTTTTTGTCTGACGGGTTATTTTTCACTGGATTATTACTACATACAGGCTATATAGAGAATCAACACAGGTCTTTTATAAAAAGAAAGATCGTAGAAGACTCGTGTAATCTATCGACGTGCCGATTTGTTTTTAATTTATCGATGTATTTGTTCGTAAATTTATCGATATTTTTTTTTATAACAAATAAAGAAGAGTAGGGTCACCCAACCCTTTCTTACGCACCCAAATAAATAAATATAACAAAACAGTTTAGGTTGGAAATCGTAATTTACAGAACTAGTATGAAATTAGTCCTTGTGGGCATTTTTGTCCACTCAAAAATCATGGGTCGGGCTTCGCACTCCCAACTTGGTGCAGCACGCCCACCCTTTCTGAAAATCCTGGATCCGCCCCTGACTGTTGCAAAGTCCTGTACATTGATCCGCTGTTTAATTTAAGGTTACGGGAATGTGTTGTAACAGTAATTGAGCACTATTCTTCAACAATATTACGTCTACCAAAAAGTAATTCCTTTTAAATGAAATACGCAGTTCCTTATTTTATTGGCCAATCAAATTCATGTTAATTGATATCTCCTCGGTAGATTATTAAAGTTTTCACAGATGCGATATCTACTGTGAATTGTCTGTGGGATCCGACTCGGTTGTTACTGTCATGGGTTCTTTGTTGATAAAAGACCACTATATAAGTGACATGTTTATTTGTACAGCACATGGTTGTTCGGGGAAAACAGGATGGGCATATAATACAGCAGAAGAACATAACTCTAGTGTATAAACAATGTGCTTACTAATTAATGGGAGATAACTACTGTGATATCAGACGACATTAATTATACATGTACATTATGTTAGCGTGATTCTTTTCTGAGGGATTTAATGGTTTGTTACACGTGGTGCCATTCTCCTGCACTTACTAAGAAGGTTATAAGAAAGCTTGCAGTCATGAAAATATCGGGTTAAAAGACACTAACTGTAACGGATATGGGCCACACTGGTAAGTATGTTGTCATTACAATACTATTAATATAGTTTAATTTAGTCCGATAATCGATTAACATATAATAAAATAAGTGTATTCCATATTATAAGTGTACATTCATCGTCACACGCTTTTTCTCCTTTCGACCACGTGTAAAATATTAACATCACAGGTTACTCTCTAATCTTCATTAGCCCAGTTCGGAGCAAAACAGTAGGGCGTTTCATTTAATTTTTGTCTGTGACTCTAGCACATCTCGTAAAAATTTTAAATTCTTGAAGTCAGGGATGTGCTGACTCAGTAGAAAACATTGCTAAGAATTATCTGTTCATCTATTGGAAGGATTGATCGCGGAAGATGGTGTTGGTCAACTATCGTTTATAAAACAATTGTACCTACTTTGACAACAATTTTATTGAATAACAAAATCGGCTATAAAACATTACTTGACATTCTGTATGCAGGGGACACTCGCCTGTTGCGGGCCCGTAGCCAGCTCATAATTTTATTTATTTTTTATTTTTTTTTTTTTGGGGGGGGGGAGGGGCTTCGGAATGTTTTGGAGGGACTGAGGATATGGCCGGCTACGAACACTCCTAAGAAATCACTATTTTTGGCGAAATATTGGAGGGTGTGGGGGCTAAGATATCCCTTAGCTCTCCCCCACCCTTCGTGGCTACGGACCCGGCCTGTTGGCACTAACTTTAGAATGAAATGGCCTTGGCGTATGCTCCTTCTCTATTTTAAATCCCGTATAATGTGTAATCGACGTCATGCGTACCGCAGTTTAGTTATGGAGTAACGTATTTTTAGTTAACTTTATTAGGCTTTCAGACTTTCGTCTGAAAGACTATTGTTTTTACTAAAATTATTATTTATTATTATTATTTTATTTTTCGGGGGAGCCTATTTCTCAGCGCCTGTAACAGATACCGATCTGGGACCTAATTCTCTATAGGGAAACCATGTGTTGGCTACTTGATAAACTATTTTTGAAACTTCTGCGCAGACCGGAAGTGGTCGAATTTCGTGCTGTGTCAAAAAATTAAAAAACGGCCGTAGATTCGTCAATTCTGTACCTATTTTCATACAAATGACATTTTCGGAAACCTTGAGTCTTTTCTCGGACGATAGCAGTTGAAAATTTCGATATTTCGAAACTTCATCGTTGACTTCTTGCGATATAAAAATGAAAAATTTTATTTGAGAGACAATTTTTGTTATTTTTCAAAATTTTCAAATTTGACCTACATTTTTGGATACCTGAAGGCAATCTGGTTCCAGTAATATAAGTTTCATTGCGAGTTATCGCCCTTTATTTTTCGATTTTTTTCGAATTTTCTTCACATTTTGTGAGCTTAAGTTTTGTTTTACGGCCGGATCAACGTTTTTCAAATTCCTGATACATGAAGCAATATTGTCAAACCACCGTTTAAAGCAATTTCAACAACAATCCGTAAACCGGAAGTAGTCGAAATAATATGCGATATTTTGAAAAAAACGTGAAAAATTGGTGTCTTGGGTAAAAACACGATTTCTCCGTCCGATATCAACGGATTAAACAGATTAAGGTATCATTTGGTCTAGCGGTGATTGGACCACTGAATGATACCCAATTCGTACGGATACAATGAGCTGGAAGAAAAATATGGCACGCTGAAAATCAAGTATTTTCTGATTTGGAGCGTTTTTGGACGCCTTTATCTCGAAAACTGCTCCAGCGATTTTTCTTAAACTTTCTCTATTAAGAGACCCTTCGATGGTCTTTAGCATGAAGCAATACATTACAATCTTCCAATAATTGGAATAAGACAAAAAAGGGACTGAAAATCGAAAAAAGTCCAAAAATCGTGAAATTTTGGAAAATGCTCTACTATTTTTTTATTTTAAGAGATTTTAAAAAAACAGATATATATTTAAAAAGCTGACCTAATTACGATTCTAATGATGTATAATATGTATGCAGTTATTGAAATTTAATTTTCAATATTTTGACATTTTGACATTTTTAACACTTTTGAACATAGGATTTCTCAGAAATATTTTATTTGGTCGTATAGTGTCGTATATCATTAGAGAGCCCTGTTCCCATGCAAACTCCAAAACTGGATGCGAAAACTACTCGACAATGATTCGTATACCGGAAGTAGTTAAAAAAACGACAAAAAATGTAAAAAAGATGAAAAAAAATTGCAGCTCTTGCCAAAAGTTCGAATTCTCCGTCACATATTAGCGGACCAAAACAATTAAAGTGTCGTTGGATAGTTCCATTAATAGACGATCGTATAACATCTAAATAACACGAATTTGATTCTTAGGAAATAAATTATGGTACGCCGAAAACTAAGTATTTTCCGTTTTGGAGCATTCTGAGACGCCTTTTTCTCGAAAACGACGCCTACGATTTTTCTTAAATATTTTTTACTCAGAGTCCTATCGGTGGCCTAGCGTGTGCATCTAATAATAAAAGCGTTGCAATATTATAGGTGGTCCAAAAATGACCTCAATCTTTGAAAAAAGTTGAAAAATCATTAAATTATTGAAAATGCTCTTTTATTTATCTTTTTTTCGAAAATTACTCAATGAATGTTTCTGACATTTCTGGTACAGGAAGTTAAGTATCTAATCAACTTGTTAAAGCTATTCCGACAATGATCGTAAAACCGGAAGTAGTCGAAAAAATCTCCGATATTTTGAATTTTTTTTACATTTTTACAGAAAACTTTTTTATTTATGAATATTTTTTGATGGTAGTTTACACAGAGTTAAAGTATCACCCTACTTGAGCAGAAGTGAGAAAGAATTTTGTCTCAGTAATTTTCTTTAGTCGCCATTGGCTAATTTAGTTTTTCGTACCTAGATTAATTATTTATTGTTCGATTTGTATAAAACAAAGTGCATATGCTTCGTGATGTCAATTGTAATATTTTTTTGTTACGGTGACATTTTTCTGCACGCAACGGAAGTGGCGTAATATTAACAAAAACTACTATTTTGAGAGTTAAGTACCACTTTTTGACAGCAAATATTATTTTTTTCGAAAACTGATATAACAAAAAGTATGCGCCCTGTAAAGGCGCATAAATTGTTTGGCTCAGATTCTTAAATTTCAATTTCATTTTCGGGCAATTTCGAATAAAATGTAAAAAAAAAGGTAAAATTCAGTTATTACAACCCATTCAACGTCTTTATATTTTGAACTATTTATTCGTAACTTTCATAAACTGGTAGCCATAATCCAGACGAAGAGAACGTATGCTTAAAATAGTTTGTAATATGAGCAGTTGCCGAGAAATATGCAATTTTGCATGCATCACTTTTCAAGTTATTTTGCCTATAAAAGAGTAAATTATTATCCGATTTTCAATATTTTTCTTTTATTTGATGCCTAATGCCAATTGGGATGAGGTTAAGCCAATTTCACAGTTTCACTGTTACCGGAAATGACGTCATTTTGGCAAAAACTGTATTTTTAACCTAAAAAACAAATATTTTATTCAAATGAGTCTCTTTTATAATATTTTTAAAATTATGATATTTGAACCCCATCACCAAATAGCATGAACCCATACGATCATACAGATACCACAAAAAAGTTTCTAACTTGTACGGTGGCTGAGATATAGACGATTTTCTACAAGTCACTTTTCAAGCTTTTTGGTCTATAAAAGTGTCAATTATTATTCAATTTTCATACAATTTTCACCATGTGATGCCTTATGCCATTTATGATTGCAATGATCTGATTCCATTATCACCGGAAGTAATGTCATATTTGCAAAAACCGTATTTTTAGACTTCAAAACATAATTTTACTCCAAAATTAAATTTTTGCGCGATCCGACTCAAGATGGCGTGTTCAATGACAAATATTACGGGACGCTGAAGATCTAGTATTTTCCTTTTTGGACTTTTATATGATATCAGAATGATACAAATTCGATGGTTAGGCAATAGATTATGAGATGCCGAAAATGTAGTATTTTCCTCTTTTTTTGGAGCCTTTTCAGACTCGTTTATCTTGAAAACTACTTCTATTTCACTTCTTAAACTTCTGTTACCCCGAGTCCTATCGGTCGTTTAGAGTATAAAGGTAAATTTAAAAGCATGGCAATGATATAAAGGACCCTGAAAGCCGATTCAGCACTGCTATGCAGGTCTAGTTACTATTATATCGGAGGGAGGCCCTAGCGCAGCCTATCTGGAGTCGCCACTATATACAGTTGTAATTAATATGACGGAACTTCACGACTCGTGTTAACGGTCGTGAACTACTTTCTTCGTTTGGTAAGTAGTTGAATGTCATTCAAACAGGTTATACTAAGTTCATGTAAGTCGTGGCTCGAAAGCATCAAATAGGTCAGAGTGGGTGTAATACAGAGTGGCTAAGGTTGTCAATGGTAATTTGAAGTATTGAGAATATTGTTGATTTATTTAATAACAGTTCCACGGGAGGTAGGATTCCGATTCCGGTATGATATGTTGAACTACTCACTATCCGGGAACAGGTGGGATTCAGAGAATATTATACTTCTTGGGGATAATATTGCTTTACGGGATGGGACCTCACGTTTGATATATAAACAGGTAGGATTCAGACTACCTTATACATTTTCATTAGATTAATATTAGCAGGTCGGTTTTCACAGGCTGGTGTCGGATAGTTAAAGTATCTAAAACGCTATCCGGGAATTGGTAGAGTCAAGTCTTCTTTGGGCATCATATTAGCATTGACTTGATGAATGGAACCGGTAGGTTGTTTAGGTTGACTATGGAATCAGAGTGTTTGAATATGTCGTGTGATGTATCTCTAATAATATTACATGTACTCTATTTGATGTTACAGAATTAAAGATGTGGATAAGATTATTGATATTGGTGATGATGTTGGCGTCAGTTTATACTTTAAACCAACCCATAGACGTCGATTCTTTAAAACAGAGCGAAGACAGTAGGTTTATCATCATACTTTAAAGTTGCAATTTCATATTTTTAAGTAATATTTTAAAAATGTATTAAGACCCTAAAATAGATGGTATCTATAAACTGTCCTACCTTGTTAACGAATAATCCTATTAATCCTATAATTCACTATTGCCAGTTGGGAAATTGGCAAATATATCATTTGCAACTTTAGATTCAAACGGTTGAAGATAACACTACCATGGGAGGAATGGAAAAACAAGGAGGTAATTTTGTTATTATTTTTTGTGTCAATGATTTTTAAGTGAGGGGAATAATGCCTATGATCGTATAATAGTGACTTGACAACATTTTGAGCAAAAGACATAGAAATAATTTGTTTTGAAAATTTGAAATTATCGCTTTAATACGTTTTTCTATATCAATAATTATTTATATCAAATTGGGAAGCGAGGTGCAGAGCTTGACAAGTAATGTAACTGTATCATCATACTATATAAGATTGTTCTATATCAATTATTATTTCTATCAAATCTGCTAGCGAGGCAATGTTGTAGATGCAAAACAAAACAAAGTAATAGGGTAACTTCATAAGCAGTACAGCTAGTTCACAGAGAGAGAGAGAAAGAGAGAGAGTTTGGGGTGGGGAGCTGGGGTAACGTCCTGTCACATCCTTGGTTATTACGGAACTAACATATGGTTCAAATTTATTTCAATACTAAATCACTTGCGCATGGACGGAACCCGAAGGCCGCGGAGAAAATCCAGAATGTTAGACAGGCGACTTTACTCCTTGTCAAGTTCAAGCGAAGAATCGAAAACTCGTCACTTGATTCAATGGCCAGGCGCGGATCGGGGGGGGGGGGCGCACCCGGCGCACGGCCCCTCTATTTTTTGTGGTTGCGAACAATTTTTAGCTCCATATATTCTCACGAGAACAAAAATAGTTTAGGCTGGAAATCGTAATTTATAGTACTAGTATGACATTAGTCCTTGTGGGCATTGTTTCCACTCAACAATCACGGGGCAACACGCCCCCCCCCCCCTTTCGGAAAATCCTGGATCCGCCCCTGATGGCAAACCTTGTGTATTAACGCCCACTCGTTTAAACACTAGACCCCTCATCCCCAAAATTGTCTGCAACTAGTAAATTAATCAGCATGTCTTTATAACAAAATATGTAAACATTTAAGATCATGAGATTCTTGCCATTGTTTGCTTTCCTACTTGTAGGAGTACATACATAACTGTGTATTAATTCAGTTGGTTGATTCAATGTTAAAAAGCACCCATACTTTGGTGACAATCTACATGTACATATATTCGCAAATTAAATTTATTTGTTTTTTTAACACGTTTTTTGCATGAAGCTAATATAATTCCCATTGCTAAACTGGGTAAAGAATATGCGAATCCTACCAAATATCGTCCGATCGTTTTAATTAACCGTATTAGCAAAACCATAGAGATTGATCAATTGAAGTCTTGTTTGCTACTTTGAATCCGACACGCTTATTTAAGCAGACGGGGGGGGGGGTAGCACGTGCGCGCTCTGCCATAAAGTCTGTCAATGAGTCAACTGGCATGGTTTCGAATCCCCGGCAAGGTGCCTGTCCAACCTCGTGGGTTTTCTCTGGGTCCTACGGTTTCCTCCTACTGCTACAGACCCCTACGCACAAGCGAATTAATTATTGAAATAAAAGTAAACCATATGTTACTCCCGAAATGGCCTAGTTTGTGTCGAGTGGAAGTTAAACTCCATTCCTCTCTCTCTGTCTCTCTCCTTTCTCTCCAACTGGTTGATTGGTTTTTAATGACACTCTACATGGCGTACATCTACCAGGTTCAAACGACTCTCCTACGCTCAGATGTGCAATCGTTCAACGGACATGCGGATAATTGAACATAAGTGGTGCTTATGGCACTACAACAATGGGCAACTGAAAACGAATTTTGTTTTTTTGAGATCTGCATAGGGTTTGTATAACGATTCAGGGCCCTGTTTCACAAAATTTTAACTAAAGATAAAATCCAAATTTTATTAGATACTTCAATTTTGATTTGCTAAGAACTAAAATCAATCTACTATTGTCCAATCAAATAACTAAAATTCAGATCTTATCTTAGTTAAAATTTTGTGAAATAGGCCCCTGAGCTTTACTTGAATACAAGCATACAAAGGAACCGCAGGGCTTAGTGGGTAAGGCGCTGGCCCGCTCGTCTGGAGGTCGCTTATTCGATCCATACATTGACCGGGAAAGTTCATCGGGATTTTCCGACGTGTTTTCCCGTTCATTGGCGTGCACGTAAATGATCCTTGTCAGTTAGAATTCGATGAAAACGTTGGTCGTAGCATCGCTGCCCGGGCACAATTTCCCTCATAGCACACTGTATGGCGTATACCCATCTTCATTAGCGTAGTTTATGAACAGAACAGTACGCCGTTAACCTTTTTCATTTTTAATACCAAACAGTTGTGTCTTGTGTTAAACTCTTCATACTGATCCAACCGATCTTCTAGTAATGTGTGTAGCTATCTAGCAAGAAGTTCTGTAGTTGTTGTTTCTGTCATCTGATCGACTTTATGATTATTATTATAACGTATATCTTTATATCAATATTATGGATAGCTGTATTTTAATACCAACACAGTTGAGTCTTGTTTTAACTCTTCATCCTGATCCAACCAATCTTCTAGAAATGTGCGTGGGAATATAATAACTTATATTTTTTTATATCAGTATTATGGATAACTGTATTTTAATACCAAATTTAAACAACTGTTTTCTATTTGCAGCTGTAAGCACCCCGTCCATTGGTTTCAAGTTCTTAATAAAACAGTGGTGTGTGTATCACAAGATGAAAGGAACAAACCCCCTACCCCTCTACTGTCACTACAAGATTAATGACGCTTAATGCGCTCAAATATATACTCAAATTCTTTATTCAACATTTAATGAAGAAAAAAACAAACCAATTATCAAAATTAGATAATCTCACGGCTTGAATTAAACCGGATTTAATCTGAACCCAACACGTTTCTGTTTCTCTGTTACCAATAAAAGATGGCGGTGTCTTGTTACGCATGAGTGTCGTAGATCGATGAAAACACAAGATACCACAACTCTGGACATACATAGTGAAGTGAATCATGTTCAGACTGATATTCATATTAGAGATTATTTAATGTGCACAGTGTTGCAGTTTACAAGCGATTACTACGAAGTCTTTAATATTTAACGAAAACGAACAATACGTCTACTAGTTTATTTTCCTGGTTGGAATTGTGTTTTGGTGTACAGACTGCATTGTTTACATATTGTTTACATGCATTGTAAATTGAATTTAAAAACATGAAAGTATTAGCTTCATTATTCTCCATATTGTTGTCATTATAAACGTCGTGGGTTTTACTTAAATTGATAGTACTTGTATTATTTATTATTAACAACGTCCATAGGTTTTGTTCCCGTGTTTTTGCTATTGGGTTTTGCGGTTACATCATCTTGCTTTCTCGGCCAATGCAGGGATCGAACACCCGACCTCCAGGCTAGCGAGCCAGCGTCTTAGCCACGTGACCCCCTATTCAAAGTTAGATGTTTGGAGTCAGAATTGAACTCGGTATCTTGGAAAACCTCATCCAAGACATTAAAAACCATTCCCAACGAAAGTTATAATGACGATTAATTAAATTGACTTCATTTGGGATTTCGAAATTAAACAGCCAAATGACACCAAAAACGATCTGAAAGACATGTTTCAAGTCATCCAATAGAAAAAAAGATTAATGTTGGATTCCATTTTGGCTTGTTTACAAAATGTAGGATGGGTGGGAGGTGGCAAGGGGCAGTGTATAGTCTTGCGGACAGTTGGCTTAGAAATAAGAGAAGGACGTAGCGCCGCTGTCCGTGCACAATTTCCCTTATCGCGCACTGCATGTCGTATGCCCGCCTGAGCATCTCATAATAACCAACGTATTCCATCCTGTTATTGGTTACTTTTGTTCGTTAAAGATTTACATGATGGGGATACTTTGGTATTCAGAACTCTATCCATCTCTTCTTACAGTTTCGGAGAGTTATGCGAAATCGAAAAAAACCCAGTTCGTCGAATGGGACGAAAAGCATTCCCAATTTACCCAAAGCCTACAACAATCTTATCAACATCTCATTTTATTTGAAAGGAAAGGCTTGTTGTTCTTGTTTACTAGAGACGTAATGTCCAATACATTAGATATATTATGGACAGAAAGATTTAGTTAAATTAGTTACACTTGAAAATTGATAAAGTCAAACAAAAAAACCCCATAAAATAAAAAATCCTCTTAAAAAAAATTCGCTTTAAAAACAGGACGTCCAGATCACTGCGAATAGAAAAAACCCCGTCCGAAGTAGAATGCGCTTCTTGTTTGTGGTTACGCGAAGTGGTCGCAGTAGAAACCACATAGCTGGACCCGTAGATTATTTATATATTTTTTAAAAGTAAATTCCGTATAGTTTTAAAAAAGATTGTCAAAAGTTCTTCAAAGCCTTTCCCAAGATAAAAGTTGCCTGAAAAGAAAAAAAAGAAGAAAATCCATCAGCAACACAAAACAAAACAATTCAAACAAATTAAACATTTCATAGAAATAATACTTGGCTTTAGATTTTTAAACATAATTTAAACTACGTTTGTTTTTTCCTGGAGGTTTACATCCACGTCCACCAGAGGTGAGATTGTGGACAACGCATTTTGGTTACAAACAGCTGCATGCAGCGGAGCGATTTATTTTCACTGGTATTAATTGCAGAGGGAACTAACTGTTACTTACTAACATGACGTATTTCACTGTGGAAAAAATAATTTTGATTTACCCTTCACTCACTGGTATGGTCATTTACTGTTACTGTGAAAGAAAACAAAGAACTCTAGGGAAATGTTACTTACTAAAATGACGTATTTGCACTGTGGAACATATTTTGAATTACCCTTCAAGTACTGGAAATTTCATTTACTGTTACTGTAAAAGAAAAAGAACCTTTAGTGAATATCTTTTATACAATGGCAATACGAACAGAGTTGATCCACTCGCTTAACAATGAAATAAGCCGTTTTCAAGTTTCGATCCTTTTGTTCTCCTACTCCTGATATTTCGGACTGTTGTACCAAGTTCCAAAAAAATATTATGTTGATTTTTCGAGAAAAATACCTCTAAAAATGCTCGGCGACGTGAAGTTAGCCTGTTGTTCGTTGTTCGGTATTCGCGAATAACGAACAACGAGCCAGTTTGTTGTTCGGTATTCGCGAATAACGAACAACGAGCTGGTTTGTTGTTCGGTATTCGCGAATAACGAACAACGAGCTGGTTTGTTGTTCGGTATTCACGAATACCGAACAAAGAGCTGGTTTGTTGTTCGGTATTCACCAGATATGGAATTAGTAATCTAATAAAATAACTTTTGTAGGGAACACTACGCAGGCGGGTTTTTATGAGCCTAACTGGATAATAAAACTTCAAACTTCTGGGAAATAGATTCTAACAACTTCTCTTTCTATCCGAAGAAAGAGCTGTTACATATTGGCGAATAACGAACAACGAGCCAGTTTGTTGTTCGGTATTGGCGAATAACAAACAACGAGCTGGTTTGTTGTTCGGTATTCACCGCATATGGAATTAGTAATATAATAAAGGTACTTTTGTAGGGAACACGCCACAGGCGGGTTTTTATGCGCTTAAATAGACAATAAAACTTCAAACTTCTGGGAAACAGATTCTAAAAACTTCTCTTTCTATCCGAAGAAAGAGCTGTTACATATTGGCGAATAATGAACAACGAGCTGGTTTGTTGATCGGTATTCATCAGATATGGAATTAGTAATCTAATAAAAAAACTTTTGTAGGGAACACGCCGCAGGCGGGTTTTATGAGCCTAACTGGATAATAAAACTTCAAACTTCTGGGAAATAGATTCTAACAACTTCTCTTTCTATCCGAAGAAAGAGCTGTTACATATTGGCGAATAACGAACAACGAGTCAGTTTGTTGTTCGGTATTGGCGAATAACGAACAACGAGCTGGTTTGTTGTTCGGTATTCACCGTATATGGAATTAGTAATATAATAAAGGTATTTTTGTAGGGAACACGCCACGGGCGGGTTTTTATGAGCTTAAATAGACAATAAAACTTCAAACTTCTGGGAAATAGATTCTAACAGCTTCTCTTTCTATCCGAAGAAAGAGCTGTTACATATTGGCGAATAACGAACAACGAGCCAGTTTGTTGTTCGGTATTGGCGAATAACGAACAACGAGCTGGTTTGTTGTTCGGTATTCACCGCATATGGAATTAGTAATATAATAAAGGTATTTTTGTAGGGAACACGCCACGGGCGGGTTTTTATGAGCTTAAATAGACAATAAAACTTCAAACTTCTGGGAAATAGATTCTAACAGCTTCTCTTTCTATCCGAAGAAAGAGCTGTTACATATTGGCGAATAACGAACAACGAGCCAGTTTGTTGTTCGGAATTGGCGAATAACGAACAACGAGCTGGTTTGTTGTTCGGTATTCACCGTATATGGAATTAGTAATATAATAAAGGTATTTTTGTAGGGAACACGCCAAAGGCGGGTTTTTATGAGCTTAAATAGACAATAAAACTTCAAACTTCTGGGAAATAGATTCTAACAACTTCGCTTTCTATCCGAAGAAAGAGCTGTTACATATTGGCGAATAACGAACAACGAGCCAGTTTGATGTTCGGTATTGGCGAATAACGAACAACGAGCTGGTTTGTTGTTCGGTATTCATCAGATATGGAATTAGTAATCTAATAAAAAAAACTTTTGTAGGGAACACGCCGCAGGCGGGTTTTTATGAGCCTAACTGGGTAATAAAACTTCAAACTTCTGGGAAATAGATTCTAACAACTTCTCTTTCTATCCGAAGAAAGAGCTGTTACATATTGGCGAATAACGAACAACGAGCCAGTTTGTTGTTCGGTATTGGCGAATACCGAACAACGAGCTGGTTTGTTGTTCGGTATTCACCGTATATGGAATTAGTAATATAATAAAGGTACTTTTGTAGGGAACACGCCACAGGCGGGTTTTTATGAGCTTAAATAGACAATAAAACTTCAAACTTCTGGGAAATAGATTCTAACAACTTCTCTTTCTATCCGAAGAAAGAGCTGTTACATATTGGCGAATAACGAACAACGAGCCAGTTTGTTGTTCGGTATTGGCGAATAACTAACAACGAGCTGGTTTGTTGTTCGGTATTCGCGAATACCGAACAACGAGCTGGTTCGTTGTTCGGTATTCACCGTATATGGAATTGGTAATATAATAAAGGTACTTTTGTAGGGAATACGCCCCAGGTGGGTTTTTATGAGACTAAATGGATTATAACACTTCGAACTCTTGGGAAATAGATTCTAACAACTTCTCTGTCTATCCGAAGAAAGAGCAGTTTCATATTGGCGAATACCGAACAACGAGCCAGTTTGTTGTTCGGTATTCGCGAATAACGAACAACGAGCTGGTTTGTTGTTCGGTATTCACCGTATATGGAATTAGTAATATAATAAAGGTACTTTTGTAGGGAACACACCACAGGCGGGTTTTCATGAGCTTAAATAAACAATAAAACTTCAAACTTCTGGGAAATAGATTCTAACAACTTCTCTTTCTATCCGAAGAAAGAGCTGTTACATATTGGTGAATAACGAACAACGAGCCAGTTTGTTGTTCGGTATTCGCGAATAACGAACAACGAGCTGGTTTGTTGTTCGGTATTCACCGTATATGGAATTAGTAATATAATAAAGGTACTTCTGTAGGGAATACGCCACAGGCGGGTTTTCATGAGCCTAAATAGGCAATAAAACTTTGAAGTTTTAAAACCCAATTGGGCTTAAAAACCCACTCCCGGCGTATTCCTTACAAATATTTCTTTATTATATTACTAATTCCATATACGGTGAATACCGAACAACAAACCAGCTCGTTGTTCGTTATTCGCGAATACCGAACAACAAACTGGCTCGTTGTTCGTTATTCGCGAATACCGAACAACGAACAACAAGCTAGCTTCACGCCGCTAAAATGCTCCAAACACAAAGTTTTCGATCTCTTTTTTCGGCTACCTCTGACATTTCAAAAAATGAAACAATGGTTTCACACAACAGCCTACCCATTAGACTCTCGAAAAATCATTGGTGGCGTTTCTTAGAAACATGCGTTTACAGTTGCCCAAAATCGTAAAAAAAACCTTACTTTTCAAAGTCATATAACTTTTTCATTTTTTTTTATAGAAACTTGTCGCTTTAGTACCACTTGATAGACAATTCGGCAAAAACACAATTGATACACTGCATTTTCCGCACAGACACCCATGATATATTTCTTGACTACTTCTGGTGTTTCAATGTTTTTCATTTCTGGTTTATGCACCCGTCAGACAGGAGTGGTGACCTAACTGCGCTGCTGAGAACCAAGGACACCAGGACATGCACACGGTCGCCGGCAAGCGTGAACAAAACGCGGAAAAAATGCGTTCTTACTGCGACCTGTGCGATTATACCGCGTTCTCACGGCGGGCTCGTCACGATCACTGCGCTTATGGCGTTTCTATTGAGATCTATAAGCTTGACAACGGCGGTCATCGCAAACCCACGGCGCTCTGTCTTCCACGTGTATCTGGACTGCACTTGCGTTTCCACCACGTGATCACGGCAACTACATGTTTTTCGAAATTTCAAGGTGGCCTCTGAATCGCCCGTTGTCAAAGCAAGTCGTACACGAAAAGCATGGTCGCTATAGGCGATTAATGCAAGCTTGGTAACCGCGCCATGGTCGTATTAAGAACTCCATAAGCCTAGTGGGAACCTCATAACATCGCCACAGGCGTAGTGGTAGCCCCATGAGGTCGTGGTGCAATCATCGTAACATCACCAAGATAACGCCATAAGGACCCAAAACGCTTGGTGGGGTTGCGACCGACACGCAAGGGTTGTGATGAAGACCCCATGAAGGCACCGTTGCAAATGTTACAATTTTCGCAGCGTCGTTGTCACGTGTGTATTGCGCGTGTACTACGTTCATAGAGATGTTCTCACGCTTGTCTCGCGACCCACCACGTTCTCTCAGCTTTCTATGTCATATAGCAGAGCGTTGGCGTTTGTTTTGAACAGGCCGTGGAGACCACAGCACGATATCTGGCGTTTCCACCACGCTTATGGTGATCTTGGCGCGCTCTGAAACCATTTGTTGTCGCCGTAGCAGCGCAGTAAGGACTTTCGCGACCCGATCACGCAGGTCATATGGCAGAACCTTGGCATTTGTTTTGAACATGCTCAAAGCAAACGCCGTGGCTGGGTGAACATTGGCGACCATGGAGACTACAGCACGATATCTGGCGTTTCCACCACGCTTTTGCCACGCTAATATGGTGATCTTGACGCGCTCTAAGACCATTTTTTGTCCATTCGCATACAACCCCTTTTGTTTGAGGCTGGCATCAGCTTTGACAGCATTGCGAATACCCCTATCTTTAGGACTCCACCGTGGGCTGTATCTCCTCCAAAGATCAATTTCGATCTTACTCAACATAAAAAGAGAGATACCAGCTCTACGGTGTTCCAATCTCTCTTGATAGAGTTAAGGTCTAAATATGGTGATTTTGCTCCCATTTACACGGATGGTTCTAAAGTTGGCGATCGGGTAGCTTCAACTGCCGTGACACCATCTGAGACCATTTCTGTGCGTCTTCCATCTGCTGCTTCAATCTTTACAGCTAAACTCCAGGCCATTCTTCAGGCATTGGAGGACATTCAATCCTCTTCATGTTTAAAATACATAATATTTACTGATTCTTTGTCCTCTTTACAAGCAATAAACAACAAGCAGCTTGTACACCCATTAGTAGCAGAAAATTTATCGTCTGCTACTATCACACGAGTTTAACGGCAAGGACACTGTCCTTTGCTGGCTCCCAGTCATGTTGACATAAAAGGGAATGATAAAGCAGACTTAACTGCCAAGTCTGCTTTAAATCGTCCCGTATCACAATTTCTTTTACCTTTCACCGATTTTAAATCGTCCATTAACTCTTTTATATACGACAGCTGGCAACGGTCTTGGGATCTTGCAGACACAAATAAACTTCATCACATTAAGCCTCTCTTAGGAGACTGGCCAAACTCCTATAGAACCAACAGGAGGGATGAAGTGGTTTTGTGTCGCTCTCGCATTGGTCATACCTTTTTAACTCATATTTTTCATTTTGAAGCGAGAGCCTCAACCAGAATGTGTTCACTGTCATGTTCCTTTGACAGTGAAACACATCTTGATTGAGTGCAATCATCTCAAGAATATTAGATCTAAATTTTACCGTTGTCAGTCAGCACGTCAGCTATTGGCTCAACCGGAACTTTATGATAAATTGTTAGCATTTTTAAAAGAGACAAACTTTTATTCGAAATTTTAATTGTATATATTTATCATATATTGTGTTTTAAATATTTATATATGTAAAGGAATTGATATTTTTAATTTTAATTATATTTTCTGTGATATTTGTTTTTAATTACATATATGAATACACCCCTGTGATATTGTTGTAATTTGTCTCGTCAATCTCATCATGTTTGGCGCAATATGGCCCGGTTGGAGCTGACGTGCCATTAAACAACATTTCATTCATTCATTATTTTTTTGTCCCGTAGAAGCGCAGTAAGGACGCCAACCCGGTCTGACAGGGGTATTACGGACAGGATTAGACCTTCGACCTGAAGTTTTAGAAAAACCATTGGAGTCATTTTAGAGTTATTAAATTTTGACTTAAACCCGAAAGAACTGGAATCGTAATGATGTCAGCTATCCAAAAATGTAGTCAGTATTTCAAAATTCGAAGAAATAAAATTTTTAGACAATTTTCCAATTTTCACCAAAATAATTAAAGCGACAAAGTTTCTAAATTCGATGTTTTTGAACTGGTATCAGCACAGAAATGTCTCCAGCAATCCATAAATGTATATATCAGAACTATCGGTTGAGAATTAACAGAATTATGGCCGATTTTCGTGCACGTTAAAGATTTGACGCATTTCCGTATCACTAATGCGCGCAAATTCCGTAGTTAATTGGGAATTTTTCCTAAAATTTGTTCTCTGATGACGAAACATTACCATCTTTCAAAGCGATTACAATGTCAAGTTTCGCCACTGAAAGAAGACTATCCATGTGTTAAAGCGTGTGTTTTCAAATTTACTTACTTCCACAATCTAATGCGGTATTTATGAAGTTTTCCTTAAAGGGTTCCACATAGCACTTGGCGTCATGCAAACATCCACCATATTGAAATACAGCACTGAAATAACGAAAAGACAATAAATGCAATAATCATTTAAGTTATTACAGAAACCAGTAACGTATATAATTTATATTATTGTGGAGACAAAAGCCTACTACACCAGGTACACAAATCAGGGGGGGGGGGGTGGATGGCTGAATGGTTAGCACGTGCGCTCTGTATCATAAAACCCGTCGTTGAGTCAACTGGCGTGGTTTCGAATTTCCGGTTGTACGTGACAAGGAGTAGGGTCGCCTGGCCTACCTCGTCGGGTTTTTCCGGGTCGTCCGGTTTCCCCCCACGGCTAAAGACCCCTACGCGCAAGCGAGTTATTGAAATAAAATTAAACCATGCTGGTCCCGAAATGACCTAATTTGTGTCGAGTGGATGGTAAACACCATTTCTCTCTCTTCGGATGAGACAAAACCCCAGGTCCCGCGTAGTAATTTGTACACCACCAACCCTTCCCCTATCATAGCGCACGTAACCATAAAAAACAATTTATTGCAAACCCATGTAATACGTAGCGAGACATTTACTCCAATTTCATTATTTAATTGTGATATTTTCATGTCCTTTTATTACATTAAAAAAATACTTACATGCAGCTATTAGCATTATCGTAAGCGGTCTTGCACGCAGCAGCACGTGATGCGTCACAGGCACCATTAGCAACATTTTTCGAGATTAACACTAGAGGAAATACAATGAATAAAGATATATTATCAGGATTTTTATGTTACAACATATTACAATCTCGAAACCAGAAATATTTTTGAAGAAATTTCTCTGGTGAATCGGGGTAGCCATTTTCCCGAAAGTGACGAATCACATAACTGTCACGTGACATGTATATATTTTACGTGCCTGGATGACCGAATGACTTAAAAATATACCCACGCGTAGAAAAATAGATCTTAACAAAACCTTGAATTTGTACGTTTAGGATCCAATTTTTTATGTCAGCGAGTTGACTTTGACTCAAGGATCATTTTACAACAAACGAAACGACGATCCGACCTCTAGTTCTCGAGACATCGACTCAAAAAGATTGACCAATCAGAGGTCAGAATCGGCGGGGCTTAGGTCTGGTAAAAATGGCCGATTAAAGGAACCAGAGGCCTCCGGCCCCGCGGCTGCCTCTGGGAACGAGATTGAACATATTGTTTACCAACTGTTAAATAATCTCTTAAACAGTTTATAGTTAAACATACACTATCTAGGAGCTAAATTGGCGAATTGTACGCGTATCTTTGTGCCAGAAATGTAATCTAAATTATTAATTAGACATCAATTAACTTATCAAGACCATAATCAACTCTCGATGTCATCGCTAGCCTGCGATATTTACTGGATTAGAATCGTATCTGCTGCTTAACGTTCATGGATAATAAAATCAAAAAGTGGATAATCGATACTATGTTTCTTTTTATCGTACCAACTTTAGTAATGATGAACGAGGCTGCCGAATGTCCAATCGCTGAAATCCCGGTTCACAGTGGATCAATTTGACTGAAATTTTCAACAAATTCCCTTTACATTAGTTAGCTTTTAATTATTACAGTTAGAACGGCCAGCTCCTTATGTAATCTAATCTAATGTATCTTGAAATATATATTTTCAGGCGGCGTGCTTTCGATTGTCCGCTTGTACGTGGCTTTTCTTCGTGTCTTCCGGTTTCCTTTCTAAAAACCCCTACGTGCAAGCGAATTATTGAAATAAATTTTTACCATAACTTAGTCCCGCAATGACTATACCTCTCTCACATAGCTATGTTCTATTGATTGGCCTGATCAACGCGTCTACCCGCTTGATGTAATATTTGCCAGAAGACTACGTCACTAAAACACGTCTTAGCCCCAGTGGCTCAGAAGCTTTTTCTATTCATAAACATCAAGGTGAATTGAATTTCAGTACATCGACCTAAATCACTGGTAGTTTATAAATATTTCTAATAAAGTTCTATGTTTGTTGTATTTGCCGTTTGACTAATATCGTTGTCGTTTTGATTTAAGTCAAAGACCCAAAACACGTGTTAAACGCGGGTACTAATCTTGGGAGGGAAAACTTTAACAAAGAATAATGCCAAATTGGCTACGTAGGATGAAACATAAATGTCAAATGTAGACATGCATGGTTGAAAGGACGCAAACCCGGCACTAGAACCATCAACCGCTGTAACAAAAGTTTGAAGTACTCACCAGCTAAAGCAAAAATAACCAACTGAGACTTCATCATGACCTATGTATAAAATATATCGATAAAACTTAATAAAGTAAAATCTGTGGCGTTAACGTTTGCAGATACAGCTATGGTGTAAGCAGCGCCCAGTCGCTCATTTATACCTGTCGTATTAGCCAATCCAAAGCTTTTTCTGCACACGTCTGCACTTTTTGTAGTGGTAAAACTACAAATTAAATTTTACTATCTGTCCATCGAATCTCCCACCTGGTATATTTACTTTTTCAATTGTTGAAATTAAAATAAACGGGTAGACATATCAGATAAAAATAATGAAACAAGATGAGTAGTCATCACCATCCCGGGCCCGTGTTTAGAAGGCATAATGAGAAACAATTTATTGGAACAGCAATGTGACTAGTGAGAAGATTCATACTTTGATCACAGTAGCTCGACAAGACAGGGTCGCTATTCCCTGTAAGGTTTACACAAGAACCCTTGCCTACCCCAATCAACTGCTTTAAGTTAAACAATTAAAGCTTAATCATCAGGAAATAGAATACTATATAGGCTGCATTTTAACTCAATGTTGTACCATTTCGGACAGTTGCTGCAATAGAAATGCCGACGAAATCCGTGCCCAGATGGGTCAAATTGCAAAAATCCAACATGGCCGTTAGTTTTGACTTGAAAATGTCAATTTTTATCCTCTTATCATAATATGATCAAGTTTGGTATCAAAATATACCCTTTGGGGGCAGCTGAATCCATTTCCATACACATTTTGGTAAATAGTTATACCGTGGATTGAATAGTGGGAAATAATTCCAGATGACGGTCAACGGGAAATTTCGAATTATACAAAACGGACACATTTGGTGTCGAAATATACGTTTTGGAGGCAGCTGATTCCATTTTCAACACACTTGTCATCTTGGTAATTAACTGGTTCCCCTGGGTCAAAATAAGTGGAAATGTCATTGGAGATTAAGAGTAGTCGAGTATGCTTCAGATCTAATACGATGACATTCATCAAGCACCAACTGCTCACTACGGAAGCAGCGTAGCAGGCATGACGAAAGGAATCACTCTCAGCCCACTGTAGACGCCACAGCGCCCGGGTTGTGTCAGATTTCGATCACCAATCACAAAATTCCAACTTATTGGCGAATTTGTTTCACAAAATGATTCAAATGTTGAGACAGAGATAAATACAGTATCACATGTTTGTCCGAGATAATAGGTATTGGAGGCCGACAATAATGTGCCGATTAATATCCTGGTAGAGAATTTAGGAGAGAGTAAAACTTGTGTAAAGTCATTACAATGAGCCAAGGGCGTGCTATGGCCTCCTAATGAGGGTAGGCAGACCAAAGTTAGGGCACTTTAGGAGAGGCAGGTGGCACGTGGTAGAAGTGATTTGACGTCTATGTGAGCCATTACATACCATACATTGACACTTGGCATGTCCAAATAATATGTGTTGCAGTTCTACTGATTACTGTTGTAACAACGGTCACCGATTGTATCTGTTGTAATGGACCGTCTGCATGTCTTGCCTACAGAACATTTGAAAGACAACGGTCCCCAAATAAAGTTTTGGTACCGTGGACCGTCTTGACCTTGACACAGGTTCCCCTACTTCAATAGCGTTACACCATTGAGCAATAACTGTAGGCTGTTCATTATCAAATGGTTCACCGCATATCTGACAAACAGGCGATACTGTATCCATATGGATTTCAAAATTTAAATCAATTTGTGAAATAAATTTGCCACGTGCTTCAAAAGGCTTCTGCAGTGACCCGGGAGACACTCAAATATAAATGAAGTGATACTGGATGAATGTCGTTGTATTAAGTCTAAGGTAGGTGTATCATTTATCTCCCATCCCCAATCAGAAATCTAAATCCATAATCACTGAACTGAAATATATACAAAAATAGGTTCAGCTACCTCCAAAACGTATATTTTCACGTCAAAATATATCCTTATGCAAATAAATTCGAATTGTCCCCCCAAAACTGACCGCTACCTTGAATAACCCCCAATAGTGACTCAGCGGTAGCACTTATCACAGAATTGTATATGGAAATGGATTCAGTTACCCCCAAAACGTATAATTTGATAACAAACTGGTCGTCATTTTGGAATTTGGGCACGCATTTCGGACTGGGACTCTTTTTTTTTTTGGGGGGGGGGGGTGATAATATATGTCTACACCGACCATAAACCGTGGTCGGCATGTCTATTGCGGCAACTATCTTGCCTCGACTATAAGGAAATATGCTCCGGAAAAGAAATCGGGACGGAGAGACTATCATCAGAAAATAAAATAATAGGTCGATGAAATGAACAAGAAGTGTTATGTAGTATCTTGAATAGTTTCTGTGGTATGCTCTAGAATAATAAATATATACCAAAAATGTGTAGTAAAATTTCATAAATCATTCAACAGAGGAATATTTTTCCACGGAAACAAAAATTATTAAATCCGAGAAATTCCAAATTACCAAAAGGCATAACTACTGAAATAGATTGATGTGTGTACAGAGTATCAAAGAGATATCTTTAACAGTTTATGGGATATGTCCCGGAAAAGGAATTGTACACCAACAAACTGAGTCAAATTTGTTTCCACGGAAACTCCAAAAATGTACAATTCCGAAAATCGTAAAAGGCACAACTAATGTAACATATTGATTGTGTACAAAGTTTTAGATAGATATTTTCAATGGTTGATGAGATCTGCTCCGGAAAGTAAATCGGGATGGGCGGAGCCCATTTTAATATCACTCTCTAACTTCGTTCGGCGCTGGCTATTAAAAACTACTTTTAATTTTTAAGTAATTCCATACCACTGCATATCCAGGCCCGTAGCTAGTGGGGAGGCGGCAAGGGAGGCAGCTGCCCAATGGGCGCCGAAGTCGTCCTTTCCATTGGACGCAATACGAAGCCAACGACGAACGTGTCCATATCAGTATTGGGGCCATATCAAAGTGAGTGCCAATGGTTGGGCGCCCATGACATGATTGGTGGGGCGTCTTATGACAATATATGATTGTCGGGCCGCATATAATGCACAATGCCGAGTAAGATTGTTTGGGCGCCCACGACTTGATCGTTGCATTAAACATTAAAATAGTTTGTTGCATTTTGTGTCTCAGTTCCATATGTTCACGCAATATTTCCAAACAATTAAATGAAAAACAGTCAAGCTACGAGCGTAGCCAACTCAATATTTGTTTTTTTTAGGTCTTTGAAGCTTGATAATTACAAATATAATGTTCGTGTTTTTTATACAACAAAACAATATTATATTTAATATATCTTATTTTATGTAATTGGCACTCAGTTTTATATTAAAACATTGCAAAAAGTAGTATCTAAACGGCCAATTAAATTCCATTGAAAGATGAGATAGACACACTTTATGGTTATATAATGACATGCCAAGCGAAGCGTTGCAAACAACTTTATTAAAACTAATAATTACACTTACATATCCACGTGACCAACCTTAAAGTTGCAATTTCATATTTTCAAGTTATATTTTTAAAATGTATTACAATAAATCCCTAAAATAGATTGTATCTATTAACAGTCCTACCTTGTTAAGGAATAGTCCTATAATTCACGATTGCCAGTTGAGAAATTGGCAATAATATCATTTTCAACTTCAAATGTTTGAAGATAGTCATTCCATGGGGGCGGATGGAAAAACAAGAGATGTAATTGTGTTATTATTTCCTGTGTCACTGATTTTTATGCATGTGAAATAATGCCCCATAACGTATAATAGTGAGTTGACAACCTTTTGAGCAAAAGACACAGAAATAATTATTTTCTTAGAAAGTATGAAATTCCCGCCTTAACACTATAAACCTCAGAATGCCTCGTTCGGCATTTCTGTCCAAACGAGGTAAAAAAAATGCCTCGTTATCTGCAGTTCCAACACGAGGTTTTTTAAATTGCCCTTCTTTTGGAACGAGGTATTTTGTTCAGAACAAGGCTTGGTAAAATGCCTCGTTTACTAAACGTGGTTTTTTCAAGATAGTTATTAGTGGTATATCGGCCAATTTGTAAAAATTAAAATTTATGTTATTTAATACGAAAATAAAACCAGTTTAAACTATATTATTATCAGAGAAATTGACAAGACAAGAATACACGCCATCGGTGGAGGTGTAAAACTATTGCAGACACATAACTACCTTGATTGGTTTATTGCCCCAATCAGTATAGGTGTTAAGAAACAACCGTGGTGTTGTGACATTTTATTGGGGGCAATCAATTAATCAAGGTATAGATGTGTGTCTGCAATTGTTTTACACCTCCACTGATGGCGTGTATTCTTGTCTTGTCAATTTCTCTGATAATAATATAGTTTAAACTGGTTTTATTTTCGTATTAAATAACATATATTTTAATTTTTACAAATTGGCCGATATACCACTAATAACTATCTTGAAAAAACCACGTTTAGTAAACGAGGCATTTTACCAAGCCTCGTTCTGAACAAAATACCTCGTTCCCAAAAAAAGGGCAATTTAAAAAACCTCGTTTCGGAACTGCAGACAACGAGGCATTTTTTTTTACCTCGTTTGGACAGAAATGCCGAACGAGGCATTCTGAGGTTTATAGTGTAAAGGGCCGAACTCGATTATATTTTGAAGAAATCCCTAAAATTCTACCCTAGGGTCATGCAACTAACTCAATATCCGTGATACGCTTTCAAACAACTGAAACACGTCAGTCCTCATCTGGAAATGGAGTCCGGTGTCTCGAGCTCTATTATACCAGACTTTAATTTTGTAAAAATAACATCTTGGTGAAATTATCGTTATCAAGTACTGCGGGTGACTCATGTACTGTATAGACCCATAAAGGAACGGCCATGGAGTATCAGGTCAGTCATGAAAAAAATAATATTGAAATCTTAAAAGCGTTGCGTATCCGGATAATAAGCGGTTTTGACGTTGACAACAACCCGACTCAGTATTACGAACTGAAACTTTGAGACAAGGTCAATAATCAACCACCATTCATCTATATTTCAGCGCTTAAATTTCATATGCACACTTTGTTTCAATACGGGGGAGATTCCTATTAATAGAGATATTGCAAGTTGATATGAAATTGACAAATAATGATAAAACTGAAATACTACGTTGGTTAATGGCATGTCAGCTCCAACTGGGCTATATTCTGCCAAACATATAGTGAATCTAACGATACACGTTAAATCAATATCACATAATTAAATTTATATTTGTAAATGAAAACAGATATCACAGAAAATATAATTCATAATAAATATATCAAATCTGTTACATATATAAATATTTCAAATGGTTTACATGTAACACTACAGATTTAAGAGACGATCAGCATAGTTGGTAGATCTTTATTGAGAACATGAAATAGACATAGTAGTAGGGTCAAAGTAATGAAAAAAATGGGCTAACCTCAAAAAAATTGCAAGAAAACGTTTTATGGTTATTTCCTGAAGTATATGGTCTAGACAACAACATATCAAAAGTTTTCTGAAATTGAGCTACCGCAAAGGGTCTAAATATGACGTCAAACAAAATGGCCACCATTGGACCAAATTCCCCTTTTTTCTGCTCATATTCTATCAAAGCCGTTGTTTGAGAAGGCTCAGGTGTAAGACAATGCTATTATAAAAGCAATATCTTAGTAATTCATCACTTTGTGAGTGTTGTACAGTCTTTCCAAGTGACGTCATGGTGTTATAAGAGGTCGTTGTGACGTCACGACGAAAATTGTTCCTTTCTGATGGTTTCTTAGCCATTATATTTGATGTTGTAGATGGATTGATAGGATAAATGCGGGCAATTGCTGCAATAGAAATGCCAACGACGATTTATGTTCGGTCTTGACCTATATTTTAACTTTAAAAAAGTCCCAGTCCAAAATCCATGCCAAATTGGGTCAACGTGTCCGAAATTCAAAATGGCCGCCTGTTATGGCCGGTAAATTCCATTTTCCACCTAATTATCATAATATGATCAGATCTAGTATCAACCTATACGTTTTCGGGGTAACTGAATCCATTTCCATAAAAACTTTTGTGATAAGTGTGACCGTTGAATCAATATTGGGGGTTATACAATATGGCGGGCAGTTTTTGGCGGGAAAGTTCGTATTTTACATAAGGATCAAGTTTGGTGTGAAAATATACGTTTTCGAGGTAGCTGAATCCATTTTTGTACATATTTTAGTGATTAAATGATTCCCTAGATGGATGGATCTCAAAAGAGCAGACAATTGCTGCAATAGGCATGTCGACTACGATTTATGGTTGGTCTACAGTATATTATCACGAAATAAAGTCCCAGCCCGAAATCAGTGCCAAAAATGGGTCAAATTTGCCAAAATTCAAAATGGCCGCCGGTTTTGACTGAAAAATGTAAAGTTGTATCCAATTATTATATGATCGAGCTTGGTATCAAAATGTATCCTTTCTGAATCCATTTCCATACACATTTGGGTTAATAATTATACCGCGGAGTCAACATTGGGAAATAATTCCAGATGGCGACCAGTTTTGGCGGGGAAATTCGAATTTTACAAAATGACTACATTTGATGTCAAAATATGTAGACATCCCATTGAGAGGTTGAGTCTGCCTCAGATTTAATACTTTTGCATTCATCAAGCATCATCTAAATTCCATTTAGACTATATCAGGTCGACCGATGCTCATTGCGGAAGCTAGCATGATGAAAGAGGCCTCTCTCAACTCACTGTGTCCGATTCCGAGCACCAACATCTACAGTGGAGCCAAACCTATTGAAGCACATAACGAATGTATTTAACAAAATGTATGATCAATACGAGAGCAACACAAAACAAACTCATCTCCCCTATTAGACCTGTAGGAGCTAGGCCAATCTGTAACACTATAGGGGCTATATACTGTAGAGGTTACTTAAGTTCTGTAACGTGCTCTGTTTAATAACAAGAATATGTCTGGAAGTTTGATATAATCGGGCAATGATATCATAGTCTGATAATCCAAATATGGTAATCCCATGCGTTAGAAACGTGGTTAGCTACCCTCCTAGGTGCCCATATAAATACACTGTGTTAAAATCTAGGGTAGCGTCTTCGCAGCCGACCAATCCGATAAAAGAACTACCTGGTCAATTTCCCGGGGCTCAGTACTGACTCATGCACGTAACCTCTTTATAAAGAACATTCACTGTTTAAGTTTCTCCGGATTTCATTGAGAAGCTTCCCAGGGTAAGATCATACCACCAGCCACCTAGGCTGAGAGGCTGGGACACAAAGAAAATCATTCGGACATCGATTATACACCACTTTGATTAGACTACCCCGTTTAGTCGTTGGAGAGCCATATGATGTTGAGGGGTATCGGCAGTAAACTTGTCCTACGAAATGGTGGGGTAAAGAGAATCAAGCTGGGGAAAGAGAACTCATATTTAATGTCTTAGTTGTGTGTAGCTTCCTGTATCATGGATGTTATAAAGATGTATATGACACAGTTAACGTAATAAGTCAAGAGAGTCCTAGACGATAAGTGACCAGGATAGTCACAATCCATGCCCATAGTGTCACAAATCTCCAAGGAGAGGCTTGATGTGATCAAGTTTATTTGTGTCTGCAAGATTTCAAGACCGTTGCCAGCGGTCATATGGTTGATACAAGCTTGAAATTCTGTGACGGGTAAAAGAAGTTGTGATATGGGAAGATCTAAAGCCGACTTTGCATGACTGGGGAGCCAGCAAAGCCTAAAGATATCAACATGATTTACATGAACATAGCTGCAATCAACAGGGACTGACATTCCTTACAAAGGGTATGGGTTCAGAATTGAAAGTAGACTGACAACCCCAAGAACGAGAAGACGATCAAGTTACTGGTTACAGATAAGAGTTCACGGTGACAGTTAGCGTATTAGTCTTGAATTAATTCTGGCACCCCAGACCGTCTAGACCGTGATACAGGCTCCTCGACTCCAGAAGTGTTACAACATTGTGCAGTAGTGAAAGTTGTGACATTCCACATAGTATTTTTCACCGAAATAATGTTGGGTAGCTATAGATCATTATCAAATTAGTTTGTGAGTTAAATCAGCAACGTGCTTCAATAGGCATGACCAGTTTCCGCAATGACCTGGAAGTGTTCCCAGTCGACATGCCCATGCCCATACGCCGCTACTGCAGTGAGCTGGGCGACACTCCAAATAAAACTTATTTGATACTCGATGAATGTCATTGTATAAGCTTTAAGGTAAGAGTATCATTAACTTCCTAATCTGTAATCTAAATCCCTAATTGGAATTTCTTCTATATTGAAATAGGTAATCACTTACTCACTAAAATATGTACTAAAATGGATTCAGCTACCTCTAAAACGTATATTTTGACACCAAACTTCATCCTTATGTAAAATACGAACTTTCCCGCCAAAAATGTCCGCCATTTTGTATAACCCCCAATATTGATTCAGCGGTAACACTTATCACAATAGTATTTATGGAAATGGATTCATTTACCCCGAAAATGTATAGGTTGATACCAAACTCGATCATATTATGATAATTGAGTGGAAAATGGAATTTGCCGGCCAAAACAGGCGGCCATTTTGAATTTCGGCCATGTTGACCCATTTTGGCATGGATTTTGGACTGGGACTTTTTTAAAGTTAAAATATAGGTCTAGACCGTTGGCATTTCTATTGCAGCAATCGCCCGCATTTATCCAATCCATCCATTTATAACTTCAAATGAAATGGCTAAGAAACCACCTGAAAGGAACAATTTTCGTCGTGACGTCATAACGACCCCTTATAACACCATGACGTCACTTGGAAACACTGTACAACACTCACAAAGTGATGAATTACTAAGATATTGCTTTTATAATAGTATTGTCTTACACCTGAGCCTTCTCAAACAACGGCTTTGATAGAATATGAGCAGAAAAAAAGGGGATTTTGGTACAATGGCGGCCATTTTGTTTGACGTCATATTTAGACCCTTTGCGGTAGCTCAATTTCAGAAAACTTTTGATATGTTGTTCTCTGGAACAAATACTGTAAGAAAATGCAATAAAACGTTTTCTTGCAATTTTTTTAGGGTTATTCTACAATTTGACTCTACTATAGATCGGAAGGAGCTCTATTCAAGTCTACTCAAACTAACAGTAAACTCTTGACTTGTAAAGCATACAATCAATTAAGAAAAATGATACACGATGAGCATATTTAGTATTGTTTATTTATGAGATTATAGTAACTGAACTGCATATTTCCTTTGAAGTCACGAAGTTCTGCCGAGTATGAAACACATAGATCATGTGTAGCTTATAAAGAACATATTTAATAAATTAGATGTTTAATGAGATCGTGCCTTTTGTCAAAACGAGCACGTAAATAACATATTGAACACATTAGATGTTTTAATAAGTCCGTGCCTAGCAGAAGTTGTATATAGTTGAAAACGTCAAATATAATATCAAATCTAGCAAAGTTCTATGTTTAAATTACTTTGTCACATACATGATTAAATTTAGAATACAAGTTTGAGCACATAGCTAAGGTACTGACTGACAACGGTAGTATTTAGATCTTATGTAGGGCTAGTTCAGCTCTGAACGTCGGTCTCATTACACTCACCCTGAACGTTCAGGGACTGTCCCATTTAATCAATGTCGAAAATAATTGGAGCCCCAGTCAATTTTACTGAGCAACTTTTCACTGCTAAATGATGGGTTGTCAATCCGTGTGAAAGCCTGTACATTGCATTAAAGCCTGTACATTTGGTTTCGTCTTGTATGAACGACATCCCTGAATGTGGACGTTGACCTACAGTTAGAGTGCCATGGCGGTGAAAATGTAACTTGATAGGAGGGGACGTATTTTTAACAGCGTGTTGTGTCGCCCATGCTGACTCTAGCGAAGTAAACAAGGTCTTATTTTCTCACTAATCCACCATTCACCTATAGTGTGGCGCTTAAATTTTATATGTACACTTTTATTTCAATACAGGAGATTCCCTTTAAATAGAAATAGTGCAAGTTGAAACAAAATTGACAAATAATGATACACGTCAGCTCCCAACTGGCCATCTTGCGCCAAACATTTAGTAACGACACAAATTAACTGAATATCAATCACATAAATAAATTTGTATATATGTAAACAAAACAAATATCACAGAAAAAATAAATAATAATAAATATATCAAATCTTTTACATATTTAAAACGGTACACATGATTAAATATATACAAAACATTTACAATAAAAGTTTGTCTCCTTCAAAAATATTAGCACTCTTATCCCCGGTTGATCAAATTGCTGACGTACTGACTGACAACGGTAGTGTTTAGATCTATACTATTCAAAAAAAGTAGGGGATATTTGATTTTGGGGGCATAATACTAAAATATGCAAATGACTACGAAAAAAGTCACTATAGAACCTAACAGAAGAAACATTTCCAGTTACATGTGACGCCCAAACAGCTACCGCATGGAATGCAGGTGATGCTGGGGGTCACCATGGGGGTCCAACCCAAGATTTGCACGACTCTGACTTTGAATGTTACAGTCATTGTGGCATTGAATTCCAGGGTGGAAACATCAGTTTAATTGTTTTAGTGACCAGAAAACAAATTTTGATATGCGTCGGCTTACCCAAAATGAAAGGTTACGTGCCCTTGGCATGCTACAGATCGGCACAACACAGGCGGTTGTGGCGCGGACGATGAATGTTTCTCAGTCTGTCATAAGCAGGCTATGGTCCAGATACCGTGATACACACTCTGTACAGGACAGACCACGCTCAGGGCGACAACTCAAGCCCAGGATCGATTTATCCGTACCTTGGCCTTGATAAATCGTGTCATCACAGCAAATCAGATCAGCGCTCGTCTTCAAACAGACACTGGTGTGAGAGTGAGTGGCCAGACGATTCGGAATCGACTGCATAGGGGTCACCTTCGCGCCCGACGTCCTTGCGTGATCCCTTGTTTGAGAGATCATCAAATTCAGGCAAGACGTCGTTGGTGTAGGGATCGTCAACACTGGGATAATCAACGCTGGAGCAATGTTATGTTTTCAGATGAGTCAAGGTTCACTGTTGATTTTTTGGACAGACGTAGGAGGGTGTGGCGTCGTCGAAACGAGCGCTTCCATGGCGTTAACGTCATCAGACATGATCGATTTGGGGGTGGTTCTGTTATGGTGTGGGGAGGCATCACTGTTGCTGGAAGAACGGCTTTACATGTTGTTGCAGGGCGTGTTACAGGCCAGTACTACCGGGACAACATCTTGGCAGTCCATGTTGTGCCGTTCGCACGACGTCATTGCCGCCGTTTCATCTTCCAGGATGACAACGCAAGATGTCACAGGGCCAGGATCGTTACAGGTTACCTCCAACAACAGAACATCACCACATTACCTTGGCCAGCACTGAGTCCCGACCTCTCCCCCATCGAGCATGTCAACAACGTCCTGCCAATGTCCAAGAACTTTTACCCGTATAATGGTCAGTCTGTGCCTTACTTAGTCTAACGATCATTTGGAATAAATCGATGAATGTGAACTTCATTTCATTTTGTCATTTGTTTCTTCGTCAGTTTCATTAGGTGACTTTAATAACACTTAAAAATCAAATATCCCCTACTTTTTTCATCCGAGAATAAATACTCTTGGAGATACAGGGGATTATTTGATGTGGCGGCCGTCTTGGACGCCATCTTAAATTTCTCGAAAAGCTCAAGGGTGACCTAGGTTCACCCGGCAGATTCTGAAAGAGGACACCCTAGGCTACTAAAATCAATCATAAAAAAAACCTTTGTATATAATTTCCAGGTTCACACGAAAAATTGGATTTGGCGACCGGACTAGGTCTAAATACCACGTCCTTGGGAAGAAGCGAACTATCAACTGGGTGACATGTTGCTTATTTGGTATAACCACTGGATGTTTACAAATATCAGACGATGTTCTCCTTATACGTCCACACGCACAAAGTATGCCATCCTCATTAACAAAGGGGTCTAAACGATATAATGGGGATCTCTTTTAAAAATACAGTACTACCAGGTTTTTTTCTCAGATAATGCTCTAAGCCTTTTCCGAAAATACTTCAGCTTAAGTAGTTCAGCTTGTCTCAATTCTTCAACAGTGTAAGGTTTACTAAGTGTTCTGTTACGGTGTTTACTAATATGGTTAACAGGTTCTCTTCGCTTATATAATTGCTTAATGCGCATACACAATGTTATAGCTTTCTTTGCTCTAACCCTAGGGGGCTGGATGGCCGAATGGTTAGCGTGCGCGCACTGTATCATACGGCCTGCCATTGAGTCAACTGGCGTGGTTTCGAATCCCCGGTTGTACGTGACAAGGAGTAAGGTCGCCTGTCCAGCCTCGTGGGTTTTCTCCGGGTATTCCGATTTCCTCCCCCTGCTAAAGACCCCTACGCGCAAGCGAGCGAATTATTGAAATAAAATGAAACCATATGTTAGTCCCGAAATGACCTAGTTTGTGTCGAGTGGACGTAAAACCCCATTTCCCTCTCTCTCTCGCTCTTTCATATTCACAGCAAAAGATTGCCCTTCTGGATCTTCCGAAGACAAGATAGACTTAACATCTGAAGTTCTATGAACATTTAACCGTCTTAAAAAATCACAGTTCCACTGAACACCTAAAGCACGTTCGACAGGTAAATCGACATACAATAAATCAAGTCCCGGTAAATTTGTAGCCCGATCTTCCTTGGGTATGCTATTAATAACTGTATTTTAAGACACTTATTAATAGCTAAACGAGTTCGACACAAACTTGTGAAGACGTAAACCGAATTTAGAAAGTAATTCACAAGTCTCTTGAATCAACGAAATAGCTTCACTATCTGTTCTAACAGATTTGCGTACATCATCAACGTAAAAGTTAGCTGCTCCACTGCCAAATTCTATCTCAAATTCTGCCGCAGCATGTTTAAGCCCAAAATTCGCGCAACCTGGAGACGATCCTGCTCCAAAAAGATGAACGTCCATTCGATAATCGGACGGTTCTTTATCTTCATCGTTTTGCCAAATAAATCTCAGAAAGTTGCGATCTTCGACGTTCACTTTAAATTGGTAAAACATCTGTTCTATTCTAGATAGCTATTTCTCAGTTCTGAAACGACATAAAACGTCTTTGTAAAGTATTAGTTAGATCAGGTCTTTTCAATAAACAGTCGATGAGGGAAATGTCATTGAACTTCGCATTACAGTCAAATACAACACGTATTTTTTTCAGGGCTTTTTGGGGTGATATAACGAGTGATGTGGGGGAAAGGGGTGGGCGAATTGTTAGCGCGCGCTGTATCATACGGCCTGCCATTGAGTCAACTGGCGTGGTTTCGAATCCCCGGTTGTACGTTGCAAGGAGTAGGACGTTAAACCCCATTTCTCTCCCTCTCTCCTCACAAAGAATGATGCGGGATATACCATGTATGCACATCGTTTAGATATCTTTCAGACGTAGACACTAATTCTGCATACCCGCTTTTAATAATATTGTTCATAAACTGAGTATAATCTTTTTTCAAACTGAATCTCCATCTAAACGACTCCATTGATTCGAAAAATCTTTAAAAGCAACATGACGATTATTTGGCAAGTTTGGTTCATCTCCCTTGAATTGCAATGCCATTTTAAAATCATTATCTTTAGTTAAATGAAAAGAACGAGACATTTTATCTAACAATTGTTCATCTTCGCGTGAAGAACCACGTTCAGTTGAATTGCGTTCACTAAAGTCCAATTCTAGAAATTTCAAAATATCAACTGGATTAATAACCTCCTTGACTTCAGTTCAATGGTCTTTCAAATCTTCATGATTGTCTACTGGTTGGTTAGGTAGATCATATACAATTGTTCTGTGACTATGACCAATATAATTTAAATTGTCTAAGGAACTAGGTTCAACAATTTCTACAATACATCACTAGATCAGTTTTCATACCGAATGTGCCATTACCGCTATACATTCTAGGTGCGACCACTTTCTAGCAGTATCAGGTGTAGGCATATGTGACTTATTAGCTGGCATTATATCTCGTGAGTAAACTGGTGGATGGTCTAATAACACATCCATATCGTAATCACGTACTCTAAGATCCGAAATCCTGGTAGTGTCTATGAATTGATTACTCGGTAACATAGTTGACATAGAAAGTTTGACATTATTTTTAACTACCAATACCTAAAAGTTTATGTGTTTCTTCCAAAATGAAAGTAGTGTCAGATTGATTATGGAGTATTCCATAAACTAATACTTCAGTAGAACTGTTTACATGAGATAACCACACTGGTATTATCATAGAACTTTTATCTAAATAACTCGTGATGTTTGATCTAATATTATGCATAGTAGTGGATTCTGGATATGCATGGTCAGAGGTAAGATTACGAATGATACTGAATTGTTCGTCATGTAAGGCCGTAGGGTGTTTATTGGAACAAATTCTACAAGTCTTTCTTATTCTACAATACTTATAAATGTCGATTCAAACAATCAAAACAAAATTTATTTGCGTTACAAAAGTTTTTCCTCTCATGTAGATCCTTTTTATACGCCCACATTTTCATGTGGACGTATTATGTCGTCGCCCCTGTCCGTCCGGACGTCCGTCCGTCCGTCCGTCTGTCCGTCCGTCCGTCCGTCTGGACGTCCGTCCGGACGTCCGTCCGTCCACAATTTGTTTGTGGACTCTCTACAGGTCACAATTCTTATCTGATTTTGACGAAACTTGAAATATAGGTTTATCCCCATAAGATCTCGGTTCCTTTCGATATTGGCATGCATCGGATCGGAACTTCATGGATTATGGCCCCTGATTGTACGAAATATCATGTTTTTAGCTTGTGGACCCTATAGAGGTCACAATTTTGAACCGATTGTGATGAAACTTGACATGCATGTTTATAACCCCAAAATCTTGGTTCCTTTCGATATTTGCGGCCATCGGATCGTAACTTCCTGAATTATGGCCCCTGATTGTCCGAAAAATCGCCCTTTTTAGCTTGTGGTCCCTCTGGAGGTCAAAATTATTATCCGATTTAAAAAACCGTTCGATTATATCACCGTTACATGGTAATGAAGGTTGAGTTCAAATTTCGTGAAAATCGGACCAAAATTGACAAACAAAATGGCCGCCGTTTGTACGCGAATGGTGTGAAAATATGTTATATCAAGGTTGTGGACCCTATAGAGGTCACAATTTTGAACCAATTTTGATGAAACTTGACATGTATGTTTATAACCCAAAGATCTTGGTTCCTTTCGATATTTGCACCCATCGGATCGTAACTTCCTGAATTATGGCCCCTGATTGTCCGAAAAATTGCCCTTTTTAGCTTGTGGTCCCTCTGGAGGTCAAAATTATTATCCGATTTAAAAAACCGTTTGATTATATCACCGTTACATGGTAATGAAGGCTCTGTTCGAATTTCGTGAAAATCAAACCAAAATTGACGGACAAAATGGCCGCCGTTTGTACGCGAATAGTGTGAAAATATGTTATATCAAGGTTGTGGACCCTATAGAGGTCACAATTTTGAACCGATTTTGATGAAACTTGACATGCATGTTTATAACCCGAAGATCTTGGTTTCTTTCGATATTTGCGCTCATTGATTCGTAACTTCCTGAATTATAGCCCCTGATTTTACGAAAAATCACCCTTTTTAGCTTGTGGTCCCACTGGAGGTCAAATTATTATCCGATTTAAAAAAACGTTTGATTATATCACCGTTACATGGTAATGAAGATTGAGGTAAAATTTTGTGAAAATCGGACCAAAATTGACAGACAAAATGGCCGCCGTTTGTACGCGATTAGTGTAAAAATACGTTATATTAAGGTTGTGGACCCTATAGAGGTCACAATTTTGAACCGATTTTGATGAAACTTGACATGCATGTTTATAACCCAAAGATCTTGGTTCCTTTCGATATTTGTGCATATCGGATTGTAACTTCCTGAATTATGGCCCCTGATTGTACGAAAAATGACCTTTTTTTTTTAGCTTTTGGCCCCTCTGGGGTCAGAATTATAATCCCATTTAAAAAAAACGTTTGATTATATCACCGTTACATCGTAATGAAGGTTGAGGTCGAATTTCGTGAAAATCGGACCAAAATTGACAGCTGTTCTTGTCAGGCCATCCATCCTTCATCACTAACAAGGGGAAACCACGCCAGAAAATCTAGATGAACTTTCTCACCCAATGCAGGGATCAAACACCTAACCTCAAGGCTACCGAGCCAGCATCTTACCCACTTAGCAACATGATCCCCAGTCGAATTTGAAGCCTACTGAAATGAACCTTTATAACCCAAAGATCTTAATTCATTTCGATTTATTTGCACATAGGAAAAATCACTTTCGGTATTGCTTGTTCTCTATCCATCTCTCGAAAATGTGGGCGTATCCTGCCTGGCAGTGCCAGCCTATCTTTTTAGAAACTGGTCGCAAATGGTGTTGTCCTCTACAAAGAAAACATTGATTTCTATAGCTTCGATTCGAAGATGCATTACTGCTAAGATTATAACTATTACTATTTTATTCATTAGTTCTAGAATTAAATACGTTAGCTGATGGCGTTCTGGATTCATACTTGTTATGCCATGTAGGTTTCGACTTAATAAAAATCTTTCTTCCTGAATGGTAAACTTGTAATGAGGTCACAAGCAATGTGAGCTTCTCGAGAGATAAAATTCTCAGAATGACTAAAGGGAGGGAACTCATATTTTATCTTAAATTCATGTACAACTCGAGCCCATCGATTCACGATAAAATCTGACAATTTATTTAGTAACTTCTTGTTTTCAAGTGGGCCATCTAAAACATTTAAGCGTTTTATTGAGTTCATACATGACAAACAATGTTTAAGAAAGTCGGAGTATTTGCGTAGATAATAACCGTCTTTAGAATAGATTTTAGGCCAGTAATCTAATCTGTCTTTAAATGCAGAAGAACCATTAAATTGATTTCAAAACGTTCTTCTAAGAAGGTTTTAGCGTCTTGAATTGCGCTCTCTGTTTGTAAAATGAAATAACTCTCTACACATTCTCTGGCTGCACCACCATGGTATTTCTTGAAATAAAACATCTGTTCTGCAACATGTATCTTGGAGCCGTTGCTCAGCGCGGAGGGAAGTCCATCAAGTGGGCACAGAACCAGACCCAACTTTTCTAAGAGTAAAATGTTGCGTAGAATACGATGCCGATTGGTAATCTGTCCGCCGTTGGGGCGTTTGCGAGATATTCGAGGTCAAATGAGTTCATTTGCACTAAAAGTGAATGCGCAGCCATTCTTGTATGCTGAAACTGATCGAAAGTAATCACTCTTTCAATAAATATGTAAACTTGCAAAATTCATCCATGTTCTTAGTGACGCCGGAGGTCAAAAGGTTAAATGTACCATATTAGCACTAGGAAGGTTTAAAGCAATGAAATGTCAGCGTAAAATATAAAAACTGTTCTAATTAAGAGTAGACACATTTTAAACACATCTTTAGGTGGTTTTAGCACCGTACATTTAATTTGGAACGTCGAATAACAGAATCAAAATACTTCTAACCTGTTTCAAAACCCGATTTAGTTTCACAACGATGTTATCATAATTATACTATTTGTCCGAAAAACAATTGAATAGTTTCATGATTTGACTCCAGCCCACAGGACGAGTTGAAATCCGAGAATATGGGAAAACCAACGTTACTTTGAGACCGGAAAACACGTATCTGAGGAAGTGATTAAAAGTTTGCAAAATTTTTTATGAATTTTCATGAATTTTTCCGGAACATGGACACAGATAAAACCAACGAATGCATTGTGCATAATAGCTCACCGGATATGAATGTCGTATTGGTAAACGGCAGGCTTTGTAACGCGACCTGAAGACTGGAGTCCACCAATGAAACTATTCAAGTGTTTTTTCAGACAACTATTATCATTATTATAATATTCGTTGTGAAACTGAATCGGAAATAATTTATTTGACTGTCTTAACGCATTTTGACACAGATTTCGAAGTATTTTGGTTCTGTTGTGCAAGATTTTTACGACGTTCTAAAGTTAAATTTCTTTGCTAAGACCACCTAAAGATGAATTTTAAATCTTCCTATTATCAATTAGATCAGATTTCGCTTTAGTTTTTATCTTTCACACTGACATTTACTGTTTTAAATCTTCCTAATGCAAAAACGGAAAATTTGACCTTTTGCCCTCCGGGGTCACAAATAACAATGGTGAAGTTAGCAAGTTTACATTTTTATTGAAATGTGTTTACTTTCGATCATGTTCGGCTTATATTCATGACACAAAAATGGCTGCACATTCAGTTTCAGTGCACATGTACCCAATTGACCTTTGACCCCCGAATATCTCGAAAACGCCCCAACGGTGGACTGATTACAACCCGGCATCGTATTCTACGCAACATTTTACTCTTAGAAAAATTGGGTCTGGTTTTGTGCCCATTTGCTAGACACCTCCCCGCACTGAGCCCCCAGACTATGTGTTTCCTCCCTATTAAAGCATTAAAGCCACTTTTCCACCATGTCTCACCTGTAAATATCATAGGTTCTGGAGGAGGTCATTTAGTTGGGTTGACTTGTTCAGCGAAAATCTTAGCCATCGCATCCAAATGTACGCAATGTAGGCTTATCTAAATCTTGAACATTTAACGTTAAGTCAGGCTCTGCTAAGAAATAAAATAAAACCAAGTACGAACAATCCAAAGCGTTAGACGGGGGTGGGGTGGATGGCCTAGTGGTCTAGGGTGCCGCGCTTCGACCTCTAGCTGGCCGGTCACCTCTGGCTTGCGGCTGTGGTTTCGATCCCTGGTGTGAGCGTATATGGCATGGAGATGGGGGCGGCTTCTCAACCTCGTGGATTTCCTCCGGGCACTCCGATTTCCTCCCACTGCTAAAGACCCCTATGCGCAAGCGAATTATTGAAATAAAATTGAAACCATATGTTAGTCCCAAAATGACCTAGTTTGTGTCGAGTGGACGTTAAACCCCATTTCTCTCTCTCTCCAAACCATTAGACCAAATGGGTATAGGCAAAATAGTGTAATCAGCAAATGGACTGCCACCGTGTACAAAATACACGACAAACAGTCGTAACATGTGTCCGGAAGAGTAAGCTTACCATGCCTGGAATGTTCTCCTTTCAAATTATCAACATTAACAGGGATGTGTTCATTGTTGCATATTTCTTTGGAACCTTCAATCATTCATGTTCTTCATAATTTTAAGGCTAGTTATATTATTATCCTCATTCAATGTCTCTAAAAGCACATTTTAATTTAATAAGAGTGTATCAAATAATTCCCATTCATTTTTGTGTGGAATTTCTAACCAATTAGCAAATGTTCAGAGTTTGTTGTACATCATATAGGTATTGGTAATTAGCTCACGAAATATCACAACTACTCGTGTTAAAGGGACAATAACACTCTTGAAGGCTTTGCAGCTCCAGAAAATAAATAATAGCCTTATTCTAAGTACTAGATATTTAAGTGTCCTACCTGTTGTGTAAATTATCCATTGCGTCATATTTTACTTGTCCAGAGGGTTCGAAAATATTTTAAAATCCAAGTCACATTTGAAAAGGTTTCCGTTAGGCTTTTCAAATCATTTAGTTGAATTTTTCAAATTAGGTGTGTTAAGGTGAAATTTGTATCTTCAATTAATTGGAATATTGTAAAATAATACAATTGTTGACCAGAATAAAGACTGGGGCATATAATTCAGTTACAACAAGAGTGGTATTGACCCTTTAACAGGTAGAATAGGTATGTGTCATTCAAACAGGTTACACCTGTATATTGTAAGCTGTAGCTTCAACGCATCAAATAGGTCAGACTGAGTGTAATACAAAGTAGGCAGGTTTTTCCGTCAGTAAACTTAAATGATAAAATTGAAATTCGAATTATCGAGAATAGTTTTAGTTTATTAAGAGGATTTTACTGATTTGTGGGGTATTAATTGTTTGAATAGTCAGGATCTTGAACAGGTATGTTTCAGATTTTTATTTGACTGTTGAAACTGATTTTACAGGTTAATATTGAATCATTAAATAATACGATTGAAATATTTTGATCACTAATGGCCTCGCTGAACGGAATGACACATGCTCTTATGTTGGCCATGGCATCAGATAAGCGTTTAGGTATATGTCGTCTAATTACATTACTGTATTTCGAATTACAGAATTAAAAATGTTATCAAAGATCTGGATAAGATCGTTGATATTGGTGATGATGTTGGCGTCAGTTTATACTTTAAACCAATTCGTCGTAGACAGCGATGCGGTGGACCAACCCTTGGACATCGATATGGTGTACCAAGCCAAAGACATCGAAACCGTGTACCAACCCATAGATGATGATGGTAGGTTTAACATTATACTATAATAGATTGCTGAGTGTTGTTTTAACTCTTCATCCTGATCCAACCAATCTTCTAGAAATGTGTGTAGCTGTCTAACAAGAAGATCTGTAGTTGTTGTTTCTGTCATCTGATCGACTTTATGATTATTATAATAACTTATATCTTTATATCAATATTATGGATAGCTGTATTTTAATACCAATTATTTTTGTCTCCCGCCTTTCGAAGAAAGCAGGGGATTATTAAATGGGTTCGCCCGTCTTTCTAATTGAGCTAGTATGTTCAAACTTAGTGTTGGTGTTTATTAGGTCGCTGCCTTGATGGAGTGCGAAGATGAGCATTTTGTGCTTAGGGTAAGGAGAGATAAGCAATTTCATTGATTGATTCTTTGGGGCACGTTACTTTGATTATGATTAAGTGAGAGCATTGAAATTCCCGAGTATAAATTAATTACATTACCTTGACTAAGTTTGATGATGAGAATTTTCTGCTTAGACTCCTTGATTCTATCTGTATAGTTTGATAGCTCTATACTTTTGAAAAAAAAATGTGTGATTAATTAATATGTGTCATCTATTCATTTTGAAATTTCGGCAGGGGACATTACCCTCACTGTTGGCTTGTTCTATTTTCAGACGTGAAAGAAATTCCGCCAGTTCTTGGTACCAAGTGGTTAATAAATCTATGGTGTATTTATCACCAGAAAAAAGGAACCACCCCGATGCCTCGATACTGTAACTGGTAGCAACAAATAAATTCACACAACGGATTGTTCACCACAGATTGAGACTGCATTTTGTATGCCCTTCTTTATTTGTTTAGAGGGATTGGGATGGCCTAGTGGTCTTAGAGTGCGGCTGTGGTTTCGATGCCTGGTGTGAGCGTATGTGCCATGGAGATAGGGGCGCCTTCTCAACCTCGTGGGTTTCCCCCGGGCACTCCGGTCCCCCCCCACTGCGAAAGACCCGTGCGCGCAAGCGAATTATTGAAATACCCCCCCCCAAAAAAAAATGACCTAGTTTGCGTCGAGTGGACGTTAAACCCCATCTCTCTCTCTCTCTCTTGCTATTTGCTTGTATTTAAAGGCACGATGCACCATTTGCTAAAATATTGAATTTCCAACGGATCAAAACACAATTAATATGTGCCCATGTTGATTAATTTATGTTTACTTAACCATACATTATGCAAGAGGTAAATCTGCCTATTGCGGGTCTTTCTTTAGGCCTGAAATGTTTTCTAAAGTATTAATTAGACATTAATTAATTGATCCAGGCCTTAATCATCTCTCGATGGCATAAGATTTCTCCGATATTAAAGAGATTGAAACGGTTCAGCGATACTTTGATTTAATCAAATATGGAGGAAGGAGACTTGTCTTCGATCAACCAGGTCGGTGGTTGAAATTATTGCACACGTCTGTCAAACTTTCACAGGCTAATATCTTCGCTGGCAATAGAGTAATTTGAATGAATTTTTCAAATTATTCATTTTACATTATCTACTGTGTAACCAGTATAGCAAGAATGACTAGTTCTTTATCTAAATCTTACATAATGTATCTTTAAGAAAATAAAAAATCAAAATATTAACACTAGTTAATCTCACGGCTTGGATTAAATCGAACTTAAACTAAGCCAGGCATGTTTCTCCACAACCAATAAAAGATGATCTCGTCTTGCAACGTTGGAGCAGCTTAGATCGATGAAAATACGTTTTATTATTACTTTGGGAATACTGAACGGAATGGATTCATTCCTAGACTTATATTCGTGAGAGAGAGAGAGAGAGAACTATGGCTTTAACGTACACTCGACACAACTTAGGTCATTTCGGGACTAACGTGTGGTTTAATTTTATTTCAATAATGCGCTTGGGCGTAGGGGTCTTTAGCAGTGCGAGGAAACCGGATGACTCGAAGAAAACCCACAAGGTTGGACAGGCGACCCTACTCCTTGTAACGTACAACCGGGGATTCGAAACCACACCAGTTGACTCTATGACAGACTTTATGATACAGCACGCACGTGCTAACCATTCGGCCATCTCCCCACTTATATTCGTTGTAGAGTTTAAATGTTCAAAATGTTGCGAGAGATTCCCGCAGCACACCGAGTGTTTAAAATATAGAAAACACGAACAATGCATGTGTCGATTTCAAACGTTGTCCATCATTTCAATATATATTTGGCACTGTGTGTTGTTAAGTACTGCATTTTTATACGTCCACATTCATAATGTGAACGTATTATGCCGTCGCCCCTGTCTGTGTGTGTGTGTGTATGTGTGTGTGTGTGTGTGTGTGTGTGTGTTTGTATTCCCAACCTAACGGGGACCTACAATAGGTAGAACACCAACAAACAGAGGACATTTTGTAAAGTGAGGGCTTGCACTCGGGTCCTCACTTTGAAAATCTGAAATTCAGTGCAAAATGAGCTCCTTATCTAAATTTCCAAATTTGGTAATAGTCCTCTGATATACCATATTTTAGATATTGCATACACTTGTGTCATTGTCTTAGCACAGATTGCAATCTGTAATGGTAGTAAGACATGGTGCTAATATCTGTTGACCAATGAAATCGCGTGTACCACGAAATCTAATTTTAGGATCATTTAGAGGACACAGTGTACATTAAACCTGTACTACTGCTTGTGTGAGGACAATATATTTTCACATACTACTTGTATGAAGGATAAAATCACACAATATGTAGGTCATACTTTTAGTGTTTTTATGTAATTCGAATTTATTTTTTCCTCTATAGGCCTATTTCCTCTTCTATTCCCCTTCTAGCTGTATAGCCTAGGCTATTGTTCCCGTTGACATTTGACCTAGATTAAGACATTGGCTCTGATTTTGAACTATAAGGCTTAGATAAATGGCCGGCGTCTGGTCGTTCTCGTTGCCTGTTTTTTTTTTCTTCATATTTTCATAACTTTATTATTTGTGCTTGTTCTACAAACATGGAATGTAAAGAACTCTTTTCTTTATTGTTATATTTTATTGTTGATGTGGTACTTAAAGTATTGGCCATGCTATATCAAGACTTTATCATCATATGCTTAGGCACTTCAAATTTAATATTATCCTTGTATTTATTATGTTTATTAATTTATTTGTGCCTCAAAAAGAATTAATCTCGTGCTAGTTTAAGATTAAGGTAATTTTAATTTTATTGATAAGTCAGAATAGTTGAAATGTTAATGTTGAACCTATTTCTATGTGGTGACGAACTTTCCCGAATGCAGACATGCGCAATGCGAGGACTTTCGTAATTGCGTTTTTAATGTTGATAGTGGGAAAACAAATTTAATAAGGCTAAAATGTCAAAATTAATGCAAAATTAAAACACGTAATGCAGAAGTACGTGTTTACTTTAGTGTTTACTGTACTTGTTTTGATATTAAGGTAAGTAAAACTGACATAGTTGGTTGTACTTTTGTGCAGCAGGAACCACGTGGAACACGAAGCACATGTACAGGTTTCACACTTTCTGAGGACTGATTTTACTGTTAACTTGGAGTTTCATTACCGGTGCCATGATGTTAGAAATCGAAACGGATTTACTCTTGACTTGTGTCTTTTTAATTGTGATAATCCTCATGTCTATTTGTGTAATTGCAATACTTATTGTTGTCAGATTGAAGAAATGGGATCTGTTGTTTAGAAGATAGGCCTAAACACTGAAAATAATATTTAGTATATATAGCTTCTTGGTAAGCAGATTTAGAAAATTATGGTTTTTTATGTTTTTTTTAATTTGTTTTTTTATTAAAGGAGGTAAATCGCTAATATTTGGGACCTAGAGAATGACCCAAATGCCAAATGGGTTGCAACGGATAGAATAATGTAATCTGATAATATAATGTACCCCTGCGCATGCTTGAATCTCCGTCTAATTTTCGACGAGCAATCTGCGCGCGCAAGGTGAACTTTGTCCGGGCAATTTAATGAATTACTGCGATGAAAATAATCCGCTTAATCTTAATCGGTAATCACCGTGGATCACTGCCTTAGTGAAATTTGCGAGAAATGAACCGAGTGTTTTATAACACCAGGCGTTCAGATTTTACGCCAAATTACCATTTTACCGACTTGAGAGCCGTCTATGTAGTTACGATTTATATGGTTACAATTTATAGAAACATGATTTTGAAAATATTTACTTATTCAACTTGGTCATCGTTTTATTCTTTCTGTTATTCATATTCCAACAAGAGGAATTTTTTTAATAAAAATGGCGTGCACCAAACAGCGATAATTTTTCATTGGTTAGAGCCGTACAAATGCGGGAAAATTTACAGTAGCTATTAGCTAACAGCACGCATAAACAACCTTATTTGCTTATTGCATACTATTTATAGTATTATTGGTTGGAATTATTTTCAAGTTGTGATTATGTTGTGATTTTAAAAATTAGTCACTACAAAGCCGATAGGGGGCAGGTCATATATATATTTACGTCTGACAGACAACTAACATCTCGAAAAACATCGAGGGGTAATCAGCGCAAAGTGGGCATATATATATTTACGTCTGACAGACAACTAACATCTCGAAAAACATTGAGGGGTAATCAGCGCAACGTGGGCAATCTGCGCACCAGCTTCATCAGCGCAGATTGTAATCTGCGAGCGTGAGGTGCAATCTGCGCGCGCGGAGTGCAATCTGCGCAACACGACAGCGCAGATTGCAATCTGCGCGAGGGGTGAAGATTGCGCCTAACATATATAAACTGATATTACATTCAGTTGTTTCCGTTTTTACTCTTAATTTCAAATCAATTATGTCCAGCGAAATACGGCATGAGTCTCAACCAAATGGCAATTTCTACCGTCTGGTTATTCCAGTCTATTGCGCATGCTCTCCAGATAAGATATGGCGTTACCATTTGACATGAGTTGTGGAATATGTTTAGCCGCGTTCTTTCTGGTCACTTGTTACAAATGATGCTGAAAGGCACTATGGTACACGATTCGTGTACCAATGGTAAAATGTTTATTTTGTCTTAAATATTGGATATCAGAAGCCTACCTTTTCCCGGTAAGATCACAACATCAATATTGATTTCAATTGACAAATAATTCTTGTTTTCAACGTGTAAGACTTTGGATGATATTGAGTTAGAGACTTAGCTACTTTAACTATACCATTAGGAACGACAACCTTTGGTTTAGAACAATTAATATTTCTGAAGCTTGTGTTTTAGGCAAGAACTGAATACTTGTAGTATTTTCCTTTTACAAGGTTCTCAAAACAATCATGAGAACTGAATTTTGCCAGATTTTACAATTTTGACCAGTGTATTCGCAAGCAAATATTACTTACAAATCTGATAGAGGGTGTCACTGAATCATAACAACTACAGTATCGTTTGGTAGCTCGATGGATCGGCTATTGTATGACGCACTTCCTGTCTGATTCCTGAAAGCCGATTCAGCAATGCAGGTCTGCAGGTCTAGTTATTTTTATTTTACAGATTTGAAATAGATTTGGTCATTTCAAGAAGAAAAATGACAGATAATGTGAGTAAAAACAATGAATAGTTGATATTAATTTATATTTAGTCGTTGGACAATTCTTTACCACAATGAGACTCTCCCTAATGTCCAGAAATTCAATAATAGCAGACGGCTAAATAATAAGATGCGTAAAGAACATCCACTGCGTAATATATTTATAGTGTTGTCATACTTTTATTATCACTTATAAACTTAATTTACCATATAGATTGTTTGGACGAAATTTGATATGGGTGTTTGGTGGCCAGGTATTGTGACTGAATATGAAGGCAGTGAAGGTGTGATAAACTTCTGGAGTGACAATGAGAAGTGAGTTTTCTTATACGTGTCAAAGCACCATATTCCCAAGATAATAAATGAAGTTTCGATTATCCAATCATTACATGTCACAGGTGTTCAAATCCAGTGAAAATCTGAGCCATCAGATGTTCTAGAGAGTTGATTATGGGCTTGTTATGCAAATAAATGACTAAATAACAATTGAATATAACAGTTGAAGCCAGAAAAAAATACCTGCGATAGGCAGATTTAGCTCTTATATATTATTCATCTTTAAGATCAAAATTTCCTCAAAACTGACAGATTTGTATAGGCTATAATTTACATGTATTACATAAATATTATAGTGGTCCAGTATATCATAATGCTCTAAAGATGACAGTTTGGTGTAAAACAGTGCACAAGGGCTTACAATCATTAATTATACCAAATAATCTTTAGAATACAAAGTTATACTGATCAGTTTTCACACTTTCTGTGTTTAATATTTTAATAGATTTTCAGTGAAAAAAGCTAATATCAAACCATTTAAAAATGATACTGAAATTATAAAGAAATCACGAGGTATTTATATGTTCTAAACCCTGCAGTTTGATTCAGAACAGGGAAACAAATGTTAATGTATTGAAAGAGCAGACAGGACAGTCTGAGCTTTGTTTTATCAAATTGCATTTTTATACACCTACATTTTCATGTGAAAGTATTGTCGTCGTCCCTGTCTGTCCAGATGTCTGTTCACTTTTTTTTTTGTGGACAATTTACAGGTCACAAATTTTATCCAATTTTGATGAAATGTAAAATGTATGTTTATATCCCAAAGATCTTGGATGGGTTTGATTTGGGCATATATCGGACCATGAATTCCTGGATTATTGTCCCTGAATGTGCGAAAATCGTGTACATAGCTTGTGGACCCTATAGTGGTCACACTTTTTATTAGATTTTGATGAACGTTAAAACAGGGGCGGATTACCGGTCCGAAGAGTCCCAGAAACTTTGAATATTACATCGCCACAAAATAGATTTAGAGGCCTTTCCTGTTGGGTTAGATACAACTGGAATCCATGATTTCATTGCACAATCTGTCGACATCTTCAACATCTTGATTGTACTTAAAGCATTTTTCATAATCAGTATATGTTTCATGCTTTTGGGACAAGTTTGGAATATAGTTGGTAAATAAAATTGGTAGTTTACCACCGAAAATAACAAAAAAATGTCATATCTTATCAACAAAAGTTACAGTGCTAGCTTCAAAATGTGCATTTTAGACTGCTCAACACCCTTAAAACGGATCAAAAGTTCTTGGATGAGTTTAATTGGTGCACATCAGACCTTCTGTTCCAGAGTTATGTCCCCTTTTCCTAAACTTTATGAACGCGATGTAAAGCATTGGGACCATGAGAGGATGAGTCGTATCTATTTTCCCAGTTCTTTGTCCATCTTTTGCAAAATGTGGGCGTATGTTGCATGGCAACCACTTGTTTTATTTAGTTTTCTGTTTGTTTTTCTACGTGCACAGTTCAGGGTTCAATTTAGTCTAAAACGAATGAGTAGCAAATTTTTGTGACAGATTCACATTTTGGCTAATCAATTCAAAATTTCAATAGCATTTGCTCAGATTTGAGGAGCAGTAAAACGTAGCCTACATCACAAAAATTTGCAATTCTGATTTTTCGGGGTATAAGTGGATACGCTTTTCCGCCGAAGTCAGGCCTTCGTTGTATACTCCGCTTCGACTTATGCACGGATGAAGGTAAAAAAAAAAAATTCGGTTACCGTCTCTCCACGATTCCGGACGCACTAATCGTCTAAAACAAAACTACACATACTTTATTTTAAACCATTCCAATCGAAATATTTGTAGACGTGGCTTTGCTTGTTTATTTCTTTATTTAAATATCCCCCTCTCCGCCTTCAAAATATTATCAACCAGAGAATATGCCATAAGCATCAAATATATTCACACATTCGTCAAAAATGTCTTGTTTCGCACGTCTCGCGAGATGTCTACTTTTAGTTTTCAGTTAAGTTAACCAATCATACTATACTGCGTTGTTTTATTATATTTTTAGTAACACTTTATAAACACGTGTGATTAAAAACGGAGTCTGCATTGTCTTCTAGTTATCGGATATATTGAAATAAAAACTGGTTCAAATTAATCACGACCACAACTTGGAATATTGAACAAGTTAGTCCTGCATTTATAAATTGATTATTTCGTAGGCCTAAATATACTCCACATTCATCCAAAATATAATGAATCGCACTTCACAAGTTTGAAAGCATTTTTGGCTAATGAATAAAATAATTCTATCGCCATTACCGCGATTTGAGTCGCTTTTTGCGATGTGATACCGCTTAAATTGAACCCTGGCACAGTTTAATGTGGTCATATATTGTCGTCGCCCCTGTCCAGTGGTTGCAGTTGATCAATTTTGATACGCAGATTTACGCGATGTAAAGCATTGGGAGGATGAGTCGTATCTATTTTCCCAGTTCTTTGTCCATCTTTTGCAAAATGTGGGCGTATGTTGCATGGCAACCACTTGTTTTATTTAGTTTTCTGTTTGTTTTTCTACGTGCACAGTTTAATGTGGTCATATATTGTCAGAAGCAAGTAAAATCATTGTGTGACGAACCCTACTTTAAGCATCCACCTCAGCCAGCGGCACTCTGATGATTACCCTTTGCTCCAATGTATTGCACACCCCCCCCCACCCCCCTCTCGACAAAATCCTGGATCCGGGCCTGGCATCCTTATTTTATTGCTATTTAGTCCAATGAAGAGGTTGACGCAGGGATTAAAATTCACGACGGCACCAAAGCAGAATCGCTGGGGTTGCAAGAATTTTTAGGCCTTCTGATTTCGAAGCATTAAAACAGATTCATATTACGATGTTCATAAAGCCGTAAACATTTTAAGTTTGCTTGTGGTGACCTTATTCTGGACTAATTCTGTAACGATATGACGATATGACGGAATAGACATTATAAGTTGAATGCCTGCATAGGCTAAGCGCAGATAAGCAATTTGATTAGTCGATGCTTTGGGACCAATGATAAAACTCGGTGTATAGTTTCATTACATCATTATGTTGACCAAGAGTGGTGAAACTTGGTGTATGCTTTCATTACCAAAAACCTTCACTCAGTTTGACTATGAGCATTTGCTGCTAAGGCTAAGTAGAGATTTCAGACTGATCGATAAAAAGACACATGTTCAAGTAATTAATATGTCATCTATTTATTTTGGGTTTTAATATTTTCTTAAAGCATCTTAATGTTATGATTGTAGATAAGTTGAAAAAGAGACCAAAGCTAATACATAAGTTTGAAAATGATCTACAGAGAGCACTGGAATTATGTAACCCACCAAAAATAATCGCTGACCAGCAACAGGCGGCCTTTTTCCAGCCACAAGTCTCTGACCAGCCACAAGTCATCACAGACCAGCCTCTGGCCAGCCACAAGTCATCACAGACCAGCCACAAGTCATCTCTATCCAGCCACAGGCCCCCTTTGACCAGGCACAGGACACTTCTGACCAGCCACAAGTCATCACAAGCCACCTCTGACCAGCCACAGGTCATCACAGACCAGCCACAGGTCATCACAGACCAGCCACAAGTCATCTCTCACCCACCACAGGTCATTTCTGACGAGCAACAGGTCATCTCTGACCAGCAACAGCCAAAAGCTACTTCTTGCCAGTCACAAGTCATCGCTGACCAATCACAGGCCACCTTTCACCAGCCACATGTCATCACAGACCGACCACACACCATCACAGACCAGCCACACATCATCTCTGACCAGCCACAAGTCATCACAGACCAGCCTCTGATCAGCCACAAGTTATCTCTATCCAGCCACAGGCACCCTTTGACCAGACACAGGGCACTTCTGACCAGCCACAAGTCATCACAAGTCACCTCTGACCAGCCTCAGGTCATCACAGACCAGCCACAGGTCATCACAGACCAGCCACAAGTCATCTCTCACCCACCACAGGTCATTTCTGACGAGCAACAGGTCATCTCTGACCAGCAACAGCCAAAAGCTACTTCTTACCAGTCACAAGTCATCGCTGACCAATCACAGGCCACCTTTCACCAGCCACATGTCATCACAGACCGACCACACACCATCACAGACCAGCCACACATCATCTCTGACCAGCCACAAGTCATCACAGACCAGCCTCTGATCAGCCACAAGTTATCTCTATCCAGCCACAGGCACCCTTTGACCAGGCACAGGGCACTTCTGACCAGCCACAAGTCATCACAAGTCACCTGTGACCAGCCTCAGGTCATCACAGACCAGCCACAAGTCATCTCTCACCCACCACAGGTCATTTCTGACGAGCAACAGGTCATCTCTGACCAGCAACAGCCAAAAGCTACTTCTTACCAGTCACAAGTCATCGCTGACCAATCACAGGCCACCTTTGTCCAGCAACAAGTCATCACAGACCAACCACAGGCCACCTCTCACCAGCCACATGTCATCACAGACCAACCACACACCATCACAGACCAGCCACACATTATCTCTGACCAGCCACACATTATCTCTGACCAGCCACACATTATCTCTGACCAGCCACACATCATCTCTGACCAGCTACAAATCATCTCTGACCAGCAACAGGCAGACCAGCCACAAGTTATATTTAATCAGCCACTGGCTACCTCTTACCAGTCACAAGTCATCGCTGACCAGTCACAGGTCACCTTTGTCCAGTCACAAGTTACCTTTAATCAGCCAGAGGTTACTTCTTTCCAGTCACAAGTCATTGCTGACCAGCCACAGGCCACATTTGTCCAGCTACAAGTCATCATAGACGAACCAGAGCCCACCTCTCACCAGCCACAGGTCATCGCTGACCAGCCACAGGCCACATTTATCCAGCCACAAGTCATCATAGACGAACCACAGACCACCTCTCACCAGCCACAGGTCTTCACAGAACAGCCACACATCTCTGGCCAGCAACAGGCAGACCAGCCACAAGTTATATTTAGTCAGCCACAGGCTACCTCTTACGAGCCACAGGTCACCATTGTCCAGCCACAAGTCATAACAGACCAACCACAGGCCACATCTGACCAGCCACAGGTCATCACAGACCAACCACAAGTTTTCTCTGACCAGCCACAAGTCGTCTCTGACCAGCCACAGGCCACTTTTGTCCAGTCACAAGTCATTTTTAATGAGCCACAGGTCACCTTTGTCCAGCCACAAGACATCTCTGACCAGCCACAGGTCATCACAGACCAGCCACAAACAATCTCTCACCCACTACAAGTCATCTCTGATGAGCAGCAGGTCATCTCTGACCAGCAACAGCCAGAAGCTACTTCTTACCAGTCACAAGTCATCACAGGCCAACCACAGGCTACCTTTCACCAGCCACAGGTCATCACAGACCAACCACACGCCATCACAGACCAGCCACACATCATCTCTGACCAGCCACAAGTCATCACAGACCAGCATCTGACCAACCACAAGTTATCTCTTTCCAGCCACAGACACCCTTTGACCAGGCACAGGGCACTTCTGACCAGCCACAAGTCATCACAAGCCACCTCTGACCAGCCACAGGTCATCACAGACCAGCCACAAGTCATCTCTCACCCACCACAGGTCATTTCTGACGAGCAACAGGTCATCTCTGACCAGCAACAGCCAAAAGCTACTTCTTACCAGTCACAAGTCATCGCTGACCAATCACAGGCCACCTTTGTCCAGCTACAAGTAATCACAGACCAACCACAGGCCACCTCTCACCAGCCACATGTCATCACAGACCAACCACACACCATCACAGACCAGCCACACATTATCTCTGACCAGCCACACATCATCTCTGACCAGCCACAAATCATCTCTGACCAGCAACAGGCAGACCAGCCACAAGTTATATTTAATCAGCCACAGGCTACCTCTTACCAGTCACAAGTCATCGCTGACCAGTCACAGGTCACCTTTGTCCAGTCACAAGTTACCTTTAATCAGCCAGAGGTTACTTCTTTCCAGTCACAAGTCATTTCTGGCCAGCCACAGGCCACATTTGTCCAGCCACAAGTCATCATAGACGAACCAGAGCCCACCTCTCACCAGCCACAGGTCTTCACAGAACAGCCACACATCTCTGGCCAGCATCAGGCAGACCAGCCACAAGTTATATTTAGTCAGCCACAGGCTACCTCTCACGAGCCACAGGTCACCATTGTCCAGCCACAAGTCATAACAGACCAACCACAAGCCACCTCTGACCAGCCACAGGCCATCACAGACCAACCACAAGTTTTCTCTGACCAGCCACAAGTCGTCTCTGACCAGCCACAGGCCACTTTTGTCCAGTCACAAGTCATTTTTAATGAGCCACAGGTCACCTTTGTCCAGCCACAAGCCAACTCTTACCAGCCACAGGTCATCACAGACCAGACACAAGTCATCTCTCACCCACCACAGGTCATCTCTGACCAGCAACAGCCAGAAGCTACTTCTTACCAGTCACAAGTCATCACAGGCCAACCACAGGCTACCTTTCATCAGCCACAGGTCATCACAGACCAACCACACGCCATCACAGACCAGCCACACATCATCTCTGACCAGCCACAAGTCATCACAGACCAGCCTCTGACCAACCACAAGTTATTTCTATCCAGCCACAGGCACCCTTTGACCAGGCACAGGGCACTTCTGACCAGCCACAAGTCATCACAAGCCACCTCTGACCAGCCACAGGTCATCACAGACCAGCCACAAGTCATCTCTCACCCACCACAGGTCATTTCTGACGAGCAACAGGTCATCTCTGATAACTTATTTTCGTCTGATGAATCTGTTTTATCCTCTGGTAATGAATGGGTTCCCAAAAGTCATTCTGATTCAGGAAGTGAAAGTGAGAAAATGGAATGGGCTCCCGATGATCATTCTGATGCATGCATACCAGATTCAAACCCAGAATCAGAAACAGACAATGAAAGTTTATCACAATTGCAAAAGGCATCTGCTTTAGTTGAAAGACGACAAAACCTTCCTCTAACATTTACTGATTATTCAAACAAGTCTACTGTTACGTCAACTACATTCGAAAGTGACGATGATGTGTCAGAGGAATCGGCACAAAAATGTGTTTATAGGTCATCCAACATTTTGGGAAAACGGAAATGGGATAAAGTGCAGTCATGTATATACTGTGACAAATGTTTTTCTAAATTACCCCGTCATATGGAACAAAAACACCATAATGAACTAGATGTTGCTCAGGCTTTGGCCATTCCAAAGAAGTCCAAAGAAAGAAAAATGAAGTGGAAGGAGTTAACAAATAGAGGAAATTTTAAACACAACAAGACAGTCTTAGCTACTGGCTCAGGGAGTCTGATCCCCTGTAAACGACCAACTTCACATGATCAAGTAGAAGCGAGTGACTTTTTGCCTTGTTCAAACTGTTTTGGCTTCTATAGAAAGAAAGATTTGTGGAGACATGTTTCTCATTGTAAATTTAAAAAAGCTGAAACTGATGATGGAACGAAATCTAAAAAAAGACACCAATCACAAGGAGCGGCACTTCTTCCAGTAAATAATGTTACACCAAATTTTAAAAGTAACATTCTGGATAATTTAGAAAACGACGTAATATCCCTTGCGGTAAGAAATGATCGTATTATACTAGAGTTTGGAGAAAGACTCTACAGCAAGTGCTGTGGTAACCCACACCAATGGAACTATGTGAGACAAAAAATGAGAGAGTTGGCAAGGTTTTTGATTAGCATCAGAGAGGGTGAAAATTTAAGTTGCATGAAGGATTGTTTACAACCACAATACTTTCAAAAAGTTGTTAAAGCAGTAAAGAAAACCTCAAACTATGATGAAAATAAAAACTCTTATGGAATACCTTCACTGGCACTTAAATTGGGACATTCATTAAAAAAATGTGCAAACATTATCAAAGCCTCAGCGCTAGGAGATGGCAATGATGTACTATCAACTAAATCACAGAAATTTATTGAATTGATGGAACTAGAATGGGGTGTGTCCATAAGCAGCAAAGCTTTAAGCACTTTACACAAGAGAAAGTTTAACAACCCAATGAGATTACCACTTGCATCAGACATCAAAGCTTTAAATTCATACTTAGATGAAAAGGGTGAAAAAGTGTTTGAAGAATTGACAAAAATGCCTAATTCCACATCACATAGAGAACTTGCCGAAGTTGTATTAGCTCAGATCATATTATTTAACCGACGAAGAGGTGGTGAATGTGAACGCATTGAAGTGAATCAGTATGTCAAAGGCATGAAGATAGGTGGTGAAGTTCAAGAAGATGTTTTTAGGTCTTTGTCACCTTTTGAGAAGAAATTAGTAGACTGCTTAAGTCGTATAGAAATAGTGGGGAAACGAGGAAGGAGAGTTCCATTGTTGTTCACAAAGTCACATAAGAAGAAAATCGACTTATTAATTCATTCCAGAGGAAAATGCAACATAGATCCGAATAATGTATACATTTTTGCCAGAATTGGACAGTCAATGACACCAATTAGAAGCTCAGATGTACTAAGAAAGTTTTCAAAGGACTGTGGAGCCAAAACTCCTGAAAACTTAACGTCAACTGCATTGAGAAAGCACATTGGAACTGTATCTCAAATACTGAGCTTGAAAGATAATGAGTTAGACGCTTTAGCAGGTTATTTAGGACATGATATTAGAGTCCACAGAGAGTACTATCGATTACCTGAAAGTACCATTCAAGTTGCTAAAGTCAGTAAAGTTTTGCTTGCATTAGAGAAAGGATCCATTCAAGACTATGCTGGGAAGTCTCTAGATGATATAGACCTCGATGTTAATGGTAAATATTTACATAAATATTTTGACACAGAAGCTAGAGCTTAAAGGAATCTTATCTTATTTTGGAAATAAAATATGTGATACATTCTGTCAGAAAGCAAAATTATACATATATAAAATAACATACTCATTATTAGTCGAATTCTAACTTTGAAGTACTTTTTAATCTTTTCACAACAAAAAAGGACCATTTTTTAATGTTGGAAAATTGTTATAAATATCTTTTTCCCAGTTAAGTGACATTAGTTATTTAACACTACTGAGATGAGTAGTGTAGCTTTAAACTGTTTGATGAACCATATATTGCATATACATGCCTAATATATTTTATATTGATAGATCAAGTTGAAGGTGAAGATGATGAAAGCCAGGATGAAATGGAAGATGTTGACCAAGATTCACACAAAGGTAAGGTTTTTTTCTATACCACTAATTTTGATGTTTATTTATGTTTTATGTTTTACAATATGTTTTAGTAATGATAAGCTTTACATGATATAAGCTGACTAACCAGGAAGTGGTTCAGGATGTAAGGCCTAGCAAGGAAAGGTGTCTAAGGTTTCCGGTAGTAAATTGAAATTGAAATAAAAGAAGGCACACTAACATGGATGATAAACCCCATTCTATTTCATTTCTAATTGTGAAATGTCATTACAGGAACTAGAGCTGCAGTCTCTGATGAACCAGCTCCCATCTATGAAGAGCCTATGCCGTCTACAAGTAAAAGTAAGTCTAATTATAGCCCCTGTGGTCTAAGGGCTGTTAACTCAAGTTCTTACAGACTGGTGATATCTGAGGACCATATAATCTTTAATGTCCAGAGGAGATAAATCATACTTGAAATTTCTCCCCAAATAATTGGAAACGTTAATTATATGTTGCTTTTACAGCTCAATCATGAAATTGTGCAGTAATCCCCATTTTTGATATTGCTTCTGATTGTGAAATGTCATTACAGGAAATAAAGCTCCTGTCTCCGAAGAGCCTGTGCTCACTACTAGTACAAATAAGTCTTAATAGCCTGTTATCTAAGTGCAGTTACAGAATTGTGTTATCTCAGGACCATATCATTTTTAATATCCGGTTTGATGCACATTATTTGCCTGTGTTGAGAAAGTCATTTACAAATGTAGGCTACACTGCTCTGTTTTCATCAGTAGAACGTTAAACCCCAATTCATTTCAATGCATTTTCATTTTACATTTTAGAATGTGGTGTTAAAAAAAATGTGTGTAGCCGTCGTGCATGGCAGAAGGCAGAAAAAGATGCAGTAGAGAGACAGCTGGGGAATTATTTTTACTTAGACAAACTACCCGGAAAACTTCAATGTGAAACTGCAAGACAGAAGGAAATAATTTTACAATCCAGAACTTGGCAACAAATCAAATTTTACATTAAAAACCATAAGTGATTAGGACAGTTCTCTTGGGAGGTCTTGAACATGTTTCTTTTATGATACAGTAAACTTCGCACAATAGTGTCACAGGATTTTTTACGAACAATTGTGTCCCAGTTATGTTATTTTGATTTATCTGATGGTTAAAAAAAGTGCTATTATGTTACTTAGTATTAAATTTCATGATCTTGTTTGTTTTCTGAAATAAAAATCATTCATCTAAATGAAAGTTTTTATTCAAAAAAAAAAAAAAAGGAGCTAAAATATGAGAAAAGAAAGTAAATGGGGTTTAATGTCCATTCAACATCAACTGGGTCATTTTTAGACATTCAACACATCCACAGGGTGTCTTTGCTGTGGGGTGCGGGGGTCTAATGTGTGCGCTTTAGATCATAAGGTCTGTTATTGAGTCAAGTGGCATGGTTTCCATCCCACACTTGTACGTGACAAGGAGTAGGGTTGCCTGTCCAACCTAACGCGTTTTCTCCGGATTCTCCAGTTTCCTCCCACTGCTAAAGACCCTTACGCACAAGCGAATTGTTGAAATAGAAATTGAACCACGTTAGTCCCAAACTGTCCTATTTTTTGTCTAGTTGACGTTAAAACTCATTTATCTCTCTCTTTCTGTCTTTGCTGTGGGGTTGGGTGGGGGGTCGAATGGTTGAACATGTGCACTTTAGATCATAAGGTCTGTTGAGTCAAGTGGCATGGTTTCGATCCCACACTTGTACGTGACAAGGAGTAGGGTTGCCTGTCCAAACTCGGGGTTTTCACCGGACCTTCCAGTTTCCTCCCACTGCTAAAGACCCCTAGGTGCAAGCTTAATTTTGTTTAAAAACTCTTCCATCTTCTCTCTCTCTTTGCTGTGCTGTAGGAAGGAACCAGAGTAAACCCACGAGATGAGACTGCCCCCATCTTCAAGCCACATATGCTCACCCCATGAATCTAAGGTTAGGTGTGCAATGCAAAGGGGTGGAGGGGGGAGTTCGCCCAAACAACTGCGTTTCTGCCTACTCTTCTTCGTTTTTCGATTTCCATCTGTCAAAGAGTTCTTTTACGTACACCCCAATGTGTACATGTGTGATCGCTGGATTAGTGTTCCATCAAACGACTACACACATTTGGCAAAAAACACATTAAGTCCTCATTTTGATGCATGAGTTAGGCGAATTGCCAATAAGGACCTCACTTTGTTTTAAGAACAATAAACCCGACACTTGGTTCTCACACACTTTGGTCCTCACATTGCCATCCTCTAATGTAATGGAATGTCTAACTTTTCAAAAATAGGATCTGTTCTACTTGTGATCAATGAAACGTGCTCATTAAGATACTGGGGTTAATTCCTAATATAGTAAGCCAATGACAGTCGTCAGACGGATTGGAGAAAAATTGAGCGAATTAGAGCAAAGCCGCTTTTTTTGTGCATATTTTTGATTTCCACATGCGGGATTTGTATTTAACGGACTTCCCGAAGGAATTTTTCTTTGAAATTTTTATAGCACCTGCGGATTATCCAGGAGGAGTTTGTATTAAAATTTTAAAAAAATCGGCTTTTCTCTCACTCGCTCAATTTTTGTCCGATCGGTCTGAAATTTTAACACAAAACCCTCATGGGTGATGCGCAGGTGCTGTAAAAATTTCAGACGTAAAACGTTCAAAATACCGCGAACTGAGGAAAGCCTGAAACTCTAGGTTTTTGTCCAATCTGTCTGAAATTTTAACACAACCTTCCTAACCCTCGTGCCTACTGACGAGCAGTGTCATGCCAAAATTCCTTCGGGAAGGCCAAAAAATGAAGCCATTTTGGGGGTGGTTGCATGCCATGCGTTCGACCTGAATCTGTGGCTGAACCATGGAAGGGGTATAAAAACAGTTCTAATTGAGCTAGGAAGCTGAAATTTACAGGGCGACCCAGGAATACATGTAGGATGAAGCTCTGAAAATTTCAGCTTCCTAGCTCCAATAGTTCCAAAAATATGGGGGCTCATACATGCGCATGAAGTCGACTTATTTCGCGTCGTCGGCTTATGCGTAACTAAAAAGACACATGGAATAGAGTTTTGCTTAGCTAGGAAGCTGAAATTTGCAGGGCGACCCAGGAATACATGTAGGATGAAGCTCTGAAAATTTCAGCTTCCTAGCTCCAATAGTTCCAAAAATGTGGGGGCTGATACATGCGCATGAAGCCGACGACGCGAAATAAGTCGACTTATGCGTAACTAAGAATTTTGGGGATGACCTTGACCCACCAAGGTGATGTTAAACGGTCGTGGTCCGGTAGTCGTGACGTCATCCGGGTGGCCGCTAGGGCCAAGGTCATGTCAAGGTCGGCTCGGACTTGCACCCACAACCTTGAGGTCGCGATTATTTGTACTAAAGTGGACCCGGGGCCCCACATGGTGACCTTGATTTGACCTCTAAAGGTCAAGGTCACCTCAACCGATAACGGCCAAAGGGTGGGCTACCCGCACCGTGTGCGGAAGGAGTGGGGCAAGGTGCCAACATTGGGTCCGCCGCAAAGCCCCGCCACTTGACCTTGAATTTGACCATGACCTTTCCGTTTCCGAAATTGAAGCAACATAAAAATACACCATTATGTGATGACCTTGAACATTTGGGATGACCTTGACCCCCAAGGTCATGCAACACTAAAGGTCACCGTCAGAGGTCAAGGTCCCGTGGGCGTGACCTCATCCGGGGGGCCGCCAGGGCCAAGGTCAATTCAAGGTCCAACTCTAGGGCGTCGTTTAGCCCACTTCCGGTCGCCGGAGGGCCGTTTCGACGCGACCCAGCCACTTTTCGAGGGGGATATTCTTATCGAAAACCGAGCCTGGAAACCCGCCCACGCCCCCTTCGGGGCGTTTACAGATGGGCGTGCCTGCGCTGCCACGAAATCGTCCAAGTCCAAATGGTGCCGAAAACGGTTTTTTGGCATTGGAGCCCCAAGAAACCGGAATTTCCGGATTTCGACGATGGATCCGGATGCGCGACATCCGTTTACGTCTGGCCCCCAAATTTGGGGCCTCTCCGACTTCCGGTTAGGAAATGGGAGCCAAAAAAACCCAAAAATGGTGCCGAAAACGGTTTTTTGGCACTGGAGCCCCAAAAAACCGGAATTTCCGGATTTTGACGATGGATCTGGATGCGCGACATCCGTCTACGTCTGGTCCCCAAATTTGGAGCCTCTCCGACTTCCGGTTAGAAAAAGTGTGCAAGGGGCCCAAAAAAAGTTTTTTGGGCATTGGAGCCCCACGAAACCGGAATTTCCGGATTTTGACGATTGATCCGCATGCGCGACATCCGCCTACGTCTGGCCCCCAAATTTGGGGCCGCTCCGACTTCCGGTTAGGAAATGGGAGCCAAAAACCAAAAAACCCATTGGAGCCCCAATAAACCGGAAGTTCCGGATTTTGAAGGTGGAACCGGATGCGCGACATCCGTCTACGTCTGGCCCCCAAATTTGGGGCCTCTCCGACTTCCGGAGTCCGGCGTAATTTAAGGCGACATTTTACTCGAGTGCCCTTTGTGGGCAGGGTGGGGCATTGTAGGTCATGACCTTAACGTCAGAGACAGCCCCGCCACCGACCTTGCGGGTCGTGACCTTGACCTCGACCGATTTTGTGGACGGTACATAAAGTTTTGGGGTTTTTTCGACCCCAAGGTCAAAGGTCAGACCAAAGGTCAAGGTATGGGTGTCAAGGTCGATAAATTCTCCATCCAAGATCGTGACCTTTTGACCCCTCACGTGACATTGGGGCCCCAAAATAGGCCCAAAAGCACCGAGGTTGGCAAAAATTTCGGTAACCTTGACCCCTTGAGATGACTTTGACCCACTGGGGTCACGCGGGCATTCGAGCCATGTCGACTGGTCAAGGTCCCGTGGTCCTCCGACCCTCCGTTGGGGCCCCAGGGGCGAAAAACCCCCAAACTTCCGGGGCCCCTAGAGGGTCAAGGTCACGACTTTTGGTTGGCGATTTTAAAAAATGAAGAACAAATGTGGGATCGCTCTACCCGCTCACAAAATTTGGGGCCGATCGGAGGACCTTTTTTTGAAAAAATCAGAAAAAAAACTCAATTTGCTCTGAAAATCAGCCTGTGGTCAAGGGGGGGATAACTCGCCCCTCCAGAACCGATTCTGACGACCTGGAGCTCGCGGCTTCTTAAACTAAATCACACCCTGGGAGTCGCGTGGTGACCTCCATTTGACCTTCCGAGGTCAAGGTCAAGGTCAAATCGACAAAAAAGTGCACTTTGAGCCACTTCCGGTCGCCGGAGAAAAATTTCAAGGTCACCACGCGACGTGCAATGATTTCTTAGGCGGGTAGCCGCGAGAACTAGTTCTTCGGAAGAGTTGACAATTCTTAAAAAAATTATGACTGAAAAATGCACATTGGGGGCAGGGGAGCTCCAAGAAACCGGAATTTCCGGATTTTGACACCGGATCCCGTCTTGGGGCATCCGTCTAGGCCACGCCCCCAAATTTCAGACCTCTCCGACTTCCGGTTGGGAAATGAGAGCCAAAAAGCACAAAAAGGGGTGTGTCTGCAACTGCTTTTTCCAGGTCAAATTTCCGGAAAGGCCCCGAGGCCCCGGGAAAGGGTGCCACATGACGTAATCGGACACGGCGAATCAGGAAATGCCCTCATAATTCACTTCCGGTCAGTCCCAGAGGGCCTTAAGGGCCTTTTTGTGAAAAAAATCGCTTTTTCACCCACTTCCGGTCACCGAAAGTGAAATCTGATTGGTCCCAGCGACTTCTCGGGTCAACTTTAGTTCAAGTATAACCAATCTCAGAACCCCCTCGGGGGTGCATTAGGGTGTTTACAGAACAGTTTTGCGCTTTCCACGAAACGAGGGGCCATGTTTGCGGCCCTAAATCTCGGGCCAGGGTTAGGGCGAGGGTCAGGTTTTGGTCGGGATCGATAGCTTGGGCCACCCGCTCCATCGTATTAGAGTTTGGGGCTCCTTGGCCCAAACTCGTGCACGTGGCAGTGTCACAAACATGGCCTTGCGAATCGTCTCAATTCTTTCAGAGTCCATAGCTCCGCCCCTATGGGGCGTGGGCCTTAGATTTTTTGGGGCTGGGGGGGGGGCGGGAGGAGAGGGTTGGGTTAGGATTAGGGTTAGGGTTGGGTTAGGGGTTATGTTAGGAAAGCACACCAGATTCCTCGGTTTGTCTGTAATTGAAGTACACGGAGCACATTAGTCCTCATCTTGTCGTCCTCATATATCATGCTGAGTATGAAAAACCTTAGATATGATTCGAAGGCTTTGAGGTACAATCAAACCATCACATTAGTTAACGGGTATCATAGTCATTCTATTTCTGCAATTTGAAGTCTCTATCTTCAATATAAATAGGTGACCTCGGTTTGTCTGTAATTGAAGTACACGGAGCACATTAGTCCTCATCTTGTCGTCCTCATATATCATGCTGAGTGTGAAAAACCTTAGATATGATTCGAAGGCTTTGAGGTACAATCAAACCATCACATTAGTCAAAGGGTATCATAGTCATTCTATTTCTGCAGTTTGAAGTCTCTATCTTCAATATAAATAGGTGACCTCACATTGATGGTAAAAATACATAGACCTCACATAGTCTTCTGAACAAACATGTGTGTGTGTGTGTGTGTGTGTGTGTGTGTGTGTGTCTGTGGTTCGCCTACAGGGCGCAATTCTTCATGGATTTTCTTCAAACTTGGTATACTTATTCCTTATACCCCAAGGAAGATCCCTATTGTTTTGGGGGCATGCCCGACCCCCAGGGGCCGAGCCACGCCCATTTCTAGTATTTGTTTGTTTGTCGTCTACAGGCCACATTTCTTAACTTATAATCTTGAAACTTTGCATACACATTCTTTGTACCCTAAGGAGCATCCCTATCATTTGGGGTGCATGCCCAACCCCCAGGGGCAGAGCCACGCCCATTTTCTTTTCGTGTGTCTTTGTGTCGCCTACAGGGCGCAATTCTTACTGTTTTTTCTTCAAACTTGGTATACTTATTCCTTATACCCCAAGGAAGATCCCTATTGTTTTTGGTGCATGCCCGACCCCCAGGGGCAGAGCCACGCCCATTTCTAGTATTTGTTTGTTTGTCATCTACAGGCCACATTTCTTAACTTATAATCTTGAAACTTTGCATACACATTCTTTGTACCCTAAGGAACATCCCTATCGTTTGGGGTGCATGCCCAAAACCCAGGGGCAGAGCCACGCCCATTTTCTTTTCGTGTGTCTTTTTGTCGCCTACAGGGCGCAATTCTTACTGGATTTTTTTTCAAACTTTGTATACTTACTCTTTATACTCTAAGGATGGTTCCTATCGTTTGGGGTGCATGCCCAACCCCCAGGGGCAGAGCCACGCCCATTTTCTTTTTGTGTATCGCCTACAGGCCGCAATTCTAACTGGATTTTCTTAAAACTTTGTATACTTACTCTTTACACCCTAAGGATGATCCGTATTGTTTTTTGGTGCATGCCCAACCCCTTATGGCAGAGCCACGCCCATTTCTTGTATTTATTTGTTTGTCGTCTACAAGCCACATTTCTTAACGTATCATCTTGAAACTTTGAATGCTTATTCTTTGTACCCTAAGGAACATTCCTATCATTTGGGGTGCATGCCCAACCCCCAGGGGCAGAGTCACGCCCATTTTCTTTTTGTGTGTCGCCTACAGGCCACAATTCTTAATCGGTCATCTTGAAACTTAAAATACTTATTCCTTATACCCTAAGGATGATCCCTTTTGTTTTGGGTGCATGCCCGACCCCGGTGGGACAGCAACACCCATTTCTTGTATTTGTTTGTCTGTCGCCTACAGGCTGCATTTCTTAATGTATCATCTTGAAACTATGAATACTAATTCTTGGTACCTTAAGGAAGATCCCTATTGTTTTTGGTGCATGCCCGACCCCCAGGGACAGTGCCACGCCCATTTTCTTTGTGTGTGTCTGTGTGTCACCTACAGGCCACAATTCTTAATCGATCGTCTTGAAAACTTTTTTTTATACTTATTCCTTATACCCTAAGGCTGACCACTATTATTTTTGGTGCATGCCGGCCCCCCTGGGACAGAGCCACGCCCATTGCTTTTGTGTCTTGTGTTCGTCTACAGGATGCAATTCTTAACAGATCCTTTTAAAACTTTACATACCTATTTCTTATACCCTAAAGATGACCCGTATTGTTTTTGGTGATTTCTTAACCCCCAGGGGCAGAGCCATGCCCATTTTTACTTCGTGTCTGTGTGTGTTGTCTACAGGCCACGATTCTTAATGGATCGTCTTTAAACTTGGGATATGTATTCCTTATAGCCTAAGGACGTCAACTGCATGTCCCGACTCCCACAGACAAGACACGCCCAATTTTTGTGTTTGTCGTTTACAGGCCACAATTCTGAATGAAGCAGCTTGGTACTTGACTTATGTATTCCGTATAGCCTGAGGGCGTCCACTATTGATTTTGATGAATGTCCCGACCCCCAGGGGCAGGGCCACGCCCACTTTTTGCCTTTAGCGTTAGGAAGGCACAATTCTGAATGGATTATCTTGGTATATTCCTTATACTCTAAGGACGGCAACTATTGATGTTGAGGCATGACCCTCAACGCTAAACAGACCAAACGCCTTGCCTTCTTGACAAAGTACCATATCAATCAAAGCAGGAATGTGGACGTATATTGTAGCGTTAGCGTTATGTTTTCGTTTTGTCCAATAGTACTGCATTTAACGTTTGTTTTGTAATACTGCTTTTGTTGTCCATCAATTGATCATCCTGTTTGGCATTATGTTTTGTTTTATAGAACTGCACTTATTTGTAATTTACCTGTAGTTTTTGAATTTAAATAAATTATTTTTTCATGCATGCTTCAGATTTGTGAGATGCTATTATTATAAACTTCGTTGGCCTCATTCGAATTGATTTGATAGTACTTTTATCCATTATTACTTACCATGTGAAAGATTCAGGGGATTTTCAAGCATGGTTTCTTCCCCTTACCAGCGATGGAGGACGGAGCACCTGACAAAGACTGTCTAGTCGTTCGGAAGAGAAACCTTGACAGTTGGAATTCGATGTAAGAGTAGGCACAACTCCCCTCACATGATGGTCCTCATTAGCCCAAAGGGTGCAGAAAAACAGTTGGAATTTAAAGCACAATCTATTAAAATTTTCTTACTATGTTCGCGTGTAGTGTCGAGGGGGTGGGGGTATTGGCTTGTTAATACACATAAGCTATATTATACGTGTGTTTTGTCTACAGTGTGTCTAATGGGTTGTCACATTATCCAATACTAACTACCTGTCGGTCATATAAGAAAATTTGAAACCTGTGTGACAAATACGAGTACCTTGGATGGGTTTATTTATTTGTGACTAGTTTTGTATTTTATGTGTGTGTGTGTTTCCATCAAATCGTTTCACTGTTCGCTAATGCATACATAGAAGATTTAAATTCAATATACTCTTGTCATTTACCGAGGGTGGGATGGCCGAATGGTTAGCACGACCACGATTTCTCTCTCTCTGCCTGCCATTTACCTATAAATATATTAAGGTGTAAAGCTGGTTACAACGACCTTGAATACAACGGTGTAAAAACATGTAATACCTGACAACAATGTCTTGTAAACAGCGACCATCTCAAGAGGAATTTTAACAATCTGAATAAACCTGTTTTAACTCTAGCCCCATAAAGAGCTTGAATATTGTCAAGGTCAACATAGGGTCACCGAATATCGTGTATACACACCTTATACATACTAGGGTCACCGAATATCGTGTATACACACCTTATACATACTAGTAAATATAAAAGTTGAAAAGGTCAGGTTGTCACGATAATCAAGTCCCCGCGATATAAACATTAATTATTTCCGTGTTTACTTCAGATTCAGGGAAATTTTTAGAAGTTTTATAGCGTTCCTGGTCAGTGATTGGATGAATGGTAAAGTGGCTCAAATTTATTGGTCGTTGTGGATACGGGTAGTAATCATGCCTATTTATATATATATTCATTCATGTGTGGATTTTCCAGGGTGTCGTGACAGAGATTGGATAAATGAGCTTTTGCATCCGGGATATAATGACTCAAATGGATCTAATATTCCACGTGTGAGTCAGACTACTGGTACTTATAACATTACGAGCTATATTTATCGTGTTAATTTTGTGAGAGACAAGCCCGGTATAATTTAATTGTGAAAGATGTTTTTTGGAAATGAAGGACACTAAAGACAGAACTGATTGTATTTATCAAATTAATGTGCATTAGATTAACACATGCATAAATGGCAAGGAATTGATAGCAATAGCAACAACATTTGTAGCAATAACAGAAACCAAACAAAGGGTTGGTTGTATCTAGTTGGAAGTTTTACTATATTATAATAAAAAAGAGTGCTGTTTTTCCATTCTGGAGTACCTGTAGCAGCTGGCCAATAGAACAATTAGTATAAACACCCTTGCGTGATAAAAATAGTTCTGTTTTAATAATCTTTTCCAAAAGCAAAGAAAGGATAGTATCATTTGATTATTTCACTTTGAATTGTTTCTTTTTTTATTTTGTGCACTGTGTAAAGAAAGGATTTACAAGTATAGTTTATTCGGTAAGTATAACGAGAGAGAGATAGACGCCCACTCAACCGATCCTATTATTGGCATTTAACCAACTTCTTTGTATTCAATCTGTGACATCAATGACCATGACAACACGTTAGTTTCTCCAATAAACTATACGGACCAATACAGACCTAAAATATAATTTTAAATATCTTGAATAAATGAATGACTTATAAATGAGATTTATTGCGCGTCAACTCCAATTGGGCTATATTATGCTAATCATACGCTGATGTGTGTGAGACAAATTAAACAACCATCACAAAATAAATATTTATATACATAATTAAACGGGATGGAGAGAAAAATGAAATGTAATGGAATAGGTTTTAACATCCTACTGTTCTGCTCCGAACTGGGCTAATGAACACGGGCATACGTCATACAGCGCAGTGTGCTATGTGGGACATTTTGCCCACACAGCGGCACTACGCCCTATTCTTTTATCGACGTCCAACTGACATGGGATCTTTCCGGTGCACGTCAATGTGTACACGGGACCTCGGTATTTCGTCCCATCCGATCGACAAGACAGTTGTCCTTGTCAGACCCACGGTCCTGCATCACTCGAGTAGAGAGAATGTCAAGCTGGGTTGGCATGAGGTCTGCGGGGAATGTTACAATATTTCTGGTCATTTGGGTGCATATATGTATACAGGATTACAGTGGAGTGACGCCCCCCCCCCCCTCCTGATGCGCGCTTACCACCAATATCTTCTGATGTCATATATTACAAATAGCGTTCGCAATGAGTGTGTCTATGGTATACAGTGGCGACCTTGAGAGTGTGTATACATATTACAATTACTTATACTGTATGTTGTTAGAGTGGTGTTTTGTACCTGCTCGCTTTTTACGTTTGGTAGAAAAATAAGCTTTAACCTTCAGTGCGACCTGAGGCAATTATATGGAGTGTAACGACGCCACCTTAATTTTATAAACGAAATATATGTTCAAAATTTAAACGAATATAAAAGAAACACCTATAATGAAAATCAAATCCTAATTTATAAGCATAAATACATAACAGAGAGAGAGAGAGAGAGAGAGAGAGAGAGAGGGTTTAACGTCCACTCGACACACACTAGGTCATTTCGGGACTAACATGGTTTTAAATTTTTTTTCAAAAATTCGCTAGCGCGTAGGGGCCTTTAGCATTTTGAGGAAACCACGAGACCCGGAGAAAAACCCACGAGGTTTGACAGGCGACCCTATTCCTAGTCACGTACCCCGGGGGATTCGAAACCAGACCATTAGCAGTTCACTCAATGACAGACTTTATGAGTCATTCAACCCCCTGTAACAAAGAGACATGTGGTTTAATAATTAACAACTCGACACTAACCAGTTAATTTCAGCAGTGAGATATCGTACAGATATAGATAGTACAATACATTCCACTGTGTTAAACAGGTGATCCTGATCATTATCTTGTTCACAAGTAGCGTTGTGACTAGTATCGTTAGGTTTCCTAAACATTTCCATATTTAGTGGATCATGTTATGTTTTATTAATAGTAAGTGTGAGAGGACCGCCCGACACGCAAGCAAAACCCAATAGACTCCCTACCCCACCCCCACAAACAAAACCCAATCGACAAACCTCCGGCCAAAACGTACACAGACATTGCAAGCAAATAACAACCGTGAATGGGGTGGGGGAGTCGTAAACTTTCACTGCACCGCATAGCCCCGAGCCTGTAATGACCCGCGCTTTACTTAAATATAGGGAAGAGCAAATCTTAGCAATAATGAGACCCGTCTTGAGTCATCGATTTATACTAAGAATATTACAAATCGCTGTGTCGCTGTCAAAAATGACTAAAATTCATCACAATCCCCGACAGTGATGACGTCAAAGACCCGATCCGGGTACTTGAATACAACAAGATGCATAAGTTTATTCAAATCAATAATGTTCTTAAAGTAGCTGCTAGAATTAAAAAACCTTATGTAACAGTTGCAATATATGTTATCATATCCGGTACTACGTGTAACTGCAGGTTAATCCACGTGTATAGTAACAGTTTATTTACAATATTTACGTCATTTCCGGTACTATGAATATTGCAGTAGTCTATTCGCGATATTTCACATCATTTCCGGTAATTTCCGATTACACCATTGTTTATTTATAATGTGAAACCGGAACTATATAATTAGGCTGTTTGTCACGTGATTTGACATATATTATATATACGTATACTCCGAATAAACCTTATTGAGTTATTTTTTTTATCCATAACAGTTTGTTTATAAAAGTTGTACGAATATCATTGATAGTTTTTAAGTTGACGTTTTTGTTCAAATCCAATCTATTCCATTGTTTGTTTTACTGGTAAGTCTGGTTATAGAATTTATATGTTTATTATTGTAACTGCTAAATAATGACTACATAGAAGCGCGTAAAGCTCTGGGGATGCTTGGGGTCAATCGTTGTTTGTATGCTCACAAGACTCAGATGTAAGACCTCCGCGCACTGAATATTTTGGAGGGGCTGAGGATGTGTCCGGCTAAAAACACTCCTAAGAAATCATTATTGTTGGCGAAATATTTTTTGGGGAGCGGGGGGGGGGGCTATTCATTTTTTTTTTGTTGCCCCCCCCCCCCCCCGGGTGGCTACGGGCCCGAGGACCTCTATACTGACAATTGTAAGAATAGGATACTTAAATTCACATTTCTAATATTTTAATTTTATGCCAATCTTTGATAGAATACCCTTCTCAGCACCCCAGACATTGGTGTCCTAGTTGTAGCCGAATCTGCACGCCACTACAAAAAAACCCTCATCAATCTTATCCGTTGGTATTCATGTATTTTAATTAAGATAGATAACACGTTTTTAATCTAAGTATAGAATTTTTCTTGACTAATATCCATTGATGACACTATTTTTTTTACCTAAAAAAAGAATTCGATTAGTTTTTAATGATGGTTAATTAAGATGGATGAATCTATTTTTATTAAAAATTTAGATGGGTGAATCTATTTTTAAATATAAAGTCTTAATTTAAATGGTAGTCAATTGTTATGTTTGTATTATTGTCCTTTTGCATACATTATTGAATTAAAAACATTGCAAACACATTTTATACGCTAACATCATTCATTGTTCCCCAAACCGCCTTATCATTCGATCACGAAACAACAACAACTACCTCAGTCAAGTTAGCATACCATAAGCCGTCGGGTTGCCATATTGTGATACCCTGCCATAATTGCCCCGTTGGTGTAATCCGGTATTTTTCAATGAAGTTTGGGCGTCTAACCTTTCCATATATACCACCATATTTGCCACACTTTTATTGGAAATAACCGACAAATACATGTAAAAACTGTCCTGACAATGTATCTGTACTGGTAAAGTTTTAGATTCTAGTTCAAATAGCCCTGGTAAAGTTTTAGATTCTAGTTTAAATAGTCCTGGTAAAGTTTTAGATTCTAGTTTATTAGGCGCGTATTTCCAGTTAAAAACAGTCATGGGAAAGTTTTAGATTGTAGTTTAACAGGCGTTGGATTCCAGTTACAAATAGTCATGGTAAAGTGTTAGATTGTAGTTTAACAGGCGTGGGATTCCAGTTACAAATAGTCATGGGATAGTTTTAGATTGTAGTTTAATAGCCACGGTAAGGTTGGTTTAAGTTCCATTTAAAAATAATTATGATGAATCGTTTAAGTTCCAATTCTGAAGTTTTGGTTTAAATAGTTATCTTAAATTTTGAAGTTCAAGTTTATAATAGTTTTAATTTAATCGTAAGGTCCGATTTAAACATGCATTATGCAAGAGCTAAATCTGCCTATCGCGGGTCTTTCTTTAGGCCTGAAATGTTTTCTAAAGTATTAATTAGACATTAATTAACTGATCCAGGCCTTAATTAACTCTCGATGGCATCAGATTTCTCCGATATTGAATAGATTAGGATGGTTCGGCGGTACTTTGATTTGATCAAAATTGGAGGACCGAGACTTAGCTTCAAGCAACCAGTACGGTGGTTGAAATTATTGCACACGTCCGTCAAAACTTCAAAGGCTAATATCTTCGCTTGCAATAGAGTAATTTGAATGAAATTTTCAAATTATTCACTTTACATTATCTAGTTTCGAACTATTATAGCAAGAATAGCTAGTTCTTTCTCTAAATCATACATAATCTATCTTTAAATAACCCTGGTAAATTTTGAAGTTTAGATTCTAGTTTAGTTATAGTCAAGTTGTAAGTTCCAGTTTAAAATAAAATAAAACCAAGTACGAACAATCCAAACCATTAGTCAAAATTTGAAGTCCAATAAAAACGGTCGAGGCAAATTAGTGTAATCAGCAAATGGACTGTTCACCGTGTACAAAATACACGACAAACAGTGGTAACAGGTGTCCGGAAGAGTAAGCTTACCCTGCCTAGCGTCACACCCGTCATCGCTGCATCAAAACTATTAGACGAAATCTCAATGAAATAGCATGATTGGCCAATGGACTATCGGTATACAAAATGCACGAGATGAACAGTGTTAACGATGTAATAGACGGACATAATTAGGAACATAATACTTTACGAGTCAATAAAATATATCTTGAATAATAGCCGAGAGAGACATGTTATATTTACCAATCAAGTCAATATGACGTCCATAAAACGTTTTAAAGGTTTTAATGAGTTTAGTGCGCAAGTATCCCCGTAGTTGAAGCCTAGATGACAAATGCCTCGATCTATTTAAAAAATCAGAATAAAAGGATCAAGCTATCGTGTAACGAAATCTGTTTTACAGTTCTAGTTTAACATAACAATGATAAAGTATGTATTGCATTTTTAATGTGTTTTAGATTGCAGATAAAATATGGTTTTCAAGATGAAGACAACGATTTTGTTATTATTAATGTTACTGGTCGCGGTTTTTGCGAAGCCTCCATCTGTCCTAACAGGTAAACTAAGTTATTAATTTTACAAGAAAACTAAGTTATTAATTTTACAAGAAAACTAAGTTATTAATTTCACAGGTAAACTAAGTTATTAATAGTTTAAATCATCTATATATTTATTGCTATATACTTAAATGCAATATAAAACTGAACAAGTTGTTTTGTAATTGATAACAAGTTGAAGAGATTTCCCTAAACCGCTGGTTATTGCCAAAGGGCTTGTAGTCTGCATACGGCAGTAACATTTGGGGTATTACACTGATACCAAGGCAGTCTTCAGAATACAAGTGTAAACTAATCTCGAAACCCTCAAATGAGTCCATGTTTTCATGTGCTAATATTGTTGGCTGGCAAACCAAAGTTAGAGTTAATGATTATATCGCCAATAACATAATTCTTAACTATTACATTTAGAACTAATTACCATGGTTTCCTCTTGCTAGAGGTGCAGGACGCTTCTGTTCTGTTCCCACTGGGCCAATGGAGACGGGCATACAGCCTGCAGTTTGCTATGGGGGAAATTTTGCCCGGACAGCGGCGTTCTGGCCTAATTTTATTCCAATTCAATTCAAGGTTTATGTTACATGCAAGCCAGTGTATACATGAGATCGTGGTTTTTCGTCCGATCCGAACGACTATACGTTGTCCCTTGTCAGGCGCCCTGTCCTACACAACTTGCAAGGGGGTAGGGGCACGCAATTATAGGGATAAAATACAGAACCTCTAGGTTACCGAGCCAACGTCCGATTTCATTATCCCGGTTGGCGCAAAACAGTAAGACGCTGAATCCAATTTTAATTTCGATCAAACCACATGTGCTACTAACATACAAGTAAGGTGAATATTCAAACCGATAACATGAATTATTTATATATAATTTCAGGCAAGAAGATTAACCGAAATACATCGTTTGCCAAAGGGGTGGGTTTCCTAATTAAAGCCTTGTGTGCTTATCACAAGGCTGTAGGAACAAAACCTATCCCTAGTTATTGCTCTTATGGCAAAGCCCAGTTAAATCGACCTCGACAATTCATATCCCGGAAAATAACTGGATGACCAAATCAATAATTCGTTCGGAGCGAGGTTTATGATTGAGGGAATCCAAAAGACAAGATTAGTGATACAATAGAACAATGTATTAATTGCCATACTATTGTCGATTTGTTCTTTCATTACATGTGTCTATTGAGGCCACAAAATTGAATATGTGCTTTTGAACCAATGTCTTTCAGTCCATCTTGGTCTGAAGACATCTCTACAGTGTCACCAATGATATCTGCCCTTTAACGTTTAATCACACTGGTAAGGTTAAGCCCAATTTCCGGTTGGGCATGATTCGGACAGTCTGCATTGGAACTTAACGACTCGGAGCCAATTAGTTGTCGAGACGGGAGGGCATAGTTGATGACAGAATCTCAAGCAAAAGAAGACAATGTTATGAGTATTTTCTCTTTCGCAAAACCTTAATAACATTTCCCATGAAAAGACTCGTACGAATTGAACTTCCTTTAGAAAATTTGATAACATTTCTCACGAACTGACCTATACAGAATTAACATCATATTATGTACGTGAGATATAAAATACTATGTGCATCTCTCAGTGGCTATAGTTCTCGAAGTTTAGATTTACGATGATTACCGAGAACTGAGATGAATAACGAAGTCAGTACAGACAGAGGCGTGATTGTGTGAAACGGAACTAGTTGATTGTGTGACAAAACGGTGGTTTGTAAAAATAGAAATCTGACTGACTCACTGTGAATAAAAATGTGAAAGACTATGTCGTATATTAACACTTTAGACGGGCAACGATGTTGTGTTACTATTTGTAAATAATGTGTATTTATATATGTATCAGAGAATAAATTTAATTTATTTTACTTTTGATTAATTCAAATCCCAGCATGCAATATTAAGAATATGTTTCATACAGACACTTCGCCAGATCTAAAGGGAGGCTACCGAGACGGAGTTGGATGCAGACAACCATTAATTTCCCCATTGACTTCAATGTTAATTCTCGCCTCTTTGCCACCTCAAACATTACACCAAATTTTCGCTGGACTGATCTATCCACTACAGACAGGGGAACAAATGGCCATGTCTTTGCACTAAAGTTTGTATGTGGTTGACCACCAAAATTTGGAGATAACAAACTAGAAGATGCAAGTTACTATAGCCACCCTGATAACCCCGTTATCCTTCCGCCTCAAAATCGTGAATATTTACCAAAACCTGGAAGAAATATTAATTCAAACCCTCTTCTTCCATTCTACAACAGAAAAATGGACATGCAAAAGGCGAACTAAGAGACAGAAAGAGAATTGCTATAAATGGACGAACTACAATTTGCGGGTACCGAGATGGTGAAATTTAATGGTAGTCTGCCTCCAGTTGCGGCAATCGCGCTTCTTGGATAGATTTATTTCATATGCACATCTGCAGATTTTTTCATAGGCCACGAGATGTAAACTGGGCTAGTACTAACCCTAACCCAAGACCTCCCGCAATTTTAACCCCAAGCCATACCCTAACCCACACACTTCGGCAACAATCAAGTACTCTAACCCTGTTTACAGCTCCGACTAAATGACGAAATCTGCATGTGGAAAAGATCTAGCCCCCCTCGCTACTTCCAATGTGTGCATCTCACAAATTGTTTGGTTAACAATATCAAAAGCTTTGGAGGCAGATGTAACTCCATCCATGATTAAAAAGAAAAAAAATAACACTAATTGGTGGTCTGCATCCTGTTATTAAATATTTGCAAATTTACTTCAAAGTTAATTTATATGGCTAAACATTCAGAAAAGAGCCCGATTGGTAGGGTTGGTATTGAACCCGTAGTAGAAATTTTATTTTGCATGTTGTTCCTACTTTAGTCCATGAAACACCGGCAGCCTATCAATAGTTAAAGCCAAGAACAGTCCAAACAATAGTAATATGTAAAACCCAGACAAACTACATTGCAAGTGTAAAATTCGAATATAATTACCTTTTTGGACAAGGATAGTGTTTCCAATCGTTCAAGGGGACGGACTGCAATTCGTGTTTACATACATTGGGAGCGCACGAAAACAAAGTAATTACAACAAAGGGGAGATAACTGTACAGAGAAGACGACCAAATGTTCTCGCATGAACTGTAATGCCATTTTTCTTATAACCTCCTAGCCAAGCTTCAGGTATTCGCCATGTTTTGTTCTGTATTTCGTCGTAAGGCAGAAGCAATAGTATTAACACTTGCACCGAAATTTACATATGCCTTACCGACAACTTACACAAACAAAGATGAACATAATTATCGGAGATTAGTTGAATTATGGATTCATCCATTGTCATCGGTTACTCAGGGTCTTATGTGTGGTCTATGAATCCGAAGTAAGAGAGAATGATATAAATAATTCAAATAGAGCCTCAGGCGTTACATTTCGGAAAATGCTCTTATTTTTCTATTTTTTAAGATTATGCTTTTTATATGAACTATACCAGGAATGTGTTAAATTTTCAGTCGTAACAAAAAATGTACAGTACGTTATTTTTTTTAACAGAAACCTCAACCTTTCAAACGAAAGAAAGACAAGTTACAATTTGCAGCTGCAGTAGGAATGGTAAAAATAGTCATCAATACAAATTGGGTACAGAATGTGGTGTAAATAAAAATTGTGACCTGTGCAGAGTCAACAGAAATGTGAACGGGCACAAACTAGGTCATTTCGGGACTACCATATGGTTTAATTTTATTTCAATAATTCACTTGTGCGTAGGAGTCTATAGCAGTGGAAGGAAACCGGAGTACCCAGAGAAAACCCACGAGGCTGGACAGACAACAGGGTGTGAACAAGGGCTATTATCATACCACACGATTATTAATTCGTCATTCGATTATCTAATTGATATAACATACTTATGGAATATGAATGAATACCCCATATTGCCTTAAGTGGCCGTTCAAATTCGCCACTTGTTCAGTTTCCTATGTCTGATGTGGCTTATTTTGTGCCACTCGTTTTAATTGTATTGCCTGTGATTTTTTTTTTAAATAGGGGGTAATAGTTAAATTGCATTGTCTTATTCTGAAACGTTAAATAGTTTAAACACATTTTTATCTTAAATGAAACCTCCCACACGTTGTTTCATACGCGGTAAACACAACTCCATTTTCTATGAGCCACTGAACGATTTCATATTTTGTGTTATTGTCCCCCGCCTTTCGAAGAAAGTTGGGGGACTATTAAAATGGGTTCGTCCGTCCGTCTGTCTGTCTGTCTGTCTGTCTGTCCTTCTGTCTGTCTGTCTGTCTGTCCGTCTGTCCGTCACACTTTTTGGGACACAATAACTCTCTTCCTAATTGAGCTAGAATGTTCAAACTTGGTGTATGTGTTTATTAGGTCAATGCCTTGATGGAGTTCGAAGATGAGCATTTTCCGCTTAGGGTAAGCAGAGATAACCAATTTGATTGGTTGATGCTTTGGGACACGATAACTTTAGTTCTAATTAAGTGAGAGTGATGAAACTTGGTGTATAGTTTCATTACAGTAATACCTTGACTAAGTTCGATAATGAGCATTTTCTACTCAGGGTAAGCAGAGCGATACGCAATTTGATTGGTCGAGACTTTGGAACACAATAACTCTCCTTCTAATTGAGTTAAAATGTTCAAACTTGGTGTATATGCTTATTAGGTCAATGCCTTGATGGAGTTCGAAGATGAGTATTTTCCGCTTAGGGTAAGCAGAGAATTGCAGTTTGATTGGTTGATGCTTTGGGACACGATAACTTTAGTTCTAATTAAGTGTATAGTTTCATTACAGTAATACCTTGACTAAGTTCGATAATGAGCATTTTCTGCTCAGGGTAAGCAGAGCGATACGCAATTTGATTGGTCGAGACTTTGGAACACAATAACTCTCCTTCTAATTGAGTTAAAATGTTCAAACTTGGTGTATATGCTTATTAGGTCAATGCCTTGATGGAGTTCGAAGATGAGTAATTTCCGCTTAGGGTAAGCAGAGATAAGCAATTTGATTGGTTGATGCTTTGGGACACGATAACTTTAGTTCTAATTAAGTGAGAGTGATGAAACTTGGTGTATAGTTTCATTACAGTAATACCTTGACTAAGATCGATAATGAGCATTTTCTGCTCAGGGTAAGCAGAGCGATAAGCAATTTGATTTGCCTAGACTTTGGAACACAATAACTCTCCTTCGAATTGAGTTAAAATGTTCAAAATTGGTGTGTATGCTTATTAGGTCAATGCCTTGATTGATGATTTTTATGCCAATACAATGACTGCATTCTCATTCAGTAATGGATTCGACAGTAACAGTGCATAGAAACAGAGGGGCCCTTTTGTCAAACGTGGGGGCCCTTTTGTCTGCCTTTAGGTTGCCCCTAACTAGGGTACATTTTCATTTTTCTCGTCGGTTTTAGCATTTTTCTTTATAAAACACTTTTGGATGACACTTCGTGTACAGTTCGATTGCTCGATACGTTTGAAAAAAATAAATGTGCGATTAATTAATATGTGTCATCTATTTATTTTGGGATTTCGGCGGGGGACATCAGCCTCACTGTTGGCTTGTTGGTTTTAGGGTGATATGGCGAGGAAGATCCCATAATGTGATATGGTGCGTTGTTTGAAACAATTATTTCTGTGTTTATGAAATGTGATATGGTTGCGAATGCAACATCTTAGGGTTACTTTTTAAATGTATGATTAAATGGCAGTAGCAATTTAAAATCTGCTTCTTTTTTCCATTCAACTCGTGTAGTCGGACGAACTTGCCTTCGACCGTAATCCCACCACCACACCCCTGCGTCTAGAATTAAGAAACGACAGCCCTCTCCTGCATGAATGTGTGACACTACGGTTGTGATGAATGTCGCGACTCTCCTGGTCACGGACTCCAAATAGCAGGCTGTGACACTATGAGGCCACAGCGGTGACAATTGATCGTCTAGGGCTTTTCTTCGGACTTCACGCTGTGGGACTGTGACACTATCCTGTGTCGCGGTACCAAATCGACGACTGTGACACTCTAGAGACACGTACTGTGTGTCCGTACGGCAAAATCTTCGGTGTTACACTGTCGTTTGTCTAGGTAGGACTTGACGTTGTGAACAATAAGAATTCAACTCTTTTCTGTACTCTTGAGATATTCTTTATATGTTACAATAATATATTCTACAGCATAGACACTACTATTGTTCTTTAGGTATATATAACATCCCCGGTCTGAGTTTAAACGTGGCAAGAGCCACGTACGTTTTTATATTTCTGCATAATGTTCACGGCCTCACGCTAGGATAAGTCTACACCCTAGGCTCTGAGCCCGGACAGCTCACGGTACTATCTTCTCCTTGAATTTCTCGAATGATGTCTGCGTCCAGCCTGTAAGCCGGGCCAGCTCCCGGGGTGTTCTTCCCCGTGGATCTCTCAAATGTTGTCTGAGATTAAATCAAACGAGTTCTCTCCTACAAAGAAAGTCTAATGCGTCATCTAGTAGGGCGGGACAATTACCATTTATGGGTAAGTGTTTCGTAAAGGCACCGTTTACGTCAACACTATTCTAGTTAATTGTACTAATCTGTGCACCTGAGGACTGGACGATAGTACCCTACTTTCCAGAAATGGATACTGACATATCTGTCTGCGAGTTAGTCTAAGATAGTAGTAGAATAATGCAAGCTACTTCATTACCCTAGTTTCCGTCATACATCATGTAGGTAAAGAATTCTATATTAAACAGAACACTAAGTCTATAGTGTTACAATTGCAATACCCACGGTCAGAACAATCTGGACGCAATACACCAACGGGAAAAACTATCATCCAGATATACAATTTCACATCATCCATCTCTACAAAAACTTAAAACTAATGATGTTTGCTTTTTAATATTGTTAAACATAACAACGATATTTAATACTTGTGTTCATTTTCCTGACCCGAGGAAGAAAGTGTCTACGATGCCTGTATATTGTCAAGTAATTGTATCCGACTGTCACAAGCCCCGTGGTTTCTTTAGCGAGTCTCTAATTACCATGTGACTACTGGTGTGTAACCGGTTCTTTGTATATAATAAATGTTGTCTGCTTTATAAATTATACTAATGAATAATTTACTCAGAAATGTATGTCGCATCACGCCAATTTTTACACAACCAGGTTATATCAATTTAAATGTTAATTTAGTTATATTTCTGTGTATAAAATGAAAATTTACGTGCCATAACCTTTTCGATATTGCAAATCATTTGTTTTAGTTATGTAGGGTGTTTATTGTGAAAGTTGCACAATTGGGTCATTCAATGTATTAAATATAAGGGTTGTACAAGTCCTGGTTATAAATATACCTGTTGCGAGGGCCATTGAACAAGTCACCTCACCTTACTTGTCTATTATACGTGTAACAAGGAAGTATATTATTATTGTATTTATATAAAGCTCAACGTGTATACTTGTGAAGAAACGTTGTGTGAACGCTTCATGAATTTGTAAATTAACTTATGTACCAGATGTAAATCAGAAATGTAAATGACCTCGGTTGTGTAATTTCACAACATGTTTCATCGTACAAGCTTCACAGTGAAATGGTGATATGAACACCGGTGAATCATGGCAAGGTCACATAGGGAAATATTTAGTTTCGTCGTGGGCTTTATAGTATTATATATTGGTGGTGTGAGTGAGTAAATATTATTCATACTAGTATATATCTTTTACAGGTGCAACCGTATTATATTAATTCAAAAGTTAATATACAATGTTAGCACGAGATGTTAACGAATGGTGTTTCTAAGCGGTGTTAATGAGACCACTCACCGATAATAAGAATGTTAAAAAATAAACTTTTGCCTCTAAACATACATTTAATACTAAATCTTGTGTTAATGGTGTAGGTCTATGTTAGATAATCTTTTCGATTCCAAAATGACCATGCATGAAAACATATCTAATATCTATCCAACATATAATTTCCGCCTGTATAACATTGGTAAAATGTGTTCATTAATTATGTTAACTACATTATTAGTATTTCCCTTTTGAATAAAATTATCACCCAAATGCATTAACATTTAAAAGATACACAGAAGCTGCTATCGTTACCATTATCCACCTTCTTCACATTAAGCCGCTCTTAGGAGACTGGCCAAATTCCTGTAGAACTAACAGGAGAGATGACGCTGTTTAGTGTCGCTCTCGTACATGTCATACTTTTTTTTTACCTTTTAACATTTTCATCTTATTAGCGAGAGCCTCAATCTGAATGTGAACACTGTTACTGTTATTTACATTTTGATTGAGATGTACATACAAGATCACGATATTACATGACTTGTTTGCCCAACCTGGGTTATATTGCGAAATACTAAACTTTTAAAAAGAGGTTTTTATTATCATTTTTTTTTATTTTTAAACTTGATATCCTGTGATACTGTTTTATTTATGCATATAAAAATTAGTGATATGATTTAGCCTGTCTCGAAATAATTACCATATGTTTGGCGCAATATAGCCCGACTGGAACTGACGTGCCATAAAAACAGATTTCACAGCAGATAATTAACACTATACCCCCGTTCTAAGTTAATTGCACAGGTGGACTGTTACATATCGCATATTATGTAAAACATATTATTTGTTGAAATGGTCCTGGTGGTCCACGTTACGTGTCTAATTTCATAACAGTATAATTTTTGATCTTGGATCTGGGTCAAAATGTACGCCAGTGTTAGTAGAACGATCGTTTGTACCATTTGTGTGGAGCAGCTAATCAACAGATAAAATGTTGCTGTTCATTTCAAATGTATCATTGCTTCATTGTAGCGCAGTAGCAATCCATTACAAACTACAATATTGTGAATCTCTCCCAGGATTATCAGTCCAAAAATGTTTCAATTCCCTACCAGTATTTACAAGATAATGTTGAATTGAAATTTCATCGATAAATGTAATAAGCCCATCACCATTTTGTTCAAGCATAATTGGTGCTAGTTGGGGGATTATCTAGCATTGGTAGTTCGATTTTGTTTTCTTAACTTAATGTTAAATCATCAATTTTAGTTCATATTAGCATGGATAAGCCATAAGTAGATTAGAGCGGTTCATCCATGTACTGTTTTAATTTTAAAATGGAGAAGCGAGATTAATTCTCGAATAACCAGCACATTGGTTGCGATAATAAACCCACCAATGCACACATCTTGTCAAAACTGCAAACAGTGATAACTTCGCTCAGAATAAATATAATTTGAGTTATTATAGCGAAATCATATGAAATGGGGTTTAAGATCCAACTGTTGAACTCCTATAGAACAAACGATCAGCGCTTTATCTAAATCTTACATACTGTATCGTTAATGAAAGAGTGCTTAATTATTTGTTTTAAAGAAGGCTTATTTAAAGTAGCTAAGTCTCTAACTCAATATCATCCAAAATCTTCAACATTGAAAACACGAATTATTTATCAATTTAAATCAACATTGATGCTGTGGTCTTACCGGAAAAAATAGGCCTCTGATATCCAATATTTAAGACAAAATAAACATTTTACCATTGGTACACGAATCGTGTACCATAATGCGTTTCAGCCCCAGCTCTAGCACGAGACTAGAGGAACGATGCTAGAAACATTGCACCAAACCAAACGGCGAATGTAGACTGGAATAACCAGACGCTAGAAATTTGCATTCGATTGAGATTGCTGGCTTATTTCGCCGAACACGACTGATTTGAAATTAGAGTAAAAACGGAAACCTTTAAATGTAGATCAGTTTAAATACATTCATATTACAGTATTATATGCGTTGTGACCCACTTGTGTCAATTTCTAGGTCCCAAAAGTTAGCGATTTAGCTCCTTTAATTCCTAATATTATTTTAATGGTATATATACGGTCTGCTTTATACGGTGTAGGCTATTTGGATTTTATGGCGGTATATTAGTGCCAAAATTCTAACATGCTATCGTCTAATTTCTTACTTCTGTTCATGTAATTTCTAACCTCCATTCATGTAACTTCTAACTTCCATTCATGTAATTTCTAATTTAAGACAATGTATAACCCAACTTCTTTATTTGTTCAGTGTAAATTTCAATTCTGTTCCAACTTGTTTCTAATTATTTAAACGAAACATGTCTTCTTACTAGATGCTTTACATGTTTAGCATCAACATCAACGAATTTAGAATTTATACATTTCTGCCTAGCAACCATCATTATGAAGACGTTTGGTGTCGCCACTGTGTGCTCAATTGGGTGATTGCGCACCTGATCGGGACCATTATTTGGTATAAACGACCCATTCTTCGTTTGGTTGAAGGCATACGATTACATCATGTGTACCTACTTCAAGAATACACATGATGGCAAATGGCCGCCATTTAAAATACTACGCCCGCCTCTTAGAGACGATAACTTAACTCGCTATAAATTGTAAAATAATTTACTTCGGCTAGAATTAAAAAACACCTAAGATTAACATTTGCTAAAAATTTCTAAAAAAACAACCTAAATTTATGGAAATGGGGCCAAATCAAATCAGGCAAATTACATCAAATAGTCCATGTTAAACGTATAGCAAAAATTTTAAACTAACGCGAGCACGCGCGTTTCTAGACAACGCCATAGCGGGTCATAGCAACCAGTGAGTATAAATTGGAAATCCCCAATGACGTAGATATTATAAATTGGAAAGCCGAGTCTGTCTTAAAATAAGTAGTACCGTCAGTAAACAAGATGGAAGCCATCTGCTATCGTGTTTGATCATGGAGTAGGCAAGCACAGGTGTGTCGTATGGGTTGAAGGTTGGAAGGCGTGCCGAGAGAGAGAGAGAGAGGGGTCACTTAGTATTAAACTCAGTATCTGTGTAGTCCTATCCATAACATTTATACCCTGTGTTAATATAGACCAACTGCATATAAATATTAATTATTGGCTCAACCGTAAAAAAAATAAAATAAAATTCTCCAAATCCCGTTTAGCTTATATTTGAAATAGAAAATGAAATGAAATAAAAGGGGGTTTAGCGCCCTACTGTTCTGTTCCGAACCGGGCTATTGGAGACGGACATACACCACACAGTGTGCTTTAGAGAAATATTGCCCTACGACCTGAACTTACATCGAAGTCTAACGATCACGGGAATTTTTACGTGCACGCCAACATGTATACATGGAACCTCGGGTTTTCATCCCATCGGAACGACAAGACACTAATAAGGGGTAACCACGCCAGAAAAACTGGATGAACTTTTTTCGACCCACAGCCTAGCGAGCCTGCGTCTTACCCACTTAGCCACGGTATTCGAAATAGTATTTGCAAACCATACATTTATATCACGTTCAATGTTGTTTGGGGAGTAGGATGGCCGAATGGTTAGCACGTGCACGCTGTAACATAAGGTCTGTCATTGAATAAACTGGCGTGGTTTCGATTTCCCGTTTTTACGTGACATGGAACAGGGCCGTCTTTCCAACCTCGTGGGTTTTCTCCGGGTCCTCCGGTTTCCTCCCACTGCTAAACACTCCTACGCGCAAGCGAATTATTGAAATACAATTGAAGGGGTGTTAATACCGAAATAACCTGATTGGTGTCGAGTGGATGTTAAACCCCATGTCCCCATCTCTCTCTCCCGATGTTCTCAATTTTAACACTCAGGCAAGCCACTCAATCTGACGAAGAGCGAGTCGTTTGTATCAATAGAATGGTCCCGATCCGTTGCTCAATCGCCAAACTGAGCACATGGTGGCGACACCAAACGACATCATAATGATGGTTGCCAGGTAGAAGTATCATAATTCTAAATGAAGTAGACATTTTTCGCCTCAATAATAGAAATAAGATGAAATAGAATTGATATTTACACTGAACAAATAAAGAAGTTGAATTATACATTGTCTTAATTTAGAAATTACATGAATGGAAGTTAGAAGTTACATGAATGGAGGTTAGAAATTACATGAATAGAAGTAAGAAATTAGACGATAGCATGTTAGAATTTTGGCACTAATATACCACCATAGGATTTAAGTAGGACTGTCAAACTAGTTAAATTATTTAGTAGCATTCACTATGTGAGCATGTCACCTAAGCAAGAATGGGACAGGTGTCTTCTTCACACCCGTTCGTTTGTTCTTGATGATCTCGTAGATAAGTGGTTCTCAACCTTTTTTGGTCAACGGCACACCTTGGAACACATGAAAAAATAGCGGCACACCTGGCTAAATAAATAATATGTAAAACACAATAGAATTTTGCAAAACAAAAGCATGGCAAGTCACAGACGGCATACAATCGTAGACAGAGACTAGTCATAGACACAGAATGTCTCAAACTAAATAAAGAAAAACTCAGCTATGAAGATCACAGTAGACACTAGTGAATATTTAATTGGAATCCCGTGGTTTTTCGCATTTCCTTAGAGTGCCGTTCAAAATTTCGCGGCACACTTAGAAAGATCTCACAGTACACAGGCGTGCCGCGGCACACTGGTTGAGAATCACTGTCGTAGATAAACGCACTAATACTAGAATGTCTCGTTATGCTCTTTTAAGTCGTAGTAAATATTTTATTTTTGATTGTTATATTTTCAGTCAGTACAAACTGTGATACCTCACGTAAGTAAATTTAACTAAGACAATATTTATATTATAATTTGCGGTAATAAATATACTAAATAAATTCTATTGACCATTATCTATACACAAATAAATCTGTTCTTATCATTGAACAAAGTTTATGTTGTCATTCGTGTTTTGTTTATTTCGAAATACATTGCACGATTCACTGATATAATAACATATCTTAAAAAGAATAAACAGCATAAAATGAGATGGGGTTTATCGTTCTTCTGCACCGATTAGACTATTGAAGTGTGCTATGGGGGAATTATGCCCGGACCGCCACACTATGGCCTACTCTTACTCCGAATTCAACTTGTCAATTCGACTTGACACAAACCAGATCATCTTCGGGACTAACATATGGTTTAATTTTATTTCAATAATTCGCTTGCGTGTAGGGGTCTTTAGCAGCGGGCGGAAACCGTAGTACCCGTAGAAAACCCACGCTGTTGGACAGGCGAAACCACGCCAGATGACTCAATGGCAGGCCGTGTGATACAGCGCGCGCACGCTAACCATTCGGCCACCCACCCACCGGCCAACAAAACAATTTCAAATTAGACAGAATGCAGTCGTAATAAGCATGTTTTCTTTATTCACATTTTCATTTATAAACTTTTTTTTATCGTCATTTTCTGAGTTGTTGGGCTATTCAGTTTACGTTACTGTTTTCTTTTAAAGATGTGTCACCTGTAGTGCCGTTTTGCAGTAGCGAATCAGCTAGCGGAAGGCAGGTTTTTTTGTCTGGGATAGATAATAGAACAAATGGTATCGGATGTAATTGTTACCTTAGTTTAACTTCATATAATCAGGATCCTGTGACAATTGAAATAAAGAATGTAACACCTACATCCAACTTATGCGACTATTCATTATATTCTGTATATCAAACTACAAATGAAAAGCTTTATTCCTGTGTTGAAAATGTTAATAAAGCCGGTATTGAAAATGTTAATAAAGCCGGTATTGAAAATGTTAATAAAGCCGGCATTTCTATGGACACCACGAAAACTGTGAGATTGCATATGGAGACCGGAACTGATAATGGTGTTGGTTTTCCCTTTTGTCTTAAACTAAGAAGTGGACAAGGTAAATATTTTTCACTCTGTTTAAAGATACATTCCCGGGTACAAATTGGGTGATTTGATGATATATTTTGACTAAAAACATATTCAAACTAATTAATTTATCATATTTTACTTCAAATCCTTCTCCTAACATTGTAATTGCCAAGTATACTCTGCTATAGAAATCGATAAAAAGCAGTCATGTTTGCATCAGGGGATTAACCCTCTCCGTACCTATAGCAACGGCGGCGAAGACAGGGGATAATTCATTCCATACGCAAGACGATGTTGTCTGTAATCGCTGACTGTTTATTACAAATATCAAATACGAATTAAATTCTCGGATTATCCACTGCCTGCATCTTTTTCGGTGATTTTTATCACAAAAAGTGTTGTACGTTTAACCCGTCATAAAGTTTATCAACATGTACACAAAGCGCTCAAGATCGTGAGCAGCCTTCGACGTCACGCGTACAGATATTCTTAATCGTCAGACTGTCGATTAAGGGAGCCCTTTCATTTTTGTCCTGTATACGCTCCATGAGTGTTTTTTTTAGGGAATCAAATATTATTTTAGTAAGATTGAATATCTCTACTACCAAAGTTGCCACACTTATATAGGCAATAACCACCCGATAAATACTTTTCTGGGAACCTATCTTTAAAGGAGTATTATGTAAGGTTAGATAAACAGTTGACAGGAAAAAGGAGTATGTTGAAGAGTTTGGTGAAATTGCGTCACTCTCTGAGCCAAATGTTTGCCGTTGGGAGAACAATGTAGCCACGATTGTCACTGTTACCGTTGTTAAGATAAGCAAATGTTTTAAATTAAATCTTCATTGTCAATCGTCTTTAAATCTACTTTAAAACGGAGCATCCGATGACATTGCCAGATGGGTATGGTCATGGCAAGTTAATTAATGTTTAATAAATACTTTATAGCATACAGAAAGATCTGGGCATATTTAGCTTTTGCATAATGAGTGTTGAATAAAATCAGTATCTATATAAATATGTCACCGAATCTTGAATGAAAACAGTCTCCACAGCGACTCCTAATGCGTAAACCTGATCTGAAGTTGTGCTAAAAAGCTATACGCACTCGTCAGAAGGATATTATTTCGCCCAAAATAGGATAGTCTTAACGAAATAACGAATGGTATCATACACGTAAATAAAAGCAAATATCACTAAGAGTAAATACAATTAAAATACACCCCTCTGTATATAAATAGTTAAAATGCAAAAAGTTTAGCACTTTACCATATAACACGGGTTGGGCTAATAAATGATGTGGGGACTGGCAATGGCAATACCTAATTAAGTGACCTAAGCGTATTTGTTATAAATTCAAACGACGGAAATGAAATGGGGTTTAATCCCCTACTGTTCTGCCCCGACTACGCTACTACAGACGGGCAATTCCAACAGTCAATTAATTCAAATCATAAAAGAAAAACAGAACAAAAATATTATTAACTAATATCTGTAGACTATCTGGAATGTTGACTTTTTACTCCAAGGTCGTGTTTATAAGGCTTTAATACAATTAATATTTTTATAGGATCTAGAATTAGTCTATATTGCACATCTAACTCAACAACAACAACCACAGCATCTTTAACAGTCATGGAATCTACAAACACAAACGATTTCATGTCGACAGTTTATAACAACAATAATATACCAACTTCCAGTAAGGATGGTCGATGTAAGTATATTGGTTATTGACTAAAAAATCTAAGGGATAAAATACTCTCTGCACGAACTTTTACCGACAAGGTTCATTCCAGCTTTGACCAAGAATGTGATATTATTATAGCAAGGCAAACGTGAAGGTGCCTGGTACAAATTTGTTGGAAGACATGAGTATCGAATGCCGTGCTATACAACATTGTTCAGTCTGTTTTAGCTCGTTAGTAAAGTGCCTCGCTGGCAATCAAGTCTATTACAATGAGGACAGGTGATGAGCAGAAAACATTTAGCAGATGTTCTACAACAATCATTCTCATAATAATTAAAAGATATATTGGTGTAGTCTTCTATCACAATTTTTATCCGATTTCAACGAAACTTGCAATATCGCTTTATCACCCGAAGATGTCTGTTCCTTTTGATATTGGCATGTATCGGACTGTAACTTCATGGATTATAGCCCCTGATTGTACGAAAAAATCACGTTTTTAGCTTGTGAACACTAGAGCTCACAATTTTAAACCGATTTTGATGAAATTCATGTTTATAATTCAAAGATTTTAGTTCCTTTCGATATTTGTGTATATCGGATCGTAACTTCCTGAATTATGGGCCCTGGTTGTACGAAAAATCGCCTTTTTTAACTTGTGGTCCCTCTGGACGTCACAATTATTTCTGATTTAAAAAAAAAACGTCAACTATATCACTGTAACGCCGTAAAGAAGGTTGAGTTCGAATTTCGTGAAAATCGGTCCAAAATTGCCGGTCAAAATGGCCGCAACTTGTACGCGATTAGTGTTAAAATATGGCAAGTCACAATTTTTAACCGATTTTGCGAAACTTAAAATGAAAAGCGTTTTATAGTTGAGGCGCCAGCCTCATCGCGAAAGACATCAAAGAAATTGGAAAAATAAAACGAGAGAAAATGTTAAAACCGATGAGAAAAATGAAAATGTACTCTAGTTAGGGGCCCCGCTTCTGACAAAAGGGCCCCTCTGGCAAGGGAAAGGTGTCCGAGTCAGTCGTTTTCTATACACTGTTACTGTCGAAACCATTACTGAATGTGAATGCAGTCATTGCATTTGCATAAAATCATCAATCAAGACATCCCTTCCCCCGCGAAAGAGGGCCCTCAAAATAGTATAGCTTCCGCCATGATAAACCTTAAAACGCCCCTGCTTGAAATGCATGTTTATAACCCAAAGATCTTGGTTCCTGTCGACATTAGCACACATTGGAGTAACTTCCTGAATTATGATTGTGATTCCTCTGGAGGTCACAATTATGAACGGATTTAAAAATACGTTTGATTATATCACCATTGCACCGTAATGAAGGTTTAGTTCGTATTTCCTGAAAATCGGACCAAAACTGCCAACAAAATGGCGGCCGCTTGTACGCGAATACTATAAAAAAAAATATGGTATATCAAGGTTGTAGGCCCTGTAAAGGCACAATTTTAATCTGATTTTGATGAAACTTGATATGTATGTTTATAACCCAAAGATCCTTGTTCCTTTTGGCCACAGATCACTAATTATTTCCCCATTGACTTTAATGTTAATTCTCGTCTCTTAGACCGGCTGTAACTTTTTCCCAAATATTCGTTGGGTAGATCGCTTTCTGCCACAGATGGAGCAACATGTGGCAAACTCTGGCCCAAAAGCATGTATGAGGTTCACCATGAAAAACTTGAGATACACAGGCTGGAAGTAGAGACAACTAAGCAAGCAATTTTTGGCCCTCCCTTTCAACGTAACCAACCTCACAACCCTTGTATCCTTCCGCCTCAAAATCATGAATATTCACCAAAACCTGGCAGAAAATGTATTTCTAAACCCTTTTCTTCGATTCTACACCAAAAAGTCAACAAAAATCGCCATGCAAAAGGGGGAAAAAGGGAAAGGGAGAGAAAGACTAAAAATAACTTTCGCCCTACATTCGTGGGTGACGGCCCATGAATATTTAGTGATCTGTGTCCTATATAGGAGTGAAACTTTAGGTATCACCAAAAGGCCTTTTTTATATGCTTCCCATAAGTTCTGGCAACACACCGGTGAAAGAAAATCAAAATCAAAGAATAACTGCAAAAATGATGGCCCTTTAAGCATACATGCTGCTTTATGTACAACAGTGCATCTCAGGTCCCTGGGCCTTTTGTGCTAAAATTTAAAAATCTTTCTTATTAAAGACAGTATTTGAGTTTTGTGAAAAAATAAGACAAGTTACAAACAAATTACACAGAAAACACTCATAATCTGGATTTTTTTTCAAAAATATATTTTTTTACTGCCATGTCATGAAAAATGTACAAAATTTACATGTAGCATCTTTCAAAAAACCAATAATTTTCCACTTTTTTAGATAGTCAGACTGGCAAGTAATATATTTTTGGAAACCCTGGACAATATGCAAACAGAAAAATCACAAATCAGATGCATTGGTTGTAATTATAGAGGTTTGTACTGAAACATGTAACCCCACCCCCTAAATATGTCAATGACTGAATCAATCCTATCTTTGGTTGCAGAGCTAACATTACCAAAGGTATCTGCCTAACAGCTATGTTTTACCATCCCTGGCTAATATATGTACATAAAAACTAAAATACGTGCAATAAATATGAATTATGGTTAAAAATAGGCCTTGATAAAAGAAAAAAATGCCATTTTTGGTCTATGACCACCCCTCTCTAACAAAAGGGTCACAGAATACACAATTTTCACGAATTTGGAAATAGTTCAATGTTTTCAACATCTCAAAACTCAGAGGCATCATACAAATCTTTATTGCAATTCTTGTGCTGAATCAAGATGTCTGGACCATTACATCAATTGCCTGGAAAAATGAAGTCAAAGAGGCAGTTATGACAGAGTTGACAACATAAAAGAGGCCTGAAACGGGGAAAAATTAACATTTTACTGCTCTATAAGTAACATAGATGCAACAAACACCACCAATCCTTCATTTTGATAAGAAAATATTGACCATTAAGCTGACATTTACACATCTACACCAGTTTTTGTATCAGGGTGTGGTCTTATTGGCCTGACATGTCTCAGGGTTCTAAGTTTGACTTTAAACAAAAAAGATTAGAAATCCTTGAAATGTACAAAATAACCATTTATTGGTGTAAAATAACATTCCTAGCTGTAATTCAACAACAAATTCCAATTACTATAATTTAATTGTCAACACAGGTGCAATTAAATCTCTCAAAACACATAAATAAAAAAGGGTGGGATGGGGCATTTATAGCCTCTCTAAACAGAATGGTGGGATGAAAAATGTCTGTAAAGACTGGGATATTGCTTCCTTCATGAAGGAAATGCAAGAATTTAACGTTTCAAAGAGGAAAAAAATGCTTTTTCTGTCTAAATTGGTGGCAAAATTGAGCCAACCCCTGTTTTGAACATTTTGTACAAACCCATCTGCTGTATAGTGTTAACTCAGTGTTGCCAATTTTCAATTTTCTGTAGGAAAACTGGAGCTATTTCTAAACCTGACAAACTTATAGATCCCATCTAAGTTATATTAGCAATGGAAATAAGGGCAGTTTTAGAAATTTTTACTCTTTTGAGTAGGCATGAAGGCATTAATTTCTACATCGAAATAGGGGAATCTGTAGATTTTTAGTGAATATTCCTGATTTTTAGACAAAATTAGGTGAAATTACAATTTTGTTCACTTTATCTGTGCTTTCTGAGGCTGAATACACCAAAATTGGACATTGAAATATTTTTCTTACTGTTAGAAATTAAATAAAACCTGAAAATTGAGAAATTTGCAGTAAAATCACAATTTTTCTCCAAACTTTGATCATTTTTTTTTAAAATTTAACATTTTTTGAGTTTTTCTCGTCTCAAAATACTTTATACATATTTTCTGACAATTTAGTCATCATGTTTTCAAAACTAAGGCATATCAGTCACAGCCATGTCATACACAGACAGGCCACAGATCACTAATTATTTCCCCATTGACTTTAATGTTAATTCTCGTCTCTTAGACCGGCTGTAACTTTTTCCCAAATATTCGTTGGGTAGAACGCTTTCTGCCACAGATGGAGCAACATGTGGCAAACTCTGGCCCAAAAGCATGTATGAGGTTCACCATGAAAAACTTGAGATACACAGGCTGGAAGTAGAGACAACTAAGCAAGCAATTTTTGGCCCTCCCTTTCAACGTAACCAACCTCACAACCCTTGTATCCTTCCGCCTCAAAATCATGAATATTCACCAAAACCTGGCAGAAAATGTATTTCTAAACCCTTTTCTTCGATTCTACACCAAAAAGTCAACAAAAATCGCCATGCAAAAGGGGGAAAAAGGGAAAGGGAGAGAAAGACTAAAAATAACTTTCGCCCTACATTCGTGGGTGACGGCCCATGAATATTTAGTGATCTGTGTCCTTTTGATACGCACATCGAATCGTAACTTCCTGAATTATGGCCCCTGATTGTGTTCCCTCTGGCGGTCACAATTATTATTCGATTTAAAAAAAAACCCTTTTGATTGTATTTCCCTAATGAAGGTTGAGTTCGAATTTCCTGAAAATCAAACCAAAAACTGCCCAACAAAATGGTATATCAAGGTTGTAGACCCTGTAGAGGCCACAATTTTAATCTGACTTTGATGAAACTTGATATGCATGTTTCTAACCCAAAGATCATTGTTCCTTTCGATACGCACATCGAATCGTAACTACCTGAATTATGACCCATGATTGTACGAAAAAACGCCTTTATAGCTTGTGGTCCCTCTGGTGGTCACAATTATTATTCGATTTAAAAAAAAACGTTTGATTGTATTTCCCTAATGAAGGTTGAGTTGGAATTTCCTGAAAATGAAACCAAAAACTGCACAACAAAATGGCCGCCGCTTCTACGCGAATAGTGTAAAACTATGGTATGTCAAGGTTGTGGACACTGTGGAGTTCACAATTTTAATCCGATTTTGATTAAACTTGAAATGCATATTTATAACACAACGATCGTGGTTCCTTTCAATATTTGCGCATATCGAATCGTAACGTCATGAATTATGGCCCTTGATTGTAGAAAAAATCACTTTATTGTTAGCTTGTTCTCTATCCATCTCCCGAAAATGTGGGCGTATCCTGCCTGGCAGCCGCTGGTGTTGTATTATATTTACAGTGATTGGTATAATAATTGTATCTATCCTTGTTTTGTATTATATTTACAGTGATTGGTACAGTAATTGGATCGATTGTTGGTGTTCTGGTTGTGGTAGCTTTAGTTATTGTAATCGTCTGGTCAGTATATAACACAGTTTGTTTGTTTTATTACTTCTATAAACCTTGGCATTAACTTGATGTGATCTGCAGTTGCTTTAAATCTACTTCACAATAAAACATACCCACCAAGAAAAGGATTATATGTAAACAATCCAGTGATTACGTCATTGACGAATCGATTGTTGGGAGATGCGCGAAAGGGTGGGGGTCTCAACAACAAGTAGTCAACCCCTCGGTAATCTACATATGAATATAATATTCCCAATTAAAAGAATGAACTTTCAGATTTATCCCAATTTTCACTGTTATCAACCACTGCACTGTATATAGGGATTATATCCTGTTCTCCGATCTTCCGTTCATTTAATGATTAGAAATGGAATGTGGTTAAATGCCCTACTTGTCTGCGCCGACTAAGCTAATGAAGAATGGAACACGCTATGCCGTGGGTTTACGCCTTAAAGAGTTGGAATGCATAAATCTGTTATTGTAAACATGCGGCATACTATAGTAATAGTATTTATTTGTTTTAGCTTGGTGAATAGACGACGGAAAAAGCCCCTAGAACTACAAGATAAGCCACATAATTATGTAAATGCAGTCGCCACATCGAACAACGCGAATGGTCAAAACAACCAAAATACGCAAGTCGGTAATCAGGAAATGATCTATTTAGAAAACGATCTTTATAATAGTATTGATGATGACGAGCCGGACGGGAGAAAGGGAGGTAACCACGAAGGAATGTTATATCTGGAAAATGATCTTTATATTTCAAGCACTAAAACTGACGACGTTAGTCAAGATGCAGAAACCTCAGTTCCTCATCAACCTGTTGAATATGCTGTGGTTAATAAACCCGCCAAGAAAATTAGTTCCGGTAATGGCGCGTCAATGGGCCACACTGTTGGACCGCATGGTGACGAATACACGCTTGTACAAAAGAAATTAATCAAATAACTCACAAATGAAAAATCATAGACATTGATCTAGGCCACACTCCTATATTATGTCCTACAAGAGGAATGAGGTTAGGTTGTTTTGTTTTGTATCGCTTTCGCATTTGTCATGTTTTGTAATCTCAAATGTTCATTTTGAAGCGAGATCCTCAACCTGAATGTGAACACCGTCTTTGATAGTTAAGCATATTTTGATCGAGTGCAAGCATCTCAAAGATGATAGACAGTATATGTTCAACCCGATATTTGGTCTTCGATCTTACAGGCACAAACAAACGTCATAAATATCGAGCCAGTCTTTCTCCTACTGATCCAGCGTGGTCTCTTCTTGTCAGTGATACAGAAGGAGGGCCTGATAAGGACAGCTGCCTAGTCGTTCGGATGGGACGAAAAACCGAGGTCCCGTGTACACATTGGTGTGCACGTAAAAGATCCCTTGGCAGTTGGAATTCGATATAAGAGTAGGCCGTAGCGCCGCTGCCCGGGCAAAATTTCCCTCATAGCACACTGTATGGCGTATGCCCGTCTTCCATTAGCCCGGGTCAGGTGCAGAAGAGTAGGACGCTAAACCCCATTTCATTTCCTACTGATCCAACATGAGGGACGAGGTTGTTTTGTGTCGCTCTCGCATGCATTGGTCCTCCGTTTTATAAACTCGCATTTTCATCTTGAAGCGAGAGCTACAATCAGAACATAAACACTGTCATGTTCCTTTGATAGTTTTAACGAGAGCACATTTTGATGTAGTGCAAGCAACTCAAAGATCCAAATACTTCCGTTGTCAATCATTACAAAAACTATTTGCCCAACCGGGTCTATAATGTAAAGCGCTGGACTTTTTAAAAGATACATATTTTTATAGAAATATATACTTGTTTTTTCAATGTTTTATATTTCAAATATTTGATGTAGATTACATTTTCTTATTTGATTTCAATTATGTTTATACTTGTTTATATTTATGCATATTAATATTTTGTGATTTCATAATTTTATGTGTTTCTTGGATGTGTTTTGCACAATATATCCCGGTTGGAGTTAACATGCAATGAAACTACATTTCATTAATTCATTAATTCAAACCGATTGCATAATTAATAGTCTCATTAAGGTTGACACTACTGTTTCTTATGTGACAATATCTGCCGCTACATTACAAACTATAAAAGAAGCTAATCATACATGGTGCACCAGGGATATGTCTCAAGTTTTTTAAAATCTATACCTGTTTTGTCCGGTATCCACTGTGTTAATATAGCAAACACGCACAGCCTTCAATATCTTTTAACTTAAAAAAACAATGGTTAACTATTACAATTATATGTTAATGCATTCAGACTTCAGTGACCAAACACATTTTAAACTTGCATAATAAACATATCTACCTAAATTACTTCTGGATTGAATTCTGATAACGAATAATCATCATATGTTATTTCAATGAAGTCAATAACACAGACGGCGAAAACGAAAGGGGGCAATGAACCCAGAATCAGAGCAAGGGGTCTAATTATAAAGGCACCACTTTCACCCAGGGATGTTTTCCTAAATTAAAAAGAAGGCAGGCCCTGTCCAATGAATAAAAGTGCGACTTCGGGGAGCCAGGGAGACCTCTGACAAAACATGTTCTAAAATCAATGCTATTTGTTGATTCTGATGTATATCGTGGGTAAGAAAAAAAACAAGATTTCAAATCTTGAAAAGAGTTATTGTGTTCCACAGAATTGTGACCTGTGTAAATTGCAACAAAATTGGTAGATGTATATAAAATATAATATATGCTACTTTATGTAACCTTCTCCACTCAACCCCCAAATGCATGGAGACGATGATTTAGGAAAAGGTATAGTAGTGTAATACACACACATTATTTGTTGTGAATTATAATTATTTAAGTTATAAATCTGATATAGGTAAATGAGGTTTACGTCCACTCAACACAAATTCGGGAATACTACGTTGTACAATTTAATTTCAGTAATTTGTTTAAGCAAGCGGTCTATTGTATGCATTCCAAGTTCGTTTTAATTGTAAATCTGCAACACTAATTTTGGTTTATTTGAAAAGTTTTAGTGCTGGTCTGGAGGTCCGCGTCCCTTGAAATATTGCGTGTATTAAATATACTCGTACCTTGCGATATTACGTGTATTAAATGTGGTCGTCCCTTGAGATAATACGTGTATTAAATGTGCTCGTCCCTTGAGATATTATGTATATCTACCTGTAATTAACGAACAATGTGTTAGCTGTACACCTCTACCTAAACCTTACGACAAAGGGGGCCCTTGAACAAGTCACCTCGCCCTACCTGTTTATAATGAATATACCTGTAACAAGGAAGAATGTTGGTATTGTATTGATATAAAGCTCAACAATATTATAAGCTGTACAGAGAATATAGGTGCAACATGGCCAGGTCACATAGGGAAGTTTTGATTTTCGTCCCGACCATTATAATATTACATGTTGGTGCGGTGGGTAAGTAAAGATTATTAATAGTAGTTTTGTTTATAAACAGTCGTTTATTAAAATAGCATTATGCAAGAGCTAATCTGCTTATTACAGGTCTTTCTTTAGGCCTGAAATGTTATCTAAATAATCAATTAGACATTAATTAACATATCCAGACCATAATAAACTCTTTATGTTGGCGGATTAAATTCCTATATGCACCTTAATGGCCGTTGATAATTAAATTAATCAAGTGGATAATCGAGACTATGCTGTTTATATTAATGATTTGAGTAATGATGACCGAGGCTATGTGAATATTTCAAACGCTTTTTTCTCGGCTAATAGTTGATCAATTTGACTGAAATTTTCAGCAAATTACCTTTACATTATCTAGTTTTGAACTATTATAGTGAGAACTGCCATCTCTTTATCTTATCTCCCATAATGTAACTTTAATAAATGAATGGGACTGAAATTATCCGCTCTGTGTAATATTATGAAATTCACTTATAAAATGTTAGGGGTCATGGTGGGTAAGACGCTGGCTCGATACCCTGGAGGTCGGGTGTACGATCTCTGCATTGGTCAAGAAAGTTCATTCATATTTTCCGGCGTGGTTCCCTTTTGTCAGTGATGTCGGACATAGGGCCTGACAAGACAGCTGTCTAGTCGTTCGGATGGGACGAAAAACCAAGGTTCAGTGTACATGTATACATTGGCGTGCACGTAAAAGAACCCTTCACAGTTAGAATTCGATATAAGAGATGGCCGTAGTGCCGCTGTTCGGGGAAAATTTCGTTCATAGTTCGGGAAATCACGGTGGCTAAGTGGATAAGGCGCTGGTTCGCTAGCCTGGAGGTCGGGTGTTCGATCCCTGCATTGGCCGAGAAAGTTCATCTCGATTGTCAGTGATACAGAAGGAGGGCCTGACAAGGACAGCTGCCTAGTCGTTCGGATGGGACGAAAAACCGAGGTCCCGTGTATACATTGGAGTGCACGTAAAAGATCCCTTGGCAGTTGGAATTCGATATAAGAGTAGGCCGTAGCGCCGCTGCCCGGGCAAAATTACCCTCATAGCACACTGTATGGCGTATGCCCGTCTTCCATTAGCCCAGGTTAGGTGCATAAGAGTAGGACGTTAAACCCCATTTCATTTCATTTCGTTCATAGTTCACTTTATGGCGTATGCACTTATGTATAAATAACGCGTCTGGTTCTGGTCACGGTCGCCTGTAACGTGGAAAATATTTCAAAAATAATATCAAACTATGACTAAGTATAATGTCTAAAGTCTGTTACATCTATGTTCGTAAGCGAGATAATGACATAGTTACTTTCCCCTGCCTTAGAAATTGGAACCAGACCAGTTATTTGATAATCTCGTTTACGAACATGGGCGTATACTTAGACATATACTTAGTCATAGCCTAATGTTATTTTTGAAATATTTCCATGTTATAGGCGCCTGTGGTTTGATCGTTAGCGCGGTGTATGATACCATAGATCACAATCTGAACGACAGAATCACCCTACCGGCAGAGAAGTGACTCTGACACAGTGAATAGCCATGATATCCATATGACGTTATCTAAACGTCACAGGTCATGAGGTCACATCAACAAACAAAATGTCAACAATATCATTATGATCATTATCAACATTACAAGACACAATGTTAACCTCCCTGCAGCCTTTAGGACTGAATAATCCGTACAGACATAACGTCTTATCGCTTCGTCTAATGGTTTTTTCACAAAAATAACATCTACAACTCTAGATTTGACGTCGGCATATTGGCACTATTTTGTGCTTAGGTCGTGCCTATTTCAGATATTATACACAATCAATTATGTTAATGTTTTTAACGTGGAGATTGGCCAATAGTTGATTTATTTCAGTTCTAAACAAAAATTTAAAACTTTAACGCAATTTAAAAATAAATAGCTAAATTCTGGCTCGGATTAATGAGCAAAATGGACATTCACTGTATACGTGCGAAAAAAAAGCCAGCTTCCATTTAATTTTCGTACGTTAGTTACGTACACATAGATCAGTGCCTATTGATAAATAAAAACACACTTTATCACATAGATTTGATATGTAAATTATAGTGTTCGTTGATTAAGTATGAATCCTACTTTATTGATCTTTCGCGTGAAGTAGTTACCGATAATTATGCTCCAAATAATTATGTTCTCTTTCACATTCTCACACCAATCCAAACTTGTTTTCACTAGCACGTCTCAGTTATATTTGTACAATAACTAGTAATTGTGTTTGATTGTATTTATTTTCAGTCAGTATGAACTGTGATAGCTCAAGTAAGTAAATTCAACAAAAACTGTTAATCATTTTGATTTGAGATAGTATTACGCAAATTAATTTCTAATGACCATATACAACATACAAGATTGAAGGTATTCTTCACATTGAATAAAGTTTTCAACCCTTTTGAAATAAAGTAATTATTATTATTATTATTATTATTATTATTATTATTAAGTTTTAATGAGACACATTTTAACAAATTTACACCTCGTGTCGTGATAATAAGGAATGGAAGTTGTCGTGGTACAATACTAGTCAATGTGTGGCATCGGAAGACTAACCATGAAGCAATAAATCCGACATGTTATCTTTGTGTTCTTCAAATGTTAATATTATTGTTTTCATATTAGAAAAAATGTAAAAGAACTGAAAACGTTTGCCGTAAGAAAATTATGAATTGTTTTCTTTTTATATCCTCATTATCTCAGTTTTAGTAATTATGTGTAATTAATTTCTTTTCAAGGTGTGCCATTTGCACTGTCGTTTTGTAGTGACCAATCAGTTGCCGGAAGGATTGTTTATTTATCTGGAATAGATAATAGAACAAATGGTATCGGATGTAATTGTTCTATTAGTTTAACTTCATCTAATCAGTATCCTGCAAAAATTGAAATAAAGAATGTGACAACTACCTCCAACCTGTGTGATTATTCATTATATTCTGTGTATAGAAATACCACTACAATACTGTATTTCTGCGGCAAAAATTTAAATGGCCAGATATTTGGTTTGAAACCTATGGAAACTGTGAGATTGCATATAGAAACCGGAACTTATAATGCTGTTGGATTTCCCTTTTGTCTCCAACTAAGTAGTGGACAAGGTAAATATTTCTCACTCTATTTAATTAAATCACTAACTGTATATTTTGCGGAATCTTGACTAAACGTTTCTCCTATTATTTTGAAGCGCATTGGCCGTTGAAACATAAAGCTGATCTGAAGTACGCAGTAAGTCAAAAATGAAATGAAATGTAGTTTAACGTCCCACTGATCTGCTAATAACTTGGTCGATGAAGACGGGAATACGCCATACAATGTGCTAAAAGGGAAATTTTGCCCAGACAGCGGCACTATGGTCTACTCTTATATATCGAATTTCAAGTATCAAGGGATCTTTTACGTGCACGCTAATTTGTCCACGGGACCCCGGATTTACGTCCTATCCAAATGACTAGATAGTTGTACTTGTCAGGATAGGATCTCCGTTTTGCATCACTGACAAGGGGGATCACGCCAGGCCGGATGGACTTTCTCGGTCAATGCAGTGATCGAACATGCGACCTCCAGGCTTGCGAGCCAGCGTCTTATCCACTTAGCCACCGTGGCGATAAGAAAGAAAAGGGACATAGATGTTTTTCGGTTTGGATTTGCAATAAAATACATTTGACCATTGCCACATATTCTGTTTTCAATTTTGTGTCTCCGGTAGAGGACAAGTTCATTCTCGTACCCACGTAATTTTTGTTTCCATCATACGACGACATTTTAAAAAATCGCAAAGTTAGGCTATACTTGCCAAACTTAGAATATTAAGTGATTCTCACAATATATTTTTTCATCACATTATTTTAAATCCATTGCGTTGTTTTATGAATTCAAAGGTTGGCAGTCGGTGAGAAGCACAATAACGTTTGTGATAGGTAGTTATTACATACAATTACATGTTACGGCATATTTTCTTCTGGTCTTTGGGGATCTTCTGGAATGTTGGTTATGTAATCCAGGCTGTGCTTAATGGGCTATACCACTTCTATTAATATCTTTCTAGGTTCTAATATGAAACTTCAGTGTAGGGCTGCACCACAGTCAACAACAACAACAACAACCTATACGTCACCATCAACATTAACATCCATGAAATCATCAAACACAAGCAATCTCACGACGACAATTTATGACACCCAAAATATACCAATCTCCAGTACATGGAGAAACGAAGATGCGACAAAACCACTACCAAACGATCATGATTCTGATCGATGTAAGTACATGTATATTGATCATTTGTTTCCTATGTCATGATCGGTTTATTGAATTATAGTTTTCGTTCTTGTTTTGTTATTAAAGAAGGTCTGAAATGAAAGGTATAATTTAACAATTCACTGTTTTTTTTCAAAATAACATTTATATTTCTGTTATGATTTAAAATGAAACCAGGAAAATATGTAATCTGGTAATGAATTAGAAAATATATTAATTACATAAATTAAAAACAAGCTTTTTTAAATATAGTTTGTTTCACCAAGATAACAGAAACACAGTTCCGTGTGTTAATACCTAGCGCATGTTAAAGATTCCGTGGAAAAAGACTAATCAAACCCATATTATTTATGGTATGTTAGCCTCAATATGACATACTTAAAGTATCCACGAGACCTCTAACACTATTCCATTTCAGGTTCTAGGGTCAGGTATTTAATGCTGATAGGTGTCTATTTCATGTTCTAGAGCCAGGGATTTAATTATGATAGGTTCTAGAACATTTCCCTTAATATTCAAGTTATTCTTGATGTGTCGTAGTATTGGGTAGTATGTGGTTATATTGAAGTGGTATTGGGTAGATCGTCCCACCCTGTAAATACTTCTAATCCACTCTTTGTATTATATTTTGTATTGTTTTTACGATGGCAGGGATAATAATTGAATCTATCTATTTTATATTTACAGTGATTGGTATAATAATTGGATCTATTATTACTCTTCTGGTTGTTGTAGCTACACTTATTATAACTGTCTGGTCAGTATACAAAACATTGAAATATTTTGTTAATGTTATTAATCAATTGAAACAACAATGAAGTAGTGTTCAAAGGGGCTATTTGCTTTTTCTATAACGTACAGCAAGTAACCGTCAGCAACTTAAATAACCTGGACAAATTGTTCATAAATACATCTAACTGTTACTAAATAATATGTCTGAAGTGTATTACGTCACTGTTCGTAAACGCGACAATCGAAATCGGGGGCAGATAACTTAGATACCTTATTAAATAATAATATATGTTCGTTTTAGTTTAGTGAAAAGACGGAAGAAGGATATCATATATGAAACGCCACAACAACCGCAACAGAGTTCACATATTTATACGGATTTACATGTCGAACCCGTTAACACTCGAACGCAGCAAAACAACATTTATGTTAACAGCGTGGTGATTTAAAAAACGATATATTGACTTTTAGTTGATGGGAATAATGGGGACTATCCACAATGGCATGATACAACCACAAAACCATCTTTGCAGAACGTGATGTCTCCACCAGGCAAATTTAACCAGTTTCGACAAATGTGGCTCTATTGCTTTTTAAAAGACTGTCCAAAGAGTGAGTGTGTTTTATATATGACAGAAACTAATGAACTCTCACAAACTCTCATACACAATGATGAATAAACCTGAATGGTGACTTTTCAAATGCGTTCATACTTTAGTCTAGCTGATTACCGACTTTGTTCCCATGCTTTGTATGTACCTAATGTGCAACTAGCTGAATTATTTGTTTGTAACAATGACAATAAAATTAGCTGCATTATTTGTTTGTAACAATGAAAACATAATTATAAGTATTGCTAATATAATCTTGAATCTACTAATATATTGATAAGCTACTCGTACTATAATTTACATATAATTTTGTTGAATTCGTCGGATTTAAATGCCAACAAAACGGAACTTGTTGTTTCGCAAATACATTACTTAATCAATTGGAGACACAACGTGAAGTCAGACAATAAGTAACTACTAGGTAGGTGCAGGTGACGAAAGGATTATGACCCTGTGATGTAGTTTCATATAAGTGGTACACGCCAGTTTATGTTTATTACTCTGTAATCGTGTTAATTGTGTTCAAGAACTAAAATGTGTTTCTTTTTGTTAATTCAACGATTACACAAGTCGTTCTGTACATGTGTAAATGTTTTGGATTAAAATGGCGCTTCTTTTTTTATTTCAATAGTTTTAAATGCTTTTGTTTGAACCCAATTTGATTTAGTGTCTTTCTTCACTAGCTGCCCGAAGAAAGGCTTCCATTGTGACCAGATTCCAGCCCTATTGACCTCCAAACTAGTTTGCAACAAGATGGTGTCGAAAGCGGGGCGTCAAGTAATATATTGATACTGCACAATGGCGTTAGCCAGTCTTCTTTCAGTATATTACACACTTTCGTAAGCACTCACTATCCCGCATGTGCATTTCAATAAAATACGTCACGTCTATAACAGGGAACCGAAGCTTTCTTTAATGAACATCGGAAACAGGAATTGGGGACAGCTAGTCCGGTATTTCACCCTTCTAAATAAAATATGTCACGGGAACCGAAGCTTTCTTTGGGGAACATAGCAGGCGCGGATCCAGGATTTTGTGCAGGGAAGGGGGGGGGGCCCTCCCCCAGAAAAATTTGGTAAAGATTCAATTTGGTGCATTCTGACGTATTTCCGGAAGGTAAATTCCAAATTTACAGGTCTAAAAATCGCCAATAAAATCGCATAAAATGTCCGTAAAATGTTCATGGGGAATGCTCCCTTCACAGGTGAGGAACAAAATATCTACAGATACCATATTAGGGTTGTTCTTAACAAGCTTTATTGGCAGTTTTAATTTACTATTAGAGTAACCAGTCCATTTAAGTATAAGAAAGTTGGTCAGGGTTTTCCAGACCCCACCCCTCTGGATCCGCGCCTGCATAGGAAACAAGAATTGGAGACATGTAGTCCAGTGTTTCACCTTTCTGAAAATTGTAAGCTATGCACAGAAGTTTGAATGTAATTCTGCTTTCCACCTCAAATTGCAGACGTCTGACATTCTCAAATTATCACCCTTATCTTCTCGATTTTAACAATCAGTTTTCAAACGCGGTACTTGAAATATGTTTGTAAGATTCAATAAGTTTGTAGATGACTATAACATAACAACGAGTTTATAAATTAATAGCAATATTGCTACCTTTAAATTCTTTATGAACTAACTCCATTATGTGACATACATTCCTTTGTCTGTAATGGGCGTACCTGTGTTATTGCGATAGTAAGATTTCTGATTGTCAAGTTCTATAATAACCCAAAAATAATATTCTACTCCAAAGTGACCCCTTGAGCTGTTAGATATTGTGTTATGAAACGAGAGGTAAAATACACATACTATTGGTGTGTAAAGCGTCTCTATAAATAACACGTCGTCTGCTTTATAAATGCATATTTTAGTAACACGAGGTATAATGGTCACGCTAACGTAACTTGCAAACATAAATCTTTATTTTATCCACCCCAATATTAGTTTAGTTAATCGTCCGTTTTTAACATGGTGGGGGACAGGTTAGCGTGTGTGCAATACATCATAAGGTCTGTCATTGAGTCAACTGGCGTGGTGTCGTTTCTCCGGTTGTACATGACAAGCAGTAGGGTCGCCTGTCCAACCTCGTGGGTTTCTCCGGTTTCCTCCCACTGTTAAAGACCCCGTGCTAGCGAATTACTGAAATAAAGTTGAACCATATGTTAGTCGCGACAATGACATAGTTTGTGTCGAGTGGACGTTAAACCCCCTTTCTCTCTTTATAACATAATATGTTAGTCGCAACAATTCCTTTATATGTCTCGAGTGGACGTTAAACCCCCTTTCTCTCTTTATAACACGATGCTGTATCTGGGATATGTGATATCAGTGTATCACAATGGTTTGTATATGTGATTTGTGATATCATACTGGATGTTAGTGAATTGCATGGGTTTATATGTGATTTGTGACATCGTACTAGATGTTTGTGTATAACATGGGTTTATAAGTGATTTGTGATATCGTACTGGATGTTAGTGAATAACATGGTTTCTATATTTGATTTGTGATATCGTACTGGATGTTAGTGAATAGCATGGGTTTATGTGTGATTTGTGACATCGTACTGGATGTTAGTGTATAACATGGGTTTATATGTGATTTGTGATATCGTACTGGGTGTTATTGAATAGCATGGTTTTTATATGTGATTTATGATATCGTACTGGATGTTAGTGCATATTATGGGTTAATATGTGATTTGTGATGTTAATGCAGATCATTTAATTTGTGTTATTCATTGATACGTGACACGGGTATGTCATATCCTTGGTGTTTGTATTGCTTATCTTATGTTAAGAATAATTTAAATAGACCACATATTAGTGATTTATAAGCTGCTACAATTGAATAAATTATGTGGGTTTATTTTGAAAGGTACACAATCGATTTCTCAATGTATTACATTTATGGTTTGTACAAATCTGTCTTAAGTTTACAACAAAATGGCCATTGCATAGATTTGTCAAGTCCTAGTTACATTATACACGTGCTGTAGAAATGTCAAGTTCAGAGTATATATATCTGTGAAGGAAAGGTGGTTAAACGCATTATGAATGTTTAACTCAATGTGTTACAATAAAATGGTGATATGAACAACGGTGAATCATGGACAGGTCACATAGGGAAGTTTTTACTTTCCTCGCGGTCATTACAATGTTACATATTAGTTTTGTGGGTAAGTAAACATCAAACGTATATGTATATATGCATTCAAGAGTTAATGTATAATTTCATAGTTTCAATCGGAATATGTCTTTATAATAAATAAAGGTTACAAGTGCTTAAAGAACGTTCTATTATTAAATTGTCTACATGTTTCACCAGAGCTTGTCAAGACATACAATGACAATATCGTGATCTATGCTAATACAATAATATACATTATATAGCATACAATTGTTATTATGTTGAAATGTTTAATTTGGGTTTAAATTTGGAGTATATCAATGGCATCATATGTATTTATTTCGTAATATGCGGTTACTATTTTCATGAATGTGCGCTCTGGACTAATAACTTTGTTATTTTTTTGGTATTTTCAGTCAGTTTGAACTGTGATAGTTCAAGTACGTATATTACACTTGTATTTTCGACAATAATTCACAGACTAAATTATGATGACTATCGCTGTAAAACATTAAACATACTGTTGATATTGAAGGGTGTTTATGTTTACATTCTAATATTTAGATTTGGATTGTTTTCCACGATTCGGGGGTGGGGGTGGATGGCCAGATGGTTAGCACGTCAGTCGGCTGGCGTGGTTTCGAATCCCCAGTTGTACGTGACAAGGAGTAGGGTCGTCTGTCCAACTTCCTGGGTTTTCTCTGGGCCCTCCGGTTGCCTCCCACTGCTAAAGACCACTGCGCGCAAGAGAATTATTGAAATAAAATTAAACCACATGTTAGTCCCGAAATGACCTAGTTTGTGTCGAGTGGACGTTATAGTAATCCCACTATATAACTGACTGAAGTGACGAGTAATAACAGATACATGGGCGAATTTCTGCACACTAATAATTCCTTCACTCGTCACTTCAGTCAGTTATATAGTGGGATTAATCATGTTTTCCTTTGTCGGTCGTCACTTCCGATTCATGAAACCTTTATTACTCATCTATCGCATCCATAATCTGTGTTAAAATTATATTTGGAAAGTGTTTAACCAGTTCTATCACATATGTGATAATGACTGACACCAATATTGTCCTTTAAATAGGATAGAACCCGGTGTGGTAAAATAATTTGCTTAAATAAAACAAAAAATAGACGTCATTTCGTCCTCGTGTCATTTTGTATTTGAAATTAGAATCTCTGCTCTCACACGGACATAATTAAATCTTAGTTTTTTTAACTACTCATACTTTATTTCAAATTAGAAAAAATGCAACCGTAATGAGTGTACCTGTAGTTTCTGTATTCACATTTCATTTTAACCCTTTAGAGCCTAAACCATGAAGGAGGTCTTTAAAAATTCACAAATTGTGTTTTTCATGATGCCTGGGGTGTGAATAAACCTAATCCACAAAAAAAAAATTCATCAGAAATCATTTCCAAAATTTTGGACAGGTATCGAATTTGATACCATAGGCTTTAGACGAAGATGACTAGTGGGTAAGGCGTTGGTTCGCTAGCCTGGAGGTTGGGTTTTCGATCCCTGCATTGGCCGAGAAAGTTCATCTCGATTGTCCGTTGTGATATCCCCCTTGTCAGTGATGCAGAAGGAGGGTCTGACAAGGGCAGCTGCCTAGTCGTTCGGATGGGACGAAAAACCGAGGTCCTGTGTACACATTGGCGTGCACGTAAAAGATCCCTTGGCAGTTGGAATTCGATATGAGTAGGCCGTAGCGCTGCTGCCGGGGCAAAATTTCCTCATAGCACACTGTATGGCGTATGCCCGTCTTCCATTAGCCCAGGTTAGGTGCAAAAGAGTAGGAAAACTCAGGTTTGATATCATATTTATTTGTGATAAGCTAAAAAAAAACAAATTTCTGTCTTTGTTCAGACATAAATTTACATTAAAATGACAGTTGGGATGGAAATTTTGGAATTTATTTTTGGAGAAGATCAGGTATATTTGACAAATAATGCCTGTGGTAGCAAATTTAATACCACATGTTTTCACCACACACCGAGCGATTAAGTTTGCAATTGAATATTCTGTGAACTGTTATTAAGTTTCTCTGTATTCTTATATACATGAATAATATATAAATTCTGGGTAAACTTAACTATTTTGTTGAATAATACTCCAATTTCCCTGGTCAAAAAACTTAAATTTCTCAATCGTGCGAGCAGCCATCTTTGAAAGTACAAGTGAACCTCATGTACTCAATATAGCAGCACTGTATGGTACTATATTAGATACCATAGGCGTTCTCGTCATGAAAAACCGGGGGATAGATTATTTGTTCAAAATTTAGTTTATTAATTAGTTAAGCTAATTAGTGGTATCAAATCTGATACCGACGGCGCTAAAGGGTTAATGACTTATTCCGTGTACTTGACTGTTTACAGATTTGAAACATGATGAAGCACCGTTTTGTAGTGACGTGTCAGTTAGCGGAAGGGTGGTTTATTTGTCAGGAATAGATAATGACACAAACGGTGTCGGCTGTAATTGTTACTTTAGTGTATGTAGTTTAAATGCATCTATGCAGCTACCGGTGACAATTAAAGTAAAAAGTGTAACTACCGCATCCACCTGGTGTGATTATTTATTATATTCTATATATAGAAATATTAGTACAAATCTGTATTCGTGTGGTGAAAATGTACATAAAACGAGTTTTGAATTGGGACTCATGGAAACTGTGGAATTGCATCTTGAAAAAGGAACTATTAATGGTTTGGGGTTTCCCCTTTGTCTTCAACTAGTTGGTGAACAAGGTAAATATTTCTCACTATATATGTATAATTAAATTAGTATATGTTTCTGGATGTGATTTCAAACATTTCTCCAATTTTTGTAGGGTCTGATTTCAAAAAAATAATTTATATTTTACTATCATTGTATTCCACTTGGCTATATTAAACTAGCGTTTGTTATTTCGTATTCATTTTTCATCGACCGGTCTAATTAGTAGAGAATACGCGATTCCCACTCATTTCGACCCCAAATGAGAAAATTAAACCGTGTTATATTAAGGGTTGTTGCTCTTCTAGGCCTATGTTGTGATTTGTCATAAATTCAAACAATTTACGATGGTTGTCGGCGATATCACGGCGCTAGAAGCGGTCATTACATACATCTACTCCACACATACACACACACGAAGATATCCCTACATATTTGGCGGTCGACGAAAAACTCAAGTTTGATTATCAACTTGCCATTGTTGGGTTATTAGTTCGACAGAGCGTTTTTTTAATATCATAAATGAAACCGAAATAAATGCGTTAAAAGGGACATCGAGACTGCTATTTGTTTTTAATCTTGTAGGTTCCGAAATACAATTAAGATGCACGTCCAGGACAAAAACAACAACGTCAAGCACAAACAATGGTATTTCTGACAGTACCGGGAGAAATGGTGAGCCATGTGCCACTCGTTCAACTCTAAACCCCAAAACCGAGGGAAATGATGGCACAAATTATAGAACGGATAAAGCTAACGCCCGTAGTGACATGCCAACAACAACTAAACTACAACCAGCTAATGGTAATTCTGATCGATGTAAGTATATTGGTCAATTTGGGAGTAATATTAAAGTTTGCTTTTCAAATCAAAATGTAAAAACCAATGGAGCATAGAATGAAACAAAAACAAACGAAAGGTTTTCGTGATCTGTTTTTATAATAAATGACTATCTGAAAACAATTCTCTTTTAAAACGATATGACAATATTCCGGAGGGGAGGGGGGGCTTTTTGTATATAATATGTAAAAATAAAAGCACGAAATTAGGCAATTGGGACATTAATTAGAACATTATTTACAATGCTATTTAAAATTACAATGGTTAGTATTAATTACTCTCTATAGAATTGGTGATGGTGAAGCAAGACTGTAGGCGAAATCGGTTCATCACTGCGTTGAACGTGAAGGGTCTGGTATTATTCTGGCAGGCAAAATGTGACAATACAACAAGCTTCTTTGTACAAATTGGAAGTCATTCAAGACCGGTGGCTTGGAGAATCCTGCATTTGATCCGGGAATTTTCAGTCTGCTTACCTTTTGTTAGTACAAATAGCGCCCCATTGTCACAAATTGTTAGGGTTTCACACTGCGTAGCTTGTGTGAAACACTATTGTTTTTGTTAAAATTATTATTAGGCTTTCAGACTTTCGTCTGAAAGCCTATTGAGATTACTAAAATTATTATTAGGCTTTCAGACTTTCGTCTGAAAGCCTATTGAGATTACTAAAATTATTATTATTAAGCTTTCATATTTCATATGAAAGCTTATTGTTTCTGTTAAGATTATTATTATTTTTTTTTTTGTGTTTCTCCTGCAAATCGGATTTCACAGAATCTATCCATAGGATGTTTCTGAAACTTTGACCTACCCCCCCAAAAATGGGTGGTGGCTGTTGATTAAATATATTTTCAAAACGTTTTGCGAATTCGAAATCACCGAATTTTACGAACGAAAAAACTGACAATGCATAGTCGTAACTTTGCTATTTTTTGACTGATTTTACTAATTCTTTTTTCTTTGAATACCTTGAAAAAAATCATTTTCATCTGCAGTTTCACATTTTCGAATTTCGAAAATTCGTCGCTGTGATTTCGAACCGGAAGTTTAGACCAATTTGACAACTTCTTTAATAGTTGTACGATTTTCATGAAATTTAGTATTTAAGTAGATCTTACCAATGTGACTTCAAAATTATAATGAGAAATTTTCTAAATTATCTCCCCTTGGTGAAATTAAGGATCAAAGTTTTAAAAAAAGTAGTCGAAATATAGGTCAGAATGACCTGAAATTTTTTTTCGATACTCGACAGGTAATTACTGATCCCTACACAAAATATGGAGTTTGTCGATCAAACCGGAAATGCCACCATCTTGAAACATGAAAAATCCCTAAGGCTTTTTTGCTATCTTACTTACAGACACGGGAGTTATATTTTCTGAATCCTTGAAGGATGGCCCAAAAATCGTAGGGAGCAGAATTTTGATTTAGGTCAACTGATGGTTGCCATTTTGAAGTGAATATGAAAAGTAGTAACAATTTGAAGGGCCGAGACTTTGAAACACAATAACTCTCCTTCTAATTGAGTTAGAATGTTCAATCTTGGTGTAGACGTTCACTAGGTCAATGTCATGATTGAGTGCAAAGATGAACATTTTCTGCCTAGGGTAAGCAGAGATAAGCATGCTGATTTGTTGATTCTTTAGGGCACAATAACTTCGGTTATAATGAAGGGAGGGTGATGAAACTCTTGTCAATCGAGAGTCTAATAGCTAGCCCGTTGTGTGAATTCATTGTATCATTTTTTTTCAATATCAGGGGTAGCAGAAAAAAGAGATCGAAAATCCAAAAAGTCGTATTTTTACGATTTGGAGCATTTTTAAAGGTCCTTTTCTCTTAAAGTCAACATAATATTTTGGGGGAACTTCTTCTACAAAGAGGCTTATCGGTAGTCTTTTATATGAAACCATAGATCAACAGTCCAAAATATCAGGAGTAGTGGAATAAAGGGATCGAAAATTGAAAACCGCACCCTTTCATTGTTAAGCAAAACATGCAGTGTGGGTGGCTACAATCTGCACATTTAGTCATCGTATAGAGCTTATTCAACAATATAGAATTCCAACTGCTAAGGGATCTTTTACGTGCACTCCAATGTGTACACGGCGGATGGGGGGACACGCCAGAATATCGAGATGAACTTTCTCGGCCAATGCAGGGATCGAACACCCGACCTCCTGGCTAGCAGGCCAACGCCTTAGCCACATAGTGTGGACACCCATCGTACATTTCATCCGTCAAATCAAAGCATTTCATTGCATTAGACCAATAATTAATTATTCTTAATTTAAAACTTTATTTAATATTAGTCTGGCATTATTAAATCCTAATTTTATTGGTCTTATTTAAAATTAAACTTTAATTTAACTATGAACAACCCTTAACGTGTCTCTTTAAAACAATTAAATACTCTAAAACAAAAAACAAAACAAAAAATCAATAAGCGGGTCAATTCAGGTAAGTATAACTACGGGTTCTGTCCACCTTCTCTCGTCTACGGCCACACCACGTTGAAAACACCAGTTCTCGTCCGATCACTGAAGTTAAGCAACGTCGGGCCCGGTCAGTACTTGGATGGGTGACCGCCTGGGAACACCGGGTGCTGTAGACGCCTTTTTGCCCTGATTCTTCGGGAAAAAATAAATTTTCCGCCAATCAGACCACAGCGCGCACTCTTTTGCACCACTCCAGCTCTGCGCTCGGCCCGTCTCCCCAGGGAATAAGACACAAAAAGAATTTGAGTAAGCACAAGTATGAGTTCTGTCCACCGTCTCTCGTCTACGGCCACACCACGTTGAAAACACCAGTTCTCGTCCGATCACTGAAGTTAAGCAACGTCGGGCCCGGTCATTACTTGGATGGGTGACCGCCTGGGAACACCGGGTGCTGTAGACGCCTTTTTAAAACCGTCACCCCCCCCCCCAAAAAAAAAAAAAAATCAATAAGCGGGTCAATTCAGGTAAGTATAACTACGGGTTCTGTCCACGTTCTCGTCTACGGCCACACCACGTTGAAAACACCAGTTCTCGTCCGATCACTGAAGTTAAGCAACGTCGGGCCCGGTCAGTACTTGGATGGGTGACCGCCTGGGAACACCGGGTGCTGTAGACGCCTTTTTGCCCTGATTCTTCGTGAAAAAATCAATTTTCCGCATATCAGACCACAGCGCGCACTCTTTTGCACCACTCCAGCTCTGCGCTCGGCCCGTCTCCCCAGGGAATAAGACACAAAAAGAATTTGAGTAAGCACAAGTATGAGTTCTGTCCACCTTCTCTCGTCTACGGCCACACCACGTTGAAAACACCAGTTCTCGTCCGATCACTGAAGTTAAGCAACGTCGGGCCCGGTCATTACTTGGATGGGTGACCGCCTGGGAACACCGGGTGCTGTAGACGCCTTTTTAAAACCGTCCCCCCCCCCCAAAAAAAAAATCAATAAGCGGGTCAATTCAGGTAAGTATAACTACGGGTTCTGTCCACGTTCTCTCGTCTACGGCCACACCACGTTGAAAACACCAGTTCTCGTCCGATCACTGAAGTTAAGCAACGTCGGGCCCGGTCAGTACTTGGATGGGTGACCGCCTGGGAACACCGGGTGCTGTAGACGCCTTTTTAAAACCGACACCTCCCCCCCCCCACAAAAAAAAATCAATAAGCGGGTCAATTCAGGTAAGTATAACTACGGGTTCTGTCCACCTTCTCTCGTCTACGGCCACACCACGTTGAAAACACCAGTTCTTGTCCGATCACTGAAGTTAAGCAACGTCGGGCCCGGTTAGTACTTGGATGGGTGACCGCCTGGGAACACCGAGTGCTATAGACGCCTTTTTAAAACCGACAAAAACCGCCCCAAAAATCAATAAGCGGGTCAATTCCGGTAAGTATAACTACGGGTTCTGTCCACCCCCTCTCGTCTACGGCCATACCACGTTGAAAACACCAGTTCTCGTCCGATCACTGAAGTTAAGCAACGTTGGGCCCGGTCAGTACTTGGATGGGTGACCGCCTGGGAACATCGGGTGCTGTAGGCTCCTTTTTAAAACCGACAAAAAACAAAAAAAAAATCAATAAGCGGGTCAATTCAACTAAGTATAACTACGGGTTCTGTCCACCTTCTCTCGTCTACGGCCACACCACGTTGAAAACACCAGTTCTCGTCCGATCACTGAAGTTAAGCAACGTCGGGCCCGGTCAGTACATGGATGGGTGACCGCCTGGGAACACCGGGTGCTGTAGACGCCTTTTTAAAACCGACAAACCCCCCCCCAAAAAATCAATAAGCGGGTCAATTCAAGTATGTATAACTACGGGTTCTGTCCACCTTCTCTCGTCTACGGTCATACCATGTTGAAAACACCAGTTTTCGTCCGATCACTCAAGTTAAGCAACGTCGGGCCCGGTTAGTGCTAGGATGGGTGACCGCCTGGGAGCACCGGGTGCTGTAGACGCCTTTTTGCCCTAAACTCATTAATTTACCATTTTGTTGTGAGTGGCTTGTACGTGTCTGATTTCAAAGGGGGGTTGGGCGGCTGAATGATTAGCACGCGCGCCTGTCATTGAGTTAACTAGCGTGTTTTCGAATGCTCGGTTGTACGTGACAAGGAGTAAGGTCGCCTGTCCAACCTGTCATTTTTAATTTTTTTCCGGCAATTTTCATTTCATTTTTTCATCCGTCTCATTACAGTAATACAAGTTTCGGTTATTTCCCTTTAGTTTTAAGATTATTGTTATGCCTGGGTGCAATGTTTCATACTATATTTAGACTTGTAATTTTGCGAGTTTTTGACGAATTTTGATAATTTTTTCTTCTTATCCTTTTATTTAGGATACTTGATACAATCAATGACACGTGGCGATGAATATGAAAGCTTTCATATCTGCATGGGACAGGAGCAGATCTAGTTATTAGGCTTTCAGACTTTCGTCTGAAAGACTATTGTTTTTACTAAAATTATTATTTATTATTATTATTTTATTTTTCGGGGGAGCCTATTTCTCAGCGCCTGTAACAGATACCGATCTGGGACCTAATTCTCTATAGGGAAACCATGTGTTGGCTACTTGATAAACTATTTTTGAAACTTCTGCGCAGACCGGAAGTGGTCGAATTTCGTGCTCTGTCAAAAAATTAAAAAACGGCCGTAGATTCGTCAATTCTGTTCCTATTTTCATACAAATGACATTTTCGGAAACCTTGAGTCTTTTCTCGGACGATAGCAGTTGAAAATTTCGATATTTCGAAACTTCATCGCTGACTTCTTGCGATCGAAAAATGAAAAATTTTATTTGAGAGACAATTTTTGTTATTTTTCAAAATTTTCAAATTTGACCTACATTTTTGGATACCTGAAGGCAATCTGGTTCCAGTAATATAAGTTTCATTCCGAGTTATCGCCCTTTATTTTTCGATTTTTTTCGAATTTTCTTCACATTTTGTGAGCTTAAGTTTCGTTTTACGGCCGGATCAACGTTTCTCAAATTCCTGATACATGAAGCAATATTGTCAAACCACCGTTTAAAGCAATTTCAACAACAATCCGTAAACCGGAAGTAGTCGAAATAATATGCGATATTTTGAAAAAAACGTGAAAAATTGGTGTCTTGGGTAAAAACACGATTTCTCCGTCCGATATCAACGGATTAAACAAATTAAGGTATCATTTGGTCTAGCGGTGATTGGACCACTGAATGATACCCAATTCGTACAGATACGATGAGCTGGAAGCAAAATATGGCACGCTGAAAATCAAGTATTTTCTGATTTGGAGCGTTTTTGGACGCCTGTATTTCGAAAACTGCTCCAGCGATTTTTCTTAAACTTTATCTATCGATGGTCCTTCCGGTAGTCTTTAGCATGAATCCATCCATTAAGACTAATATATAATTGGAATAAGACAAAAAAGGGACTGAAAATCGAAAAAAGCCGAAAAATCGTGAAATTTGGGAAAATGCTCTACTATTTTTTTATTTTAAGAGATTTTCAAAAAAAAGATATATATTTAAAAAGCAGATACCACAAAAACGTTTCTAACTTGTACGGTTGCCGAGAAATAGACGATTTTCTACAAGTCACTTTTCAAGCTTTTTGGTCTATAAAAGTGTCAATTATTATTCAATTTTCATACAATTTTCACCATGTGATGCCTTATGCCATTTATGATTGCAATGATCTGATTTAACATTTCCATTATCACCGGAAGTAATGTCATATTTGCAAAAACCGTATTTTTAGACTTCAAAATAAAATTTTACTCCAAAATTAGATTTTGCGCGATCCGACTCAAGATGGCGTGTTCAATGACAAATATTACGGGACGCTGAAGATCTAGTATTTTCCTTTTTGGACTGTTATATGATATCAGAATGATACAAATTCGATGGTTAGGCAATAGATTATGAGATGCCGAAAATATAGTATTTTCCTCTTTTTTTGGAGCCTTTTCAAACTCGTTTATCTCGAAAACTACTTCTATCTCACTTCTTAAACTTCTGTTACCCCGAGTCCTATCGGTCGTTTAGGGCATAAAGGTAAATTTAAAAGCATGGCAATGATCTAAAGGACCCTGAAAGCCGATTCAGCACTGCTATGCAGGTCTAGTTATTATTATTATTTACCGCGAGGGCCTAGATCTCCATGACCGAAAACAGATATCGATCTGGAATTAGCTTTTCTATCGGGAAACCATGTGGTGGCTACTTGATAAAATATTTTTGAAATTTCTGCGCATACCGGAAGTGACCGAACTTTGTACTTTCCCTAAAAATTGAAAATCGGCCATAGTTTCGTCAATTCTTTATCCATTTTCAAACAAATTACATTTTTGGAATCCCTGAATCTTTTCTGAGACAATGGCTATCTCACATTTTTCAATTTCGAACATTCGTTTGTGATTTTTATCGTTCGAAAATTGAAAACATGTTGTTTACGAGACAATTTTTGTTATTTTTCAAAATTTTCAAATTTGACCTACATTTTTGGATACCTGAAGTCCATCCGATTCCAGTAATATAAGTTTCATTCAGAGTTATCGCCCTTTATTTTTCGATTTTTTTCGAATTTTCTTCCCATTTTGTGAGCTCGGGTTTCGTTTTATGGCAGAATTGACGTTTCTGAAACTTCTGGAACATGAAGTTATAGTCCAATACCAACTTATAAAGCAATTTCGACAAGAATCCTTAAACCGGAAGTGGTCGAAATAATGTGCAATATTTTGAAAAAAATGCAAAAAATGGATATTTTTGGGGAAAACGCTATTTCTCCGTCCGATATCAATGGATTAAACGAATGAAGGTATCGTTTGATGGCACGATTGCTGGACTATCATATGATACCCCATTCATATGGATACTATGAACAGACAGCAAAATATGGCACGCTGAAAATCAAGTATTTTCTGATTTGGAGCGTTTTTGGACGCCTGTATCTCGAAAACTTAACCTGCAATTTTTTTTTAATTTTTTCTATCGAGAGTCCTTTTGGAGGTATTTTGCATAAAGCCATCCAATAAGACTTTGAAATGTCTGGAATAGGATAAAAAAGGGACTGAAAATCGAAAAAAGTCGAAAAATCGTGAAATTTTGGAAAATGCTCTACTATTTTTTTATTTTAAGAGATTTTTAAAAAGAAGTTGTATATTCAGATAGCTGACCTAATTACGATTCTAACGATGTATAATATGTATGTAATTATTAAAATTTAATTTTCGATATTTTAAATTTTTTGCATTTTTGGCACTTTTGAACATAGGATTTCTCAGGGGCATTTTATCTGATCAGATAATGTAATATATCATTACAGAGCCCTGTGGCTATTTTAGTGCCCAAACCGGCCATTAAAACTATTTCGACATTAATAACCATACCGGAAGTATTCAAAAAATGAAAAAAAAGAGTAAAAACATTGTCGCACTTGCGAAAAACTTGATTTCTCTCTTAGGTAATAGCGGACCAAAAGAACTAAAGTGTCGCTGGATAGCCCTATTAATGGACCATCATATGGTATCTAAATAATACGATTTCGATGGTAAGGAAATAAACTATTGTATGCCAAAAATGTAGTATTTTCCAATTTTTTAACATTCTGAGACGCCCTTTTCTCGAAAACGACGCCTACGATTTTTCTTAAACTTTTCTTACTCAAAGTCCTATCGGTTGTCTATATAGGGAATCCAAAATGAAAAGCATTGAAATAATATAAGTGGTCGAAAAATGGCCTCAAACTTTGAAAAAAATTGAAAAATCGTTAAATTTTTGGAAACGCTCTTTAATTTATCTTTTTTTCCAAAACTACTCAATGGATGTTTCTGACACTTCTGGTACAGAAAGTTAAGTATCCAAAGAACTTCGTAAAGCTATCACAACAACGATCGTAAAATCGGAAGTAGTCGAAAAAATGTCCGATATTTTGAAAAAAATTATTTTTTTTACGAAAACCTTTTTTATTTATGAATATTTTTTGATGATCTTTCACACAGGGTTAAAATATCATCGTACTTGAGCAGAAATGAGAAAAAAAATTGTCTCGGTAATTTGCGTTAGCCGCCATCGGCTAATTTAGTTTTTCGTACCCAGAAAAATTATTTATTGTTCGATTTGTATAAAACAAAGTTCATATGCACCGTGGTCCCAATTGTAATTTTTTTTGTTACGGTGAAGTTTTTCTGTCGGCAACGGAAGTGACGTAATATTAACAAAAACTACAATTTTGACAGTTCGGTACCACTTTTTGAAAGCAAATATTATTTTTTTTCAAAACTGATATAACTAAAAGGATGCACCCTGCAAAGGTGCACAAAATCCTTAGCTCATATTTTTTAATTTCAATTTCATTTTCGGGCAATTTCGAATAAAATGTAAAATAAAGTGTAAAATTCAGTTATTTACAATTCATTCAGCGTCTTCATATTTTGAAATATTTATTTGTAATTTTCATAAACTCGTAGCAATAATCCAGACGAAGAGAATGTATGCGAAAATTAGTTTGTAATATGAGCAGTTGCCGAGAAATATGCAATTGTGCATGCATCACTTTTCACGTTATTTTGCCTATAAAAGAGTGAATTATTATTCGATTTGCAATATTTTTTTTTTCCATTTGATGCCTAATGCCAATTTGGACTAGATCAAGTCAATTTTACATTTTCACTGTGACCGGAAATGACGTCTTTTGGGCAAAAACTGTATTTCTAACCTAAAAAACAAATATTTTATTGAAATGAGTCTGCCTTATAATGTTTTTAAAATTATGATATTTGATTCCCATCAACGAATAGAATGAAGCCATACGACCATACAGATACCACAAAATGGTTTCTAACTTGTACGGTTACAGAGAAATAGGCGATCTTCTATAAGTCACTTTTCAAGGTTTTTGGTCTATAAAAGTGTCAATTATTATTCGATTTTTATAATTTTTTTACCATTTGATGCCTTATGCCATTTATGACTTCTATGAACCAAGTTAACATTTTCAATATCACCGAAAGTAATGTAATTTTTGCAAAAAACGTATTTTTAGCCTTCAAAACAAACATTTTTTTTAAGTGATTTATATTCTTTATTCGTTTAACTTTATAACGTCTGACTCTAATGGGCAGTAAGATAGAATCAATACCATCATATTGATATCAAGAAAATGCTTCTAGCATGTTCCCTTGTCGAATAATAACCAATTTTCCCAGGGTCACTTTTAAGTTTTTTACCTTCTTAATTTCAGTTTATGGGTTATAGGTTAATTATTTATTGCCCAATATGTATAAAACAAAGTTTGTATTTTGTATGTTGCGAATTTTCGACTTATTTTTCACCTATAAAAATTTCTTTCGGCACCGGAAGTGACGTAATTTTGCCATAATTTACAATTTTTACCTTTTACATATGATAGAGGGTGTCACTGAAGCAAAACAACTAAAGTATAGTTCGGTAGCTCAATGGATCGGCTATGGTATAATAAACTTCCTGTATGATTCCTGAAAGCCGGTTCAGTGCTGCTTGCAGGTCTAGTTATTATTATTATTATTATTTACCGCGAGGGCCTAGATCTCTATGATCGAAAACAGATATCGACCTGGAATTAGCTTTTCTATCGGGAAACCATGTGGTGGCTACTTGATAAAATATTTTTGAAATTTCTGCGCATACCGGAAGTGACCGAACTTTGTACTTTCTCTAAAAATTGAAAATCGGCCATAGTTTCGTCAATTCTGTGTCCATTTTCAAACAAATTACATTTTTGGAATCCCTGAATCTTTTCTGAGACAATGACTATCTCACATTTTTCAATTTCGAACATTCGTCTATGATTTTTATCGTTCGAAAATTGAAAACATGTTGTTTACGAGACAATTTTTGTTATTTTTCAAAATTTTCAAATTTGACCTACATTTTTGGATACCTAAAGTCCATCCGATTCCAGTAATATAAGTTTCATTCAGAGTTATCGCCCTTTATTTTTCGATTTTTTTCGAATTTTCTTCCCATTTTGTGAGCTCGGGTTTCGTTTTATGGCAGGATTGACGTTTCTGAAACTTCTGGAACATGAAGTTATAGTCCAATACCAACTAATAAAGCAATTTCGACAAGAATCCTTAAACCGGAAGTGGTCGAAATAATGTGCAATATTTTGAAAAAAATGCAAAAAATGGATATTTTTGGGGAAAACGCTATTTCTCCGTCCGATATCAATGGATTAAACGAATGAAGGTACCGTTTGATGGCACGATTGTTGGACTATCATATGATACCCCATTCATACGGATACTATGAACAGACAGCAAAATATGGCACGCTGAAAATCAAGTATTTTCTGATTTGGAGCGTTTTTGGACGCCTGTATCTCGGAAACTTAACCTGCAATTTTTTTTAAATTTTTTCTATCGAGAGTCCTTTTGGAGGTATTTTGCATGAAGCCATCCAATAAGACTTTGAAATGTCTGGAATAGGATAAAAAAGGGACTGAAAATCGAAAAAAGTCGAAAAATCGTGAAATTTTGGAAAATGCTCTACTATTTTATTATTTTAAGAGATTTTCAAAAAAAGGTTGTATATTCAGATAGCTGACCTAATTACGATTCTAACGATGTATAATATGTATGTAATTATTAAAATTTAATTTTCGATATTTTAAATTTTTTGCATTTTTGACACTTTTGAACATAGGATTTCTCAGGGCCATTTTATCTGATCAGATAATGTAATATATCATTACAGAGCCCTGTGGCTATTTTAGTGCCCAAACCGGCTATTAAAACTATTCCGACAATAATAACCATACCGGAAGTATTGAAAAAATGAAAAAAAAGAGTAAAAACATTGTCGCACTTGCGAAAAACTTGATTTCTCTCTTAGGTAATAGTGGACCAAAAGAACTAAAGTGTCGCTGGATAGCCCTATTAATGGACCATCATATGGTATCTAAATAATACGATTTCGATGGTAAGGAAATAAATTATTGTATGCCAAAAATCTAGTATTTTCCAATTTTTTAACATTCTGAGACACCCTTTTCTCGAAAACGACGCCTACGATTTTTCTTAAACTTTTCTTACTCAAAGTCCTATCGGTTGTCTATATAGGGAATCCAAAATGAAAAGCATTGAAATAATATAAGTGGTCGAAAAATGGCCTCAAACTTTGAAAAAAACTGAAAAATCGTTAAATTTTTGGAAACGCTCTTTAATTTATCTTTTTTTCCAAAACTATTCAATGGATGTTTCTGACACTTCTGGTACAGAAAGTTAAGTATCCAAAGAACTTCGTAAAGCTATCACAACAACGATCGTAAAGCCGGAAGTAGTCGAAAAAATGTCCGATATTTTGAAAAAAAATATTTTTTTTACGAAAACCTTTTTTATTTATGAATATTTTTTGATGATATTTTACACGGGGTTAAAATATCATCGTACTTGAGCAGAAATGAGAAAAAAAATTGTCTCGGTAATTTGCGTTAGCCGCCATCGGCTAATTTAGTTTTTCGTACCCAGAAAAATTATTTATTGTTCGATTTGTATAAAACAAAGTTCATATGCACCGTGGTCCCAATTGCAATTTTTTTTGTTACGGTGAGATTTTTCTGTCGGCAACGGAAGTGACGTAATATTAACAAAAACTACAATTTTGACAGTTCGGTACCACTTTTTGCAAGCAAATATTATTTTTTTTCAAAACTGATATAACTAAAAGGATGCACCCTGCAAAGGTGCACAAAATCCTTAGCTCATATTTTTAAATTTCAATTTCATTTTCGGGCAATTTAGAATAAAATGTAAAATAAAGTGTAAAATTCAGTTATTTACAATTCATTCAGCGTCTTCATATTTTGAAATATTTATTTGTAATTTTCATAAACTCGTAGCAATAATCCAGACGAAGAGAATGTATGCGAAAATTAGTTTGTAATATGAGCAGTTGCCGAGAAATATGCGATTTTGCATGCATCACTTTTCACGTTATTTTGCCTATAAAAGAGTGAATTATTATTTGATTTGCAATATTTTTTTTCCATTTGATGCCTAATGCCAATTTGGACTAGGTCAAGCCAATTTTACATTTTCACTTTGACCGGAAATGACGTCTTTTGGGCAAAAACTGTATTTCTAACCTAAAAAACAAATATTTTATTCAAATGAGTCTGACTTATAATGTTTTTAAAATTATGATATTTGATTCCCATCAACGAATAGAATGAAGCCATACGACCATACAGATACCACAAAATGGTTTCTAACTTGTACGGTTACAGAGAAATAGGCGATCTTCTATAAGTCACTTTTCAAGGTTTTTGGTCTGTAAAAGTGTCAATTATTATTCGATTTTTATAATTTATTTACCATTTGATGCCTTATGCCATTTATGACTTCTATGAACCAAGTTTAAATTTTCAATATCACCGGAAGTAATGTAATTTTTGCAAAAAACGTATTTTTAGCCTTCAAAACAAACATTTTTTTGAAGGGATTTATATTTATTATTCGTTTAACTTTATAACGTCTGACTCTAATGGGCAGTAAGACTGAATCAATACCATCATATTGATATCAAGAAAAGGCTTCTAGCATGTTCCCTTGTCGAATAATAACCAATTTTCCCAGGGTCACTTTTAAGTTTTTTACCTTCTTAATTTCAGTTTATGGGTTATAGGTTAATTATTTATTGCCCGATATCTATAAAAAAAAGTTTGCATTTTGTATGTTGCGAATTTTCGACTTATTTTTCACCTATAAAAATTTCTTTCGGCACCGGAAGTGACGTAATTTTGCCATAATTTACAATTTTGACCTGTCTTTTCGCCAGCAAATATTACTTTTACATATGATAGAGGGTGTCACTGAAGCAAAACAACTAATGTATAGTTTGGTAGCTCAATGGATCGGCTATGGTATAATAAACTTCCTGTATGATTCCTGAAAGCCGGTTCAGTGCTGCTTGCAGGTCTAGTTATTATTATTATTATTATTTACCGCGAGGGCCTAGATCTCCATGATCGAAAACAGATATCGATCTGGAATTAGCTTTTCTATCAGGAAACCATGTGGTGGCTACTTGATAAAATATTTTTGAAATTTCTGCGCATACCGGAAGTGACCGAACTTTTTACTTTCTCTAAAAATTGAAAATCGGCTATAGTTTCGTCAATTCTTTATCCATTTTCAAACAAATTACATTTTTGGAATCCCTGAATCTTTTCTGAGACAATGGCTATCTCACATTTTTCAATTTCGAACATTCGTCTATGACTTTTATCGTTCGAAAATTGAAAACATGTTGTTTACGAGACAATTTTTGTTATTTTTCAAAATTTTCAAATTTGACCTACATTTTTGGATACCTGAAGTCCATCCGATTCCAGTAATATAAGTTTCATTCAGAGTTATCGCCCTTTATTTTTCGATTTTTTTCGAATTTTCTTCCCATTTTGCGAGCTCGGGTTTCGTTTTATGGTAGAATTGACGTTTCTGAAACTTCTGGAACATGAAGTTATAGTCCAATACCAACTGATAAAGCAATTTCGACACGGATCTTTAAACCGGAAGTGGTCGAAATAATGTTCAATATTTTGAAAAAAATGCAAAAAATGGATATTTTTGGGAAAAACGCGATTTCTCCGCCCGTTATCAATGGATTAAACAAATTAGGGTACCATTGGACTGCACTAGGATTGTACTATCGTATGATACCCATTTCATACGGATACTATGATCAGGCAGCAAAATATGGCACGCTGAAAATCAAGTATTTTCTGATTTTTAGCATTTTTGGGCGCCTGTATCTCGAAAACTTAACCGCAACTTTTTTTTTAACTTTCTTTATCGAGAGTCCATTCGATAGTCTTGTGAATTATGCCACCCAATAAGACTTTGAAATGTCTGAAATAGGTGAAATAACGGACTGAAAATCGAAAAAAGTCGAAAAATCGTGAAATTTTGGAAAATGCTCTACTATTTTTTTATTTTAAGAGATTTTCAAAAAAAGATTGTATATTCAGATAGCTGACCTAATTACGATTCTAACGATGTATAATATGTATGTAGTTATTGAAATTTAATTTTCGATATTTTAAATTTTTTGCATTTTTGGCACTATTCAACATAGGATTTCTCAGGTGCATTTTATCTGATCAGATAATGTAATATATCATTACAGAGCCCTGTGGCTATTTTAGTGCCCAAACCGGCTATTGAGACTATTCCGAAAATAATAACCATACCGGAAGTATTCAAAAAATGAAAAAAAAAGGTTAAAAACATTGTCGCACTTGCGAAAAACTTGATTTCTCACTTAGGTAATAGCGGACCAAAATAACTAAAGAGTCGTTGGAAAGCCCTATTAATGGACCATCATATGGTATCTAAATAATACGATTTCGATGGTAGGGAAATAAATTATTGTATGCCAAAAATCTAGTATTTTCCGATTTTTTAACATTCTGAGACGCCCTGTTCTCGAAAACGACGCCGCAGATTTTTCTTAAACTTTTCTTACTCAAAGTCCTATCGGTTGTCTATATAGTGAATCCAAAATGAAAAGCATTGAAATAATATAGGTGGTCCAAAAATGGCATCAAACTTTGAAAAAAATTGAAAAATCATTAAATTTTTGTAAACGCTCTTTAATTTATCTTTTTTTCCAAAACTACTCAATGGATGTTTCTGACACTTCTGGTACAGAAAGTTAAGTATCGAAAGAACTTCGTAAAGCTATCGCGACAATGATCGTAAAACCGGAAGTAATCGAAAAAATGTCCGATATTTTGAAAAAAATTAATTTTTTTACGAATACCTTTTTTATTTATGAATATTTTTTGATGTTATTTTACACAGGGTTAAAATATCATCGTACTTGAGCAGAAATGAGAAAAAAAATTGTCTCGGTAATTTGCGTTAGCCGCCATCGGCTAATTTAGTTTTTCGTACCCAGAAAAATTATTTATTGTTCGATTTGTATAAAACAAAGTTTATATGCTCCGTGGTCCCAATTGTAATTTTTTTTGTTACGGTGAAATTTTTCTGTCGGCAACGGAAGTGACGTAATATTAACTAAAACTACATTTTTGACAGTTCGGTACCACTTTTTGAAAGCAAATATTTTTTTTTTCAAAACTGATATAACTAAAAGGATGCACCCTGCAAAGATGCAGAAAATCCTTAGCTCAGATTTTTTAATTTCAATTTCATTTTCGGGCAATTTCGAATAAAATGTAAAATAAAGTGTAAAATTCAGTTATTTACAATTCATTCAGCGTCTTCATATTTTGAAATATTTATTTGTAATTTTCATAAACTCGTAGCAATTATCCAGACGAAGAGAATGTATGCGAAAATTAGTTTGTAATATGAGCAGTTGCCGAGAAATATGCAATTTTGCATGCATCACTTTTCACGTTATTTTGCCTATAAAAGAGTGAATTATCATTCGATTTGCAATATTTTTTTTCCATTTGATGCCTAATGCCAATTTGGACTAGGTCAAGCCAATTTTACATTTTCGTTGTGACCGGAAATGACGTCATTTGGGCAAAAACTGTATTTTTAACCCAAAAAACAAATATTTTATTCAAATGAGTCTGCCTTATAATATTCTTAAAATTATGATATTTGATTCCCATCAACGAATAGAATGAAGCCATACGACCATACAGATACCACAAAATTGTTTCTAACTTGTATGGTTACAGAGAAATAGGCGATCTTCTATAAGTCACTTTTCAATGTTTTTGGTCTATAAAAGTGTCAATTATTATTCGATTTTTATATTTTCTTTTACCATTTGATGCCTTATGCCATTTATGACTTCTATGAACTAAATTAACATTTTCAATATCACCGGAAGTAATGTAATTTTTTCAAAAAACGTATTTTTGGCCTTCCAAACAAACATTTTTTTTGAAGTGATTTATGTTTATTATTCGTTTAACTTTATAACGTCTGACTCTAATGGGCAGTAAGATTGAATCAATACCATCATATTGATATCAAGAAAAGGCTTCTAGCATGTTCCCTTGTCGAAAAATAGCCAATTTTCCCAGGGTCACTTTTAAGTTTTTTACCTTCTTAATTTCAGTTTATTGGTTATAGGTTAATTATTTATTGCCCGATATGTATAAAACAAAGTTTGTATTTTGTATGTTGCGAATTTTCGACTTATTTTTCACCTATAATAATTTCTTTCGGCACCGGAAGTGACGTAATTTTGCCATAATTTACAATTTTGACAGGTCTTTTCGCCAGCAAATATTACTTTTACATATGATAGAGGGTGTCACTGAAGCAAAACAATTAAAGTTTGGTAGCTCAATGGATCGGCTAGGGTATATTAAACTTCCTGTATGATTCCTGAAAGCCGGTTCAGTGCTGCTTGCAGGTCTAGTTATTAGGCTTTCAGACTTTCGTCTGAAAGCCTATTGTGATTACTAAAATTATTATTTATTATTATTATTTTATTTTTCGGGGGAGCCTATTTCTCAGTGTCTGTAACAGATACAGATCTGGGACATAATTTTCTACCAAGAAACCATATGGTGGCTATCCCTTCCACTGTATTTGAAACTTCTGCGCAGACCGGAAGTGGCCGAATTTCGTGCGGTGCCAAATATTTAAAAAACGGCCGTAGATTCGTCAATTCTGTATCTATTTTCATACAAATTACATTTTTGGAAACCCTGAGTCTTTTCTCGGACGATAGCAGTTGAAAATTTTGCAATTTCGAAACTTCGCTGCTGACTTCTAGGGTTCGAAAAATGAAAATATGTTGTTTAAGACACATTTTTTGTTATTTTTCAAAATTTTAAAATTTGACCTACATTTTTGGATACCTGAAGGCAATCCGGTTCCAGTAATATAAGTTTCATTCAGAGTTATCGCCCTTTATTTTTCGATTTTTTTCGAATTTTCTTCACATTTTGTGAGCTTAAGTTTCGTTTTACGGCCAGATCGACGTTTCTGAAATTCCTGGAACATGAAGTAATATGGTCAAACCACCGTTTAAAGCAATTTCAACAACAATCCGTAAACCGGAAGTAGTCGAAATAATATGCGATATTTTGAAAAAAAAGTGAAAAATGGGTGTTTTGGGTGAAAACACGATTTCTCCGTCCGATATCAACGGATTAAACGAATTAAGGTATCATTTGGTCGGGCGCTGATTGGACCACTGAATGATACCCAATTCGTAAGGATACGATTAGCAGGAAGCAAAATATGGCACGCTGAAAATCAAGTATTTTCTGATTTTTAGCATTTTTGGACGCCTGTATCTCGAAAACTTAACCGCAACTTTTTTTGTAATTTTTTCTATCGAGAGTCCTTTCGGAGGTTTTTTGCATGAAGCCATCCAATAAGACTTTGAAATATCTGGAATAGGTGAAATAACGGACTGAAAATCGAAAAAAGTCGAAAAATCGTGAAATTTTGGAAAATGTTCTACTTTTTTTTTATTTTAAGAGATTTTCAAAAAAAGATTGTATATTCAGATAGCTGACCTAATTACGATTCTAACGATGTATAATATGTATGTAGTTTTTGAAATTTAATTTTCGATATTTTAATTTTTTTGCATTTTTGGCACTTTTGAACATAGGATTTCTCAGGGGCATTTTATCTGATCAGATAATGTAATATGTCATTACAGAGCCCTGTGGCTATTTTAGTGCCCAAACCGGCTATTAAAACTATTCTGACAATAATAGCCATACCGGAAGTATTCAAAAAATGAAAAAAAAATGTTAAAAACATTGTCGCACTTGCGAAAAACTTCATTTCTCCCTTAGGTAATAGCGGACCAAAAGAACTAAAGTGTCGCTGGATAGCCCTATTAATGGACCATCATATGGTGTCTAAATAATACGATTTCGATGATAGGGAAATAAATTATTGTATGCCAAAAATCTAGTATTTTCCGATTTTTTAACATTCTGAGACGCCCTTTTCTCGAAAATAACGCCGCAGATTTTTCTTAAACTTTTCTTACTCAAAGTCCTATCGGTTGTCTATATAGTGAATCCAAAATGAAAAGCATTGAAATAATATAAGAGGTCCAAAAATGGCCTCAAACTTTGTAAAAAATTGGAAACGCTCTTTAATTTATCTTTTTTTCCAAAACTACTCAATGGATGTTTCTGACACTTCTGGTACAGAAAGTTAAGTATCCAAAAAACTTCGTAAAGCTATCATGACAATGATCGTAAAACCGGAAGTAGTCGAAAAAATGTCCGATATTTTGAAAAAAATTAATTTTTTTACGAAAACCTTTTTTATTTATGAATATTTTTTGATGATATTTTACACAGGGTTAAAAATATCATCCTACTTGAGCAGAAATGAGAAAAAAAATTGTCTCGGTAATTTGCGTTAGCCGCCATCGGCTAATTTAGTTTTTCGTACCCAGAAAAATTATTTATTGTTCGATTTGTATAAAACAAAGTTCATAAGCTCCGTGGTCCCAATTGTAATTTTTTTTGTTACGGTGAATTTTTTCTGTCGGCAACGGAAGTGACGTAATATTAACAAAAACTACAATTTTGACAGTTCGGTACCACTTTTTGAAAACAAATATTTTTTTTTTCAAAACTGATATAACTAAAAGGATGCGCCCTGCAAAGGTGCACAAAATCCTTAGCTCATATTTTTTAATTTCAATTTCATTTTCGGGCAATTTCGAATAAAATGTAAAATAAAGTGTAAAATTCAGTTATTTACAATTCATTCAGCGTCTTCATATTTTGAAATATTTATTTGTAATTTTCATAAACTCGTAGCAATAATCCAGACGAAGAGAATGTATGCGAAAATTAGTTTGTAATATGAGCAGTTGCCGAGAAATATGCAATTTTGCATGCATCACTTTTCACGTTATTTTGCCTATAAAAGAGTGAATTATTATTCGATTTGCAATATTTTTTTTCCATTTGATGGCTTATGCCAATTTGGACTAGGTCAAGCCAATTTTACATTTTCACTGTGACCGGAAATGACGTCATTTGGGCAAAAACTGTATTTTTAACCTAAAAAACAAATATTTTATTCAAATGAGTCTGCCTTATAATATTTTTAAAATCATGATATTTGATTCCCACCAACGAATAGAAAAAAGCCATACGACCATACGGATACCACAAAATGGTTTCTAACTTATACGGTTACAGAGAAATAGGCGATCTTCTATAAGTAACTTTTCAAGGTTTTTGGTCTATAAAAGTGTCAATTATTATTCGAATTTTATCATTTGTTTACCATTTGATGCCTTATGCCATTTATGACTTCTATGAACTAAATTAACATATTAAATATCTCCGGAAGTAATGTAATTTTTGCAAAAAACGTATTTTTAGCCTTCAAAACAAACATTTTTTTGAAGGGATTTATATTTATTATTCGTTTAACTTTATAACGTCTGACTCTAATGGGCAGTAAGATTGAATCAATACCATCATATTGATATCAAGAAAAGGCTTCTAGCATGTTCCCTTGTCGAATAATAGCCAATTTTCCCAGGGTCACTTTTAAGTTTTATACCTTCTTAATTTCAGTTTATGGGTTATAGGTTGATTATTTATTGCCCGATATGTATAAAACAAAGTTTGTATTTTGTATGTTGCGAATTTTCGACTTATTTTTCACCTATAAAAATTTCTTTCGGCACCGGAAGTGACGTAATTTTGCCATAATTTACAATTTTGACCGGTCTTTTCGCCAGCAAATATTACTTTTAAGTTTTTTACCTTCTTAATTTCAGTATATGGGTTATAGGTTAATTATTTATTGCCCGATATGTATAAAACAAAGTTTGTATTTTGTATGTTGCGAATTTTCGACTTATTTTTCACCTATAAAAATTACTTTCGGCACCGGAAGTGACGTAATTTTGCCATAATTTACAATTTTGACCGGTCTTTTCGCCAGCAAATATTACTTTTACATATGATAGAGGGTGTCATTGAAGCAAAACAACTAAAGTATACTTTGGTAGCTCAATGGATCGGCTATGGTATAATGAACTTCCTGTATGATTCCTGAAAGCCGGTTCAGTGCTGCTTGCAGGTCTAGTTATTAGGCTTTCAGACTTTCGTCTGAAAGCCTATTGAGATTACTAAAATTATTATTATTATTATTATTATTATTATTATTATTTACCGCGGGGGCCTAGATCTCCATGATCGAAAACAGATATCGATCTGGAATTAGATTTTCTATTGGGAAACCATGTGGTGGCTACTTGATAAAATATTTTTGAAATTTCTGCGCATACCGGAAGTGACCGAACTTTGCACGTTGTCTAATTATTATTATTATTATTATTAGGCTTTCAGACTTTCGTCTGAAAGCCTATTGAGATTACTAAAATTATTATTATTATTATTATTTACCGCGGGGGCCTAGATCTCCATGATCGAAAACAGATATCGATCTGGAATTAGATTTTCTATTGGGAAACCATGTGGTGGCTACTTGATAAAATATTTTTGAAATTTCTGCGCATACCGGAAGTGACCGAACTTTGCACGTTGTCTAAAAATTGAAAATCGGCCATAGTTTCGCCAATTCTTTATCCATTTTCAAACAAATTACATTTTTGGAATCCCTGAATCTTTTCTGAGACAATGGCTATCTCACATTTTTCAATTTCGAACATTCGTCTATGACTTTTATCATTCGAAAATTGAAAACATGTTGTTTACGAGACAATTTTTGTTATTTTTCAAAATTTTCAAATTTGACCTACATTTTTGGATACCTGAAGTCCATCCCATTCCAGTAATGTAAGTTTCATTCAGAGTTATCGCCCTTTATTTTTCGATTTTTTTCGAATTTTCTTCCCATTTTGCGAGCTCGGGTTTCGTTTTATGGTAGAATTGACGTTTCTGAAACTTCTGGAACATGAAGTTATAGTCCAATACCAACTGATAAAGCAATTTCGACACGGATATTTAAACCGGAAGTGGTCGAAATAATGTTCAATATTTTGAAAAAAATGCAAAAAATGGATATTTTGGGGAAAAACGCGATTTCTCCGCCCGATATCAACGGATTAAAGTAATTAGGGTACCATTTGACTGCACTAGGATTGTACTATCGTATGATACCCAATTCATACGGATACGATGAGCAGGAAGCAAAATATGGCACGCTGAAAATCAAGTATTTTCTGATTTGTAGCGTTTTTGGACGCCTGTATCTCGAAAACTTAACCGCAACTTTTTTTTTAACTTTCTCTATCGAGAGTCCATTGGATAGTCTTGTGAATCATGCCATCCAATAAGACTTTGAAATTTCTGGAATAGGTGAAATAACGGACTGAAAATCGAAAAAAGTCGAAAAATCGTGAAATTTTGGAAAATGCTCTACTATTTTTTTATTTTAAGAGATTTTCAAAAAAAGGTTGTATATTCAGATAGCTGACCTAATTACGATTCTAACAATGTATAATATGTATGCAGTTATTGAAATTTAATTTTCGATATTTTAAATTTTTTGCATTTTTGGCACTTTTCAACATAGGATTTTTCAGGGGCATTTTATCTGATCAGATAATGTAATATATCATTACAGAGCCCTGTGGCTATTTTAGTGCCCAAACCGGCTATTAAAACTATTCCGAAAATAATAACCATACCGGAAGTATTCAAAAAATGAAAAAAAAAGGTTAAAAACATTGTCGCACTTGCGAAAAACTCGATTTCTCCCTTAGGTAATAGCGGACCAAAAGAACTAAAGTGTCGTTGGAAAGCCCTATTAATGGACCATCATATGGTATCTAAATAATACGATTTCGATGGTAGGGAAATATATTATTGTATGCCAAAAATCTAGTATTTTCCGATTTTTTAACATTCTGAGACGCCCTTTTCTTGAAAACGACGCCGCAGATTTTTGTTAAACTTTTCTTACTCAAAGTCCTATCGGTTGTCTATATAGTGAATCCAAAATGAAAAACATTGAAATAATATAGGTGGTGCAAAAATGGCATCAAACTTTGAACAAAATTGAAAAACCATTAAATTTTTGTAAACGCTCTTTAATTTATCTTTTTTTTCAAAACTACTCAATGGATGTTTCTGACACTTCTGGTACAGAAAGTTAAGTATCGAAAGAACTTCGTAAAGCTATCGCGACAATGATCGTAAAACCGGAAGTAGTCGAAAAAATGTCCGATATTTTGAAAAAAATTAGTTTTTTTACGAATACTTTTTTTATTTATGAATATTTTTTGATGATATTTTACACAGGGTTAAAATATCATCGTACTTGAGCAGAAATGAGAAAAAAAATTGTCTCGGTAATTTGCGTTAGCCGCCATCGGCTAATTTAGTTTTTCGTACCCAGAAAAATTATTTATTGTTCGATTTGTATAATACAAAGTTCATATGCTCCGTGGTCCCAATTGTAATTTTTTTTGTTACGGTGAAATTTTTCTGTCGGCAACGGAAGTGACATGATATTAACAAAAACTACAATTTTGACAGTTCGGTACCACTTTTTGAAAGCAAATATTATTTTTTTTCAAAACTGATATAACTAAAAGGATGCACCCTGCAAAGATGCACAAAATCCTTAGCTCAGATTTATTAATTTCAATTTCATTTTCGGGCAATTTCGAATAAAATGTAAAATAAAGTGTAAAATTCAGTTATTTACAATTCATTCAGCGTCTTCTATTTTGAAATATTTATTTGTAATTTTCATAAACTCGTAGCAATAATCCAGACGAAGAGAATGTATGCGAAAATTAGTTTGTAATATGAGCAGTTGCCGAGAAATATGCAATTTTGCATGCATCACTTTTCACGTTATTTTGCCTATAGAAGAGTGAATTATCATTCGATTTGCAATATTTTTTTTCCATTTGATGCCTAATGCCAATTTGGACTAGGTCAAGCCAATTTTACATTTTCACTGTGACCGGAAATGACGTCATTTGGGCAAAAACTGTATTTTTAACCCAAAAAACAAATATTTTATTCAAATGAATCTGCCTTATAATATTTTTAAAATTATGATATTTGATTCCCATCAACGAATAGAATGAAGCCATACGACCATACAGATACCACAAAATGGTTTCTAACTTGTATGGTTACAGAGAAATAGGCGATCTTCTATAAGTCACTTTTCAAGGTTTTTGGTCTATAAAAGTGTCAATTATTATTCGATTTTTATAATTTTTTTACCATTTGATGCCTTATGCCATTTATGACTTCTATGAACTACGTTAACATTTTCAATATCACCGGAAGTAATGTAATTTTTGCAAAAAAACGTATTTTTAGCCTTCAAAACAAACATTTTTTTGAAGGGATTTATATTTATTATTCGTTTAACTTTATAACGTCTGACTCTAATGGGCAGTAAGATTGAATCAATACCATCATATTGATATCAAGAAAAGGCTTCTAGCATGTTCCCTTGTCGAATAATAACCAATTTTCCGAGGGTCACTTTTAAGTTTTTTACCTTCTTAATTTCAGTTCATGGGTTATAGGTTAATTATTTATTGCCCGATGTCTATGAAAAAAAGTTTGTATTTTGTATGTTGCGAATTTTCGACTTATTTTTTCACCTATAAAAATTTCTTTCGGCACCGGAAGTGACGTAATTTTGCCATAATTTACAATTTTAACCGGGCTTTTCGCCAGCAAATATTACTTTTACATATGATAGAGGGTGTCACTGAAGCAAAAGAACTAATGTATGGTTTGGTAGCTCAATGGATCGGCTATGGTATAATTAACTTCCTGTATGATTCCTGAAAGCCGGTTCAGTGCTGCTTGCAGGTCTAGTTAGGCTTTCAGACTTTCGTCTGAAAGCCTATTGTGATTACTAAAATTATTATTAGGCTTTCAGACTTTCGTCTGAAAGACTATTGTTTTTACTAAAATTATTATTATTATTATTATTTTTTACCGCGGGAGCCTATTTCTCCATGATCGAAAACAGATATCGATCTGAAACAAACTTTTCTATCGGGAAAACATGTGGTGGCTACTTGATAAACTATTTTTCAAACCTCTGCGCATACCGGAAGTGGCCGAACTTTGTACGTCGTCTAAAAATTGAAAATAGGCCATAGTTTCGTCAATTCTTTACCCATTTTAAAACAGATGACATTTTCGGGAACCCTAAACCTTTTGCGAGATAATGGCTATCTCACATTTTTCAATTTCGAACATCCGTCTATGACTTCTATCGTTCGAAAATTGAAAAGACGTTGTTTATGAGACAATTTTTGTTATTTTTCAAAATTTTCAAATTTGACCTACATTTTTGGATTTCTGAGGTCCAAGCGATTCCAGTAATATAAGATTCATTCAGAGTTATTGCCCTTTATTTTTCGAATTTTTTCGAATTTTCTGCCCATTTTATGCCCCTTATATTTTTTGGAAAGGATAAAACGATATTTCTGAAACCTCTGGAACATTAAGCCATATAGTCAGACATCCGGATAAAGCAATTTCAACAACGATCCGTAAACCGGAAGTAGTCGAAATAATGTCTGATTTTTTGAAAAAAACTCAAAAAATGGGGGCTTTGGGAAAAACGTGATTTCGTCGTCCCATATCAACCGATCAAATGGATTAAGGTATCGTTGGTTTACGTCGGAATTGGAGTATCGTATGATACCCAATTCATACAGATACGATGATCCAGAAATACAATATGACACGCTGAAAGTCAAGCATTTTTTGATTTGGAGCGTTTTTGGACGCCTTTATCTCGAAAACTGCTCCAGCGATTTTTCTTAAACTTTATCTATCGATGGTCCTTCCGGTAGTCTTTAGCATGGCTCCATCCATTAAGACCTTCATATAATTGGAATAAGACAAAAAAGGGACTGAAAATTGAAAAAAGTCAAAAAATCGTGAAATTTTGGAAAATGCTCTACCATTTTTTTATTTTAAGAGATTTTCAAAAAAAAGATATATATTTAAAAAGCGGACCTAATTACGATTCTAATGATGTATAATATGTATGCAGTTATTGAAATTTAATTTTCAATATTTTGACATTTTGACATTTTTAACACTTTTGAACATAGGATTTCTCAGAAGTATTTTATTTGATCGTATAGTATCGTATATCATTAGAGAGCCCTGTTCCCATGCAAACTCCAAAACTGGACGTGAAAACTACTCGACAATGATTCGTATACCGGAAGTAGTTCAAAAAACGAAGAAAAATGTAAAAAAGATGAAAAAAATTGGAGCTCTTGCCAAAAGTTCGAATTCTCCGTCAAATATTAGCGGACCAAAACAATTAAAGTGTGGTTGGATAGTTCCATTAATAGACGATCGTATAACATCTAAATAACACGAATTTGATTCTTAGGAAATAAATTATGGTACGCCGAAAACTAAGTATTTTCCGTTTTGGAGCATACTGAGACGCCTTTTTCTCGAAAACGACGCCTACGATTTTTCTTAAACATTTTTTACTCAGAGTCCTATCAGTGGCCTAGCGTATGCATTTAATAATAAAAGCGTTGCAATATTATAGGTGGTCCAAAAATGACCTCAATCTTTGAAAAAAGTTGAAAAATCATTAAATTATTGAAAATACTCTTTTATTTATCTTTTTTTAGAAAATTACTCAATGAATGTTTCTGATATTTCTGGTACAGGAAGTTAAGTATCTAATCAACATGTTAAAGCTATTCCGACAATGATCGCAAAACCGGAAGTAGTCGAAAAAATCTCCGATATTTTGAATTTTTTTTACATTTTTATAGAAAACTTTTTTATTTATTAATATTTTTTGATGTTAGTTTACACATAGTTAAAGTATCACCCTACTTGAGCAGAAGTGGGAAAGAATTTTGTCTCAGTAATTTTCTTTAGTCGCCATTGGCTAATTTATTTTTTCGTACCTAGATTAATTATTTATTGTTCGATTTGTATAAAACAAAGTGCATATGCTTCGTGATGTCAATTGTAATATTTTTTGTTACGGTGACATTTTTCTGCACGCAACGGAAGCGGCGTAATATTAACAAAAACTACAATTTTGAGTGTTAAGTACCACTTTTTGACAGCAAATATTATTTTTTTCGAAAACTGATAGAACAAAAAGTATGCACCCTGTAAAGGCGCATAAAATGTTTGGCTCAGATTCTTAAATTTCAATTTCATTTTTGGGCAATTTCGAATAAAATGTAAAAAAAAAGGTAAAATTCAGTTATATACAACCCATTCAACGTCTTCATATTTTGAACTATTTATTCGTAACTTTCATAAACTCGTAGCCATAATCCAGACGAAGAGAATGTATGCGAAAAATAGTTTGTAATATGAGCAGTTGCCGAGAAATATGCAATTTTGCATGCATCACTTTTCAAGTTATTTTGCCTATAAAAGAATAAATATTTATCCGATTTTCAATATTTTTCTTTTATTCGATACCTAATGCCAATTTCGACTAGGTTAAGCCAATTTTACAGTTTCACTGTTACCGGAAATGACGTCATTTTGGCAAAAACTGTATTTTTAACCTAAAAAACAAATATTTTATTCAAATGAGTCTTGTTTATAATATTTTTAAAATTATGATATTTGAATCCCATCAACGAATAGCATGAACCCATACGATCATACAGATACCACAAAAAAGTTTCTAACTTTTACGGTTGCCGAGAAATAGACGATTTTCTACAAGTCACTTTTTAAGCTTTTTGGTCTATAAAAGTGTCAATTATTATTCAATTTTCATACAATTTTCACCATGTGATGCCTTATGCCATTTATGATTGCAATGATCTGATTTAACATTTCCATTATCACCGGAAGTAATGTCATATTTGCAAAAACCGTATTTTTAGACTTCAAAACAAATATTTTATTCAAATGAGTCTGATTTGTAATGTTTATACAATTATGATATTTGATTCCAATCAACAAATAGATTAAACCCATACGGTCATATAAATACCAAAAAATGGTTTCTAACTTGTACGGTTGCCGAGAAATAGACGATTTTCTACACGTCACTTTTCAAGGTTTTTAGTCTATAAAAGTGGCAATTATTATTCGATTTACATAAAATTTTCACCATGTGATGCCTTATGCCATTTATGATTGCAATGATCTGATTTAACATTTCCATCATCACCGGAAGTAATGTCATATTTGCAAAAACCGTATTTTTAGACTTCCAAACAAAATTTTACTCCAAAATTAGATTTTGCGCGATCCGACTCAAGATGGCGTGTTCAATGACAAATATTACGGGACGCTGAAGATCTAGTATTTTCCTTTTTGGACTTTTATATGATATCAGAATGATACAAATTCGATGGTTAGGCAATAGATTATGAGATGCCGAAAATGTAGTATTTTCCTCTTTTTTGGAGCCTTTTTGGACTCGTTATCTCGAAAACTACTTCTATTTCACTTCTTAAACTTCTGTTACCCCGAGTCCTATCGGTCGTTTAGAGTATAAAGGTAAATTTAAAGGCATGGCAATGAAATAAAGGACCCTGAAAGCCGATTCAGCATTGCTATGCAGGTCTAGTTATTTTTTTTTTTTTTATTAGGCTTTCAGACTTTCGTCTGAAAGCCTATTGAGATTACTAAAATTATTATTATTATTATTATTATTATTATTATTATTATTATTATTATTATTATTATTTACCGCGAGGGCCTAGATCTCCATGACCGAAAACAGATATCGATCTGAAATTAGCTTTTCTATCGGAAAACCATGTGGTGGCTACTTGATAAAATATTTTTGAAATTTCTGCGCATACCGGAAGTGACCGAACTTTGTACTTTCCCTAAAAATTGAAAATCGGCCATAGTTTCGTCAATTCTTTATCCATTTTCAAACAAATTACATTTTTGGAATCCCTGAATCTTTTCTGAGACAATGGCTATCTCACATTTTTCAATTTGGAACATTCGTCTGTGATTTTTATCGTTCGAAAATTGAAAACATGTTGTTTACGAGACAATTTTTGTTATTTTTCAAAATTTTCAAATTTGACCTACATTTTTGGATACCTGAAGTCCATCCGATTCCAGTAATATAAGTTTCATTCAGAGTTATCGCCCTTTATTTTTCGATTTTTTTCGAATTTTCTTCCCATTTTGTGAGCTCGGGTTTCGTTTTATGGCAGAATTGACGTTTCTGAAACTTCTGGAACATGAAGTTATAGTCCAATACCAACTTATAAAGCAATTTCGACAAGAATCCTTAAACCGGAAGTGGTCGAAATAATGTGCAATATTTTGAAAAAAATGCAAAAAATGGATATTTTTGGGGAAAACGCTATTTCTCCGTCCGATATCAATGGATTAAACGAATGAAGGTATCGTTTGATGGCACGATTGCTGGACTATCATATGATACCCCATTCATATGGATACTATGAACAGACAGCAAAATATGGCACGCTGAAAATCAAGTATTTTCTGATTTGGAGCGTTTTTGGACGCCTGTATCTCGAAAACTTAACCTGCAATTTTTTTTTAATTTTTTCTATCGAGAGTCCTTTTGGAGGTATTTTGCATAAAGCCATCCAATAAGACTTTGAAATGTCTGGAATAGGATAAAAAAGGGACTGAAAATCGAAAAAAGTCGAAAAATCGTGAAATTTTGGAAAATGCTCTACTATTTTTTTATTTTAAGAGATTTTTAAAAAGAAGTTGTATATTCAGATAGCTGACCTAATTACGATTCTAACGATGTATAATATGTATGTAATTATTACAATTTAATTTTCGATATTTTAAATTTTTTGTATTTTTGGCACTTTTGAACATAGGATTTCTCAGGGGCATTTTATCTGATCAGATAATGTAATATATCATTACAGAGCCCTGTGGCTATTTTAGTGCCCAAACCGGCCATTAAAACTATACCGACAATAATAACCATACCGGAAGTATTCAAAAAATGAAAAAAAAGAGTAAAAACATTGTCGCACTTGCGAAAAACTTGATTTCTCTCTTAGGTAATAGCGGACCAAAAGAACTAAAGTGTCGCTGGATAGCCCTATTAATGGACCATCATATGGTATCTAAATAATACGATTTCGATGGTAAGGAAATAAACTATTGTATGCCAAAAATCTAGTATTTTCCAATTTTTTAACATTCTGAGACGCCTTTTTCTCGAAAACGACGCCTACGATTTTTCTTAAACTTTTCTTACTCAAAGTCCTATCGGTTGTCTATATAGGGAATCCAAAATGAAAAGCATTGAAATAATATAAGTGGTCGAAAAATGGCCTCAAACTTTGAAAAAAATTGAAAAATCGTTAAATTTTTGGAAACGCTCTTTAATTTATCTTTTTTTCCAAAACTACTCAATGGATGTTTCTGACACTTCTGGTACAGAAAGTTAAGTATCCAAAGAACTTCGTAAAGCTATCACAACAACGATCGAAAAATCGGAAGTAGTCGAAAAAATGTCCGATATTTTGAAAAAAATTTTTTTTTTTACGAAAACCTTTTTTATTTATGAATATTTTTTGATGATCTTTCACACAGGGTTAAAATATCATCGTACTTGAGCAGAAATGAGAAAAAAAATTGTCTCGGTAATTTGCGTTAGCCGCCATCGGCTAATTTAGTTTTTCGTACCCAGAAAAATTATTTATTGTTCGATTTGTATAAAACAAAGTTCATATGCACCGTGGTCCCAATTGTAATTTTTTATGTTACGGTGAAGTTTTTCTGTCGGCAACGGAAGTGACGTAATATTAACAAAAACTACAATTTTGACAGTTCGGTACCACTTTTTGAAAGCAAATATTATTTTTTTTCAAAACTGATATAACTAAAAGGATGCACCCTGCAAAGGTGCACAAAATCCTTAGCTCATATTTTTTAATTTCAATTTCATTTTCGGGCAATTTCGAATAAAATGTAAAATAAAGTGTAAAATTCAGTTATTTACAAATCATTCAGCGTCTTCATATTTTGAAATATTTATTTGTAATTTTCATAAACTCGTAGCAATAATCCAGACGAAGAGAATGTATGCGAAAATTAGTTTGTAATATGAGCAGTTGCCGAGAAATATGCAATTTTGCATGCATCACTTTTCACGTTATTTTGCCTATAAAAGAGTCAATTATTATTCGATTTGCAATATTTTTTTTCCATTTGATGCCTAATGCCAATTTGGACTAGGTCAAGCCAATTTTACATTTTCACTGTGACCGGAAATGACGTCATTTGGGCAAAAACTGTATTTTTAACCTAAAAAAACAATATTTTATTCAAATGAGTCTGCCTTATAATATTTTAAAAATTATGACATTTGATTCCCATCAACGAATAGAATGAAGCCATACGACCATACAGATACCACAAAATGGTTTCTAACTTGTACGGTTACAGAGAAATAGGCGATCTTCTATAAGTCACTTTTCAAGGTTTTTGGTCTATAAAAGTGTCAATTATTATTCGATTTTTATAATTTTTTTACCATTTGATGCCTTATGCCATGTATGACTTCTATGAATCAAGTTAACATTTTCAATATCACCGGAAGTAATGTAATTTTTGCAAAAAACGTATTTTTAGCCTTCAAAACAAACATTTTTTTGAAGTGATTTATATTCTTTATTCGTTTAACTTTATAACGTCTGACTCTAATGGGCAGTAAGATTGAATCAATACCATCATATTGATATCAAGAAAAGGCTTCTAGCATGTTCCCTTGTGGAATAATAACCAATTTTCCCAGGGTCACTTTTAAGTTTTTTACCTTCTTAATTTCAGTTTATGGGTTATAGGTTAATTATTTATTGCCCGATATGTATAAAACAAAGTTTGTATTTTGTATGTTGCGAATTTTCGACTTATTTTTCACCTATAAAAATTTCTTTCGGCACCGGAAGTGACATAATTTTGCCATAATTTACAATTTTGGCCGGTCTTTTCGCCAGCAAATATTACTTATACATATGATAGAGGGTGTCACTGAAGCAGAACAACTAAAGTATAGTTCGGTAGCTCAATGGATCGGCTATGGTATAATAAACTTCCTGTATGATTCCTGAAAGCCGGTTCAGTGCTGCTTGCAGGTCTAGTTATTATTATTATTATTATTTACCGCGAGGGCCTAGATCTCCATGACCGAAAACAGATATCGATCTGGAATTAGCTTTTCTATCTGGAAACCATGTGGTGGCTACTTGATAAAATATTTTTGAAATTTCTGCGCATACCGGAAGTGACCGAACTTTGTACTTTCCCTAAAAATTGAAAATCGGCCATAGTTTCGTCAATTCTTTATCCATTTTCAAACAAATTACATTTTTGGAATCCCTGAATCTTTTCTGAGACAATGGCTATCTCACATTTTTCAATTTCGAACATTCGTTTGTGATTTTTATCGTTCGAAAATTGAAAACATGTTGTTTACGAGACAATTTTTGTTATTTTTCAAAATTTTCAAATTTGACCTACATTTTTGGATACCTGAAGTCCATCCGATTCCAGTAATATAAGTTTCATTCAGAGTTATCGCCCTTTATTTTTCGATTTTTTTCGAATTTTCTTCCCATTTTGTGAGCTCGGGTTTCGTTTTATGGCAGAATTGACGTTTCTGAAACTTCTGGAACATGAAGTTATAGTCCAATACCAACTTATAAAGCAATTTCGACAAGAATCCTTAAACCGGAAGTGGTCGAAATAATGTGCAATATTTTGAAAAAAATGCAAAAAATGGATATTTTTGGGGAAAACGCTATTTCTCCGTCCGATATCAATGGATTAAACGAATGAAGGTATCGTTTGATGGCACGATTGCTGGACTATCATATGATACCCCATTCATATGGATACTATGAACAGACAGCAAAATATGGCACGCTGAAAATCAAGTATTTTCTGATTTGGAGCGTTTTTGGACGCCTGTATCTCGAAAACTTAACCTGCAATTTTTTTTTAATTTTTTCTATCGAGAGTCCTTTTGGAGGTATTTTGCATAAAGCCATCCAATAAGACTTTGAAATGTCTGGAATAGGATAAAAAAGGGACTGAAAATCGAAAAAAGTCGAAAAATCGTGAAATTTTGGAAAATGCTCTACTATTTTTTTATTTTAAGAGATTTTTAAAAAGAAGTTGTATATTCAGATAGCTGACCTAATTACGATTCTAACGATGTATAATATGTATGTAATTATTAAAATTTAATTTTCGATATTTTAAATTTTTTGCATTTTTGGCACTTTTGAACATAGGATTTCTCAGGGGCATTTTATCTGATCAGATAATGTAATATATCATTACAGAGCCCTGTGGCTATTTTAGTGCCCAAACCGGCCATTAAAACTATTTCGACATTAATAACCATACCGGAAGTATTCAAAAAATGAAAAAAAAGAGTAAAAACATTGTCGCACTTGCGAAAAACTTGATTTCTCTCTTAGGTAATAGCGGACCAAAAGAACTAAAGTGTCGCTGGATAGCCCTATTAATGGACCATCATATGGTATCTAAATAATACGATTTCGATGGTAAGGAAATAAACTATTGTATGCCAAAAATGTAGTATTTTCCAATTTTTTAACATTCTGAGACGCCCTTTTCTCGAAAACGACGCCTACGATTTTTCTTAAACTTTTCTTACTCAAAGTCCTATCGGTTGTCTATATAGGGAATCCAAAATGAAAAGCATTGAAATAATATAAGTGGTCGAAAAATGGCCTCAAACTTTGAAAAAAATTGAAAAATCGTTAAATTTTTGGAAACGCTCTTTAATTTATCTTTTTTTCCAAAACTACTCAATGGATGTTTCTGACACTTCTGGTACAGAAAGTTAAGTATCCAAAGAACTTCGTAAAGCTATCACAACAACGATCGTAAAATCGGAAGTAGTCGAAAAAATGTCCGATATTTTGAAAAAAATTATTTTTTTTACGAAAACCTTTTTTATTTATGAATATTTTTTGATGATCTTTCACACAGGGTTAAAATATCATCGTACTTGAGCAGAAATGAGAAAAAAAATTGTCTCGGTAATTTGCGTTAGCCGCCATCGGCTAATTTAGTTTTTCGTACCCAGAAAAATTATTTATTGTTCGATTTGTATAAAACAAAGTTCATATGCACCGTGGTCCCAATTGTAATTTTTTTTGTTACGGTGAAGTTTTTCTGTCGGCAACGGAAGTGACGTAATATTAACAAAAACTACAATTTTGACAGTTCGGTACCACTTTTTGAAAGCAAATATTATTTTTTTTCAAAACTGATATAACTAAAAGGATGCACCCTGCAAAGGTGCACAAAATCCTTAGCTCATATTTTTTAATTTCAATTTCATTTTCGGGCAATTTCGAATAAAATGTAAAATAAAGTGTAAAATTCAGTTATTTACAATTCATTCAGCGTCTTCATATTTTGAAATATTTATTTGTAATTTTCATAAACTCGTAGCAATAATCCAGACGAAGAGAATGTATGCGAAAATTAGTTTGTAATATGAGCAGTTGCCGAGAAATATGCAATTGTGCATGCATCACTTTTCACGTTATTTTGCCTATAAAAGAGTGAATTATTATTCGATTTGCAATATTTTTTTTTTCCATTTGATGCCTAATGCCAATTTGGACTAGATCAAGTCAATTTTACATTTTCACTGTGACCGGAAATGACGTCTTTTGGGCAAAAACTGTATTTCTAACCTAAAAAACAAATATTTTATTGAAATGAGTCTGCCTTATAATGTTTTTAAAATTATGATATTTGATTCCCATCAACGAATAGAATGAAGCCATACGACCATACAGATACCACAAAATGGTTTCTAACTTGTACGGTTACAGAGAAATAGGCGATCTTCTATAAGTCACTTTTCAAGGTTTTTGGTCTATAAAAGTGTCAATTATTATTCGATTTTTATAATTTTTTTACCATTTGATGCCTTATGCCATTTATGACTTCTATGAACCAAGTTAACATTTTCAATATCACCGAAAGTAATGTAATTTTTGCAAAAAACGTATTTTTAGCCTTCAAAACAAACATTTTTTTTAAGTGATTTATATTCTTTATTCGTTTAACTTTATAACGTCTGACTCTAATGGGCAGTAAGATTGAATCAATACCATCATATTGATATCAAGAAAATGCTTCTAGCATGTTCCCTTGTCGAATAATAACCAATTTTCCCAGGGTCACTTTTAAGTTTTTTACCTTCTTAATTTCAGTTTATGGGTTATAGGTTAATTATTTATTGCCCAATATGTATAAAACAAAGTTTGTATTTTGTATGTTGCGAATTTTCGACTTATTTTTCACCTATAAAAATTTCTTTCGGCACCGGAAGTGACGTAATTTTGCCATAATTTACAATTTTTACCTTTTACATATGATAGAGGGTGTCACTGAAGCAAAACAACTAATGTATAGTTCGGTAGCTCAATGGATCGGCTATGGTATAATAAACTTCCTGTATGATTCCTGAAAGCCGGTTCAGTGCTGCTTGCAGGTCTAGTTATTATTATTATTTACCGCGGGAGCCTATTTCTCTATGATCGAAAAGAGATACCGATTTGCGGCTCATCTTACTATCAGGAAACCAGGTGGTGGCTACTCAATAAAGCAATTTTCAAACTTCTGCGCATACCGGAAGTGACCGAACTTTGTACGTTGTCAAAAAATTGAAAATTGGCTATAGTTTCATCAATTCATTTCCCATTTTCAAACAAATCACATTTTTGGAAAGCCTGAAACTTTTCCGCGATAATAGCAATCTCACATTTTGCAATTTCGAAACTTCGTCGTTGACTTCTATCGTTCGAAAATTGAAAACACGTCGGCTACAAGACAATTTTTGTTATATTTCGAAATTTTCAAATTTGACCTACATTTTTGGATACCTGAAGTTCATCCGATTCTAGAAATATAAGTTTCATTCGGAGTTATCGCCCTTTATTTTTCGATTTTTTTCGAATTTTCTTCCCATTTTGTGAGCTGTGGTTTCGTTTTACGGTCGAATTGATCTTTTTGAAAATTATGGAACATGAAGTTATAGTCCAATACCAACTGATAAAGCAATTTCGACAAGGATCCTTAAACCGGAAGTGGTCGAAATAGTGTGCAATATTTTGAAAAAAATGCAAAAAATGGATATTTTGGGAAAAAACGCGATTTCTCCGCCCGATATCAATGGATTAAAGAAATTAGGGTACCATTGGACTGCACTAGGATTGTACTATCGTATGATACCCAATTCATTCGGACACTATGATCAGGCAGCAAAATATGGCACGCTAAAAATCAAGTATTTTCTGATTTTTAGCATTTTTGGACGCCTGTATCTCGAAAACTTAACCGCAACTTTTTTTAAATTTTTTTCTATCGAGAGTCCTTTCGGAGGTATTTTGCATGAAACCATCCAATAAGACTTTGAAATATCTGGAATAGGTGAAATAACGGACTGAAAATCGAAAAAAGTCGAAAAATCGTGAAATTTTGGAAAATGCTCTACTATTTTTTCATTTTAAGAGATTTTCCCAAAAAGATTGTATATTCAGATAGCTGACCTAATTACGATTCTAACGATGTATAATATGTATGTAGTTATTGAAATTTAATTTTCGATATTTTAAATTTTTTGCATTTTTGACTCTTTTGAACATAGGATTTCTCAGGGGCATTTTATCTGATCAGATAATGTAATATATCATTACAGAGCCCTGTGGCTATTTTAGTGCCCAAACGGGCTATTAAAACTATTCCGACAATAATAACCATACCGGAAGTATTCAAAAAATGAAAAAAAAAGGTTAAAAACATTGTCGCACTTGCGAGAAACTTGATTTCCCCCTTAGGTAATAGCGGACCAAAAGAACTAAAGTGTCGCTGGATAGCCCTATTAATGGACCATCATATGGTATCTAAATAATACGATTTCGATGATAAGGAAATAAATTATTGTATGCCAAAAATCTAGTATTTTCCGATTTTTTAACATTCTGAGACGCCCTTTTCTCGAAAACGACGCCGCAGATTTTTCTTAAACTTTTCTTACTCAAAGTCCTATCGGTTGTCTATATAGTGAATCCAAAATGAAAAGCATTGAAATAATATAGGTGGTCCAAAAATGGCATCAAACTTTGAAAAAAATTGAAAAATCATTAAATTTTTGTAAACACTCTTTAATTTATCTTTTTTTCTAAAACTACTCAATGGATGTTTCTGACACTTCTGGTACAGAAAGTTAAGTATCGAAAGAACTTCGTAAAGCTATCGCGACAATGACCGTAAAACCGGAAGTAGTCGAACAAATGTCCGATATTTTGAAAAAAATTAATTTTTTTACGAATACCTTTTTTATTTATGAATATTTTTTGATGGTATTTTACACAGGGTTAAAATATCATCGTACTTGAGCAGAAATGAGAAAAAAAATTGTCAGGGTAATTTGCGTTAGCCGCCATCGGCTTATTTAGTTTTTCGTACCCAGAAAAATTATTTATTGTTCGATTTGTATAAAACAAAGTTCATATGCTCCGTGGTCCCAATTGTAATTTTTTTTGTTACGGTAAAATTTTTCTGTCGGCAACGAAAGTGACGTAATATTAACAAAAACTACAATTTTGACAGTTCGGTACCACTTTTTGAAAGCAAATATTTTTTTTTTCAAAACTGATATAACTAAAAGGATGCACCCTGCAAAGATGCACAAAATCCTTAGCTCAGATTTTTTAATTTCAATTTCATTTTCGGGCAATTTCGAATAAAATGTAAAATAAAGTGTAAAATTCAGTTATTTACAATTCATTCGGCGTCTTCATATTTTGAAATATTTATTTGTAATTTTCATAAACTCGTAGCAATAATCCAGACGAAGAGAATGTATGCGAAAATTAGTTTGTAATATGAGCAGTTGCCGAGAAATATGCAATTTTGCATGCATCACTTTTCACGTTATTTTGCCTATAAAAGAGTGAATTATCATTCGATTTGCAATATTTTTTTTCCATTTGATGCCTAATGCCAATTTGGACTAGGTCAAGCCAATTTTACATTTTCACTGTGACCGGAAATGACGTCATTTGGGCAAAAACTGTATTTTTAACCCAAAAAACAAATATTTTATTCAAATGAGTCTGCCTTATAATATTTTTGAAATTATGATATTTGATTCTCATCAACGAATAGAATGAAGCCATACGACCATACAGATACCACAAAATGGTTTCTAACTTGTATGGTTACAGAGAAATAGGCGATCTTCTATAAGTCACTTTTCAAGGTTTTTGGTCTATAAAAGTGTCAATTATTATTCGATTTTTATAATTTTTTTACCATTTGATGCCTTATGCCATTTATGGCTTCTGTGAACTAAGTTAACATTTTCAATATCACCGGAAGTAATGTAATTTTTGCAAACAACGTATTTTTAGCCTTCAAAACAAACATTTTTTTGAAGGGATTTATATTTATTATTCGTTTAACTTTATAACGTCTGACTCTAATGGGCAGTAAGATTGAATCAATACCATCATATTGATATCAAAAAAAGCCTTCTAGCATGTTCCCTTGTCGAATAATAGCCAATTTTCCCAGGGTCACTTTTAAGTTTTTTACCTTCTTAATTTCAGTTTATGGGTTATAGGGTAATTATTTATTGCCCAATATGTATAAAATAAAGTTTGTATTTTGTGTGTTCCGAATTTTCGACTTATTTTTCACCTATAAAAATTTCTTTTGGTACCGGAAGTGACGTAATTTTGCCATAATTTACAATTTTGACCGGTCTTTTCGCCAGCAAATATTACTTTTACATATGATAGAGGGTGTCACTGAAGCAAAACAACTAAAGTATAGTTTGGTAGTTCAATGGATCGGCTATGGTATAAGAAACTTCCTGTATGATTCCTGAAAGCCGGTTCAGTGCTGCTTGCAGGTCTAGTTATTATTAAGCTTTCATATTTCATATGAAAGCTTATTGTTTCTGTTAAGATTATTATTAAGCTTTCATATGTATTACATATGAAAGCTTATTGTTTCTGTTAAAGTTATTATTATTATTTTTTTTTTTTGTGTGTTTTCTGCAAATCGGATTTCTCAGAATCTATCCATAGGATCTTTCCGAAATTTTGACCTACCCCCCCAAAAATGGGGTGCGAACCTTGATTAAATATATTTTCAAAACGTTTTACGAATCCGAAATCACCGAATTTTACGAACGAAAAAACTGACAATGCATAGTCGTAACTTTGTTATTTTTTGACCGATTTTACTAATTCTTTTTTCTTTGAGTATCTTGAAACATTTACTTCAAATCTGCAATTTCGGATTTTCGAATTTCGAAAATTCGTCGCTGTCATTTCGAACCGGAAGTTATTACCAATTTGACAACTTCTTTAATAGTTGTGCGATTTTCGTGAAATTTAGAACGTTAGTAGATCTTGCCAATGCGACTTCAATGATGTCCTTGGAAATTTTCTAAATTATCTCCCCTTTGTGAAATTAAGGATCAAAGTTTTCAAAAAAATCGTCGAAATATAGGTCAGAATGACCTAATTTTTTTTTCGAATACTAGAGAAGTAATTACTAATTCGTACACAAAATATGGAGTTTGTCGATCGAACCGGAAGTGCCACCATCTTTAAACGTGAAAAATCAAAAAGGCTTTTTTGCTATTTTACTTACAGACTCGGGAGTTATATTTTCAGAATCCTTGAAGGAATGCCTAAAAATCTGTCGGATCCAAATTTTGATTTCGGTCACGTGATGGTCACCATTTTGAATTGAAAATGAAAAATAGAAGCAATTTGAAGGACCGGGACTTTGGAATACAATAACTCTCCTTCTAATTAAGCTAGAATGTTCAAACTTGGTGTAGACGTTCACTAGGTCAATGTCATGATTGAGTTCAAAGATGAGCATTTTCTGCTTAGGGTAAGCAGAGATAAGTATGCTGATTTTTTGATTCTTTAGGGCACGATAACTTCGGTTATAATGAAGGGAGGGCGGTGAAACTTTTATCAATACAGAGTGTAATAGCTAGCCTGTTGTTTGAAATCATTGTATCATTTTTTTTAAATATCAGGGATAGCCGAAAAAAAGAGATTGAAAATCCAAAAAGTCGTATTTTTACAATTTGGAGCATGTTTATAGGTCTTTCTCGTAAAGTCAACATACTATTTTTTGGGAACTTCTTCTACAAAGAGTCTTATTGGTAGTCTTTTATATGAAACCATCGATCAACAGTCCAACATATCAGGAGTAGAAGAACAAAAGGATCGAACATTGAATACGGCACCCTTTCATTGTTAAGCGAAACATGCAGCGTGGGTGACTACAATCTACGCATTTAGTCATCGTATAGAGCTTATTCAACAGTATCGAATTCCAACTGCTTAGGGGTATTTTACGTGCACTCCAATGTGTACACGGGACCTTGGTTTGTTGTCCCATCCGAACGACTAGACAGCTGTGCTTGCCAGGCCCTCCGTTCTGCCTCACTGACAAGAGGAACCACGCCGGGAAATCGAGATGAACTTTCTCCGTGCAGAACTTTCAATTCAGGCAAAACGTTTATTGCATACGATTAAGCTGGTCAGTTGGAGCTTATTTTCAAAAGTTTTGTAATAATCGGTTGGTAATTAAAGTACCGTGCACATTAAACTGTTAAAACAGAAAATTTCGCCCGGTTGAAATGTTTCTTGCTATAAGTCAGCAATTTTCCGAATTCAGGGAGGCTGAATGGTTAGCATGTGCGCGCTGTATCGTAACGTCTGTCATTGAGTCATCGGGCGTCGTTTCGATCTCCAGGTTGCACGTGACATGGTGTATGATGTCCAACCTCGTGGGTTTTCTCCGTGTTCTTCGATTTCCTCCCAACGGCTAAAGACCAGTACGAGCAAGGGGAGTTTTTAAATAAAGTTAAAAAAAACATATGTTAGTCCCGAAATGACCTAGTTTGTGTCGAATGGACTTAGGCCGCATTTCTCTCTTTCTTTTTTATTTTTAAAGTTTTGTAATAATCGGTTGGTAATCAAAGGTACTGTAAAAGTGATAAAACAGCAAAATTTGGCCCGGTTGTAATGTTTCTCACTTTAAAGTCAGCAATTTGTCGATTTTAAGGGGCAAACGTTTATTGCGAACGATTAAGGTGGTCAGGGGGAGCTTATTTTCAAAAGTTTTGTAATAATCGGTTGGTAATTAAAGTACCGTGCACATTAAACTGTTAAAACAGAAAATTTCGCCCGGTTGAAATGTTTCTTGCTATAAGTCAGCAATTTTCCGAATTCAGGGAGGCTGAATGGCTGAATGGTTAGCATGTCCGCGCCGTATCGTAACGTCTGTCATTGAGTCAACGGGCGTCGTTTCGATCTTCAGGTTGCACGTGACATGGTGTATGATGTCCAACCTCGTGGGTTTTCTCCGTGTTCTTCAGTTTCCTCCCAACGGCTAAAAACCAGTACGCGCAAGGGGAGTTTTTAAATAAAATTAAAAAAAATATGTTAGTCCCGAAATGACCTAGTTTGTGTCGAATGGACGTTAGGCCGCATTTACTGTAAAAGTGATGAAACAAAAAATTTGGCCCGGTTGTAATGTTTCTCACTTTAAAGTCAGCAATTTGTCGATTTTAAGGGGCAAACGTTTATTGCGAACGATTAAGCTGGTCAGGGGGAGCTTATTTTTAAAAGTTTTGTAATATTCGTTTGATAACTAAAGGTACCGTGCAAATTAAATTGTTAAAATAGAAAATTTGGCCCGGTTGAAATGTTTCTCGCTGTAGGTCAGCAATTTGCCGATTTTAGGGAGGTTGCGTGGCTGAATGGTTAGCACGTGCGCTCTGTATCATAACGTCTGTCATTGAGTCAACTGGCCTTGTTTCGATTTCTTGGTTGTACGTGACAAGGAGTATGGTCGCCTTACCAACCTCGTAGGCCGTAACGCCGCTGACCGGGTAAAATTTCCCTCATTGCACACTTTATGGCGTATGACCGTCTTCATTAGCCCATTGTACGAGCAGAACAGTAGGACGTTAAACCCCATTCAATTTCATTTCATTTTCTCTATGTTGCTTATTTATTATAGTGGATAAATATTTTTCTGGTTCTAGCAATTATTTAATTTCTGCATAGAAATCTCTGGCCAGTTTTTTTTATTGCAGAGTGCCATTCTTGTATATTGCAGTCTAAGACCCTTTGTTTAAAACATGCTTAAGAAGTCGTCACGATTTCCTACATATTGGAAACCATAATTATATAACATATCTAGGAAGCCCGATTACAGCTATACAAGTTTCAGTAATTTCCTTTAGTTTAAAGATTATTTTTTGCCCGGGTGCAATGTTTCTCACTACATTTAAATTTGTAACTTTGTGAGTTTTTGACCGATTTTGATATTATGTCTTTATAATTTTCCAAATCTACATATTTAACGTACATATTCAAATAGTTGAGTTCAACCTGATTCAAAAAGTTTTAGTTTTGTTCAAAGTTATCTCATTCATCCCGATTACAGCAACACAAGTATCAGTTATTTCCCTTTAGTTTTCAGATTACTCAATGTTTCATACTATATTTAGACTTGTAACTTCGCGAGTTTTTGACCAATTTTGATAGTTTGTTATTCTTATCCTTTTATTTGAGATACTTGATATAATCGATGACACGTGACGATGAATATGAAAGCTTTCATATCTGCATGGGACAGTAGCAGATCTAGTTATTTTTTTTTTTTGTGTTTCTCCTGCAAATCGGATTTCACAGAATCTATCCATAGGATGTTTCTGAAACTTTGACCTACCCCCCCAAAAATGGGTGGTGGCTGTTGATTAAATATATTTTCAAAACGTTTTGCGAATTCGAAATCACCGAATTTTACGAACGAAAAAACTGACAATGCATAGTCGTAACTTTGCTATTTTTTGACTGATTTTACTAATTCTTTTTTCTTTGAATACCTTGAAAAAAATCATTTTCATCTGCAGTTTCACATTTTCGAATTTCGAAAATTCGTCGCTGTGATTTCGAACCGGAAGTTTAGACCAATTTGACAACTTCTTTAATAGTTGTACGATTTTCATGAAATTTAGTATTTAAGTAGATCTTACCAATGTGACTTCAAAATTATAATGAGAAATTTTCTAAATTATCTCCCCTTGGTGAAATTAAGGATCAAAGTTTTAAAAAAAGTAGTCGAAATATAGGTCAGAATGACCTGAAATTTTTTTTCGATACTCGACAGGTAATTACTGATCCCTACACAAAATATGGAGTTTGTCGATCAAACCGGAAATGCCACCATCTTGAAACATGAAAAATCCCTAAGGCTTTTTTGCTATCTTACTTACAGACACGGGAGTTATATTTTCTGAATCCTTGAAGGATGGCCCAAAAATCGTAGGGAGCAGAATTTTGATTTAGGTCAACTGATGGTTGCCATTTTGAAGTGAATATGAAAAGTAGTAACAATTTGAAGGGCCGAGACTTTGAAACACAATAACTCTCCTTCTAATTGAGTTAGAATGTTCAATCTTGGTGTAGACGTTCACTAGGTCAATGTCATGATTGAGTGCAAAGATGAACATTTTCTGCCTAGGGTAAGCAGAGATAAGCATGCTGATTTGTTGATTCTTTAGGGCACAATAACTTCGGTTATAATGAAGGGAGGGTGATGAAACTCTTGTCAATCGAGAGTCTAATAGCTAGCCCGTTGTGTGAATTCATTGTATCATTTTTTTTCAATATCAGGGGTAGCAGAAAAAAGAGATCGAAAATCCAAAAAGTCGTATTTTTACGATTTGGAGCATTTTTAAAGGTCCTTTTCTCTTAAAGTCAACATAATATTTTGGGGGAACTTCTTCTACAAAGAGGCTTATCGGTAGTCTTTTATATGAAACCATAGATCAACAGTCCAAAATATCAGGAGTAGTGGAATAAAGGGATCGAAAATTGAAAACCGCACCCTTTCATTGTTAAGCAAAACATGCAGTGTGGGTGGCTACAATCTGCACATTTAGTCATCGTATAGAGCTTATTCAACAATATAGAATTCCAACTGCTAAGGGATCTTTTACGTGCACTCCAATGTGTACACGGCGGATGGGGGGACACGCCAGAATATCGAGATGAACTTTCTCGGCCAATGCAGGGATCGAACACCCGACCTCCTGGCTAGCAGGCCAACGCCTTAGCCACATAGTGTGGACACCCATCGTACATTTCATCCGTCAAATCAAAGCATTTCATTGCATTAGACCAATAATTAATTATTCTTAATTTAAAACTTTATTTAATATTAGTCTGGCATTATTAAATCCTAATTTTATTGGTCTTATTTAAAATTAAACTTTAATTTAACTATGAACAACCCTTAACGTGTCTCTTTAAAACAATTAAATACTCTAAAACAAAAAACAAAACAAAAAATCAATAAGCGGGTCAATTCAGGTAAGTATAACTACGGGTTCTGTCCACCTTCTCTCGTCTACGGCCACACCACGTTGAAAACACCAGTTCTCGTCCGATCACTGAAGTTAAGCAACGTCGGGCCCGGTCAGTACTTGGATGGGTGACCGCCTGGGAACACCGGGTGCTGTAGACGCCTTTTTGCCCTGATTCTTCGGGAAAAAATAAATTTTCCGCCAATCAGACCACAGCGCGCACTCTTTTGCACCACTCCAGCTCTGCGCTCGGCCCGTCTCCCCAGGGAATAAGACACAAAAAGAATTTGAGTAAGCACAAGTATGAGTTCTGTCCACCGTCTCTCGTCTACGGCCACACCACGTTGAAAACACCAGTTCTCGTCCGATCACTGAAGTTAAGCAACGTCGGGCCCGGTCATTACTTGGATGGGTGACCGCCTGGGAACACCGGGTGCTGTAGACGCCTTTTTAAAACCGTCACCCCCCCCCCCAAAAAAAAAAAAAAATCAATAAGCGGGTCAATTCAGGTAAGTATAACTACGGGTTCTGTCCACGTTCTCTCGTCTACGGCCACACCACGTTGAAAACACCAGTTCTCGTCCGATCACTGAAGTTAAGCAACGTCGGGCCCGGTCAGTACTTGGATGGGTGACCGCCTGGGAACACCGGGTGCTGTAGACGCCTTTTTGCCCTGATTCTTCGTGAAAAAATCAATTTTCCGCATATCAGACCACAGCGCGCACTCTTTTGCACCACTCCAGCTCTGCGCTCGGCCCGTCTCCCCAGGGAATAAGACACAAAAAGAATTTGAGTAAGCACAAGTATGAGTTCTGTCCACCTTCTCTCGTCTACGGCCACACCACGTTGAAAACACCAGTTCTCGTCCGATCACTGAAGTTAAGCAACGTCGGGCCCGGTCATTACTTGGATGGGTGACCGCCTGGGAACACCGGGTGCTGTAGACGCCTTTTTAAAACCGTCCCCCCCCCCCCAAAAAAAAAATCAATAAGCGGGTCAATTCAGGTAAGTATAACTACGGGTTCTGTCCACGTTCTCTCGTCTACGGCCACACCACGTTGAAAACACCAGTTCTCGTCCGATCACTGAAGTTAAGCAACGTCGGGCCCGGTCAGTACTTGGATGGGTGACCGCCTGGGAACACCGGGTGCTGTAGACGCCTTTTTAAAACCGACACCTCCCCCCCCCACAAAAAAAAATCAATAAGCGGGTCAATTCAGGTAAGTATAACTACGGGTTCTGTCCACCTTCTCTCGTCTACGGCCACACCACGTTGAAAACACCAGTTCTTGTCCGATCACTGAAGTTAAGCAACGTCGGGCCCGGTTAGTACTTGGATGGGTGACCGCCTGGGAACACCGAGTGCTATAGACGCCTTTTTAAAACCGACAAAAACCGCCCCAAAAATCAATAAGCGGGTCAATTCCGGTAAGTATAACTACGGGTTCTGTCCACCCCCTCTCGTCTACGGCCATACCACGTTGAAAACACCAGTTCTCGTCCGATCACTGAAGTTAAGCAACGTTGGGCCCGGTCAGTACTTGGATGGGTGACCGCCTGGGAACATCGGGTGCTGTAGGCTCCTTTTTAAAACCGACAAAAAACAAAAAAAAAATCAATAAGCGGGTCAATTCAACTAAGTATAACTACGGGTTCTGTCCACCTTCTCTCGTCTACGGCCACACCACGTTGAAAACACCAGTTCTCGTCCGATCACTGAAGTTAAGCAACGTCGGGCCCGGTCAGTACATGGATGGGTGACCGCCTGGGAACACCGGGTGCTGTAGACGCCTTTTTAAAACCGACAACCCCCCCCCCAAAAAAATCAATAAGCGGGTCAATTCAAGTATGTATAACTACGGGTTCTGTCCACCTTCTCTCGTCTACGGTCATACCATGTTGAAAACACCAGTTTTCGTCCGATCACTCAAGTTAAGCAACGTCGGGCCCGGTTAGTGCTAGGATGGGTGACCGCCTGGGAGCACCGGGTGCTGTAGACGCCTTTTTGCCCTAAACTCATTAATTTACCATTTTGTTGTGAGTGGCTTGTACGTGTCTGATTTCAAAGGGGGGTTGGGCGGCTGAATGATTAGCACGCGCGCCTGTCATTGAGTTAACTAGCGTGTTTTCGAATGCTCGGTTGTACGTGACAAGGAGTAAGGTCGCCTGTCCAACCTGTCATTTTTAATTTTTTTCCGGCAATTTTCATTTCATTTTTTCATCCGTCTCATTACAGTAATACAAGTTTCGGTTATTTCCCTTTAGTTTTAAGATTATTGTTATGCCTGGGTGCAATGTTTCATACTATATTTAGACTTGTAATTTTGCGAGTTTTTGACGAATTTTGATAATTTTTTCTTCTTATCCTTTTATTTAGGATACTTGATACAATCAATGACACGTGGCGATGAATATGAAAGCTTTCATATCTGCATGGGACAGGAGCAGATCTAGTTATTATTATTATTATTTACCGCGAGGGCCTAGATCTCCATGATCGAAAACAGATATCGATCTGGAATTAGCTTTTCTATCGGGAAACCATGTGGTGGCTACTTGATAAAATATTTTTGAAATTTCTGCGCATACCGGAAGTGACCGAACTTTGTACTTTCTCTAAAAATTGAAAATCGGCCATACTTTCGTCAATTCTTTATCCATTTTCAAACAAATTACATTTTTGGAATCCCTGAATCTTTTCTGAGACAATGGCTATCTCACATTTTTCAATTTCGAACATTCATCTATGATTTTTATCGTTCGAAAATTGAAAACATGTTGTTTACGAGACAATTTTTGTTATTTTTCAAAATTTTCAAATTTGACCTACATTTTTGGATATCTGAAGTCCATCCGATTCCAGTAATATAAGTTTCATTCAGAGTTATCGCCCTTTATTTTTCGATTTTTTTCGAATTTTCTTCCCATTTTGTGAGCTCGGGTTTCGTTTTATGGCAGAATTGACGTTTCTGAAACTTCTGGAACATGAAGTTATAGTCCAATACCAACTTATAAAGCAATTTCGACAAGAATCCTTAAACCGGAAGTGGTCGAAATAATGTGCAATATTTTGAAAAAAATGCAAAAAATGGATATTTTTGGGGAAAACGCTATTTCTCCGTCCGATATCAATGGATTAAACGAATGAAGGTACCGTTTGATGGCACGATTGTTTGACTATCATATGATACCCCATTCATACGGATACTATGAACAGACAGCAAAATATGGCACGCTGAAAATCAAGTATTTTCTGATTTGGAGCGTTTTTGGACGCCTGTATCTCGGAAACTTAACCTGCAATTTTTTTTAAATTTTTTCTATCGAGAGTCCTTTTGGAGGTATTTTGCATGAAGCCATCCAATAAGACTTTGAAATGTCTGGAATAGGATAAAAAAGGGACTGAAAATCGAAAAAAGTCAAAAAATCGTGAAATTTTGGAAAATGCTCTACTATTTTTTTATTTTAAGAGATTTTTAAAAAAAAGGTTGTATATTCAGATAGCTGACCTAATTACGATTCTAACGATGTATAATATGTATGTAATTATTAAAATTTAATTTTCGATATTTTAAATTTTTTGCATTTTTGACACTTTTGAACATAGGATTTCTCAGGGGCATTTTATCTGATCAGATAATGTAATATATCATTACAGAGCCCTGTGGCTATTTTAGTGCCCAAACCGGCTATTAAAACTATTCCGACAATAATAACCATACCGGAAGTATTCAAAAAATGAAAAAAAAGAGTAAAAACATTGTCGCACTTGCGAAAAACTTGATTTCTCTCTTAGGTAATAGCGGACCAAAAGAACTAAAGTGTCGCTGGATAGCCCTATTAATGGACCATCATATGGTATCTAAATAATACGATTTCGATGGTAAGGAAATAAATTATTGTATGCCAAAAATCTAGTATTTTCCAATTTTTTAACATTCTGAGACGCCCCTTTCTCGAAAACGACGCCTACGATTTTTCTTAAACTTTTCTTACTCAAAGTCCTATCGGTTGTCTATATAGGGAATCCAAAATGAAAAGCATTGAAATAATATAAGTGGTCGAAAAATGGCCTCAAACTTTGAAAAAAACTGAAAAATCGTTAAATTTTTGGAAACGCTCTTTAATTTATCTTTTTTTCCAAAACTACTCAATGGATGTTTCTGACACTTCTGGTACAGAAAGTTAAGTATCCAAAGAACTTCATAAAGCTATCACAACAACGATCGTAAAGCCGGAAGTAGTTGAAAAAATGTCCGATATTTTGAAAAAAAAAAAAAAATTTACGAAAACCTTTTTTATTTATGAATATTTTTTGATGATATTTTACACGGGGTTAAAATATCATCGTACTTGAACAGAAATGAGAAAAAAAATGTCTCGGTAATTTGCGTTAGCCGCCATCGGCTAATTTAGTTTTTCGTACCCAGAAAAATTATTTATTGTTCGATTTGTATAAAACAAAGTTCATATGCACCGTGGTCCCAATTGCAATTTTTTTTGTTACGGTGAAATTTTTCTGTCGGCAACGGAAGTGACGTAATATTAACAAAAACTACAATTTTGACAGTTCGGTACCACTTTTTGAAAGCAAATATTATTTTTTTTCAAAACTGATATAACTAAAATGATGCACCCTGCAAAGGTGCACAAAATCCTTAGCTCATATTTTTAAATTTCAATTTCATTTTCGGGCAATTTAGAATAAAATGTAAAATAAAGTGTAAAATTCAGTTATTTACAATTCATTCAGCGTCTTCATATTTTGAAATATTTATTTGTAATTTTCATAAACTCGTAGCAATAATCCAGACGAAGAGAATGTATGCGAAAATTAATTTGTAATATGAGCAGTTGCCGAGAAATATGCAATTTTGCATGCATCACTTTTCACGTTATTTTGCCTATAAAAGAGTGAATTATTATTCGATTTGCAATATTTTTTTTCCATTTGATGCCTAATGCCAATTTGGACTAGGTCAAGCCAATTTTACATTTTCACTGTGACCGGAAATGACGTCTTTTGGGCAAAAACTGTATTTTTAACCTAAAAAACAAATATTTTATTCAAATGAGTCTGCCTTATAATGTTTTTAAAATTATGATATTTGATTCCCATCAACGAATAGAATGAAGTCATACGACCATACAGATACCACAAAATGGTTTCTAACTTGTACGGTTACAGAGAAATAGGCGATCTTCTATAAGTCACTTTTCAAGGTTTTTGGTCTGTAAAAGTGTCAATTATTATTCGATTTTTATAATTTATTTACCATTTGATGCCTTATGCCATTTATGACTTCTATGAACCAAGTTAAAATTTTCAATATCACCGGAAGTAATGTAATTTTTGCAAAAAACGTATTTTTAGCCTTCAAAACAAACATTTTTTTGAAGGGATTTATATTTATTATTCGTTTAACTTTATAACGTCTGACTCTAATGGGCAGTAAGACTGAATCAATACCATCATATTGATATCAAGAAAAGGCTTCTAGCATGTTCCCTTGTCGAATAATAACCAATTTTCCGAGGGTCACTTTTAAGTTTTTTACCTTCTTAATTTCAGTTTATGGGTTATAGGTTAATTATTTATTGTCCGATATCTATAAAAAAAAGTTTGCATTTTGTATGTTGCGAATTTTCGACCTATTTTTCACCTATAAAAATTTCTTTCGGCACCGGAAGTGACGTAATTTTGCCATAATTTACAATTTTGACCGGTCTTTTCGCCAGCAAATATTACTTTTACATATGATAGAGGGTGTCACTGAAGCAAAACAACTAATGTATAGTTTGGTAGCTCAATGGATCGGCTATGGTATAATAAACTTCCTGTATGATTCCTGAAAGCCGGTTCAGTGCTGCTTGCAGGTCTAGTTATTCTTATTATTAGGCTTTCAGACTTTCGTCTGAAAGCCTATTGTGATTACTAAAATTATTATTAAGCTTTCATATTACATATGAAAGCTTATTGTTTCTGTTAAGATTATTATTAAGCTTTCATATTACATATGAAAGCTTATTGTTTCTGTTAAGATTATTATTATTATTTTTTTTTTTTGTGTGTTTTCTGCAAATCGGATTTCTCAGAATCTATCCGTAGGATCTTTCTGAAATTTTGACCTACCCCCCCAAAAATGGGGTGCGAACCTTGATTAAATATATTTTCAAAACGTTTTACGAATCCGAAATCACCGAAATTTACGAACGACAAAATGGACAATGCATAGTCGTAACTTTGTTATTTTTTGACCGATTTTACTAATTCTTTTTTCTTTGAATACCTTGAAAAAAATCATTTTCATCTGCAGTTTCACATTTTCGAATTTCGAAAATTCGTCGCTGTGATTTCGAACCGGAAGTTTAGACCAATTTGACAACTTCTTTAATAGTTGTACGATTTTCATGAAATTTAGTATATATGTAGACCTTATCGATGTGACTTCAAAAATATAATTAGAAATTTTCTAAATTATCTCCCCTTGACGAAATTAAGGATCAAAATTTTCAAAAAAATCATCGAAATATAGGTCAGAATGACCTGATTTCTTTTTTGGATACTAGATAAGTAATAACTGATTTGTACACAAAATATGAAGTTTGTTGATCGAACCGGAAGTGCCACCATCTTGAAACGTGAAAAATCCCTAAGGCTTTTTTGCTATTTTACTTACAGACACGGGAGTTATATTTTCTGAATCCTTGAAAGATGGCCTAAAAATTGTTCAGAGCAGAATTTTGATTTAAGTCAATTGATGGTTGCCATTTTGAAGTGAATATGAAAAGTAGTATCAATTTGAAGGGCCGAAATTTTGAAACACAATAACTCTCCTTCTAATTGAGCTAGAATGTTCAATCTTGGTGTAGACGTTCACTATGTCAATGTCATGATTGAGTTCAAAGAGGAGCATTTTCTGCCTAGGGTAAGCAGAGATAAGCATGCTGATTTGTTGATTCTTTAGGGCAAGATAACTTCGGTTATAATGAAGGGAGGGCGGTGAAACTCTTGTTAATGGAGAGTGTAATAGCTGGCCTGTTGTGTGAAATCGTTGTATCTTTTTTTTTAAATATCAGGGATAGCAGAAAAAAAGAGATCGAAAATCCAAAAAGTCGTATGTTTACGATTTGGAGCATCTTTAAAGGTTCTTTTCTCTTAAAGTCAACATAATACTTTTTGAGAACTTCTTCTACAAAGAGTCTTATCGGTAGTCTTTTATATGAAAACTTCGATCAACAGTCCAAAATATCTGGAGTAGAAGAATAAAAGGATCGAACATTGAAAACGGCACCCTTTCTTTGTTAAGCGAAACATGCAGTGTGGGTGACTACAATCTGCACATTTAGTCATCGTATAGAGCTTATTCAACAGTATCGAATTCCAACTACTTAGGGATATTTTACGTGCACTCCAATGTGTACACGCGACCTTGGTTTTTCGTCCCATCCGAACGACTAGACAGCTGTCCTTGTCAGGCCCTCCGTTCTGCTCACTGACAAGGGGGAACCACGCCGGAAAATCGAGATGAACTTTCTCGCTGCAGAACTTTCAATTCAGGCCAAACGTTTATTGCATACGATTAAGCTGGTCAGTTGGGGCTTATTTTCAAAAGTTTTGTAATAATCGGTTGGTAATTAAAATACCGTGCGAATTAAACTGTTAAAACAGAAAATTTCGCCCGGTTAAAATGTTTCTTGCTATAAGTCAGCAATTTCCAGATTTTAGGGAGGCTGAATGGTTAGCATACGCGCGCTGTATCGTAACGTCTGTCATTGAGTCAACCGGCGTCGTTTCGATTTCCAAGTTGCACGTGACATGGAGTATCGTGTCCAACCTCGTGGGTTTTCTCCGTGTCCTTCGGTTTCCTCCCACGGCTAAAGACCCGTACGTGCAAGGGAAGTTTATAAATAAAATTAAAAAACATATGTTAGTCCCGAAATGACCTAGTTTGTGTCGAATGGACGTTGAGCCGCATTTCTCTCTTTCTCTTTTATTTTTAAAGTTTTGTAATAATCGGTTGGTAATCAAAGGTACTGTAAAAGTGATAAAACATAAGCTTTCGCCCGGTTGTAATGTTTCTCACTTTAAAGTCAGCAATTTGCCGATTTTAGAGGGCAAATGTTTATTGCGAACAATTAAGCTGGTCAGTGGGGGGGGGGGGGTATTTTTAAGGGAGGCTGAATGGCTGAATGGTTAGCATGTGCGCGCTGTATCGTAACGTCTGTCATTGATTAACGGGCGTCGTTTCGATTTCGAGATTGTACGTGACATGGACATGCATACGATTAAGCTGGTCAGTTGGGGCTTATTTTCAAAAGTTTTGTAATAATCGGTTGGTAATTAAAATACCGTGCGAATTAAACTGTTAAAACAGAAAATTTCGCCCGGTTAAAATGTTTCTTGCTATAAGTCAGCAATTTCCAGATTTTAGGGAGGCTGAATGGTTAGCATACGCGCGCTGTATCGTAACGTCTGTCATTGAGTCAACCGGCGTCGTTTCGATTTCCAAGTTGCACGTGACATGGAGTATGGTGTCCAACCTCGTGGGTTTTCTCCGTGTCCTTCGGTTTCCTCCCAACAGCTAAAGACCAGTACGCGCAAGGGGAGTTTTTAAATAAAATTAAAAAACATATGTTAGTCCCGAAATGACCTAGTTTGTGTCGAATGGACGTTTAGCCGCATTTCTCTCTTTCTTTTTTTTATTTTTAAAGTTTTGTAATAATCGGTTGGTAATCAAAGATACTGTAAAAGTGATAAAACAGAAAATTTCGCCCGGTTGTAATGTTTCTCACTTTAAAGTCAGCAATTTGCCGATTTTAAGGGGAAAACGTTTATTGCGAACGATTTAGCTGGTCAGGGGAAGCTTATTTTTAAAAGTTTTGTAATATTCGGTTGATAACTAATGGTACCGTGCAAATTAAACTAATAAAATAGAAGATTTCGCCCGGATGAAATGTTTCTATCTGTAGGTCAGCAATTTGCCGATTTTAGGGAGGTTGCGTGACTGAATGGTTAGCACGTGCGCTGTGTATCATAGCGTCTGTCATTGAGTCAACTGGCGTTGTTTCGATTTCTTGGTTGTACGTGACAAGGAGTATGGTCGCCTGTCCAACCTCGTAGGCCGTAACGCCGCTGCCCGTGTAAAATTTCCCTCACTGCACACTTTATGGCGTATGCCCGTCTTCATTAGCCCATTTTAGGAGTAGGACGTTAAACCCCAATCAATTTGATTTCATTTTCTCTATGTTGCTTATTTATTATAGTGGATAAATATTTTTCTGGTTCTATCAATTATTTCATTTCTGCATAGAAATCTTGCTTTGAGCAGTTTTTTTTTATTGCAAAGTGCCATTCTTGTATATTGCAGTCTATGACCCTTTGTTTAAAACATGCTTAAGAAGTTGTCACGATTTCCTACTTATAACCAAACATATTGGAAACCATAATTATATAACATATCTCTAATTTTGGAAGCCCGATTACAGCTATACAAGTTTAGGATATTTCCCTTTAGTTTAAAGATTATTTTTTTGCCCGGGTGCAATGTTTCTCACTACATTTAAATTTGTAACTTTGTGAGTTTTGACCGATTTTGATAATTATGTCTTTATAATTTTCCAAATTTACATATTTAACGTAAATATTCAAACAATTGGGATCAACCTGATTCAAATTTTTTTAGTTTTGTTCAAAGATATCTCATTTAATTTTTCGATGTTTTCTTACCATTTTCATTTCATTTTTCTGAAAGTTTTGAAGTGGGAAGTCATCCCGATTACAGCAACACAAGTATCAGTTATTTCCCTTTAGTTTTCAGATTATGCAATGTTTCATACTATATTTAGACTTGTAACTTCGCGAGTTTTTGACCAATTTTGATATAATCGATGACACGTGACGATGAATATGAAAGCTTTCATATCTGCATGGGACAGTAGCAGATCTAGTTATTATTTTTTTTTTTGTGTATTTTCTGCAAATCAGATTTCTCAGAATCTAACAATGGGATCTTTCTGAAACTTTGACCTACCCCCCCAAAAATGGGGTGCGAACGTTGTTTAAATATATTTTCAAAACGTTTTACGAATCCGAAATCACCGAATTTTACGAACGAAAAAACTGACAATGCATAGTCGTAACTTTGTTATTTTTTGACCGATTTTACTAATTCTTTTTTCTTTGAATACCTTGAAAAAAATCATTTTCAACTGCAGTTTCACATTTTCGAATTTCGAAAATTCGTTGCTGTGATTTCGAACCGGAAGTTTAGACCAATTTGACAACTTCTTTAATAGTTGTACGATTTTCATGAAATTTAGTATTTAAGTAGATCTTACCAATATGACTTCAAAATTATAATGAGAAATTTTCTAAATTATCTCCCCTTGGTGAAATTAAGGATCAAAGTTTTAAAAAAAATCGTCGAAATATAGGTCAGAATGACCTGAAAATTTTTTTCGATACTCGCCACTTAATTACTGATTCCTACACAAAATATGGAGTTTGTCGATAAAACCGGAAATGCCACCATCTTGAAACATGAAAAATCCCTAAGGCTTTTTTGCTATCTTACTTACAGACACGGGAGTTATATTTTCTGAATCCTTGAAGGATGGCCCGAAAATCGTAGGGAGCAGAATTTTGATTTAGGTCAACTGATGGTTGCCATTTTGAAGTGAATATGAAAAGTAGTAGCAATTTGAAGGGCCGAGATTTTGGAACACAATAACTCTCCTTCTAATTAATCTAGAATGTTCAAACTTGGTGTAGACGTTGACTAGGTCAATGTCATGATTGAGTGCAAAGATGAGCATTTTCTGTCAAGGGTAAGCAGAGATAAGCATGCTGATTTGTTGATTCTTTAGGGCACGATAACTTCGGTTATAATGAAGGGAGGGCGATGAAACTTTTGTCAATAGAGAGTCTAAAAGCTAGCCTGTTGTTTGAAATGATTGTATCATTTTTTTTAAATATCAGGGATAGCCGATAAAAAGAGATTGAAAATCCAAAAAGTCGTATTTTTACAATTTGGAGCATGTTTAGAGGTCTTTCTCGTAAAGTCAACATAATATTTTTTGGGAACTTCTTCTACAAAGAGTCTTATTGGTAGTCTTTTATATGAAACCATCGATCAACAGTCCAACATATCAGGAGTAGAAGAACAAAAGGATCGAAAATTGAAAACGGCACCCTTTCATTGTTAAGCGAAACATGCAGTGTGGTGACTACAATCTACACATTTAGTCGTCGCATAGAGCTTATTCAACAGTATCGAATTCCAGCTGCTTAGGGATATTTTACGAGCACTCCAATGTGTACACGGGACCTTGGTTTTTCGTCCCATCCGAACGACTAGACAGCTGTGCTTGTCAGGCCCTCCGTTCTGCCTCACTGACAACGGGGAACCGCGCCGGGAAATCAAGATGAATTTTCTCCGTGCAGACCTTTCAATTCAGGCCAAACGTTTATTGCATACGATTAAGCTGGTCAGTTGGAGCTTATTTTCAAACGTTTTGTAATAATCGGTTGGTAATTAAAGTACCGTGCACATTAAACTGTTAAAACAGAAAATTTCGCCCGGTTGAAATGTTTCTTGCTATAAGTCAGCAATTTTCCGAATTCAGGGAGGCTGAATGGCTGAATGGTTAGCATGTGCGCGCTGTATCGTAACGTCTGTCATTGAGTCAACGGGCGTCGTTTCGATCTCCAGGGCCCGGTTCCTAGAAAATTCTTAAAAGTAAGCACAAAGTTATGCTTCACTTTTGCTTAGGTAAGAAACTTTATGAAATACCGTCTCTATAGAAACTTCTCAAGACCGTTCTTACGTAAGATCAAGCCAAGTACGAGTCTAAGCACAGTGTGACTGGTAAATTGAGACTAAGATGCTCTTTAGCGTCATAAAAACAAATTTGGTATGCAAATTACACCGTAAATTCGTCTGCATATAGAGTTATAAATAGATCAATGACATTAACTTCAAATAGTCGATTTAGAAGTATTTGACAAATGACATGAAATGAAATAGGTTTTAACTTCCTACTGTTTTGCTCCTAAGCTGGGCTTATGAAGACGGGCATACGCCATAAAGTATGCTATGAGGGAAAGTTTGCCCGGGCAGCGGCGCTACGGCTTACTCTTATATCGAATTACAACGGCCAGGGGATCTTTGACGTGCACGCCAATTTTTACATGGGACCTTATTTTTTCGTCTGCATCGCTGACAAGGGGATGAACCTTCTCGGCCAATGCAGGGATCGAACACCCTACCTCGGCCCGATTCATAAACAATTCTTTAACACGTTCTTGCGCTTAGGCCTACATGTAGATTTTAAGTAGACTTTGCAAATAAGTAAACTTATCTTATTTTGTGTTAACAGAAAATTCTTAAGAACGTTCTTGTGCTTAGATTTTAAGTAGACTTCAGTGTAAGCACAAGCACGTTATCATGTATTCCAAGAAAAAACTTAAGCACAACTTAGTTCTTAAAATTGTCAATCTAAGCACAAATCCCAAGCAAGGTATAGGGCTTGCTTACCAACCTTTAAGCCTGTTTCTGCTTCAAACAATATGGCTGACCGTGGATTTATTCGACGATATTTGCTACATCTTTTGATACCTAAGAGTCAATTGAAAGACAGAAAATCCTTTAGAAACATATTCTCGAGAAGAATGCTATAGGAAATTTCGCTTCTACCCTAAACACAATTCATTTATTTCCAAATTGGTAAACAACACACACGCGGGCTACTTAAAGATCAGTCGCTCTCACAATTATTATTCGGTTTGTTTTGCATGTACTTGCGTTTTGGGTTGTTTTCTTTTGTTTAGTCTGTGGTATATTTTATATGTGTAGGCCTATAGGGGACACGTCAACGGTATCAGAGGATCACTTGCCTAAGTGGGTAAGACGCTGGTTCACTAGCCTGGAGGTCGGGTGTTCGATCCCTGCATTGGCCGAGAAGGTTCATCCAAATTTTCCGACGTTGTTTCTCCTTGTCAGTGATGCAGGACGGAGGACAGCTGTCTTGTCATTCGGATGGGACGAAAAAACGAGGTCCCGTGTACAAACTGGCGTACACGTAAAAGATTCCGTGGCAGTTGGAATTCGATAGAGCAGTGCCGCTGCCAGGGCGAAATTTCCCTCATAGCACACTGTATGACGTATCTACGTCTTCATTACCCCAGATTAGGAACAAAATAGTAGGACGTTAAATTTCATTTCATTTAATTTGTTAAATAATAAAATACATCTAAATCGACTATTTTCGGGGGGGGGGGGGTAATGTCATTGGTCTATTTATAACTTCATGCAGACCATAGAGCTATATATAGAAACTCTGCGATGCAGACGAATTTACAATTACGGTGTAATTTGCATACCAAAAATGTTTTTTGACGTTAGAGAGCATCGTACTCTCAATGTGCTTAGACTCGTACTTAACTTGTGCTTACGTAAGAACGGTCTTGAGAATTTTCTAGAGACGGTATTTTATAAAGTTTCTTACGTAAGCAAAAGTGAAGCATAACTTTGTGCTTGCTGTTAAGAATTTTCTAGGAATTGGCCCTGGCTAGCGTCTTACCCACTTAACCACGTGATCCTTTTGACATGGCCCCTATAGGTCTATAAGCTAAAAAATACCCCAAAACGCAAGCACATACAAACAGACGGAATGACAGAGACAGCGCCTGATTTTAAAGTAGCTAAGTCTCTAACTCAATGTCATCCAGCATCTTCGACATTGAAAACACGAATTATTTGTCAGTTTAAATCAAAATTGATGATGTGATCTTATCGGAAAAAGATGGGCTTCTGATATCCAATATTTAAGACAAGATAAATATTTTGCCATTGGTACACGAATCGTGTACCATAATGCGTTTCAGCCCAGTTCTACGGAGAGACTCGGTGGAACAAGGCTAGAAACATTGCACCAAATCAAACGGCGCATGTAGACTGGAATAACTAGACGCTAGAAATTTGCATTCGATTGACACTGTTGGCAAATTTCGCCGCACATAACTGATTTGAAATTGGAGTAAAAACGGAAACCATTGAATGTAAATCGGTTTATATACATTCATATTAGAGTATTATATGCGTTGCGACACACTTGTGTCAATTTCTTGGTCCCAAATGTTAGCGATTTAGCTCCTTTCAAGTTGCCTGCGTTTGTGTTGTTTACCAATTTGTAAATAAATAAAATGTTTTTAGTGTAGAAGCGGAAATATTCTATAGCATTCTTGTCGAGAATATATTTCTTAAGGATTTTCCGTCTTCCAAATGTCTCTTAGGTATCAAAAGATGTAGTAAATGCCGTCGAATAACTAACTAAACGGTCAGCCATATTGTTTGAAGCAGAAACAGGCTTAAGGTTGGTAAGCAAGCCCTCCCTATACCTTGCTCGGGACTTTTGCTTAGATTGGCAATTGTAAGAATGAAGTTGTGCTTAAGTTTTTTCTTGGAACACATAATAAAGTGCTTGTGCTTACACTGAAGTCTACTTAAAATCTAAGCACAAGAACGTTCTTAAGAATTTTCTGGGACTACAAAATAAGGTAAGTTTACTTAATTGCAAAGTCTACTTAAAATCTAAGCACAAGAACGTGCTTAAGAATTTTCTAGGAATCGGGCCCAGGTTGCACGTGACATGAAGTATGATGTCCAACCTCGTGGGTTTTCTTCGTGTCCTTCGGTTTCCTCCCAACGGCTAAAGACCAGTAAGCGCAAGAGGAGTTTTTAAATAAAATTAAAAAACATATGTTAGTCCCGAAATGACCTAGTTTGTGTCGAATGGACATTAGGCCGCATTTCTCTCTTTCTCTTTTATTTTTAAAGTTTTGTAATAATCGGTTGGTAATCAAAGGTACTGTAAAAGTGATAAAACAGAAAATTTGGCCCGGTTGTAATGTTTCTCACTCTAAAGTCAGCAATTTGCCGATTTTAAGGGGCAAACGTTTATTGCGAACGCTTAAGCTGGTCAGGGGGAGCTTATTTTTAAAAGTTTTGTAATATTCGGTTGATAACTAAAGGTACCGTGCAAATTAAACTGTTACAATAGAAAATTTGGCCCGGTTGAAATGTTTCTCGCTGTAGGTCAGCAATTTGCCGATTTTAGGGAGGTTGCGTGGCTGAATGGTTAGCACGTGCGCTCTGTATCATAAAGTCTGTCATTGAGTCAACTGGCGTTGTTTCGGTTTCTTGGTTGTACGTGACAAGGAGTATGGTCACCTGTCCAACCTCGTAGGCCGTAACGCCGCTGCCCGGGTAAAATTTCCCTCATTGCACACTTTATGGCATATGCCCGTCTTCATTAGCCCATTTTAGGAGCAGAACAGTAGAACGTTAAACCCCATTCAATTTCATTTCATTTTCTCTATGTTGCTTATTTATTATAGTGGATAAATATTTTTCTGGTTCTAGCAATTATTTAATTTCTGCATAGAAATCTTGCTTTGGCCAGTTTTTTTATTGCAGAGTGCCATTCTTGTACAATTCAGTCTATGATCCTTTGTTTAAAACATGCTTAAGAAGTCGTCACGATTTCGTACTTATAACCAAACATATTGGAAATATTAGTCTGACATTATTAAATCGTAATTTTATTGGTCTTATTTAAAATTAAACTTTCATTTAACTATGAACAACCCTTAACGTGTCTCTTTAAAACTATTAAGTACTCTAAAACAGTAGCTCAACCTTTTGACCTAAACTCATTAATTTACCATTTTGTTGTGAGCGACTTCTTATTCTTCCTATATGACATATTGCGCGTGTCTGATTTCAAAGGGGGGTTGGGTGGCTGAATGGTTAGCACGCGCGCCTGTCATTGAGTTAACTAGCGTGTTTTCGAATGCCCGGTTGTACGTGACAAGGAGTAAGGTCGCCTGTCCAACCTGCCATTTTTAATTTTTTGTCCCGCCATTTTCATTTCATTTTGTCATCCGTCTCATTACAGTAATACAAGTTTCAGTTATTTCCCTTTAGTTTTCAGATTATTGTTATGCCTGGGTGCAATGTTTCATACTATATTTAGACTTGTAACTTCGCGAGTTTTTGACCAATTTTGATAATTTTTTCTTCTTATCCTTATATTTAGGATACTTGATACAATCAATGACACGTGACGATGAATATGAAAGCTTTCATATCTGCATGGGACAGTAGCAGATCTAGTTAAGCTTTCATATGTATTACATATGAAAGCTTATTGTTTCTGTTAAAGTTATTAAGCTTTCATATGTATTACATATGAAAGCTTATTGTTTCTGTTAAGATTAATATTATTATTAAGCTTTCATATGTATTACATATGAAAGCTTATTGTTTCTGTTAAAGTTATTATTATTATTTTTTTTTTTTGTGTGTTTTCTGCAAATCGGATTTCTCAGAATCTATCCATAGGATCTTTCTGAAATTTTGACCTACCCCCCCAAAAATGGGGTGCGAACCTTGATTAAAAGTATTTTCAAAACGTTTTACGAATCCGAAATCACCGAATTTTACGAACGAATGCATTTGACATACAATGCTGTAACTTTGTGACTATTTGATCTATTTTACTAATTCTTTTTTCTTTGAGTATCCTAAGACATTTACTTCAAATCTGCAATTTCGGATTTTCGAATTTCGAAAATTCGTCGCTGTGATTTCGAACCGGAAGTTTACACCAACTCGACAACTTCTTTAGTAGTTGTACGATTTTCATGAAATTTAATATGTAGGTAGACCTTAATGATGCGACTTGAAAAATGACTTTAGAAATTTTCTAACTTATCTCCCCTTGGTGAAATTAAGGATCAAACTTTTCAAAAAAATCGTCGAAATATAGGTCAGAATGACCTAATTTTTTTTTTCGGTACTGGACAAGGAATTACTGATTCGTACACAAAATATGGAGTTTGTCGATCGAACCGGAAGTGCCGCCATCTTTAAACGTGAAAAATCAATAAGGCTTTTTTACTATTTTACTTACAGACTCGGGAGTTATATTTTCTGAATCCTTGTAGGAAGGCCTAAAAAATGTCGCGAATAGAATTCTGATTTAGGTCAACCGGGAGTCACCATTTTGAATTGAAAATGAAAAATAGAAGCAATTTGAAGGGCCGAGACTTTGGAGCACAATAACTCTCATTCTAATTAAGCTAGAATGTTCAAACTTGTTGTAGACGTTCACTAGGTCAATGTTATGATTGAGTTCAAAGATGAGCATTTTCTGCTTAGGGTAAGCAGAGATAAGCATGCTGATTTGTTGATTCTTTAGGGCACGATAACTTCGGTTATAATGAAGGGAGGGTGGTGAAACTTTTGTCAATAGAGAGTCTAATAGCTAGCCTGTTGTATGAAATCATTGTATCATTTTTTTTAAATATCAGGGATAGCCGAAAAAAAGAGATTGAAAATCCAAAAAGTCGTATTTTTACAATTTGGAGCATGTTTAGAGGTCTTTCTCTTAAAGTCAACATACTATTTTTTGGGAACTTCTTCTACAAAGAGTCTTATTGGTAGTCTTTTATATGAAACCATCGATCAACAGTCCAACATATCAGGAGTAGAAGAACAAAAGGATCGAACATTGAAAACGGCACCCTTTCATTGTTAAGCGAAACATGCAGTGTGGGTGACTACAATCTACGCATTTAGTCATCGTATAGAGTTTATTCAACAGTATCGAATTCCAACTGCTTAGGGATATTTTACGTGCACTCCAATGTGTACACGGGACCTTGGTTTTTCGTCCCATCCGAAGGACTAGACAGCTGTGCTTGTCAGGCCCTCCGTTCTGCCTCACTGACAAGGGGAACCACGCCGGGAAATCGAGATGAACTTTTTCCGTGCAGAACTTTCAATTCAGGCAAAACGTTTATTGCATACGATTAAGCTGGTCAGTTGGACATTTTTTTCAAAAGTTTTGTAATAATCGGTTGGTAATTAAAGTACCGTGCACATTAAAGTGTTAAAACAGAAAATTTCGCCCGGTTGAAATGTTTCTTGCTATAAGTCAGCAATTTTCCGAATTCAGGGAGGCTGAATGGCTGAATGGTTAGCATGTGCTCGCTGTATCGTAACGTTTGTCATTGAGTCAACGGGCGTCGTTTCGATCTCCAGGTTGCACGTGACATGGTGTATGATGTCCAACCTCGTGGGTTTTCTCCGTGTTCTTCGGTTTCCTCCCAACGGCTAAAGACCAGTACGTGCAAGGGGAGTTTTTAAATAAAATTAAAAAACATATGTTAGTCCCGAAATGACCTAGTTTGTGTCGAATGGACGTTAGGCCGCATTTCTCTCTTTCTCTTTTTAAAGTTTTGTAATAATCGGTTGGTAATCAAAGGTACTGTTAAAGTGATAAAACAGAAAATTTGGCCCGGTTGTAATGTTTCTCACTTTAAAGTCAGCAATTTGTCGATTTTAAGGGGCAAACGTTTATTGCGAACGATTAAGCTGGTCAGGGGGAGCTTATTTTTAAAAGTTTTGTAATATTCGGTTGATAATTAAAGGTACCGTGCAAATTAAACTGTTAAAATAGAAAATTTTGCCCGGTTGAAATGTTTCTCGCTGTAGGTCAGCAATTTGCCGATTTTAGGGAGGTTGCGTGGCTGAATGGTTAGCACGTGCGCTCTGTATCATAACGTCTGTCATTGAGTCAACTGGCCTTGTTTCGATTTCTTGGTTGTACGTGACAAGGAGTATGGTCGCCTTACCAACCTCGTAGGCCGTAACGCCGCTGCCCGGGTAAAATTTCCCTCATTGCACACTTTATGGCGTATGCCCGTCTTCATTAGCCCATTGTAGGAGCAGAACAGTAGGACGTTAATCAACATTCAATTTCATTTCATTTTCTCTATGTTGCTTATTTATTATAGTGGATAAATATTTTTCTGGTTCTAGCATTTATTTAATTTCTGCATAGAAATCTCTGGCCAGTTTTTTTTTATTGCAGAGTGCCATTCTTGTATATTGCAGTCTATGACCCTTTGTTTAAAACATGCTTAAGAAGTCGTCACGATTTCCTACTTATAACCAAACATATTGGAAACCATAATTATATAACATATCTTGGAAGCCCGATTACAGCTATACAAGTTTCAGTTATTTCCCTTTAGTTTAAAGATTATTTTTTTGCCCGGGTGCAATGTTTCTCACTACATTTAAATTTGTAACTTTGTGAGTTTTTGACCGATTTTGATATTATGTCTTTATAATTTTCCAAATCTACATATTTAACGTACATATTCAAACAGTTGAGTTCAACCTGATTCAAAAAGTTTTAGTTTTGTTCAAAGTTATCTCATTTAATTTTTCGATGTTTTCTTACCATTTTCATTTCATTTTTCTGAAAGTTTTGAAATCGGAAGTCATCCCGATTACAGCAACACAAGTATCAGTTATTTCCCTTTAGTTTTCAGATTACTCAATGTTTCATACTATATTTAGACTTGTAACTTCGCGAGTTTTTGACCAATTTTGATAGTTTGTTATTTTTATCCTTTTATTTGAGATACTTGAAATAATCGATGACACGTGACGATGAATATGAAAGCTTTCATATCTGCATGGGACAGTAGCAGATCTAGTTATTTTTTTTTTTGTGTTTTATTCACAAATCGGATTTCTCAGAATCTAACCATAGGATCGTTCTGAAACTTTTACCTATCCCCCCAAAAATGGGTGGTGGCTGTTGATTAAATATATTTTCAAAACGTTTTACGTATCCGAAATCACCGAATTTTACGAACGAATGCATTTGACCTACAATGCTGTAACTTTGTGACTATTTGACCTATTTTACTAAATCTTTTTTCTTTGAGTACCTTGAGACAATTACTATAAATCTGCAGTTTCAGATTTTCGAATTTCGAAAATTCGTCGCTGTGATTTCGAACCGGAAGTTTAGACCAATTTGACAACTTCTTTAATAGTTGTACGATTTTCATGAAATTTAGTATCTAAGTAGATCTTACCGATGTGACTTCAAAAATATAATTAGAAATTTTCTAAATTATCTCCCCTTGACGAAATTAAGGATCAAAATTTTCAAAAAAATCGTCGAAATATAGGTCAGAATGACCTGATTTTTTTTTTGGATACTAGATAAGTAATTACTGATTTGTACACAAAATATGGAGTTTGTCGATTGAACCGGAAGTGCCGCCATATTTAAAAGTGAAAAATCAATAAGGCTTTTTTGCTTTTTTACTTACAGACTCGGGAGTTATATTTTCTGAATCCTTGATGGAAGGCCTAAAAAATGTCGCGAATAGAATTTTGATTTCGGTCACGTGATGGTCACCATTTTGAATTGAAAATGAAAAATAGAAGCAATTTGAAGGGTCGGGACTTTGGAACACAATTACTCTCCTTCTAATTAAGCTAGAATGTTCAAACTTGGTGTAGACGTTCACTAGGTCAATGTTATGATTGAGTTTAAAGATGAGCATTTTCTGCTTAGGGTAAGCAGAGATAAGCATGCTAATTTGTTGATTCTTTAGGGCACGATAACTTCGGTTATAATGAAGGGAGGGCGGTGAAACTTTTGTCAATAGAGAGTCTAATAGCTAGCCTGTTGTGTGAAATCATTGTATTATTTTTTCTAAATATCAGGGATAGCCGAAAAAAAGAGATTGAAAATCCAAAAAGTCGTATTTTTACAATTTGGTGCATGTTTAGAGGTCTTTCTCGTAAAGTCAACATAATATTTTTTGGGAACTTCTTCTACAAAGAGTCTTATTGGTAGTCTTTTATATGAAACCATCGATCAACAGTCCAACATATCAGGAGTAGAAGAACAAAAGGATCGAACATTGAAAACGGCACCCTTTCATTGTTAAGCGAAACATGCAGTGTGGGTGACTACAATCTATACATTTAGTCATCGTATAGAGCTTATTCAACAGTATCGAATTCCAGCTGCTTAGGGATATTTTACGTGCACTCCAATGTGTACACGAGACCTTGGTTTTTCGTCCCATCCGAATGACTAGACAGCTGTGCTTGTCAGGCCCTCCGTTCTGCCTCACTGACAAGGGGAACCACGCCGGGAAATCGAGATGAACTTTCTCCGTGCAGAACTTTCAATTCAGGCGAAAACGTTTATTGCATACGATTAAGCTGGTCAGTTGGAGCTTATTTTCAAAAGTTTTGTAATAATCGGTTGGTAATTAAAGTACCGTGCACATTAAACTGTTAAAACAGAAAATTTCGCCCGGTTGAAATGTTTCTTGCTATAAGTCAGCAATTTTCTGAATTCAGGGAGGCTGAATGGCTGAATGGTTAGCATGTGCGCACTGTATCGTAACGTCTGTCATTGAGTCAACGGGCGTCGTTTCGATCTCCAGGTTGCACGTGACATGAAGTATGATGTCCAACCTCGTGGGTTTTCTCCGTGTCCTTCGGTTTCCTCCCAACGGCTAAAGACCTGTAAGCGCAAGGGGAGTTTTTAAATAAAATTAAAAACATATGTTAGTCCCGAAATGACCTAGTTTGTGTCGAATGGACATTAGGCCGCATTTCTCTCTTTCTCTTTTATTTTTAAAGTTTTGTAATAATCGGTTGGTAATCAAAGGTACTGTAAAAGTGATAAAACAGAAAATTTCGCCCGGTTGTAATGTTTCTCACTTTAAAGTCAGCAATTTGCCGATTTTAAGGGGCAAACGTTTATTGCGAACGCTTAAGCTGGTCAGGGGGAGCTTATTTTTAAAAGTTTTGTAATATTCGGTTGATAACTAAAGGTACCGTGCAAATTAAACTGTTACAATAGAAAATTTGGCCCGGTTGAAATGTTTCTCGCTGTAGGTCAGCAATTTGCCGATTTTAGGGAGGTTGTGTGGCTGAATGGTTAGCACGTGCGCTCTGTATCATAACGTCTGTCATTGAGTCAACTGGCGTTGTTTCGATTTCTTGGTTGTACGTGACAAGGAGTATGGTCGCCTGTCCAACCTCGTAGGCCGTAACCGCCGCTGCCCGGGTAAAATTTCCCTCATTGCACACTTTATGGCATATGCCCGTCTTCATTAGCCCATTTTAGGAGCAGAACAGTCGGACGTTAAACCCCATTCAATTTCATTTCATTTTCTCTATGTTGCTTATTTATTATAGTGGATAAATATTTTTCTGGTTCTAGCAATTATTTAATTTCTGCATAGAAATCTTGCTTTGGCCAGTTTTTTTATTGCAGAGTGCCATTCTTGTTTAAACAAACATGATCCTTTGTTTAAAACATGCTTAAGAAGTCGTCACGATTTCCTACTTATAACCAAACATATTGGAAATATTAGTCTGGCATTATTAAATCCTAATTTTATTGGTCTTATTTAAAATTAAACTTTCATTTAACTATGAACAACCCTTAACGTGTCTCTTTAAAACTATTAAGTACTCTAAAACAGTAGCTCAACCTTTTGACCTAAACTCATTAATTTACCATTTTGTTGTGAGCGACTTCTTATTCTTCCTATATGACATATTGCACGTGTCTGATTTCAAAGGGGGTTGGGTGGCTGAATGGTTAGCACGCGCGCCTGTCATTGAGTTAACTAGCGTGTTTTCGAATGCCCGGTTGTACGTGACAAGGAGTAAGGTCGCCTGTCCAACCTGCCATTTTTATTTTTTTTTCCCGCCATTTTCATTTCATTTTCTCATCCGTCTCATTACAGTAATACAAGTTTCAGTTATTTCCCTTTAGTTTTCAGATTATTGTTATGCCTGGGTGCAATGTTTCATACTATATTTAGACTTGTAACTTCGCGAGTTTTTGACCAATTTTAATAATTTTTTCTTCTTATCCTTTTATTTAGGATACTTGATACAATCAATGACACGTGACGATGAATATGAAAGCTTTCATATCTGCATGGGACAGTAGCAGATCTAGTTATTTTTTTTTTTGTGTATTTTCTGCAAATCGGATTTCTCAGAATCTAACCATGGGATCTTTCTGAAACTTTGACCTACCCCCCCAAAAATGGGGTGCGAACGTTGATTAAATATATTTTCAAAACGTTTTACGAATCCGAAATCACCGAATTTTACGAACGAAAAAACTGACAATGCATAGTCGTAACTTTCTTATTTTTTGACCGATTTTACTAATTCTTTTTTCTTTGAATACCTTGAAAAAAATCGTTTTCATCTGCAGTTTCACATTTTCGAATTTCGAAAATTCGTCGCTGTGATTTCGAACCGGAAGTTTAGACCAATTTGACAACTTCTTTAATAGTTGTACGATTTTCATGAAATTTAGTATACAAGTAGATCTTACCGATGTGACTTCAAAAATATAATTAGAAATTTTCTAAATTATCTCCCCTTGGTGAAATTAAGGATCAAAGTTTTCAAAAAAATCGTCGAAATATAGGTCAGAATGACCTAAAAAAAATTTTCGATACTCGACAAGTAATTACTGATTCCTACACAAAATATGGAGTTTGTCGATCGAACCGGAAGTGCCACCATCTTGAAACATGAAAAATCCCTAAGGCTTTTTTGCTATTTTACTTACAGACACGGGAGTTATATTTTCTGAATCCTTGAAGGATGGCCCAAAAATCGTAGGGAGCAGAATTTTGATTTCGGTCACGTGATGGTCACCATTTTGAATTGAAAATGAAAAGTAGTAGCAATTTGAAGGGCCGAGACTTCGGAACACAATAACTCTCCTTCTAATTGAGCTAGAATGTTCAAACTTGGTGTAGACGTTCACTAGGTCAATGTCATGATTGAGTTCAAAGATGACCATTTTCTGCCTAGGGTAAGCAGAGATAGGCATGCTGATTTTTGATTCTTTAGGGCACGATAACTTCGGTTATAATGAAGGGAGGGTTGTGAAACTTTTGTCAATAAAGAGTCCAATAGCTAGCCTGTTGTGTGAAATGATTGTATCATTTTTTTTAAATATCAGGGATAGGCGAAAAAAAGAGATTGAAAATCCAAAAAGTCGTATTTTTACAATTTGGAGCATGTTTAGAGGTCTTTCTCGTAAAGTCAACTTAATATTTTTTGGGAACTTCTTCTACAAAGAGTCTTATTGGTAGTCTTTTATATAAAACCATCGATCAACAATCCAACATATCAGGAGTAGAAGAACAAAAGGATCGAACATTGAAAACGGCATCCTTTCATTGTTAAGCGAAACATGCAGTGTGGGTGACTACAATCTACACATTTAGTCATCGTATACAGCTTATTCAACAGTATCGAATTCCAACTGCTTAGGGATATTTTTTTTTCGTCCCATCCGAACGACTAGACAGCTGTGCTTGTCAGGCCCTCCGTTCTGCCTCACTGACAACGGGGAACCACGCCGGGAAATCAAGATGAACTATTTCCGTGCAGAACTTTCAATTCAGGCCAAACGTTTATTGCATACGATTAAGCTGGTCAGTTGGAGCATATTTTCAAAAGTTTAGTAATAATCGGTTGGTAATTAAAGTACCGTGCACATTAAACTGTTAAAACAGAAAATTTCGCCCGGTTGAAATGTTTCTTGCTATAAGTCAGCAATTTTCCGAATTCAGGGAGGCTGAATGGCTGAATGGTTAGCATGTGCGCGCTGTATCGTAACGTCTGTCATTGAGTCAACGGGCGTCGTTTCGATCTCCAGGTTGCACGTGACATGGAGTATGATGTCCAACCTCGTGGGTTTTCTCCGTGTCCTTCGGTTTCCTCCCAACGGCTAAAGACCAGTAAGCGCAAGGGGAGTTTTTAAATAAAATTAAAAAACATATGTTAGTCACGAAATGACCTAGTTTGTGTCTAATGGACATTAGGCCGCATTTCTCTCTTTCTCTTTTATTTTTAAAGTTTTGTAATAAACGGTTGGTAATCAAAGGTACTGTAAAAGTGATAAAACAGAAAATTTCGCCCGGTTGTAATGTTTCTCACTTTAAAGTCAGCAATTTGCCGATTTTAAGGGGCAAACGTTTATTGCGAACGATTAAGCTGGTCAAGGGGAGCTTATTTTTAAAAGTTTTGTAATATTCGGTTGATAACTAAAGGTACCGTGCAAATTAAACTGTTAAAATAGAAAATTTGGCCCGGTTGAACTGTTTCTCGCTGCAGGTCAGCAATTTGCCGATTTTAGGGAGGTTGCGTGGCTGAATAACGTCTGTCTTTGAGTCAACTGGCGTTGTTTCGATTTCTTGGTTGTACGTGACAAGGAGTATGTTCGCCTGTCCAACTTCGTAGGCCGTAACGCCGCTGCCCGGGTAAAATTTCCCTCATTGCACACTTTATGGCATATGCCCGTCTTCATTAGCCCATTTTAGGAGCAGAACAGTAGGACGTTAAACCCCATTCAATTTCATTTCATTTTTTCTATGTTGCTTATTTATTATAGTGGATAAATATTTTTCTGGTTCTAGCAATTATTTAATTTCTGAATAGAAATCTTGCTTTGGCCAGTTTTTTTATTGCAGAGTGCCATTCTTGTATAATTCAGTCTATGATCCTTTGTTTAAAACATGCTTAAGAAGTCGTCACGATTTCCTACTTATAACCAAACATATTGGAAATATTAGTCTGGCATTATTAAATCCTAATTTTATTGGTCTTATTTAAAATTAAACTTTCATTTAACTATGAACAACCCTTAACGTGTCTCTTTAAAACTATTAAATACTCTAAAACAGTAGCTCAACCTTTTGACCTAAACTCATTAATTTACCATTTTCTTGTGAGCGACTTCTTATTCTTCCTATATGACATATTGCACGTGTCTGATTTCAAAGGGGGGTTGGGTGGCTGAATGGTTAGCACGCGCGCCTGTCATTGAGTTAACTAGCGTGTTTTCAAATGCCCGGTTGTACGTGACAAGGAGTAAGGTCGCCTGTCCAACCTGCCATTTTTAATTTGTTTTTCCCGCCATTTTCATTTCATTTTCTCATCCGTCTCATTACAGTAATACAAGTTTCAGTTATTTCCCTTTAGTTTTCAGATTATTGTTATGCCTGGGTGCAATGTTTCATACTATATTTAGACTTGTAACTTCGAGAGTTTTTGACTAATTTTGATAATTTTTTCTTCTTATCCTTTTATTTAGGATACTTGATACAATCAATGACACGTGACGATGAATATGAAAGCTTTCATATCTGCATGGGACAGTAGCAGATCTAGTTATTTATTATTAGGCTTTCAGACTTTCGTCTGAAAGCCTATTGTGATTACTAAAATTATTATTAAGCTTTCATATTACATATGAAAGCTTATTGTTTCTGTTAAGATTATTAAGCTTTCATATTACATATGAAAGCTTATTGTTTCTGTTAAGATTATTATTGTTATTTTTTTTTTGTGTTTTGTCCACAAATCGGATTTCTCAGAATCTAACGATAGGATCGTTCTGAAACTTTTACCTATCCCCCCAAAAATGGGTGGTGGCTGTTGATTAAATATATTTTCAAAACGTTTTACGAATCCGAAATCACCGAATTTTACGAACGAAAAAACTGACAATGCATACTCGTAACTTTGTTATTTTTTGACCGATTTTACTAATTCTTTTTTCTTTGAATACCTTGAAAAAAATCATTTTCATCTGCAGTTTCGCATTTTCCAATTTCGAAAATTCGTCGCTGTGATTTCGAACCGGAAGTTTAGACCAATTTGAGAACTTCTTTAATAGTTGTACGATTTTCATGAAATTTAGTGTAGAAGTAGATGCTACCGATGTGACTTCAAAAATATAATTAAAAATTTTCTAAATTATCTCCCCTTGACGAAATTAAGGATCAAAGTTTTCAAAAAAATCGTCGAAATATAGGTCAGAATGACCTAAATTTTTTTTTTGATACTAGACAAGTAATTACTGATTCGTACACAAAATATGGAGTTTGTCGATCGAACCGGAAGTGCCACCATCTTTAAACGTGAAAAATCAAAAAGGCTTTTTTGCTATTTTACTTACAGACTCGGGAGTTATATTTTCAGAATCCTTGAAGGAATGCCTAAAAATCTGTCGGATCCGAATTTTGATTTCGGTCACGTGATGGTCACCATTTTGAATTGAAAATGAAAAATAGAAGCAATTTGAAGGGCCGGGATTTTGGAACACAATAACTCTCCTTCTAATTAAGCTAGAATGTTCAAACTTGGTGTAGACGTTCACTAGGTCAATGTCATGATTGAGTTCAAAGATGAGCATTTTCTGCTTAGGGTAAGCAGAGATAAGCATGCTGATTTGTTGATTCTTTAGGGCACGATAACTTCGGTTATAATGAAGGGAGGGCGATGAAACTTTTGTCAATAGAGAGTCTAATAGCTAGCCTGTTGTTTGAAATCATTGTATCATTTTTTTTAAATATCAGGGATAGCCGAAAAAAAGAGATTGAAAATCCAAAAAGTCGTATTTTTACAATTTGGAGCATGTTTAGGGGTCTTTCTCGTAAAGTCAACATAATATTTTTTGGGAACTTCTTCTACAAAGAGTCTTATTGGTAGTCTTTTATATGAAACCATCGATCAACAGTCCAACATATCAGGAGTAGAAGAACAAAAGGATCGAAAATTGAAAACGGCACCCTTTCATTGTTAAGCGAAACATGCAGTGTGGGTGACTACAATCTACACATTTAGTCATCGTATAGAGCTTATTCAACAGTATCGAATTCCAACTGCTTAGGGATATTTTACGTGCACTCCAATGTCTATACGGGAGCTTGGTTTTTCGTCCCATCCGAACGACTAGACAACTGTGCTTGTCAGGCCCTCCGTTCTGTCTCACTGACAACGGGGAACCACGCCGGGAAATCAAGATGAACTTTCTCCGTGCAGAACTTTCAATTCAGGCCAAACGTTTATTGCATACGATTAAGCTGGTCAGTTGGAGCTTATTTTCAAAAGTTTTGTAATTAAAGTACTGTGCACATTAAACTGTTAAAACAGAAAATTTCGCCCGGTTGAAATGTTTCTTGCTATAAGTCAGCAATTTTCCGAATTCAGGGAGGCTGAATGGCTGAATGGTTAGCATGTGCGCGCTGTATCGTAACGTCTGTCATTGAGTCAACGAGCGTCGTTTCGATCTCCAGGTTGCACGTGACATGAAGTATGATGTCCAACCTCGTGGGTTTTCTCCGTGTCCTTCGGTTTCCTCCCAACGGCTAAAGACCAGTAAGCGCAAGGGGCGTTTTTAAATAAAATTAAAAAAACATATGTTAGTCAAGAAATGACCTAGTTTGTGTCGAATGGACATTAGGCCGCATTTCTCTCTTTCTCTTTTATTTTTAAAGTTTTGTGATAATCGGTTGGTAATCAAAGGTACTGTAAAAGTGATAAAACAGAAAATTTCGCCCGGTTGTAATGTTTCTCACTTTAAAGTCAGCAATTTGCCGATTTTAAGGGGCAAACGTTTATTGCGAACGCTTAAGCTGCTCAGGGGGAGCTTATTTTTAAAAGTTTTGTAAAATTCGGATGATAACTAAAGGTACCGTGCAAATTAAACTGTTAAAATAGAAAATTTGGCCTGGTTGAAATGTTTCTCGCTGTAGGTCAGCAATTTGACGATTTTAGGGAGGTTGCGTGGCTGAATGGTTAGCACGTGCGTTCTGTATCATAACGTCTGTCATTGAGTCAACTGGCGTTGTTTCGATTTCTTGGTTGTACGTGACAAAGAGCATGGTCGCTGTCCGACCTCGTAGGCCGTAACACCGCTGCCCGGGTAATATTTCCCTCATTGCACACTTTATGGCATATGCTCGTCTTCATTAGCCCATTTTAGGAGCTGAACAGTAGGACGTTAAACCCCATTCAATTTCATTTCATTTTGTCTATGTTGCTTATTTATTATAGTGGATAAATATTTTTCTGGTTCTAGCAATTATTTAATTTCTGCATAGAAATCTTGCTTTGGCCAGTTTTTTTATTGCAGAGTGCCATTCTTGTATAATTCAGTCTATGATCCTTTGTTTAAAACATGTTTAAGAAGTCGTCACGATTTCCTACTTATAACCAAACATATTCGAAATATTAGTCTGGCATTATTAAATCCTAATTTTATTGGTCTTATTTAAAATTAAACTTTCATTTAACTATGAACAACCCTTAACGTGTCTCTTTAAAACTATTAATTACACTAAAACAGTAGCTCAACCTTTTGACCTAAACTCATTAATTTACCATTTTGTTGTGAGCGACTTCTTATTCTTCCTATATGACATATTGCACGTGTCTGATTTCAAAGAGGGGGGGGGGGCTGAATGGTTAGCACGCGCGCCTGTCATTGAGTTAACTAGCGTGTTTTCGAATGCCCGGTTGTACATGACAAGGAGTAAGGTCGCCTGTCCAACCTGCCATTTTTAATTTTTTTTCCCGCCATTTTCATTTCAATTTCTCATCTGTCTCATTACAGTAATACAAGTTTCAGTTATTTCCCTTTAGTTTTCAGATTATTGTTATGCCTGGGTGCAATGTTTCATACTATATTTAGACTTGTAACTTCGCGAATTTTTGACCAATTTTGATAATTTTTTCTTCAATGACACGTGACGATGAATATGAAAGCTTTCATATCTGCATGGGACAGTAGCAGATCTAGTTATTGTTATTTTTTTTTTGTGTTTTGTCCACAAATCGGATTTCTCAGAATCTAACCATAGGATCGTTCTGAAACTTTTACCTATCCCCCCAAAAATGGGTGGTGGCTGTTGATTAAATATATTTTCAAAACGTTTTACGAATCCGAAATCACCGAATTTTACGAACGAAAAAACTGACAATGCATAGTCGTAACTTTGTTATTTTTTGACCGATTTTACTAATTCTTTTTTCTTTGAATACCTTGAAAAAAATCATTTTCATCTGCAGTTTCGCATTTTCCAATTTCGAAAATTCGTCGCTGTGATTTCGAACCGGAAGTTTAGACCAATTTGAGAACTTCTTTAATAGTTGTACGATTTTCATGAAATTTAGTGTATAAGTAGATGTTACCGATGTGACTTCAAAAATATAATTATAAATTTTCTAAATTATCTCCCCTTGACGAAATTAAGGATCAAAGTTTTCAAAAAAATCGTCGAAATATATGTCAGAATGACCTAATTTTTTTCTTTGATACTAGACAAGTAATTACTGATTCGTACACAAAATATGGAGTTTGTCGATCGAACCGGAAGTGCCACCATCTTTAAACGAGAAAAATCAAAAAGGCTTTTTTGCTATTTTACTTACAGACTCGGGAGTTATATTTTCAGAATCCTTGAAGGAATGCCTAAAAATCTGTCGGATCCGAATTTTGATTTCGGTCACGTGATGGTCACCATTTTGAATTGAAAATGAAAAATATAAGCAATTTGAAGGGCCGGGACTTTGGAATACAATAACTCTCCTTCTAATTAAGCTAGAATGTTCAAACTTCTTGTAGACTTTCACTAGGTCAATGTCATGATTGAGTTCAAAGATGAGCATTTTCTGCTTAGGGTAAGCAGAGATAAGCATGCTGATTTGTTGATTCTTTAGGGCACGATAACTTCGGTTATAATGAAGGGAGGGCGGAGAAACTTTTGTCAATAGAGAGTCTAATAGCTAGCCTGTTGTTTGAAATCATTGTATCATTTTTTTTAAATATCAGGGATAGCCGAAAAAAAGAGATTGAAAATCCAAAAAGTCGTATTTTTACAATTTGGAGCATGTTTAGAGGTCTTTCTCGTAAAGTCAACATAATATTTTTTGGGAACTTCTTCTACAAAGAGTCTTATTGGTAGTCTTTTATATGAAACCATCGATCAACAGTCCAACATATCAGGAGTAGAAGAACAAAAGGATCGAAAATTGAAAACGGCACCCTTTCATTGTTAAGCGAAACATGCAGTGTGGGTGACTACAATCTACACATTTAGTCATCGTATAGAGCTTATTCAACAGTATCGAATTCCAGCTGCTTAGGGATATTTTACGTGCACTCCAATGTGTACACGGGACCTTGGTTTTTCGTCCCATCCGAACGACTAGACAGCTGTGCTTGTCAGGCCCTCCGTTCTGCCTCACTGACAACGGGGAACCACGCCGGGAAATCAAGATGAACTTTCTCCGTGCAGAACTTTCAATTCAGGCCAAACGTTTATTGCATACGATTAAGCTGGTCAGTTGGAGCTTATTTTCAAAAGTTTTGTAATAATCGGTTGGTAATTAAAGTACCGTGCACATTAAACTGTTAAAACAGAAAATTTCGCCCGGTTGAAATGTTTCTTGCTATAAGTCAGCAATTTTCCGAATTCAGGGAGGCTGAATGGTTAGCATGTGCGCGCTCTATCGTAACGTCTGTCATTGAGTCAATGGGCGTCGTTTCGATCTCCAGGTTGCACGTGACATGAAGTATGATGTCCAACCTCGTGGGTTTTCTCCGTGTTCTTCGGTTTCCTCCCAACGGCTAAAGACCAGTAAGCGCAAGGGGAGTTTTTAAATAAAATTAAAAAACATATGTTAGTCACGAAATGACCTAGTTTGTGTCGAATGGGCATTAGGCCGCATTTCTCTCTTTCTCTTTTATTTTTAAAGTTTTGTAATAATCGGTTGGTAATCAAAGGTACTGTAAAAGTGATAAAACAGAAAATTTCGCCCGGTTGTAATGTTTCTCACTTTAAAGTCAGCAATTTGCCGATTTTAAGGGGCAAACGTTTATTGCGAACGCTTAAGCTAATCAGGGGGAGCTTATATTTAAAAGTTTTGTAATATTCGGTTGATAACTAAAGGTACCGTGCAAATTAAACTGTTAAAATAGAAAATTTGGCCCGGTTGAAATGTTTCTCACTGTAGGTCAGCAATTTGCCGATTTTAGGGAGGTTGCGTGGCTGAATGGTTAGCACGTGCGCTCTGTATCATAACGTCTGTCATTGAGTCAACTGGCGTTGTTTCGATTTCTTGGTTGTACGTGACAAGGAGTATGGTCGCCTGTCCAACCTCGTAGGCCGCAACGCCGCTGCCCGGGTAAAATTTCCCTCATTGCACACTTTATGGCATATGCCCGTCTTCATTAGCCCATTTTAGGAGCAGAACAGTAGGACGTTAAACCCCATTGAATTTCATTTCATTTTGTCTATGTTGCTTATTTATTATAGTGGATAAATATTTTTCTGGTTCTAGCAATTATTTAATTTCTGCATAGAAATCTTGCTTTGGCCAGTTTTTTTATTGCAGAGTGCCATTCTTGTAAAATTCAGTCTATGATCTTTTGTATAAAACATGCTTAAGAAGTCGTCACGATTTCCTACTTAAAACCAAACATATTGGAAATATTAGTCTGGCATTATTAAATCCTAATTTTATTGGTCTTATTTAAAATTAAACTTTCATTTAACTATGAACAACCCATAACGTGTCTCTTTAAAACAAATAAATACTCTAAAACAGTAGCTCAACCCTTTGACCTAAACTCATTAATTTACGATTTTGTTGTGAGCGACTTGTTATTCTCTCTATATGACATATTGCACGTGTCTGATTTCAAAGGGGTGGGGTGGCTGAATGGTTAGCACGCGCGCCTGTCATTGAGTTAACTAGCGTGTTTTCGAATGCCCGGTTGTACGTGACAAGGAGAAAGGTCGCCTGTCCAACCTGCCATTTTTAGTTTTTTTTCCCGCCATTTTCATTTCATTTTCTCATCCGTCTCATTACAGTAATACAAGTTTCAGTTATTTCCCTTTAGTTTTTAGATTATTGTTATGCCTGGGTGCAATGTTTCATACTATATTTAGACTTGTAACTTCGCGAGTTTTTGACCAATTTTGATAATTTTTTCTTCTTATCCTTTTATTTAGGATACTTGATACAATCAATGACACGTGACGATGAATATGAAAGCTTTCATATCTGCATGGGACAGTAGCAGATCTAGTTTATTATTATTATTTTATTTTTCGGGGGAGCCTATTTCTCAGTGTCTGAAACAGATACAGATCTGGGACATAATTTTCTATCAGGAAACCATATGGTGGCTATCCCTTCCACTGCATTTGAAACTTCTGCGCAGACCGGAAGTGGCCGAATTTCGTGAGGTGCCAAAAAATTAAAAAACGGCCGTAGATTCGTCAATTCTGTATCTATTTTCATACAAATTACATTTTTGGAAACTCTGAGTCTTTTCTCGGACAATAGCAGTTGAAAATTTTGCAATTTCGAAACTTCGCCGCTGACTTCTAGCGTTCGAAAAATGAAAATATGTTGTTTAAGACACATTTTTTGTTATTTTTCAAAATTTTAAAATTTGACCTACATTTTTGGATACCTGAAGGCAATCCGGTTCCAGTAATATAAGTTTCATTCAGAGTTATCGCCCTTTATTTTTCGATTTTTTTCGAATTTTCTTCACATTTTGTGAGCTTAAGTTTCGTTTTACGGCCAGATCAACGTTTCTGAAATTCCTGGAACATGAAGTAATATAGTCAAACCACCGTTTAAAGCAATTTCAACAACAATCCGTAAACCGGAAGTAGTCGAAATAATATGCGATATTTTGAAAAAAAAGTGAAAAATGGGTGTTTTGGGTAAAAACACGATTTTTCCGTCCGATATCAACAGATTAAACGAATTAAGGTATCATTTGGTCGCGCGGTGATTGGACCACTGAATGATACCCAATTCGTACGGATACGATTAGCAGGAAGCAAAATATGGCATGCTGAAAATCAAGTATTTTCTGATTTTTAGCATTTTTGGACGCCTGTATCTCGAAAACTTAACCGCAATTTTTTTTAAAGTTTTTTCTATCGAGAGTCCTTTCGGAGGTTTTTGGCATGAAGCCATTCAATAAGACTTTGAAATATCTGGATTAGGTGAAATAACGGACTGAAAATCGAAAAAAGTCGAAAAATCGTGAAATTTTGGAAAATGCTCTACTATTTTTTTACTTTAAGAGATTTTCAAATAAAGATTGTATATTCAGATAGCTGACCTAATTACGATTCTAACGATGTATAATATGTATGTAGTTATTGAAATTTAATTTTCGATATTTTAATTTTTTTGCATTTTTGGCACTTTTGAACATAGGATTTCTCAGGGGCATTTTATCTGATCAGATAATGTAATATGTCATTACAGAGCCCTGTGGCTATTTTAGTGCCCAAACCGGCTATTAAAACTATTCCGACAATAATAGCCATACCGGAAGTATTTAAAAAATGAAAAAAAAATGTTAAAAACATTGTCGCACTTGCGAAAAACTTGATTTCTCCCTTAGGTAATAGCGGACCAAAAGAACTAAAGTGTCGCTGGATAGCGCTATTAATGGACCATCATATGGTGTCTAAATAATACGATTTCGATGATAAGGAAATAAATTATTGTATGCCAAAAATCTAGTATTTTCCGATTTTTTAACATTCTGAGACGCCCTTTTCTCGAAAACAACGCCGCAGATTTTTCTTAAACTTTTCTTACTCAAAGTCCCATCGGTTGTCTATATAGTGAATCCAAAATGAAAAGCATTGAAATAATATAAGAGGTCCAAAAATGGCCTCAAACTTTGAAAAAAATTGAAAAATCGTTAAATTTTTGGAAACGGTCTTTAATTTATCTTTTTTTCCAAAACTACTCAATGGATGTTTCTGACACTTCTGGTACAGAAAGTTAAGTATCCAAAGAACTTCGTAAAGCTGTCACGACAATGATCGTAAAACCGGAAGTAGTCGAAAAAATGTCCGATATTTTGAAAAATTTTTTTTTTTTACGAAAACCTTTTTTATTTATGAATATTTTTTGATGGTATTTTACACAGGGTTAAAATATCATCCTACTTGAGCAGAAATGATAAAAAAAAAATGTCTCGGTAATTTGCGTTAGCCGCCATCGGCTAATTTAGTTTTTCGTACCCAGAAAAATTATTTATTGTTCGATTTGTATAAAACAAAGTTCATATGCTCCGTTGTCCCAATTGTAATTTTTTTTGTTACGGTGAAATTTTTCTGTCGGCAACGGAAGTGACGTAATATTAACAAAAACTACAATTTTGACAGTTCAGTACCACTTTTTGAAAGCAAATATTATTTTTTTTCAAAACTGATATAACTAAAAGGATGCACCCTGCAAAGGTGCACAAAATCCTTAGCTCAGATTTTTTTAATTTCAATTTCATTTTCGGGCAATTTCGAATAAAATGTAAAATAAAGAGTAAAATTCAGTTATTTACAATTCATTCAGCGTCTTCATATTTTGAAATATTTATTTGTGATTTTCATAAACTCGTAGCAATAATCCAGACAAAGAGAATGTATGCGAAAATTAGTTTGTAATATGAGCAGTTGCCGAGAAATATGCAATTTTGCATGCATCACTTTTCATGTTATTTTGCCTATAAAAGAGTGAATTATTATTCGATTTGCAATATTTCTTTTCCATTTGATGCCTAATGTCAATGTGGACTAGGTCAAGCCAATTTTACATTTTCACTGTGACCAGAAATGACGTCATTTCTGCAAAAAACTGTATTTTTAACCTAAAAAACAAATATTTTATTCAAATGAGTCTGCCTAATAATATTTTTAAAATTATGATATTTGATTCCCATCATCGAATAGAATGAAGCCATACGACCATACAGATACCACAAAATCGTTTCTAACTTGTACGGTTACAGAGAAATAGGCGATCTTCTATAAGTCACTTTTCAAGGTTTTTGGTCTATAAAAGTGTCAATTATTATTCGATTTTTATAATTTTTTTACCATTTGATGCCTTATGCCATTTATGACTTCTATCAACTAAGTTAACATTTTCAATATCACCGGAAGTAATGTAATTTTTGCAAAAAACGTATTTTTAGCCTTCAAAATAAACATTTTTTTGAAGGGATTTATATTTATTATTTGTTTAACTTTATAACGTCTGACTCTAATGGGCAGTAAGATTGAATCAATACCATCATATTGATATCCAGAAAAGGCTTCTAGCATGTTCCCTTGTCGAATAATAGCCAATTTTCCAAGGGTCACTTTTAATTATTTTACCTTCTTAATTTCAGTTTATGGGTTATAGGTTAATTTTTCATTGCCCGATATGTATTAAACAAATTTTGTATGTTGCAAATTTTCGACTTATTTTTCACCTATAAAAATTTCTTTCGGCACCGGAAGTGACGTAATTTTGCCATAATTTACAATTTTGACCGTCTTTTCGGCAGAAAAAAATATTACTTTTACATATGATAGAGGGTGTCACTGAAGCAAAACAACTAAAGTATAGTTCGGTAGCTCAATGGGTTGGCTATGGTATATAAACTTCCTGTATGATTCCTGAAAGCCGGTTCAGTGCTGCTTGCAGGTCTAGTTATTATTTTATTTTTCGGGGGAGCCTATTTCTCAGTGTCTGTAACAGATACAGATCTGGGACGTAATTTTCTATCAGGAAACCATATAGTGGCCATCCCTTCCACTGTATTTGAAACTTCTGCGCAGACCGGAAGTGGCCGAATTTTGTGCGGTGCCAAAAAATTAAAAAACGGCCGTAGATTCGTCAATTCTGTACCTATTTTCATACAAATTACATTTTTGGAAACCCTGAGTCTTTTCTCGGACGATAGCAGTTGAAAATTTTGCAATTTAGAAACTTCGCTGCTGACTTCTAGCATTCGAAAAATGAAAATATGTTGTTTAAGACACATTTTTTGTTATTTTTCAAAATTTTCAAATTTGGCCTACATTTTTGGATACCTGAAGGCAATCCGGTTCCAGTAATATAAGTTTCATTCAGAGTCATCGCCCTTTATTTTTCGATTTTTTTCGAATTTTCTTCACATTTTGTGAGCTTAAGTTTCGTTTTACGGCCAGATCGACGTTTCTGAAATTCCTGGAACATGAAGTAATATGGTCAAACCACCGTTTAAAGCAATTTCAACAACAATCCGTAAACCGGAAGTAGTCGAAATACTATGCGATATTTTGAAAAAAACGTGAAAAATTGGTGTTTTGGGTAAAAACACGATTTTTCCGTCCGATATCAACGGATTAAACAAATTAAGGTATCATTTGGTCGGGCGGTAATTGGACCACTGAATGATACCCCATTCGTACGGATACGATCAGCAGGAATCAAAATATGGCTCGCTGAAAATCAAGTATTTTCTGATTTGGAGCGTTTTTAGATGCCTGTATCTCGAAAACTGCTCCACAGTTTTTTATGAAACTTTCTTTATCGAGAGACCTTGCAGTAATCTTGTGTACGAAACATTCCATTACGACTTTGAAATATCTGGAATAGGTGAAATAACGGACTGATAATCGAAAAAAGTCGAAAAATCGTGAAATTTTGGAAAATGCTCTGCTATTTTTTTATTTTAAGAGATTTTCAAAAAAAAATTGTATATTCAGATAGCTGACCTAATTACGATTCTAACGATGTATAATATGTATGTAGTTATTGAAATTTAATTTTCGATATTTTAAATTTTTTGCATTTTTGGCACTTTTGAACCTAGGATTTCTCAGGGGCATTTTATCTGATCAGATAATGTAATATATCATTACAGAGCCCTGTGGCTATTTTAGTGCCTAAACCGGTTATAAAAACTATATCGACAATAATAACCATACCGGAAGTATTCAAAAAATGTAAAAAAAAGGTTAAAAACATCGTCGCACTTGCAAAAAACTTGATTTCTCCCTTAGGTAATAGCGGACCAAAAGAACTAAAGTGTCGTTGGATAGCCCTATTAATGGACCATCATATGGTATCTAAATAATACGATATCGATGGTAAGGAAATAAATTATTGTGTGCCAAAAATCTAGTATTTTCCGATTTTTTAACATTCTGAGACGTCCTTTTCTCGAAAACGACGCCGCAGATTTTTCTTAAACTTTTCTTACTCAAAGTCCTATCGGTTGTCTATATAGTGAATCAAAAATGAAAAGCATTGAAATAATATAGGTGGTCCAAAAATGGCATCAAACTTTGAAAAAATTGAAAAATCGTTAAATTTTTGTAAACGCTCTTTAATTTATCTTTTTTTTCAAAACTGCTCAATGGATGTTTCTGACAATTCTGGTACAGAAAGTTAAGTATCCAAAGAACTTCGTAAAGCTATCGCGACAATGATTGTAAAACCGGAAGTAGTCGAAAAAATGTCCGATATTTTGAAAAAAAATAATTTTTTTTGCGAATACTTTTTTTATTTATGAATATTTTTTGATGATATTTTACACAGGGTTAAAATATCATCGTACTTGAGCAGAAATGAGAAAAAAAATTGTCTCGGTAATTTGCGTTAGCCGCCATCGGCTAATTTAGTTTTTCGTACCCAGAAAAATTATTTATTGTTCGATTTGTATAAAACAAAGTTCATATGCTCCGTGGTCCCAATTGTAATTTCTTTTGTTGCGGTGAAATTTTTCTGTCGGCAACGAAAGTGACGTAATATTAACAAAAACTACAATTTTGACAGTTCGGTACCACTTTTTGAAAGCAAATATTTTTTTTTTCAAAACTGATATAACTAAAAGGATGCACCCTGCAAAGATGCACAAAATCCTTAGCTCAGATTTATTAATTTCAATTTCATTTTCGGGCAATTTCGAATAAAATGTAAAATAAAGTGTAAAATTCAGTTATTTACAATTCATTCAGCGTCTTCTATTTTGAAATATTTATTTGTAATTTTCATAAACTCGTAGCAATAATCTAGACGAAGAGAATGTATGCGAAAATTAGTTTGTAATATGAGCAGTTGCCGAGAAATATGCAATTTTGCATGCATCACTTTTCACGTTATTTTGCCTATAAAAGAGTGAATTATCATTCGATTTGCAATATTTTTTTTCCATTTGATGCCTAATGCCGATTTGGACTAGGTCAAGCCAATTTTACATTTTCACTGTGACCGGAAATGACGTCATTTGGGCAAAAACTGTATTTTTAACCCCAAAAACAAATATTTTATTCAAATGAATCTGCCTTATAATATTTTTAAAATTATGATATTTGATTCCCATCAACGAATAGAATGAAGCCATACGACCATACAGATACCACAAAATGGTTTCTAACTTGTATGGTTACAGAGAAATAGGCGATCTTCTATAAGTCACTTTTCAAGGTTTTTGGTCTATAAAAGTGTCAATTATTATTCGATTTTTATAATTTTTTTACCATTTGATGCCTTATGCCATTTATGACTTCTATGAACTACGTTAACATTTTCAATATCACCGGAAGTAATGTAATTTTTGCAAAAAACGTATTTTTAGCCTTCAAAACAAACATTTTTTTGAAGTGATTTATATTTATTATTCGTTTAACTTTATAACGTCTGACTCTAATGGGCAGTAAGACTGAATCAATACCATCATATTGATATCAAGAAAAGGCTTCTAGCATGTTCCCTTGTCGAATAATAACCAATTTTCCGAGGGTCACTTTTAAGTTTTTTACCTTCTTAATTTCAGTTCATTGGTTATAGGTTAATTATTTATTGCCCGATGTCTATAAAAAAAAGTTTGTATTTTGTATGTTGCGAATTTTCGACTTATTTTTCACCTATAAAAATTTCTTTCGGCACCGGAAGTGACGTAATTTTGCCATAATTTACAATTTTGACCGGTCTTTTCGCCAGCAAATATTACTTTTACATATGATAGAGGGTGTCACTGAAGCAAAACAACTAATGTATAGTTTGGTAGCTCAATGGATCGGCTATGGTATAATTAACTTCCTGTATGATTCCTGAAAGCCGGTTCAGTGCTGCTTGCAGGTCTAGTTCTTATTATTATTATTATTATTATTATTCAGATTCCAATTTGAATAGATCTCAGCAACTACGTGTCGCATCGTTACGATTTCTTCGGTTTTACTGGGAAAGTGGGTGTGACTTAGAGGATAAAGCTATTTTGAACGTTCTGCGACAATGCGAAATGTCCGAAATCACCGAAGTTATCGTTTTTGAAAATATTGCAGTAATTTTAACAATAATCGTTGGATTTTAACTTTCGATACATTTTGGCATAGCCGGAGACAGGGCACATAGCTACGCTACTTTTGATTTTTGATTTTCGGCAAATCTTCGAAGATATTAGGCGCCAAATTTCGAAAATTTAAAATTTTACAAAAAACTTTTTTATTTATGAATATTTTTTAGTCGTGTTGTGCACAGAATTAAAGAGTCGTCTGACTAGCGCAAAAATGCTAAAAAAATTTGTCGCAGTAATTTTCCTTGGCCGCCATTAGCTAATTCACTTTTTCAGTCCTAGATTAAATTTTTAATGTTCGATTTGTATAAAACAAAGTTCATATGCTTCGTTGTCTCAATTGTCATTTTTTTTATTACCAAAAGTGTTATCTGTCGGCACCGGAAGTGGCATAATTTTACCAAAAACTACAATTTTGACGGTTAGTTTCCTTCTTCTTACACAAATATTATTTTTTGGAAAAATTATATGACTCAAAGTGTGTGTCCTTTCAAGGCGCAAAAAATGGCGGAAGCAGTTTTTTTAATTTCTATTTCATTTTCTAGCAAATTGGATTAAGAGGTGAAAAAAGGCGTAAAATTGACCTATTTACAACCCATTCAGGCTTTTCAGATTTTAAAATATTTTTACTTAACTTTTATAAACCTGTAACTATAATCCATACGAAGAGAATGTATGTTAAAATTAGTTTCTAAAATAAGCAGTTGCCGAGAAATGGGCAGTTTTGCATAAGTCACTGTTTTCGTAATTTTGCCTGTAAAATAGTCAATTATTAATGGATATTCACAAAAGTGACATCATTTGATTCAAAAAGCAAGTCTGCGTCATATCATGTTGATTACTATTTAAAATTGACACCGGAAGTGACGTCATTTAGTCAAAAACTCAATTTTTAACTTTTAAAATCAAAATTTTTTTCAACCAAGAATTATGTCACATATAATAATAAAATTAATTTTTGGTTTAAATTCACATATTAACAAAACTCATACGGTCAAAAAGATATCATAAAATTGTGTCTAACTTGTTCGGTTGCCGAGATATAGGCGATTTTCTAAAAGTCACTTTTGAAGGTTTTTGGCCCATAAAAGTGTCAATTATTATTCGATTTTCATAAAATTTTCACCCTTTGAAGCCTAATGTCATAGACGATGTTAAAAAACTAATTTAAAGTTTTCATTATCACCGGAAGTAACGTCATTTTGGAAAAAACTGTATTTTAAGCCTTCAAAGCCGATATTTTATTCAAATGAGACTGATTTGTAATGTTTATACAATTATGATATTTGATTCCAATCAACAAATAGATTAAACCCATTCGGTCATATATATACCAAAAGATGGTTTCTAACTTGTACGGTTGCCAAGAAATAGACGATTTTCTACACGTCAATTTTCAAGGTTTTTGGTCTATAAAAGTGGCAATTATTATTCGATTTACATAAAATTTTCACCATGTGATGCCTTATGCCATTTCTGATTTCATAAAACTAATGGAACATTTACATTATCACCGGAAGTACTGTAATTTTGTCAGGATCAATTACATGTAACAAATGTATAAAATGAAATGATATTGCTGGATTTGTTTGATTCTGTTTCCATTTTATTTGATGTGTGCAATTCTTATGTGGAAACCTGTATATTGGTTTCATTGGTACCGGAAGTGACATATGTTCAAGAGTAACGTGGCACCGAAATTGACACAAGTTCAAGTTCAAAGGTAACATGGCACCAGTGAAACCCGTCATTCCTGCATGCAGGTCTAGTTTTAAGATGTTTTTATTATGGCAAAGGGAGAATCTGACCCGTTCGCACGACAGCAGTATATAAGTGTGATTTAAATTGACTTTTTAATATACAAGGACTTTTTATTTCGTGTGTTAACCAATTGTATGTTTTTACCAACTTTCAATCCTTGAAGTGTAAATAACTTAAAGGGACAATAACATTCTTGCTGGCTTGGAAGCTCCAGAAAATAAATAATACCCTTATTCTAAGCACTAGATGTTTAAGTGTCCTACCTGTTGTGTAAATTATCCATTACAACCTATTTTACTTGTCCAGAGGGTTCGAAAAAATATTTTAAAATCCAAGTCACATTTGAAAAGGTTTACATTAGACTTTTCAAATCAATTGGTTGAATTTTTCCAATTTTTTAAAATAGGTGTGTTAAGATGAAGTTTATATCATCAATTAATTGGAATATTGTAAAATAATACGATTTGTTGACCAGAATGAAGATTGGGACATATTATTCAGTTACAACAAGAGTGTTATTGGGGCTTTAATTTAATCAACCTGTCCATAATATCATATATAATGTATTGGACGTTACATCTGTAATAACAACAACAGATTGTATTTCAAGCTTAACATCACATGGCACAAATAGGCTAAAACCCTGATTAGTGATTCCTCTTAATCCGAATGAAGGACAAGCGACCAATGGGCTTTTAGATAATGTTCTACAACAATCGTTCCCATAATATTGCCGAAGTGCTGTTTTTCTGGGGGTTGTAGCTTATTCCAACACTAGCGACGAAAACTCAGATAAATAGTTAAAATTGTACTTTTAATAAACGAGTGTCCAAAACTGGCTAACGGTCACAATATCAAGATAGGTATCGCTAGGGCGAACGAGTCACCAGTCTAAAGTTACAGTAGAATATAGAACATATATACAAGCTTAGGATTAAAATAATTATATAATGATATTTGATAAGATTTTAAATTGAACATATGAAACATATGTTTAAATACAGAAGATATGGACATAGCAAGAATGCGTGTTAACTATAATAACGTAATATATATCGTTACATTAAGTATAAACTCAAACAGTTAAAAGACTTGAAAGATTAGTGAGATATCAATGCGGACATTGGTCATTTACTATTTTAACTAAAATCATATAATACAATATATACGAAGATACACTATGATAATATTTAAAGACATATCGGTTTATTCTTCTATTTTAACCTTGTTGTATATTTACAGTGATTGGTATAATAATTGGATCTATCCTAGCTGTTCTGGTTGTTGTAGCTCTAGTTGTTGTTATTTTTTGGTCAGTATACATCAAAATTATAACAACTGTTAAAATATTGTGTTAATATTGGAAGAAAATCGAAATGAAATGAAATGAAATGGGGTTTAACGTCCTACTCTTATGCACCTAACCTGGGCTAATGGAAGACGGGCATACGCCATACAGTGTGCTATGAGGGAAATTTTTGCCCGGGCAGCGGCACTACGGCCTACTCTTATATCGAATTCCAACTGCCAAGGGATCTTTTACGTGCACTCCAATGTGTACACGGGACCTCGGTTTTTTGTCCCATCCGAACGACTAGGCAGCTATCCTTGTTAGGCCCTCCGTACTGCATCACTGACAAGAGGAAACCACGCTGGAAAATCCAGATGAACTTTCTCGGCCAATGCAGGGATCGAACACTCGACCTCCAGGCTAGAGAGCTAGCGCCTTACCCACTTAGCCAAGTGCTGTTCTATTGTATTTTGTAAAGCTATTCGCCTGAAATGTGGACAATCTCTTTCATAAATATCATGAAGCAGTGACTAAATGTTATGTCTGAAGTGTATTACTACTATTACGTTCATGGTCGTTAGCGTGATTGTCAATATCAGTAGATATAATTGTCAATATCAGTATATATAATATACAAAGGTCAGAAACACACTGTCAAATGAAAGGTGTGACCACAGTTTACAAGCCTTCATTCCATCGACCAGTCGCAATACTAATTTGTTCTCGCAAGCTTGGGGACAACAGTTCACTAGTCTTGCTCCCATCAACCAGTCGCAATAATATTTGTTCTGGCAAGCTGGGGTACAAGTGTTATAAACATACAGCATTTCTGGCATAAATACACATAATGATTAAATGCCTTACTAATATACTTTTTAGCTTGATGAAAAGACGAAAGAAGGATATCATATATGAAACCACACGACAACCACAACAGAGTTCACATACTTATATGGACTTATATGGTGTCCCCGTTGAAAACAGCACTCAAGAGCACAGCGAATATCTGAACGTCGGAAAAGAATTGGTGATTTAAAAGTATATATCATATAAAATCTATAAAGAACCATTGACGTTTAGTAGATAGGAATAATGGAGACTAAGCTCGATGACATGATAAAACTATAGAAACAGTCTTTCAAGGCAACGTTTGTCACACAAAAATCTTTGAATAAAATTATGAAATATGGTGCAATCTGGAAGATTCACAAACTGTTAACCTACTCGCCTACAATCAAATCTAATTCGGAAAGGTGAATCTTCGGAATCTCTATTACCAACCCCGTGTTCATTCTATGTATGTATGTAGCTCAATACCTTGGTTGTAACAACGACTAAATAATTATAAGCATTGATCAACATACATTTAGATTACTATTCACTCGTTCGGTAATATTTAGGAAATATGACGAATTGTCCCGATTGACCTGTAAACAAACTGCAAATGTTTATTTCGTAGTGTCCCGTGCGCGTGGTAAAGAATTATTATTCCGTGCAACGATGTCGAGTGAACGCCAGTTTTAACGTGTAGTGGTTTGTAAGTTAATAAATTAAAATATGTCTTCTTTGTGTTATTTCAATAATGTTTTGTGTGTACCCTATCTGATTTAGTGTCGTTCTTCGATAGATATCTGAAAAAAACATCCATTATGGGTGGGCATGGCCTGCTCGAAATATAAAAAACGTAACATTTGCGAACAACTGATGGGGTTACAAATTTCTAACTTGTCCATTGTAATGAGATGAAATGAAATGGGGTTTGACGTCCTACTCCTAAACTGTGCTAATGAAGACGGGCGTACGCCATACAGTGTGCTGTCAGGGTAATTTTGCCCGGACAGCGGCACAATGCCACACTCTTATATCGAATTTCAACTGCCAAGGGACCCTTTACGTGCACGCCAATGTGTATACGGGACCTCCGTTTTTCGTACAATCCGAACGACTTGACAACTGCATCACTGACAAGGGGAAACCACGCCGAAAAATCTAGATGAATTTACTAGGGACATTATGAAAAATACATCTTCCCGTAGTCTAGCTGTCGTATTTTGCAAACATTGTAATTTGTGTATAAGGCAGTTGTTTATGGTAGCCTGTCACGGGCACTTTGCTATCTCGACTGCTCGCTACCTCGTCCTCTCACTTTATGACGTTTGAAAATCCCCACTTCTCGCCCCTCGACTTCTAGACGTCTCACATTGTCTAATTCAAGTCCTGTCGACTTTAAGAATTCGAATTTTCTAACGTTATACTTGGCAAATGTGGGGGTTTGTAAGACCGCGTGGGATTGTAGATGGCCATAACATAATCATGTTTTAACTTCGTGCAACGATTTTATAAATTAATAGCTGTTCAATCGGTATTAACTTTAGTAAATGGCAGGCATTCCTAGACGTGTCTTTGTTATTGCTATAGTGCAATTGGTTATTGTCAAGTTCTATAACAACCCACAATTAATATGTTTTATACCCAGAATAGCTTCTAGTTTTATTTAGTTAATTGATTATGAAACGAGGAAGTAGATTACGCATGGTGAGTAACCTATTCTTTGTGAATAACACGTCGTCTGCTTTATAAATGCATAGAGTGCGTGGTCACGGTATCTTGAGTTTCTAGCAAGTATTAAAATAAAACTTTGTTATATCACCTACAGTGTTAAGAATGAATCCGCGAGAAAACCATGCAAAATTCGGAAAAAACGCCAAAGTGCTAAGTTCAAAATTTTTAACCTTACTCTAGTTATTGAACCACCTAAGCATTGCTATAAATGTGGTGAAGTCCCAGATCCCACAGCTGGAACAGTAGTTTTTCACGCGAAATTAGCTATTTTTCATTGAAATTTCATTGAAAATAGCAAATATTAGAAATGTCGCTGTTCATAAAGTATTTTATGTAGGGTAGTTGTCATGCTGTCATGGCAAAGGCCATGTCTCCGACTTTCTAACATGGGCACCATTTTTAGCAAATGTTGCATTATGGGGGTTTCAGAGCTCAGTGAAAATGGTATATCTTGTAAGAGGCAAAATACAGCTATCCAAAATATCCTTGTAGCACCCCCTTTGCAGGTATGTCATAGTATCCCATACGGTCGTTGTGAAGTTGATAGCATGCTTTATCAAAATAAGAAATAAAATTGGATGCAACGAATAGTGTGATGAGCAGTGGCGCCCGTAAAAATGTGAAATCTGATCTTTATGATATATTCCTTCCCTGTTGCTTCCCTATTTCAGGCCGTTTATTTGTGCTTCATTCCATCTCTCGAATTTCCCCCGAGTATTAAAAACGGTGTCATCACTCCATCAGTGGCCACAAGACGCTTGCTGATCAGTGAGGTTTGGACTCCACCCATACGAGAGCCTCTCCCTTCAGAAAATCAAAATTTCTAAAAACATGTCAAATTAGGGCCAAAATGCGCTTTTTCGACCTTTCGCCCATCCATGGAGTGTGGATTATATAGAGCATATCCAAGTGAAAGGACTATAGTGGCAGTACTCTAAACTGTGGCGGACTAGGGATTGGAAAAGTTTAGTGAGTGTTGTTTTTTCGAGATACTTGAACCCTCATTTGATCATTCCCACTTTTTGGTTTGCCTTCTTTGTTGTTTCAAGAATGTTTGAATGGAATTCAGGTTGATCATCGACTAACACACCAAGATCCTTTTCTTCTTTCACGGTTGTGAGTTTCACCACTTCCGCCTCATTGTGTATTCTTGAAGTCAAAGAAGACACAATCTAAGGGTTTACCTTCTTTAAGCATATCTATCCAGCATTCGAGTACGTTAAGTAGTTGCCATGAATGAGGCATTTTTCCGTTGAATCCAAACTGATCTGATGATAGCAAATCATCTTATATGTGCGACAGTAAGGACTTGGTTGTAATTCCATTGATGATGTTGCACGTTTTCTCTGTAGCTGTCATAGTCGCCTTTATGGTACTTTTTAATCACTTTAGGGACAGCACAAGTGGCAGTGTAACGCTTGATTTAGTCGTGATGACCTTTACCTATTGGCGGTTCGTGAGTTAATTGTTCCACCATGTTGGACTAGTTTGAAAATATCAAGTTGATTAGAGATGGTTTCGGCTGTTTTCTATGGTGGGTGTAAAATATGACGAGCTGTGTTAGGAGCAGATCTTGGGTCACCTGAAAAAATTTGGAGGCCGGGTGGTTTGTTGATTCAAGGCAGTGATACAGTTCTACAAACTGAATGGACACTCATTCTGGCTAAGAGTTTCAAAAGTTCAACTGCTCAAAAACTATTTGCCCAGTTCATCCATACAATTTGAGTCTGAGCTGGCAGCAAATTCGATTCTTTTAAATGAAAAAGCAAAAACTGCATTTATCCTATCATATTGACAAGATTCTGAAGATTTTTGTGTCCATCATTTTCCGTGGCCCACATGACCTTGTGTCATGGACACTTTTTAATATGCAATAGTATGAGCTCTAAACATATGTTTGTTCCGTAGTGCTGCCGCCCCATAACTGTAAATAGTGTACCTTTCTCGGTGGTGCATTTTATTTTCCTTGTAAAAGATTGTACCATTCTCATTGCTGCATTTTATTTCTAATGAGTCTAGTCATAGGACAGCAACACTACGATGAAATCCAAATTGTTCTTTTGCACCATGTTCTCCCTGTTCATTTTTAAAATTGTGATTTTTCTTAGGATGAATTTGGCATAGATCAGTAGGACTGCGATGGAGCGCCCATTTCCGCATTGTATTCGGTGTCCTTGCTATAGTCTCCTGGGTACCTGCGATACGCAGTAACACATCTGATCAGCATAGCGATATTGTGCTAATGTCCCGCTATAGTCAAAATTGTGTCAAATGTGTCTGAATAGTCATTTGTCTGTCTTGTCACCATATTTGCTAATTTTGCTTGGATAATTGCAATACACTGAGGTATTGGTACAAAAATCGTGTCAGAAGCATGGCAGCGGCCTCTCACTGTGATTCAATGTGCACGGGCGGACTCCCAGTGAGAGGCAGTAGCAAAACTTCGGTATTGATTTCGTTTGACCACCTGCATGTATCAAGTAACGAAAACTATAGGTCAATGCTCACTCGAACTTGATCAACCCTAAGGATCAGTTATATCATAAGCAAATGAAGGTGCCACGCCCACTTCTGTTATATGGCGTATTTAGTACGTTTTTTCTACGAATCTTATCAATATTATCGTTGGTGCGATATCCTCTACTCTTTTATAGCATTTTTCTGTGATAATATTGAGAAATACACTATGCCATGTATATCAAATTCGCCTCTTTTTTTCTCTATTTTTAATCGTTCACTGTGATCCACAAAATTGGGCTGCAATGAATTTTTTTCTTGAATATGATTCTAGTGGTCATGCTTTTTCTCCCGGGTACCATATTTTTCCCCGCAACCCTGCAAAGGGGGCGCTACATCCGCTCAAAGTTAGGGTATCAAATCTACGGTTCCTAGGATTGGGTTTGGCATCCAGTCTGAATATGGACCACTGTGCAGATTTCAAAGGTTAACTAATATGTACTGTAAGAGAACAACATTGACTACATTGTGTTCCAATTGGGTTATTGTATCTCGATTGGTTCACTCGAGGCAGCCTCTCAAAGTTCAACCTCTAAAAATCGACTTTTTGCTGTTTTTCCGAGAATGAAACTTCAACCCCATTCCTGGGGATAAGGAGCGATCCAATCGGTCAAATATCGCGTGTGCAGGCATTTGGGCCCGAACCCATCCCACATGGGATATATGACCGAAATCGCTGACATGACCCCTGTCACCACCTGCATGGTGCTCTCGCGGATTCGTTCTTAATTTTATTAGAGTTCTGTGTATCAACATGAATTGTTGTATTTGATTTCGTGCTGGATGTATATTAAGATGGGTCAGTGGAATCGGATAACGGAATACGTTCACCTGAATACGATTGGTAAAACTGATGGCTATGTTAAGTTGTTGGCTTTGAATATGTGATTTATGATATAGTACTGGATGTTAGTGTATAACATGGGATTTTTATGTGATTTGTGATATCGTACTGGATGTTAGTGTATCACATTGGCGTTTATATGTGATATCGGACTGAATGTCAGTGCGAATCATTTGTTTTATTCGACGATACGCGACAAATGAATGTACACATTTTAAAATACAGTAATTCCTGTTTTATCCTTGGCGTGTGGATTAACTATCTTATGTTAGGATTAATTTAAAACGACAACATATTCCTAGAATTTCAAGCTGCTGTGCTTGAAGTTGCACCATGGATTCGTCCATGTATTAAACATACTCGTTGTACATATCTCCTTGCAATTTACGACTAAAAGGGGCCGTTGAATAGAGTTACCAAGTCCTAGTTATAATATACCTGTAGTAAGTCACCCCGTCCAACCTGCATATTATAAATCTACCTGTAACAAGGAAGTATATTATTATTATTGTAAAAATATACAGCTCAACCTATACATATTTGTGAAGAAACACTGTGTCAACGCTTTGAGTTTTGTAATTTAATTATACAAGATATAAATCATAAATGTGGTAAATGACATTGGTTGAGTAATTCTAACACTAGCTTCACCACAATTGTTTCAGTGAAATGGTCGTATGAACACCAATGAATCGTGACCAGGTCATATGGGGAGGAATTTAATTTCGTCACGACCGTTATAGTTTTATATATTGGTGTTGTGGGTAAGTAAATATTTTTCATACTTGTATACCCCTCTGAAATGTCAGTTTCAAATGAAATGGGGTTTAACGGCTTGTGTTCTGCTCCAACTGGGCTAATGAAGACGTGTTATATACATAATTCAAAAGCTAAAGCGTCATTGGGTAAGATTAGATAAGTAGTTGACAGTTCTCGCTATAATAGTTAAACGAAAAGAGAATCTTTTGAAAATTTCAGTCAAATTACTTGCATATTTCCTTTTAAAGTCGCGAAGTTCTGCCGAGTGTTAAACACATAGATCATGTGTAGGTTATAAAGAACATATGAATAAGTAAGATATTTAATGAGATCGTGCCTTTTGTCAAAACGAGCTGAGGTCATTCGTATGTTGCCCGTAAATAACATATTGAACACATTACATGTTTTAATAAGTCCGTGCCTAGTAGAAGTTGTATGTAGTTGAAAACGTCAAATATAATATATCAAATCTAGCAAAGTTCTATGTATAGATCACCTTGTCACATATGTTAAATGTTTCATTGCATCATTGTAGCGCAATGTGAATCCATTTCAAACTACAATATTGTGAAAGTAGAATCTCTTACAGGATTATCTGTCCAAACAATGTTTCAATTCCAAATGGGTCGAGACGCATATAATAATGTAATCTGAATGTATATAAACTAATTTACATTCAATTGTTTATGTTTTAATTCTAATTTCAAATCAATTGTTTCCAGTGAAATACGCCAGAAGTCTCAATCGAATAGCAATCTCGAGCGTCTGGTTATTCCAGTCTATTGTGCATGCTCTCACCGCTTGGCATGGCTTGTGGAATGTCTAGTCTCGTTCTTCGAGTCCCTTGTTACAAATGGTGCTGAAACGCATTGTAATAGATGATTCATGTACCAATGGTAAAGTGTTGATTTTATCTTAAATATTAACTTAAATCGGTTAGCGTGGATAAAGCCGTGAGAAATTTGATTAGAGAAAAATGCTATAAGTGACGCCATGAAACTTTTAAGAATGACTTTTTATTCGAGCTTTCCAATTAATACAAGAATACATAATAACATTTTTATGATATTTACATTCTGCTTTATACGCTGTATCTTAAAAGTATAGTCGGATTATCAAATTAATCAAATATTTATTATAGCATTATCACTGTTGGAATCCCAGCTAAGCGATAATAGTATCAGATGTTCTAGAAAAGGGGCACGTGTCATCCTCAATATCGACCCAAATTATAGTGAACACTTGTTTGTTCATTCTTTGAAATAATGTGACAAGAATTCTTGTGCATTAGCATAGCATGTCGTATGATACTCTTTTAATAAGTCTTTACTCGTAATATTGTTTGTTTTTCAGTCAGTATGAACTGTGACAGTTCACGACACGGTAAGTAAATTTGATTAAGACAATGTTAACATTTTGATTTTCGGTTATATTGCAGAAAATAAATTGTATTCACCATTACTATACACAACTAAAGTAATTCTTACCATTGGACAAGGTTTACGTTGAAATTCGTATATTTGGGTGTTGCACGATCACGTGTGGCATACCAACATAAATATTCTGCACCGACTGCACTATTGAATTGTGCTATGAGTCAAATTTTTGCTCGAACAGCGCCACAATGGCCTAATCCTATTTGGAATTCCAACTGTCAAGGTTTCTTTTATGCGCACGCCAATTTATGCACCTGACCTTGGTTTGTCATCCCATTCAAACAACTATACGTTGTCTCGTCTTTTACTAATGACCACCACGGAAAATATCAACTTTCTCGGCCAACTTCGAAATCGAACACGCGACCTCCAGGTTAGGTTAGCCTAGTCAACGAAACACAAGAGCTCCAAATAAAACAATAAATCATAAATGAAATGGGGTTGCTTAAAGTTCTACTGTTCTGGTCCGAACTAGGGCTGATGAAGACGGGTATACACCATTATAGTGTGCTATGAGGATGACATACTCTTTTATCGAATTTCAACTGCCAAGGGATATTTTACGTGCACACAATTGTGTGCACAGGAGCACAGTTTTTCGTACCATCCGATCGACTTGACAGCTGTCCTTGTCGCGCCTTTTGTCCTGCATCACGTACAAGGATGAACTTATTGTATCCTCATTTTCTTGATCTACCATTCTTGAATTTATATTAAAGCAAATACAACCGTATCAGTATGTAGTTTCCTTATTAACGGGTGTTGGATGGCCGAATGGTTAGCGCGTGCGTGTTGTATCATAAAGCCTGTGATTGAGTCAACTGGCATGGTTTTTCGAATCTCCGGTTGTATGTGACAAGGAGTAGGGTCTACTGTCCAACCTCGTGGGTTTTCTCTGGGTTCTCCGCCTCCTCCCACCCCCACACACACACTGTTAAAGCCCCAATAACACTCTTGTTGTAACTGAATAATATGTCCCAATCTTCATTCTGGTCAACAAATCGTATTATTTTACAATATTTCAATTAATTGATGATATAAATTTCATCTTAACACACCTATTTTAAAAAATTGGAAAAATTCAACCAATTGATTTGAAAAGTCTAACGTAAACCTTTTCAAATGTGACTTGGATTTTAAAATATTTTCGAACCCTCTGGACAAGTAAAATAGGTTGTAATGGATAATTTACACAACAGGTAGGACACTTAAACATCTAGTACTTAGAATAAGGGTATTATTTATTTTCTGGAGCTTCCAAGCCAGCAAGAATGTTATTGTCCCTTTAAAGACCCCTACGCGCAAGCGAATTATTGAAATAAAATTAAACCATATGTTAGTCCCGAAATGACCTTGTTTGTATCGAGTGAACATTAAACCACATTTCTCTCCCCCTCTCTCTCTTTATTTATAACCCAGTTTTACCCTCGTGTTTTCAGTTGTTTAGTTTATGTAACTGTTTTGTTAAAGGTGCAGTGCCGTTTTGTAGTGAAACGTCAGTTAGTGGAAGGACTGTTTATTTATCTGGAATAGATATTGGCACAAATGGTACCGGATGTAGTTGTTCCATTAGTTTAATTTCACCTAATCAGGATCCTGTGGAAATTGAAATAAAGAATGTAACCACTGCATCCCACCTGTGTGACTATTCATTACATTCAGTATATAAAAATAATAATACAAGACTGTATTCGTGTGATTCCAACTTAATAAATGGAGCGAATTTTAATATGAGATCAGCGGAAACTGTAAGATTGCATATGGAGCCAGGAACTTATAATAATGCTGCTTTTTCTTTTTGTCTGGAACTATCTATTGTTCAAGGTAAAGATTATTCGATCTATTTGAATAAATCTGTAGATATTATGTCGCAGAATCATGGTTGTAAAGGTTTCCCCAGACTGAAACTTAATTATAGCGAAAGATTATCACTAATTGCAAATCATAAATAAAACCAAATTTAACTAGTAATAACGACTCATGCTAGAATATGTTCTGTGAATTTGATTTTTATTTGCTATTTTTTCTACACAAAAATTAGGTGTGCTTATTTTGATTAGCAATTGTACATATACTGTTACAATTAATGGAATTAACTCCAGACTATGTTACTTAAGGCTTTAATTAAATTAAAATTTTGGTAGATTATGCGATTAAACTACAGTGCACGTCAAAGTCAACAAATACAGTTTCAACAACATCTTTAACATACATGAATACAAGCACAAACAATTTCATGTCGACCATTTCTAACAACAATAAACTACCAATCAGTACATGGGAAAATCATGGTACAGTTGCCAGTTATTCAACATCTAACACCAATAGTGTCAATCATTCGACAACAAAACCACAAACCAACAATAGTGATGCTAATCGATGTAAGTACATTGGTCATTTGGTGTTTAATAAGAAAAATTTCTGTCCACCCAAATTTCAATTTAAAATGCCAACAATGTATCGGCATATAATCTAAATATAGCTTTCTTATTAGACTGAAAGAAAGACATGCTGTGATTTGTTCTCTATGATGCATTTTACAATAAAATATGCCATCAAAATTATATTGACCATATGTCTTGGACAGTGTCTTTTAATAATAAAACCAGAGGTACAGATTCAGGTTCACACCCACGATTCGTTGGTTAATATTTATATTTCTGAACAAAAACTGAATTAAAATGGTTCGCCAAGCTTGTGCGATAGGTGCTTTTGAAGACAAAATTCAGGTTCACACCCACGATTCGTTGGTTAATATTTATATTTCTGAACAAAAACTGAATTAAAATGGTTCGCCAAGCTTGTGCGATAGGTGCTTTTGAAGACAAAAAAATACGATGCACAAGGTGTTAACTTCAAGAATGATATTAAAAAGCCGTGGAAAAAAGGTAAGACTAAAATGTGTTGGTTGACACCGGTGCAAGTTGTAGTATGCATTTTGTTGACGGAGACCAACGAAATTTGCCAAAAATAATTTTCCAAATAGTAAATGTTATTTGGTCAAAACAAACTACATGTCTACAATAAGGTCTCGGACAATTGAAAGAGCCGGAAACATATCAATGTCGTCAGAAACAATAAATAGGTCACAACAATTTTCCGAGCCTTGAGACCCATCATTTTCTTGGAAAATAGTGGTGACCTACTTATTGTTTCTGACGACTATGGTGAGGGTGTTTCTTGTACTTTAATTTGACCGAAATCTAATTATTTTAGCTGATAATTCCGCGACTTGGGGTGCGGTTGGTTCAATTAAAATCCCCGTTTACTGTTCGTGGAATTATTGTTGGAAAATTTCTTTTGTCTCCGTCAACCAGATGTCTACACCAACTACAAAGTGCAACGTGAACACCGAGTGATGTTGGTCTTTCCTTGTTTCCATGATTATTCGTTTCCTTGCCTTTTTCATATCATCTTTTAAGTTCTGACGATAGCAAATTTAACACCTTGTGAATGTTTGTATGATTTTTTTTCCTTCACATGCACCCATAGCACACGATTAACGAACCATTCTAAGGTACTGATTTTGTTTAGAAATACAACTATTATGCAAGGTAACTTAGGCCTCTGCAAGCATATGTACCGGATCGTGTACGCGTGACGTCACGCCATTATTTTTCATAAAACCTGTTTACGAGTTTGGAAGCAACATTATATAATTAGGTCGAGCTATAATATTGGTACATACAGATGTGTATTGCACGTAAAACATCCCGTGGAACAGAATAGCCAAAACATTAATTCTTCTTAATAAGAATCTTTGGTTTGGGCAATTTGAAACTAGCTAGTCTGTTAAAATGAGGACCGGGGAGCAGAAGTCTTCTAATGTTCCACAACAATCATTCCCATAATATTTAAACAACTACCAGTTTATTCTTCTATTTTAACCTTGTTGTATTATATTTACAGTGATTGGTATAATAGTTGGATCTATCCTGGCTGTTCTGGCTGCTGTAGCTCTAGTTATTGTAATCGTCTGGTCAGTATATATAGAAAACAAATGTATATCAGTTTCTTTAAGGGTATTTGTTATCAGTTTTTATACATAGAGAGAAATTTGGTTTAACATTCACTTGGAACAAACTAGGTCATTTCGGGATTGACATGTTGTTCAACTTTTTTAAATAGTCGCTTGCGCATAGGAATCTCTAGTAGTGGGGCTTCCACCGAAGAAAACCCATGAGGTTGGACAGTCGACTCACGCGCTAACCATTCGATCATCCAATCTCGCTATCAGTTTATAGAACATCGATGTGATGCTCAATGGTGCTATTACATTTCGTAAACCGTTTAAAGTAACAAACCGGAGATTTCAATTTATTCCAAAACTGGACAATACACCCTTCTAAATCCACTATCGCGAAGGGCCTGACATGGAAAGCATTTGAATGTTCGTAAAAGAAATAATGGCCGTAGCGCCACTGTTCGAGCTATATTCCCCGCATAGCACACTGCATGGCGCATGCCCGTCTTCGTTAACCCAATCGGATCAGAACAGTTCGGTGTTAAATTCCCATTTCATTTAATGTCTTAGCTTAATTCACAGTTGAAAGGTTATACCCATGATTAAATGTAAATAATCCAGTTATCACTTCACTGAAATCGCGTCTAATATTACACCGTGTCCGTCTATTGTCAGTAGGCGCCTATTATTACAGCGTGTGTGGGCCGTGTGGCCGCGGACAACCGGAAATGAATATAGTATTCTCAATTCACAAAGTGAATTTTCAAATTATGACTAGTATCAGTTTGTAGTCAACCCTTGTTTCACTATTACCAAACATAGAAAAATAATATAACATGGAACACAATTACTGTTTAATTAAAATAGTTGCTTGATAACGTTAAGGGAACCCTCAACGTTATCAAGCAACTATTTTAATTAGAATTGTAATTGTTTTCCATATTATGGTATTGTGTTGATTACGTATGTCATTTGCTAACGGCTCACATAAGATCATACATTGTGTAAATATGGATTGTGCCAGGTCATCGATCTCCCAATGAAATATTTTTAAAAATAATAATTATAAATGAAATGAAATTAAATGGGTTTCACGTCCTATCTTCCTGTATGGATACGACTATGGGATTGGAACGCGTCAGTCACTTGTAATAATATTTTATACTTAAGCATTATAGGCGCAATACGGTTATTTATCTTAAATACTAGTTTTTTTCTGTTTTAGTGTGGTGAAAAGACGAAAGAAGAGGCCTTCATATGAGACGCCATTGGAACCACAAGAAAGCTCACGTAGCAATATTAATGAAGCCATAACATCCAACAGCAACGCGAAAGGTTGCAAATACCAAATAACGAATCCTGATAGAAATCAGGGAATGATCTATTTAGAAAACGATCTTTATAAAAGTATAGATGATGACGAGCCGGTAGGGAGAAAGGGAGGTAATCACGAAGGCATGATATATCTCGAAAATGATCTTTATATTTCAAGTAATGAAACTGTCGACGTTCACCAAAATGCAGAAAACTCAGTTCCTCATCAACCTGTTGAATATGCTGTGGTTAATAAAACCGCCAAGAAAAATAGTTCTGGTAACGGCCCATCAGTGCGTCACACTGTTGGACCACATGGTGATGAATACACGCTTGTACAAAAGAAATAGCTATAGAACGTCACATTAAGCAAATAACTCACAAATAATACAGTGTATGTCCAAATCATCTGGTCTTAGATCTTACAGGCCCAAACAAACTTAAGCAAATAACTTATACAGAAAAATGATAGACACTATATGTTAAAACCCATTGCATTTTCAGTTAATTATGTCTTATTCTATTCTATTCTATTCTATTCTATTCTATTCTATTCTATTCTATTATATTTGTACATATGAAATCAAATTCACTTCTTTTATGTGGTAACTTGCAATCAGCTCCAGTCTGGATATTTTTGTATAAATGGAAAAATAAACTTGGAAGCTGGATTCTGGTAACAAAACAGTCTACAAGTGTTTTCTTTTTGTTATGAATAATAACAATAGTAACCACAAATCTAATTGTGATATTAAATAATAGTATGGCAATTTTGGTATATATGTAAAGTAGAGATATCCAATCTTACTAGAAAAATATTGGATTCCATGAAAAACACTCATGGAGCGTATAGAAGACAAAAATGTAAGGGTTACCCTAATAACCAGCCCGGCGATTCACTCGGCATGCCTTGACAGATTCCGAAACTACATCTAGACTCGGTTGTATGATGAAATCCGCAATATTGGAACTACTTTCAAGGTCCAGGATGAAACATGGTTGCGCCACTGATCTATATAAATAGATCAGTGGATTGCGCCAAGATGTTGGCTCGATTCGTTGGCTCGATTCGTGTTCGATCCCTGCGAGAAAGTTCAAATGCGTGGTTCTCACTTGTCAGTGGTGCAGGACGGTGAGTCTGACAAGGGACAAAGTATAGTTTTTCGGATAGTATATATTGGTATACACAAAAGATCCCTTGGCGGTTGGAATTGGATATAAGAGTAGACCGTAGCGCCGCTGTTCGAGTAAAATTGTCCTCATGGTACATTGAAAGGCGTATGCTCGTCTTCATTAGACCTTCATAACGTCATTTAAACTGATGCCGAATTCGAACACGGTCGAATTTCGGTCCCAATCAGAGTGCTGGGTCAAATCATAAATGCACTGTGAATATCCGCTCGTATCGCACCTTTCAGTATGATTCGCGTGGAAAATGGCGGTGATCGAGCCTAGTATGAACGGACAATTTGGTTTAATAATTAACCCGTTTACTAATCCTGAAAATGGACACTGAATTGAAGTGGTTAGGTGTTCTCCAGATGATGAAATAAACTACATCAAATTGTTCCAAGGACATTTTATTGACTGAAATGGAAATACGCAGGTCACAATTCAAATGAATACAATTGCCGTAGATTACTGCGCGACCACATTGGTAGATGCTATTGTGCATTTCATTTTCCATTCAACCCCTATCATTACTTTTTCAAATGCACTGAGGCGATGGTTTAGACCAAAAAGAGTCACTGAATAGAGTTATCAAGTCCTAGTTATATATACCTATATCAAGTCACTCCAGCCTACCTGTATATTATAAACCAACCTGTAACAAGGAAGTATATCTCAACATATAAGTATGTATTGAAAGAAGAGTGTCACCTAATATTAGTTATGTTATATCACTACTCGTTTGATCCCAAAAGATTTACAGTGAAATCAAAAGCATCATCGTCAGATTACACAGTAATGAGTTTTATTGCGGACATTATAATATTACATATTGGTGCTGTGAGTAAGTAAAGATTATTAATATTAGTTTCGTGATTCATAGAAAAGTGAATGGGATTGAAGAACAGGCATTGCTATGTAACCGCTCTCGAATATTATAGTCCGGTGGCTGAAGGGGGAAATCGCCACCCGAGCTGTGAATTTAGGAGATCAAGTTTTTCTAGACCAGATTTTGTGTAGATTCTGAATCTAGGTGGTGATCAGGCGTTTGAGGGGGCGTTTTCGAGATTTAGGGGGTCAAATGTCTATAATGGGCGCGTGTGTGTGGTGGGATGGGGAGAATGTCATGTTGACGTAATATATTAATAAAACACAAATTTCTAGGATTGTCCATCTTTAAATAAGTGTTTATGGTGCCCTGGACAACTGTTCTGATTTGTGGGGAGGTGGGATGGGGTACAGGTGTATGGAGAGAGGGGGTGTCATTATGGTGACATAAATATGAAGATCATATTATAATATTAATAAAAAAAAATTCTAGGACTGCCCATTTCCCCCTTCATCCACCGGACTATTAGTCTATATATCGGATATTTAATAGTATAATGTTAACTGTGTGACAGTATGAATGCACATGTATAAATAACACCCCTAGGCTTCAGTGCGCCGTATAATATCATAGATCAGTGTGTTTTAATAGTTTAAAATAGATAATAAAAAATATATCAAAGGGTGAATAAATGTTTTATCAATAGATGCATCATGAATAAAAAAAAAGTTTTATCACATAGATTTGGTATATCATATTGTGCTTTAGACTGGTTTGGATCTTACTTGGCATATCGTACTCATTATATCCGGACTCTTCAGTAATGTTTTTTTTTATAATTTTCAGTCAGTATGAACTGTGATAGCTCAAGTAAGTAAACTTAACTATGACAATGTTGACATTAGATTTGCGATAATATTACATAATTATTAAAAGTATTGTTAGCATTGAACACGGTTTATGTTGACATCCTAACGTCAAATTTGTTTAATTCAGAAAGATTTTACAAAATTAACACCTCGTACTTTTTAAATTTGGAATAGAAGTGGATGTGGTACACTAAACTACACAGATTGGCGTTGGAAGGCTAAACCTGAAGTAATACATTCGACGTAATTTTATTTTTGTGTTCTTCAGATCATGCTAATTATGGATTTAGAAAAACGACAATAAAAATAGTTATAGCTCCTTGGTTTACAATTCCGTTAAATTAAAATACATCTTACATTGATTTGTACGAGGAAAGGTAATCGTTTGACGAAAAAAACTGTGTATTTGATGGTAATGTTTGTATCATCATTATCTCTGTTTCAGTACTTATGTGTAATTAATTTCTTTTAAAGATGTGTCACCTGTTGTGCCGTTTTGTACTGGCGGGTCAGCTAGCGGAAGGGCTGTTTATTTATCTGGAGTAGATAATAGAACAAATGGTATCGGATGTAATTGTCACCTTAGTTTAACTTCATATAATCGGGATCCTGCAAAAATTGAAATAAAGAATGTAACAACTACCTCCAACCTTTGTGACTATTCATTATATTCTGTGTATAGAAATACAAGTGCAAGACTGTATGGATGTGATGACATTGTACATAGAGACAGATTTGATTTGCGACCTTTCGAAGCTGTGAAATTGTATATGAAGTCAGGAACTGATAATGGTGTTGGATTTCCCTTTTGCCTTCAACTATTTACTTATCCAAGTAAATATTTCTCATTATCTTTAATTAAATCATTAAATGTATTATGTTGCGGAATCGTGATTAAACGTTTCTCCGATTAGTTTTAGCACAATGGCCCATTAGTCGTAAAACTGATGTGAAGTGGGCATATGGGTGTGGATTTGAAATAACATATAAGTTTGACCATGTCCACATATTCGACTTTGTGTCTCCTGTACCCACACTTCCCTCTACCCACTCAACTTTTCCTTTCATCATGCGAGGACTATCATTTTTAAAAAAAAAAAAACGGCGAAATTAGACTATACTTGCCAAACTTTAGATGAAGTCAGTCATCTCAAGCCTGTCGTGGCGACCACATCAGATTAGAATATTAAACTAAATCTGTCTATTGTAGGTTTTTCATTAGGCCTGAAATGCCTGCAATATTTGTTAGATTATGATCCGATTTGCTACATAACTTTCCTTCACGATTTGATGATTAAATGGATAATCGAGACTATGAGTTTTGTTGTACTGACTTTAATAATAATGATGATTAAGGTTAGGCGAGACTTTCAATCGCTTCGTTTTCGGTTCATAGTTCATGATCGGGATTTTAACTCTTATAGTGAGAACTGTCAACTCAGTATCTAATCTCCCATAGTGTATCTTTAAGTGATTCTCACAATATATTTTACCATATATATTAATTACCGTGGATAGCATATTGCCAATATGCATTGTTTTATGAATTCAAAGGTTGACAGTTCATGCGAAGCATAGTAACATTTCACTTTTCTGATCTTTAAGGATCCTCTGGAATTTTGGCTATGTATTCCAGTTTGTACTTTGTAGGGTTTATTACTATTAATAATTTTGTAGGTTTTCATATTATACTACGGTGTAGTAGGTCTACACCACAGTCAACAACAACAACCAATACGTCACCAACAACGTTAACATCCATAAAATCATCAAGCACAAAAAAAATCATGACGACAATTTATGATATCCAAAATATACCAACAACTAAACCACAAACAAACAATGATAATTCTGATCGATGTAAGTATATTGGTCATAATTGTTGCTTATCTCATTATCGAGTTATTAAATTATACTGACTGTAACTTGTCGTTTTTTATATTGTTATTAAGTGTATGGGATGAATGATGTATTTGACAGTTAGTATATAATCGGGTAATACATTAGAAAATATATTAATTACAAGTTTTCTTGTAAGATATAGAAGTTTGACCAAACTAATCGTAATTCAAGAGTCTAGACCAAGGTTCATCCTGGAGTTGATCGAGAAGACCCTGTCATTTATCAAACAAGATTACCACTTATTACAGGGCTGTAACAAAAACACAGTTCCGTGTATAAAATACCTTGTGCATGTTAAAGATTCCATGGAAACAGATTATTCGAAACACACTTCGCTTGGCATATATTGATGGTAGGTTAGTCTCAATATGACACATTGAAAGTATCCACGATACCTTTAACACAATTCCATTTCAGGTTCTAGGACCAGGTCCTTAATGAGGGCAGGTGTCTAAAACGTTTTTAAGGGACATTCATTCCCTTAATATTCAAGTTATTCTTGACGTGTAATTACTTCTAATCCTATATGTTTGTATTATATTTTGAATTGTGCGTCCATTTTGTTGTCTTGTATTTACAGTGATTGGTATAATAATTGGGTCTATCCTAGCTGTTCTGTTTATGGTAGTTTTAGTTGTTATAACTGTCTGGTCGGTATATAAATCATTTAAATAGTATGTTAAATCGAAGTGATGTTCAATAGGGCTAATCATTGCATTTTTCAAAACGTATACAGCAAGTAACCGACAGCTACAACTAGACGCCTGTAACCCGTGTAACTTAGAAAACATTTTATAAATACATTTAAGCTGTTACTAAATAATATGTCTGAAGTAAATTACGTCCATGTTTTTAAAAGCGACTATCAAAATCACGGGCAGATAACCCATCTGATAACTATTTTATAACAGTAGATATACATGTAATATACAAAGTTAAAAAAAAATACACTGACACAGAATGGTGGGATCAAATTCTACCAGCCTTCAGTCCAGCCACCAACCAGTCGAAATACTCACCAATTTTTGCTACTTTTCGCAATAATATCGTCACATTAGTTAGTTTAGATACCTTATTAGATAAAAATATTTGTTCGTTTTAGTTTGGTGAAACGACGGAAGAAAGATGTCATATATGAAACGCCACGGCAACCACAACATAGTTCACATATTTATATGGATTTACATGTTGAACCCGTTAACAGTGGAACACCACAAAACAACATTTATGTCAACAGCGTGGTGATTTAAAAAAGTATGCATTGACTTTATAAAGTACCGTTGACTTTGAGTAGATGGGAATGATGGGGGTTGATGGCAAGATACAAATAGTACATGTTTCGACAACTTGTCACACAAAAAGTTACTGTATTGCTTTTTAATAGAATACCAAAAGTCTGTGTTCTCTATGACAGAAACTAATGAAATATGGTGTAATAGTGCTGATTCACAAACTATTAAAACCCATATGTACTCTAATATACAATGATGAGTAAAACTGAAGGACGACTTGTCAGATGCGTCCACATGTTGTTAGTTTAGCTGATTACCGACTTTGTTCTCATGCTTTGTATGTATCTTATGTGCAACTAGCTGAATTATGTGTTTGTAACAATGCAAATATAATTATAACAATTGCTAACATAACCTTATATTGATAAGCTACTCGTTCTATACTTTACATATTATTATGTTGATTTGGTCGGATTTAAATGCCAAAAAAACGGAAATTGTTGTTTCGCAAATACATTACTTAATCAACTGGAGACACAACGTTAAGTCAGACAATAACTACTAGGTGCAGGTGACGAAAGGATTATGACCCTGTGATGTAGTTTCATTAAAGTGGTACACACCAGTTTATGTTTATTACTCTGTAATTGTTTTAATTGTGTTCATGGACTAAAATGTGTTTCTTCTTTGTGTTAGTTCAACGATTACACAAGTCTTTATGTACATGTGTAAATGTTTTGGATTAAAATGTCTCTTCTTTATTTTATTTCAATATTTTTAAATGCTTTTGTTTGAACCCTATTTGATTTAGTTTCGTTCTTCACTAGCTGCCCGAAGAAGGGCTTCCATTGTGACCAGATTCCAGCCTTATTGGCCTCCAAACTAGTTTGCAACAAGGTGGTGTCGAAAGCGGGGTATCAAGTAATATATTGATACTGCACAATGGCGTTAGCCAGTCTTCTTTCAGTATATTACACACTTTCGTAAGCACTCACTATCCCGCATGTGCATTTCAATAAAATACGTCACGTCTGTAACAGGGAACCGAAGCTTTCTTTAATGAACATCGAAAACAGGAATTGGGGACAGGTAGTCCGGTATTTCACCCTTCTAAATAAAATATGTCACGGGAACCGAAGCTTTCTTTAGGGAACATAGCAGGCGCGGATCCAGGATTTTTTGCAGGGGAAATGTCCGTAAAATGTTGATGGGGAATGCTCCCTTCACAGGTGAGGAACAAAATATCTTCAGATACCATATTAGGTTTGTTCTTACCAAGCTTTATTGGCAATTTTAATTTACTATTAGAGTAACCAGTCCATTTAAGTGTAAGAAAGTTGGTCGGGGTTTTCCAGAGCACAAACTTTCACAGACGAAAAGTTTATAGACTTGGTTTACTGTTTATTTTCACCGCATAAAAATAAATAATATAGCTTGCAATAGTTGGCACAGGCTTAATCATAAATGTAGAGGTTTACAAGGAATTTTCACACAAAATTAAACAGATGTATCTTCCAAAATGTATGTGGGACCTGAGCAGGGGGGGGGGGGGTCCGGACCCCCCCCCCCCCCTCTGGATCCGCGCCTGCATAGGAAACAAGAATTGGAGACATGTAGTCCAGTGTTTCACCTTTCTGAAAATTGTAAGCTATGCACACAGGTACATGGGGACAGGAACGCCCTTATAATAATAAATGTGATTTTTCAAAATTTTTGAGTTTCTGTTTTTTTCTGGACATTTTTTAAATTTTTAATCTTATATTATCCATAATTGATGCTAAATGATATAATATTTACTATCAAACATGTAATTCATATTTTTAAAAAAAATACCTTCTGATGTATTTATAAAAGAGAAAGGTAAGACACTTTTCTGTTGACGTTTCTCTTCCGTGAGGTACCTCTGTCGCTATTTACTTCAAAATAGTGAATAAAATTGGGTTACAATACAAATCAACCACCCAGTTCCTTTCTATATATATTTCTTTCGATAAAAACACACGTTTCAGATTTTTAAAAAAATGTAAAGTCAATTTATTTGCCACAAATCACTCGAGATTTTTTACATTTTATCGACATTTGAGTAGAAATGACGGAAGTGGTGATAAGGGAGGCAACTCTGTCAATTAAAATAACCCGAACGACTCATTCGACACACCTTTATTTACGATTTCTTGGAATTCTTCGGCATTACGAAAAGGTAGGCCGAATAAAAAATACGGGAAAATCACATGCGGTCAAAAATATATTGAATAAAGGATGAATGTCAAAAATTTGCGTTCAATTTAGTGGCAAATGGACACATCCTGGTCATAACATTTATACGAATGTAGATGAACAAAACCAGAGTAGGCCGAATGAAAAATACTTGAAAAGTAGTTTTGGCGCACAAATTTGAAATTGAAAATAATCAAAATAAGCTTTATTCTGGGAGTATGTGCGAATTTAATCAAGTTCCTCTTTGTAATTTGTTGCTAGAAAAGTTAGAAGTTTGTAATGAGAATGATTATGTTGATTTAACTAATCGACATCACGAAAAGGTAAGTCGAATGAAAAATATGGGAAAATCACATGCGGTCAAAAATATTCTTTACTAAAAAGTCTTTCCCGTTCCAGCTTGACCTGTTATGACCAGGATGTGTCCATTTGCCACTAAATTGAGCGCATGTGATTTTACCTTATTTTTCATTCGGCCTACCTTTTCGTAATTCCGATGAATTCCAAGAAATCGTAAATATACGATCTATGGTGTGTCGAATGAGTCGTTCGGGTTATTTTAATTGACAGAGTTGCCTCCCTTATCACCACTTCCGTCATTTCTACTCAAATGTCGATAAAATGTAAAAAATCTCGAGTGATTTGTGGCAAATAAATTGACTTTACATTTTTTAAAAAATCTGAAACGTGTGTTTTTATCGAAAGAAATATATATAGAAAGGAACTGGGTGGTTGATTTGTATTGTAACCCAATTTTATTCACTATTTTGAAGTAAATAGCGACAGAGGTACCTCACGGAAGAGAAACGTCAACAGAAAAGTGTCTTACCTTTCTCTTTTATAAATACATCAGAAGGTATTTTTTTTAAAAATATGAATTACATGTTTGATAGTAAATATTATATCATTTAGCATCAAATATAGATAAATTAAGATTAAAAATTTTAAAAATGTTCAGAAAAAAACAGAAACTCAAAAATTTTGAAAAATCACATACATAGTCTAATAACGGCGTTCCTGTCCCCATGTACCTGTGGCTATGCACAGAAGTTTGAATGTAATTCTGCTTTCCACCTCAAATTGTAGACGTCTGACATTATCACCCTTATCTTCTCGATTTTAACAATCAGTTTTCAAACGCGGTACTTGAAATATGTTTGTAAGATTCAATAAGTTTGTAAATGACCATAACATAACAACGAGTTTTATAAATCAATAGCAATATTGCTACCTTTAAATTCTTTATGAACTCCATTATGTGACATACTTTCCTATGTGTGTAATGGGCGTACCTGTGTTATTGCAATAGTAAGATTTGTTATTGTCAGGTTTTATATAATCCGAAAATAATATTCTACTCGTTTTGTTAGTTATTGTGTTATGAAACGAGGAGGTAAAATACACGTACTATTGGTGTGTAAAGCGTTCTCTATAAATAACACGTCGTCTGCTTTATAAATGCATATTAATAACAAGAGGTATATGGTCACGCCAACGTAACTTTCAAACATCTATCGTAGCAATGATCTCTGTATTAAAATTATATTTGAAAAGTGTTTAACCAGTTCTATCACATATGTGATAATGACTGACACCAATATGGTCCTTTAAATAGGAAAGAACGCGGTGTGGTAAATCAATTTGCTTAAATAAAACACAAATCAGACGTCATTTGTCCCCGTGTCATTTTGTATTTCAAACTAGAATCTCTGCCCTTACACGGACATAATTAAATTTTAGTTTTTTGTCAACTACTCGTACTTTATTTCAAATTAGAACAAATGCAACCGTAATCAGTATACATGTACTTTCTGTGTCCACATTTTTTTAAATGGGTTATTCAGTGTACTTGACTGTTTACATAATTGAAACCTGAAGCGCCGTTTTGTAGTGACGTGTCAGTTAGCGGAAGGGTCGTTTTTTTTGTCAGGAATAGATAATGACAAACGATGTCGGCTGTAATTGTTACATAGTTTATGTAGTCTGCATCTTGTAGGTTCCGAAATACAGTTAAGATGCACGTCCAAGTCAACAACAACGTCAAGCAGAAACAATGGTATTTCTGACAGTCCCGGGAGAAGTGGTGAGCCACGTGCCACTCGTTCAAATCTGAACCCCAAAACCGAGGGAAATGATGGCACAAATTATAGCACGGATAAACCTAACGCCCGTAGTGACATGCCAACAACAACTAAACTACAACCAGCTAATGGTAATTCTGATCGATGTAAGTATATTGGTCAATCTGTGAGTAGTATTAAAGTTTGCTTTGCAAATCAAAAAGAAAAAAACAATGGAGCATAGAATGAAACAAAAACAAACAAAAGGTTTTCTTGATCTGTTTATATAAAAAAAAAACCATAACGCTAACGCTACAATATACGTCCACATTCCTGCTTTGATTGATATGGTACTTTGTCAAGAAGGCTAGGCGTTTGTTTTGTTTAGCGTTGAGGGTCGTGCTTCAACATCAAGATAATCCATTCAGAATTGTGGCTTTCAGGGGGCGGGGCTCTGCCCCTGGGGATCGGAACATTCACCAAAATCAATAGTGGACGCCCTCAGGCTATAAGGACATGGCTCTGCCCCTGGGGGATAGGAAATCACCAAACATCCTTAGGGTATAAGGAATAGGTATGCAAAGATTTAAAAGGATCTATTAAGAATTGTATCCTGTAGGCGAACACAAACATTGGGCGTGGCTCAGTCCCAGGCGGTCCGGCATACACCAAAAATAATAGTGGTCAGCCTTACGGTATAAGGAATAGGTATAACAAGCCAACAGTGAGGCTGATGTCCCCCGCCGAAATCCCAAAATAAATAGATGACACATTAATTAATCGCACATTTATTTTTTTCAAACGTATCGACCAATCAAACTGAAAACGAAGTGTCATCCAAAAATTGCTTATCTCTGCCTACCGTAAGAAGAAAATGCTCATCTTCGAACTCCATCAAGGCATTGACCTAATAAGCATACACACCAATTTTGAACATTTTAACTCAATTCGAAGGAGAGTTATTGTGTTCCAAAGTCTCGACCAATCAAATTGCGTATCGCTCTGCTTATCCTCAGCAGAAAATGCTCATTATCGAACTTAGTCAAATTATTACTATAATGAAACTATACACCAAGTTTCATCACTCTCACTTAATTAGAACTAAAGTTATCGTGTCCCAAAGCATCAACCAATCAAATTGCTTATCTCTGCTTACCCTTAGCGGAAAATGCTCATCTTCGAACTCCATTAAGGCATTGACCTAATAAGCATATACACCAAGTTTGAACATTTTAACCCTTGTGGGTGCACTTGGTGAGAATCACATTGCAGGTATCAAGGGTTCCGTATGGACCCCAATTATAATTCAAAGTCTTTACGTGCAGATGTATTTGAATTTAAAAGCAACGGTTAATTTTTTATTTGCATTTATATTTGACAACTGAAAAACAACTAAATTATTATACAAAAACATTTTAGTGACATTTTGAACATATTTAATAATACTCACAAAATTGCTACTCTGTGTACTATGTGATAACAAGATTAAATGACGATTCACGCTTGACACAAAAACGATAGAATTTTTGGAATTCAACATTATTTTTTGTTACTTGTAACATGCAGATGTTTAAAGAGAGAATAGTCTGGCATACACAATATGGTATCAACCACATTAGCAAAATTCCTACTGAGTTGCAAGTTTGGGGTCCGATTTGACCCCTTGTTCCCTTCAAGCGTTGGGCCTGTTTGGCATGTAAGAGAACTCTTCATGTGGGAAGCAGATGAATACCGATCTATTCGCTACGTTTAAAAATATATAGGAGACAAAGTCACAAAATTTCAGAAAGCAGTGCCCAGTAGTTATTTCAAAATACTATAAAACAAGTGCATGGGATCCACGGAGACCCCACGTGCACCGACGAGGATTAACTCAATTAGAAGGAGAGTTATTGTGTTCCAAATTCTCGACCAATCAAATTGCGTATAGCTCTGCTTACCCTGAGCGGAAAATGCTCATTATCGAACTTAGTCAAGGTATTACTATAATGAAACTATACACCAAGTTTCATCAATCTCACTTAATTAGAACTAAAGTTATCGTGTCCCAAAGCATCAACCAATCAAATTGCTTATCTCTGCTTACCCTAAGCGGAAAATGCTCATCTTCGAACTCCATCAAGGCATTGAGCTAATACACACATACACCAAGTTTGAACATTCTAGCTCAATTAGGAAGAGAGTTATTGTGTCCCAAAAAGTGTGACGGACAGACAGACGGACGGACAGACAGACAGACGGACGAACCCATTTTAATATTCCCCCAAATTTCGTCGAAAGGCTGGGGACAAAAAGAATTGTGGCCTGTAGGTGACACACAGACACACAAAAAGAAAATTGGCGTGGCACTGTCCGTGCGGGTAGGGCATGCACCAAAAACAATAGGGATCTTCCTTAAGGTGTTAAGAATACGTATGCAAAGGTTCAAGATGGTACGTTAAGAAATGCAGCCTGTAGATGACAGACAAACAAATACAAGAAATGGGCGTTGCTGCCCCAGGGGGTCGGGCATGCACCCAAAACAAAAGGGATCATCATTAGGGTATAAGGAATAAGTATTTTAAGTTTCAATATGATCGATTAAGAATTGTGGCCTGTAGGCAACACACAAAAATAAAATGGGCTTGGCTCTGCCCCTGGGAGTTGGGCATGCACCCCAAACGATAGGGATCATCCTTAGGGTGTAACGAGTAAATATACAAAGTTGTAAGAATTGCGCCCTGTAGGCGACACAAAGACACGCTAAAGAAAATGGGCGTGGCTCTGCCCCTGGGGGTTGGGCATGCACCCCAAACGATAGGGATGTTCCATTGGGTACAAAGAATATTTATGCAAAGTTTCAAGGTTATAAGTTAAGAAATATGGTCTGTAGACGACAACCAATCAAATACTAGAAATGGGCGTAGCTCTGCCCCTGGGGGTCGAGCATGCACCCCCAAACAATAGGGATCACCCTTAGGGTGTAAAGAGTAAATATACAAAGTTTGAAGAAAATTCAGTAAGAATTGTGCCCTGTAGGCGACACAAAGACACGCGAAAAGAAAATGGGCGTGGCTCTACCCCTGGGGATTGGGCATGCACCGCAAACGATAGGGATGGTCCTTTGAGTACAAAAAATATGTATGCAAAGTTTCAAGGTTATAAGTTAAGAAATGTGGCCTGTAGACGACAAACAAACAAATACTAGAAATGGGCGGGGCTCTGCCCCTGGGGGTCGGGCATGCACCAAAACCAATAGGGATCTTCCTTAAGGTATAAGTATACAAAGTTTGAAGAAAATCCATGAAGAATTGCGCCCTGTAGGCGACCCACATACACACAGAGACAGGGGTGGCGGCATAATACGTTCACATTATGAATGTGGACGTATGAAAATGACTATCTGAAAACAATTCTCTTTTAAAACGATATGACAATATTCCGGAGGGGGCTTTTTGTATATAATATGTAAAAATAAAAGCACGAAATTAGGCAGTCGGGACATTCATTAGAAAATTACTTACAATGTTATTTAAAATTACAATGGTTAGTGTTAATTACTCAATAAAATTGGTGATGGTGAAGCAAGACTGTAGGCGAACTCGGCTCACCACTGCGTTGAACGTGAAGGGCCTGGTATTATTCTGGCAGGCAAAATGTGACAATACAACAAGCTTCTTTGTACGAATTGGAAGTCAGTCAAGACCGGTGGCTTGGAGAATCCTGCATTTGATCCGTGAATTTTCAGTCTGGTTACCTTTTGTTAGTACAAATAGCGCCCCATTGTCACAAATTGTTTTAAGATGTGTTTATTATGGCAAAGGGAGAATCTGACCCGCTCGCACGACAGCAGTTTTATAAGTGTGATTTGGATTGACTTTTTAATATACAAGGACTTTTTATTTCGTGTGTTAACCAATATTGTATGTTTTTACCAACTTTCAATCCATCAAGTGTAAATAACCTAATGTAATCAACCTGTCCATAATATCATATATAATGTATTGGACGTTAAATCTGTAATAAACAACAACAATAACAACACATCGGTATTTCAAGCTGAACATCACATGGCACAAATAGGCTAAAACCCTGGGGCCTATTTCACGAAATTTTAACTAAGATAAGATCCCAATTTTAGTAATTTGATTGGATAATATTAGATTGATTTTAGTGCTTAGCCAATCAAAATTGAAGTATCTACTAAAATTGGATTTTATCTTAAGTTAAAATTTCGTGAAACAGGGCCCTGATTAGTGATTCCACTTAATCCGAATGAAGGACAAGCGAACAATGGCCTTTTAGATAATGTTCTACAACAATCGTTCGCATAATATTTAAAGACATATCGGTGTATTCTTCTATTTTAACCTTGTTGTATTATATTTACAGTGATTGGTATAATAGTTGGATCTGTTATTGGTGTTCTGGTTGTTGTAGCTTTAGTTATTGTCATTCATTGGTCAGTATACATAATAGTTTCAAAATTTTAACAACTGTTAAAATATTGTGTTAATATTGGAAGAAAATTGAAGTGTTGTCCTATTGTATTTTGTAAAGCTATACACCTGAAATGTGGACAATCTCTTTGATCAATATCCTGAAGCAGTGCCTAAGTATTATGTCTGAAGTGTATTACTACTATTGCGTTCATGTTCATAAGCGTGATTGTCAAAATCAGTAGATATAATTGTCAATATCAGTAGATATGATATACAAAGGTAAGAAACACACTGTCAAATGAAAGGTGTGACCACAGTTTACTAGCCTTAATTCCATCGACCAGTCGCAATAATAATTTATTCTCGCAAGCTGGGGGCAAGAAAGTGTTATATACATACAACAGTTCTGGCATTAATGTAGACACACAGTGATTAAATGCCCTATTTTTAGTTTGTTGACCAGACGAAAGAAGGATATCATATATGAAACGCTACAACAACCACAGCAGAGTTCACATATTTATATGGACTTATATGGTGTCCCCGTTGAAAACAGCACTCAACAACACAGCGAATATATGAACGTCGGAAAAGAGGGGTGATTTAAAATATATGTATTGCCTCTATAAAGTACCGTTGACGTTTAGTAGATAGGAATAATGGAGACTAAGCTCGATGACATGATAAAACCATAGAAACAGTCTTTCAAGGCAACGTTTTTCACACAAAATCTATGCGTAAAATTATGAAATATGGTGCAATCTGGAAGATTCACAAACTGTTAACCTACTCGCCTACAATCAAATCTAATTCGGAAAGGTGAATCTTCGGAATCTCTATTACCAGTCCTGTGTTCATTCTATGTATGTATGTAGCTCCTTGGTTGTAACAATGACTAAATAATTAAGCATTGATAAACATACATTTATAGATTACTATTCACTCGTTCGGTAATATTTACGACATATGATGAATTGTCCCGATTGACCTGTAAACAAAATGCAAATATGGTTATCGCGGTGTCCCGTGCACGATTAGGTGCACTTGATGAAATGATTATTATCATGTGCCATCGCTGTCGAGTGAACACCCATTTTTTACGTGTAGTGGTTTTTAAGTTAACAAATTAAAATATGTGTCTTCTTTGTGTTATTTCAATAATGTTTTGTTTGAACCCTATCTGACTTGGTGTCGTTCTTCGATAAATAACTGAATCTGAAAAAAAGGCATCCATTATAGACCGGGAGCTCAGGGGTCAACCTAGCTGAAAAGTGTACCAATTTTCTTCTATATGTTTTCGACTCATGTATGTCTGGTATCTTCTTTGATTGGCATTTAGTAATTGAACATATAACACAAGGTACAATTTTATGGATACACAATTACTGAGTTTGATACTAAGCGACGTTTCGACGAGGATACTCTCGTCTTTATCATTTGCTTGATAAAGACCCGGTTTCCTCCCACTGTTAAAGACCCCTACCCGCAAGCGAATTATTGAAATAAAATGAAACCATATGTTAGTCCCAAAATGACCTAGTTTGTGGCGATTGGGCGTTAAATCATATTTCTCTCTCTCTCTGTTCCACCTAAAACAGCTTTGGAGTTGTTCAGTACCACCACAGGAGTCCTGAATGACTACTGTCATATACTTTGTGCGGTGAGTTACCCCTAAAAGACACGCACAAAATGCCCCCCCCCCGCCTCAAACTAGACTAGATTAGCGGGCACTGTTACAGCTAGGTTAACCCCCTGGGCTCCTGCTCTCACATTTGTGGTAATGATGATAGCATTTCTAATGATACATATCGTACTCGCCTAAATTCATCGCTAGAAATAAGTAAATTGAAAACCGATTGCAAACAAATTCACGGTCACTTTGCTATCTCGACTGCTCGCTACCTCGTCCTCTCACGTTATGGCGTTTGAAAATCCCCACCTCTCGCCCCTCGACTTCTAGACGTCTCACATTCTCTAATTCTAGCCCAGTCGATTTTAAGAATTCCAATTTTCAAACGTTTTTCTTGGTAAATGTGGAGGTTTGTAAGATCCAGCGAGATTGTAGATGGACATAATTTAGCATATTTTAACTTCGTGCAGCGATTTTATAAATTAATAGCTACTTTTAATTATAAATAACACGTTCGTTCTAACTTCGCGGCTCAGAGAATTTTATAAAAATATTGGTGTGTTAAAATTTGTATTAACTCTAATGTATGGCGGATATTCCTTGGCGTGTCATGGGCGTACCTGTAATATTGCTATTGCGAGATTGGTTTTGTCAAGTTCTATAATAACCGACAAACTTCTCATTTAGTTAGCCATGTGGTTATGAAACGAAGAAATAGATTACGCATACTACTGGTGTGAAACCCGTTCTTTATAAGCCGTTTGCTTTACAATTTTATCAATGCATAATGTTAATAACAAAGGTGAGTGGTCACGCCAAGTTAACTTTCGTAACATAATTTATGAAAAATACTTAGCTATATCAACTCCAATATTAGACTAGTTAGGGTTTTGTGTACAACATGGAATTTATTGTGTGATATCGTATTTGATTTAGTGCAGATCAATTGTTTTCTTCGATGATGTCTGACTAGTGAATGTAAATAAGCGTGCCTTCCCTTGGCTGGCGTGTATATAAGTATTTTATGTTTGAATTAATTTAAATATACCATATATTAGTAGTTAATAAGATGCTGCAATTGAATATTGTTTATTTTGAAAGTTAAACAATGGATTTATTCATGGGTTGCGTGTACAAATCTACCTGAAATATGTGGTAAGAAGGGACCATTGAACAAGTCACCTCACCCTACTGGTTTATTATACCTGTAACAAGGAAGTATATTATTATTGTATTTATATACAGCTCAACGTGTACATATTTATTGTGAACGAAAGATGTCTGGTCGTTTTATGAATGTGTATATCCACTACAACACGATAGCAATCAGCAATGTGTTAAAATAATATTGGTTATGTTATTATGTTTCAGTTTCTTTCGACAAGCTTTACAGTGAAATGGTGATAGGAACACCGGTGAATCATGGCCAGGTCACATAGGCAAATATTTAGTTTCGTCGTGGGCTTTATAGTATTATATATTGATGTTGCTGGTAAGTACATTAAATCTAGGATAACACATTGTAATTTCAAAGGTTCAATCGTATAAATACGAAAGCTAAGCTAACTCAAAATGTTAGAATGATAAAACTCTGAATGGTGACAAAACATTCTATTATCCTTAATATTCTTGGACTATGAGTTGTTAATGATCCAATCTTTAACGATGATAAGACTGTTAAATTATTTAACGTTACCACTAACACTGTTTTAGATAAAATAAAGTCCGAGTCTGTAAAATTAACCTTACGATTATGCTGTTAATAATTGTGTCGGCTCTGTTATAAAACTTGGTGTTCACTTCGATTACAAAATGACCATGCATGAAAATATATCTTTTTGTCAGTAAAACATTCGTAAAGTGTATTCATTTCTTAATCCCAACACTTCAAAACGAGATTATTGCAATTCTCTTTCGTGTAAGATTATCAACGAAATGCATAAACATCCTTTAGAAAAAGTAGATACAAAGTAGCTGTTGGTGTTTCCAAATCCACAACAGAGAACACAATATCCCAGTATTCATTCTAGAGAATAACATTGGTTGCCATTTACACTCTTTAAATTTTATACGATATTGGTCGCATAAGCCACTCGTGTTACACAATGTATAATTGCATACCCTCACGAAATCAATTAGCAATCTTATCATAGGGCTAGCAGACGGGTCTCGGGGATCAAAAAATGACAGTAAAGACTAACAGACAGACAAAAGTCGTTAGGAAGTCATTAATCATCACAGATGTCCTGAGTTACGCAAGATCCTTGAATGATAAAACAATCTACACGGGAAGCTTAATCTGTTATTATATAATGACCAGCTGCCAATCCCGGTCCTAATATAATCTGAAATATAATACCTGGAATTAGTTGATTGGCCAATAACTATATGTCCGTCCAGGTTATTGACCCACCCCGACCGGATACTGACCAATCAGGTTACGATGCATGGGTGTGGTATCAAGAAAACAAGGCTGGACATGGATCCGGCCCAGGAATTAAAAGATTAGACAAACCGTTTTGGGATCAGTCAGGTCCAGGAGGCCATGCTAGGCGGGCGCCTAGATGAAGGTACCTAATGGATACTAGTGAGGTCCAGGCAGGGCTAGGAGTTAGGTCCGGCCAAGACTGAGCGAAGGCCATGGGCGCCTTGGCACGAGACGGTACGAGACGACAGCTTCTGGAGTTAGCACACTCATGCTAAGCCAAGCTAAGACATTCGACTCCCTCCATTTAAGTTAGTTCTACGGTCGTTTACATTATGATGTTTGTACCTAATATGTAAGAAGAATAAAAATATTATATTTGAAGTCACACCAGTGTTGTCATCCAAGAATCCGATTAAAGAATGTAATATTGTCACATATTAATTGATGCCGTAGACCAGACCAACGCTTGAAGTCCTATTCCACTAGAAGATCACAGGCCACAGCTCTGACTGGGTAAGTCTTTTCTAATCCTACCATGGCGATGGTGAAAAAATGACATAAGTGCTATGGATTAAAATTTAACTGGGAAACAAGCAGTTAATCATCACGCGTCATTCAACATCATGGTGTCGTTACTAAATTTAATATATTATATCGTCTTTCAAGCTAGTAGTGGAACAGTCTTTAACTATATGTAGGAAAATTACTGAAACAAAATTGTATATATTTTATTTGTTTTAAAATGCGTCATGTTGTTTTTAAAAGATTATGAATTATAATTGTTTGTTTTGAACACATATTTTGGCTTTTAAAGTTAGTAGTAGCTAAGTATTATCAGGCTAATAACTGCGAAGTGAAATGTTTTATGATTGTTTAATTATCTGGAATAGAGTTAAGCGTACCCTTATTGAGAGATATAACTCTTTAAACATTCACACGGTATTAACGGTTTTGTCTCATAAGTTTTTTTGTTGTTGTTTGTGTATATATATTTATGCCCCGAGGTTTACGGGATTATTTTTTGTGATGTAGTGCCCCAAATATTAATGGGAAGACCCGATATTTACGGTAGAGAGTTTTATTTGTAATACCCCAAAGCTTTAATGGGAAAAGCCCCGATATGTAACGGGAGAAGTTTATGTTAAGTGGTTTAACCCCAGGAGGGTTGTGCTCGGATTTAAGAGCGAACGTATTGTCTTGTTTTGTGTTGTGTTTAAAAATTATAGAGATAAACCGTTAGTTCTTTCAAAAATATCTTATTTAAGATTGGTTAAATGTGTTCAGATCATTCATTATTCTTGAGATAAAACAATATGACTCCCTAATTTCAATTGTATCCATGTAAATAATACTGTAAATATCGTTAGATCTTTATCTAAAGTCAAGTCTGTTCCACTTGCTAATTTGATTAACTATTAATTAAGTTCACTCCATGATATATATGATAAGCAGATGATAAAACTTCGGCACGGGTGGCAGTTAATACTCTTCATAGCACATGTCATAACACACCGTTTTGCCAGACGGTATGGAAAATGAAAAGACTACCGGTCAACAACAATAGTTGAACTAAACGGAGCATGGAAAATTCTGACCCCTCAACATTACTGGAACGAGGAAGGGCATCATATGTACCCCACCCCTACAGTTGGCTACGACAGTGCAGTAGCGGTCTAAGAAGATAATAAGAGTAGTTTGTGTTCGCGATTCCACCAAATAATCGGTCTAAGAAGATAATTAGAGTAGTTTGTGTTCGCGATTCCACCATTTATGTGAATAATAAGAGTAGTCTGTGTTTGTGATTCCAGGATGTTTTTTTTTCATTGACTCGCGTGTGTGACCGATTGTGTGTATATAACTTTTAAGTTCGTGTGTTTTTCATTGAACTTTTCATTTTGTTTAAAGACATTTTTGGATATTATGACATTTTACAAGTATATATAACTTTTAAATTCGTGTGTGTTTCATTTACCTTTTCTTTTTGTTTATAGACATTTTTTGTATACGACATTTTTATTTTTTTTTCCATTTTTTATTCCATTTTATTATTATTGTAATTAAGATTGTAAAGGGTTTAAAAAAGTTATGCAAAATAACTTTTCTTTGACAATGTGAGGAATGTTACACAATTGGGGGATGTATAATTGCATACCCTCACGAAATCAATTAGCAATCTTATCATAGGGCTAGCAGACGGGTCTCGGGGATCAAAAGATGGCAGTAAAGACTAACAGACAGACAAAAGTCGTTAGGAAGTCATTAATCATCACAGATGTCCTGAGTTACGCAAGATCCTTGAATGATAAAGCAATCTACACGGGAAGCTTAATCTGTTATTATATAATGACCAGCTGCCAATCCCGGTCCTAATATAATCTGAAATATAATACCTGGAATTAGTTGATTGGCCAATAACTATATGTCCGTCCAGGTTATTGACCCACCCCGACCGGATACTGACCAATCAGGTTACGATGCATGGATGTGGTATCAAGAAAACAAGGCTGGACATGGATCCGGCCCAGGAATTAAAAGATTAGACAAACCGTTTTGGGACCAGTCAGGTCCAGGAGGCCATGCTAGGCGGGCGCCTAGATGAAGTTACCTAGGAGTAAGGTCCGGCCAGGACTGAGCAAAGGCCATGGGTGCCTTGGCACGAGACGAGACGAGACGAGACGAGAGCTTCTGGAGTTAGCACACTCGTGCTAAGCCAAGCTAATTAAGATATGACTCCTTCCATATAGTTAGTTCTACGGTCGTTTACATCACGATGTTTGTACCTATTGTAAGAAGCAGAATAAAACCATTATTTGAAGTTATACCAGTGTTGTCATCCAAGCACCTGATTAAAGAACTAATGTAATACTGTCACACTCGTCCGATCCCACTATCTCAACTTTTGATCTTATATATTTGGCAGAATACCAGCGTGCATATAAAGTACGAATGTAGAATAGACCGAGAAACGAGTATGACGTCATCGCAGTCATATTAAAAGTGTGATGTGCAATGTTTCAGATCGATCATAATAGAATTGGACGAACCTTTGCCGTTTTTTTTTGACGAGCCAATGAGGGTACAGGAATCTGGTCAAAAGAAAGTAAGGTCTTTTGTATGCGACGGTGACCAACTGATCCAAAAAGATAACAACTTTTAAGAATGACTTTATCAGAGCTTTTTATTTATGAATGTTTTCTTAATTACCCGTTTTAATTATATTTATACGATATATATATACATAGTATAGTGGAACTATCAAATTAATTAAATTATTATTGGATTATAATTATTGTGAGTATCATATCTAAGCGGAAATGGTGTCAGATGTTCACTCCCATGTCTCATTATACTCTTTCATTAAGTCTTTAGTAATTTTGTTTGCTTTTATTTTCAGTCAGTATGAACTGTAACTCAAGTAAGTAAATTTGACCAAAACAACGTTTACATTTTGATTCGACATAATATCACGCACAAATTTAAAATATTCTTAAAGATGATCAGGGTTTAAGTTGACATTCTTTTGTCCCCAATTCACTCTTATTTTTAAAACATACCAGAAGTCATTTTAACTTTTTGTTTTCAAAATATTTTATTTCAAATTAAAATAAATGCAACATAATTCAGTGCAGTTTCTTATTAATAATTTCATTTTTAAATATGTTTCACCCAATTTTCGCAGTTCTTTAGTTATGTAGTGTATGCTACTCTTATTTTTTTAAGCTTTGAACCCCGTAGTGTCATTTTGTAGTGACCAGTTAGTCATTGGAAGGGCTGTTTATTTATCTGGAATAGATAACAGAACAAATGGTATCGGATGTAATTGTTACCTTAGTTTAATTCCATCTACTCGGGATACTGTGGACATAAAAATAAACAATGTAACCACTACCCCCAAGCTGTGTGACTATGCATTATACTCTGTATATAAAAATACTAGTACCAGGTTGTATTCGTGTGGTGACAATTTAAATAGACAGAGTTTTTATTTGGAACCTACGGAAAGTGTGGAACTACATATGGAAACCGGAACTTATAATGTTGCTGGATTTCCCTTTTGCCTTCAACTACTTAGTAATCCATGTAAATATTTCTCATTATCTCTAATTAAATCATTAAATGTATATGTTGCGAAATCGTGATTAAACGTTTCTCCGATTAGTTTTAGCACAATGGCCCCCGAGTCGTAACTTTAGATGAAGTCAGTCATCTAAAGCCTGTTGTGGCGACCACATCAGATTAGAATATTAAACTAAATCTGCCTATTGTAGGTTTTTCATTAGGCCTGAAATGTTATATAAACCATTAATTAGACACGAATTAACATATCCAGACAATAATGAACTCTCGATGTCAACGCTAGCCTGCAATCTTTGTTGGATTATGATCCGATTTGCTACATAACTTTCCTTCACGATTTAATGGATATTTTTTTGTGATAATTTTTGTTGTACTGACTATTATAATGATTATTAAGGCTAGGTGGAACTTTCAATCGCTTCGTGTTCGGTTCATAGTTCATTATCGGGATTTTAACTATTATAGTGAGAACTGTCAACTCGGTATCTAATCTCCCATAATGTATCTTTAAATGATTCTCACAATATATTTTACCATATATATTAATTACCGTGGGTAGCATATTGTCAATATGCATTGTTTTATGAATTCAAAGGTTGACAGTTCATGCGAAGCATAGTAACATTTCACTTTTCTGATCTTTAAGGATCCTCTGGAATTTTGGCCACGTAATCCAGACTGTACTTTGTGGGGTTTATTACTATTAATAATTTTGTAGGGTCTTATATACGACTACGGTGTAGGACTGCACCACTGTCAACAACAACCAATACGTCACCAACAACATTAACATCCATGAAATCATCAAACACAAACAATTTCATGACGACAATTTATGACACCCAAGATATACCAATCTCCAGTACATGGAGAACCGAAGATGCGGCTAAACCACAAACAAACGATGATGATTCTGATCGATGTAAGTATATTGATCATTTGTTGCTTATCTTATGAATTATACAGATAGTTGTCGTTCGTTATTTTGTTATTGAAGAAAGTCTTAACAATTCACTGGGTTTTTTTTTCAAAATAACATTTAAAATTCTGTAATCATTTAAATTGAAACCCGGAAAATATGTAATCGGGTAATGAATTAGAAAATATATTAATTACATAAATTGAAAACAGAATAACAGAATGCGCTCCGATATAACAAACACACAGTTCAGTGTGTCAATACTAAGCGCATGTTAAAGATTCCATGTAAAAAGACTAATCGAACCCCATAATATTTATGGTATGTTAGTCTCAATGTGGCATGACTAAAGTATCCACGATACCTCTAACACTATTCCACTTCAGGTTCTAGTGTCAGGTATTTAATGATGATAGGTGTCTAGAACGTTTTATTTCATGTTCTAGGGCCAGGTATTTAATGATGATTGGCGTCTAGAGCATTTTTAAGGAAGAAACATTCCCTTAATATTCAAGTTATTCTTGATGTGTTGTTGTATTGGGTAGTATGTGGTTATATTGAAGTGGTATTGGGTAAATCGTCCCACCCTGTAATTACTTCTAATCCGCTGTTTGTATTATATTTTGTATTGGTTTTAATTGGATCTATCTAAATGTTTTATTATATATTTACAGTGATTGGTATAATAATTGGATCTATTATTACTCTTCTGGTTGTTGTAGCTTCACTTATTATAACTGTCTGGTCAGTATACAAAACATTTAAATATTTTGTTATTAATCAATTGAAACAACTATGAAGTAGTGTTCAAAGGGGCTATTTGCGTTTTCCAAAACGTACAGCAAGTAACCGTCAGCAACTGAAATAACCTGGACAATTGTTCATAAATACATCTAACTGTTACTAAATAATATGTCTGAAGTATATTACGTCACTGTTCGTAAACGCGACAATCGAAATCGGGGGCAGATAACTTAGATACCTTATTAAATCATAATATATGTTCGTTTTAGTTTGGTGAAAAGACGAAAGAAGGATATCATATATGAAACGCCACAACAACCGCAACAGAGTTCACATATTTATACGGATTTACATGTCGAACCCGTTAACACTCGAACGCAGCAAAACAACATTTATGTTAACAGCGTGGTGATTTAAAAAAAAGATATATTGACTTTTAGTTGATGGGAATAATGGGGACTATCCACAATGGCATGATACAACCAGAAAACCATCTTTCCAGAACGTGATGTCTCCACCAGGCAAATTTAACCAGTTTCGACAAATGTGGCTCTATTGCTTTTTAAAAGACTGTCCAAAGCGTGTGTTTTATATATGACAGAAACTAATGAAACATGGTGGAATGGTGCGGTTTCACAAACTCTCATACACAATGATGAATAAAACTGAATGGTGACTTTTCAAATGCGTTCATACGTTAGTCTAGCTGATTACCGACATTGTTCCCATGCTTTGTATGTACCTAATGTGCAACTAGCTGAATTATTTGTTTGTAACAATGACAATAAAATTAGCTGCATTATTAGTTTGTAACAATGAAAACATAATTATAAGTATTGCTAACATAATCTTGAATCTACTAATATATTGATAAGCTACTCGTACTATAATTTACATATAATTTTGTTGAATTCGTCGGATTTAAATGCCAACAAAACGGAAATTGTTGTTTCGCAAACACATTACTTAATCAATTGGGGACACAACGTGAAGTCAGACAATAAGTAACTACTAGGTGCAGGTGACGAACGGATTATGACCCTGTGATGTAGTTTCATATAAGTGGTACACACCAGTTTATGTTTATTACTCTGTAATTGTTTTAATTGTGTTAATGAACTAAAATGTGTTTCTTTTTGTTAATTCAACGATTACACAAGTCGTTCTGTACATGTGTAAATGTTTTGGATTAAAATGGCGCTTCTTTTTTTATTTCAATAGTTTTAAATGCTTTTGTTTGAACCCTATTTGATTTAGTGTCTTTCTTCACTAGCTGCCCGAAGAAAGGCTTCCATTGTGACCAGATTCCAGCCCTATTGACCTCCAAACTAGTTTGCAACAAGATGGTGTCGAAAGCGGGGCGTCAAGTAATATATTGATACTGCACAATGGCGTTAGCCAGTCTTCTTTCAGTATATTACACACTTTCGTAAGCACTCACTGTCCCGCATGTGCATTTCAATAAAATACGTCACGTCTATAACAGGGAACCGAAGCTTTCTTTAATGAACATCGGAAACCGGAATAGGGGACAGGTAATCCGGGAGAGAGAGAGAGAAATTGGGTTTAACGTCCACTCAACACAACCAGGTCACTTCGGGACCAACATATGGTTTCAACTTTATTTCAATAATTCGCTTGCGCGTAGGGGTCTTTAGCCGTGGGAGGAAATCGGAGTGCCCGGAGGAAACCCACGAGGTTGAGAAGGCGCCCCTATCTCCATGCCACATACGCTCACACCAGGGCTCGAAACCACAGCCGCAAGCCAGAGGTGACCGGCCAGCTAGAGGTCGAAGCGCGGCACTCTAGACCACTAGGCTACCCCCCCCCCCAGGTAATCCGGTATTTCACCCTTCTAAATAAAATATGTCACGGGAACCGAAGCTTTCTTTAGGGAACATAGCAGGCGCGGATCCAGGATTTTTTGCAAAGGGGGGGGGAGTGGTGGCCCTCCCCCAGAAAAATTTGGTAAATTAGATTCAATTTGGTGCATTCTGACGTATTTCCGGAAGGTAAATTCCAAAATTACAGGTCTAAAAATCGCCAATACAATCGCATAAAATGTCAGTAAAATGTTGATGGGGAATGCCCCCTTCACAGGTGAGGAACAAAATATCTTCAGATACCATATTAGGGTTGTTCTTAACAAGCTTTATTGGCAGTTTTAATTTACTATTAGAGTAACCAGTCTATTTAAGTATAACAAAGTTGGCCGGGTTATCCAGAGCACAAACTTTCACAGACGAAAAGTTTATAGACTTGGTTTACTGTTTATTTTCACCGCATAAAAATAAATAATATAGCTTGCAATAGTTGGCACAGGCTTAATCATAAATGTAGAGGTTTACAAGGAATTTTCACACAAAATTAAACAGATTTATCTTCCAAAATGTATGTGGGACCTGAGCAGGGGGGGATGTCCGGCCCCCCTGGACCCCCCCTCTGGATCCGCGCCTGCATAGGAAACAAGAATTGGAGACATGTAGTATGTAGTCCTGTGTTTCACCTTTCTGAAAATTGTAAGCTATGCACAGAAGTTTGAATGTAATTCTGCTTTCCACCTCAAATCGCAGACGTCTGACATTCTCAAATTATCACCCTTATCTTCTCGATTTTAACAATCAGTTTTCAAACGCGGTACTTGAAATATGTTTGTAAGATTCAATAAGTTTGTGGATAACCATAACATAACAACGAGTTTTATAAATTGAAAGCAATATTGCTACCTTTAAATTCTTTATGAACGATCCATTATGTGACATACATTCCTTTGTCTGTAATGGGCGTACCTGTGTTATTGCGATAGTAAGATTTCTGATTGTCAAGTTCTATAATAACCCAAAAATAATATTCTAACCCCAAAGTGAGTCTCGATTTGTTAGTTATTGTGTTATGAAACGAGGATGTAAAATACACATACTATTGGTGTGTAAAGCGTCTCTATAAATAACACGTCGTCTGCTTTATAAATGCATATTTTAGTAACAAGAGGTATATGGTCACGCTAACGTAACTTGCAAACATAAATCTTTATTTTATCCACCCCAATATTAGTTTAGTTAATCGTCCGTTTTTAACATGGTGGGGGACAGGTTAGCGTGTGTGCAATACATCATAAGGTCTATCATTGAGTCAACTGGCGTGGTGTCGTTTCTCCGGTTGTACATGACAAGCAGTAGGGTCGCCTGTCCAACCTCGTGGGTTTCTCCGGTTTCCTCCCACTGTTAAAGACCCCGTGCTAGCGAATTACTGAAATAAAGTTGAACCGTATGTTAGTCGCGAAAATGACATAGTTTGTGTCGAGTGGACGTTAAACCCCCTGTCTCTCTTTATAACATAATATGTTAGTCGCAACAATTACTTAGTATGTCTCGAGTGGACGTTAAACCCCCTTTCTCTCTTTATAACACGGTGCTGTATCTGGAATATGTGATATCAGTGTATCACAATGGTTTGTATATGTGATTTGTGATATCATACTGGATGTTAGTGAATTGCATGGGTTTATATGTGATTTGTGACATCGTACTAGATGTTTGTGTATAACATGGGTTTATAAGTGATTTGTGATATCGTACTGGATGTTAGTGAATAACATGGTTTCTATATTTGATTTGTGATATCGTACTGGGTGTTAGTGTATAACATGGGTTTATATGTGATTTGTGGCATCGTACTGGATGTGTATAACATGGGTTTATATGTGATTGGTGATATCGTACTGGGTGTTAGTGAATAACATGGTTTTTATATGTGATTTATGATATCGTACTGGATGTTAGTGAATATTATGGGTTTATATGTGATTTGTGATGTTAATGCAGATCATTTAATTTGTGTTATTCATTGATAAGTGACACGGGTATGTTATATCCTTGGTGTTTGTATTGCTTATCTTATGTTAAGAATAATTTAAATAGACCACATATTAGTGATTTATAAGCTGCTACAATTGAATAAATTATGTGGGTTTATTTTGAAAGGTACACAATCGATTTCTCAATGTATTACATTTATGGTTTGTACAAATCTGTCTTAAGTTTACAACAAAATGGCCATTGCATAGATTTGTCAAATCCTAGTTACATTATACACGTGCTGTAGAAATGTCAAGTTCAGAGTATATATATCTGTGAAGGAAAAGTGGTTAAACGCATTATGAATGTTTAACTCAAGGTGTTATAATAAAATGGTGATATGAACAACGGTGAATCATGGACAGGTCACATAGGGAAGTTTTTACTTTCGTCGCGGTCATTACAATGTTACATATTAGTGTTGTGGGTAAGTAAACATCAAACGTATATATATGCATTCAAGAGTTAATGTATAATTTCATAGTTTCAATCGTAGTATGTCTTTATAATAAATAAATGTTACAAGTGCTTAAAGAACGTTCTATTATTAAATTGTCTACATGTTTCACCAGAGCTTGTCAAGACATACAATGACAATATCGTGATCTATGCTAATACAATAATATACATTATATAGCATACAATTGTTATTATTTTGAAATGTTTACTTTGGGTTTAAATTTAGAGTATTTCAATGGCATCATATGTATTTATTTTGTAAGATGCGGTTACTATTTTCATGAATGTGCGCTCTGTACTAATAACTTTGGGTTTTTTTGGTATTTTCAGTCAGTTTGAACTGTGATAGTTCAAGTAAGTATATTACACTTGTATTTTCGACAATAATTCACAGACTAAATTATGATGATTATCGCTGTAAAACATTAAACATACTGTTGATATTGAATGGTGTTCTGTTTACATTCTAATATTTAGATTTGGATTGTTTTCTTCAGTCAGTTATATAGTGGGATTACTCATGTTTTCCTTTGTCGTTCATCACTTCCGATTCATGAAACCTTTATTACTCATCTATCGCATCCATGATCTGTATTAAAATTATATTTGGAAAGTGTTTAACCAGTTCTATCACATATGTGATAATGACTGACACCAATATGGTCCTTTAAATAGGAAAGAACGCGGTGTGGTAAATCAATTTGCTTAAATAAAACAAAAATCAGACGTCATTTGTCCTCGTGTCATTTTGTATTTGAAATTAGAATCTCTGCCCTCACACGGACATAATTAAATCTTAGTTTTTGTAAATACTCATACTTTATTTCAAATTAGAACAAATGCAACCGTAATGAGTATACCTGTAGTTTCTGTTTTCATATTTTATTTTAATGAGTTATTCAGTGTACTTGACTGTTTACAGATTTGAAACCTGAAGCGCCGTTTTGTAGTGACGTGTCAGTTAGCGGAAGGGTGGTTTATTTGTCAGGAATAGATAATGACACAAACGGTGTCGGCTGTAATTGTTACTATAGTGTATGTAGTTTAAATGCATCTATGCAGCTACCGGTGACAATTAAAGTAAAAAGTGTAACTACCGCATCCACCTGGTGTGATTATTTATTATATTCTATATATAGAAATATTAGTACAAATCTGTATTCGTGTGGTGAAAATGTACATAAAACGAGTTTTGAATTGGGACTCATGGAAACTGTGGAATTGCATCTTGAGAAAGGAACTATTAATGGTTTTGGGTTTCCCCTTTGTCTTCAACTAGTTGGTCAACAAGGTATATATTTCTCACTATATATGTATAATTAAATTAGTATATGTTTCTGGATGTGATTTCAAACATTTCTCCAATTTTTGTAGGGTCCGATATCAAAAAAAATAATTTATATTTTACTATCATTGTATTCCACTTGGCTATATTAAAGTAGCGTTTGTTATTTCGTATTCATTTTTCATCGACCGGTCTAATTAGTAGAGAATACGCGATTCCCACTCATTTCGACCCCAAATGAGAAAGTTAAACCGTGTCATATTAAGGGTTGTCGCTCTTCTAGGCCTATGTTGTGATTTGTCATAAATTCAAACAATTTACGATGGTTGTCGGCGATATCACGGCGCTAGAAGCGGTCGTTATATAAATCTACTCCACACATACACACACACGAAGTATGGAAGCGTATAGGGGTCAATAGTGCGATAAATACCGTGATAAATTTTAGGTTTTTTGTCAACATATTGTTATCATTGCGATGATTTTACCTGGAAAAGACAATTTTTGCTGATTTAATTGAATCAACGCGCTATGTTGTATGTCGTCATGTCATTCCACGATCGCACTTTTGCGTTAAGATATTGCTATTCTTAAGCTTTGTCAACATATTCTATTTCATCATAATGTATGTCGATATAGTGCATGGCGATATTTTCCGAACATTGCAAAATATTTCTTGCATTGATGTCAACAAGTTCTTAAAATGACAAAAACACGGGTCACTAAACGACGAGATCTCGAGATTTCTTTAGTCGTCAAAGTATTAAGATCGGTTGGTGTATTTACATTATTACGATTTTTGTCGACATGTCCAAAAACAAGAGGATAGCTGTACAGTTTATTGCTGACACTTGCATAATAAGCCGGGTCTTTATCTCTCGAAAGATAGAAAGCATTCTGTGGAGAAAATGAAAACTGTATGTATTTAGTTTAAATTACACTTTCTTTGTCTCTTACGCCATTTTCCCCTTCGAATTATTTTAAAGCACGTGTTGGACAATTTATGTTTCCCCATAAGTGAGTTTTGTCTACAGAATTCTGGATAAGAATACAATTCAGCTATATTTAAATAGCTACTGTCTTGTTACGGTGGCTAGTGGGTAAGGCGCTGGCTCGCTAGCCTGGAGGCCGAGTGATCCATCCCCTGAATTGGCCGAGAAAGTTTATCCCGATTTTCCGGCGTGGTTCCCCCTTGTCAGTGATACAGGATGGAGGGCCTGACAAAAACAGCTGTCTAGTCGTTCGAATGGGGCGAAAAACCGAGGTCCCATCCCCTGAATTGGCCGAGAAAGTTTATCCCGATTTTCCGGCGTGGTTCCCCCTTGTCAGTGATACAGGATGGAGGGCCTGACAAAAACAGCTGTCTAGTCGTTCGAATGGGGCGAAAAACCGAGGTCCCACGTACACATTAGTGTTCACGTTAAACATCCCTTGGCAGTTGGAATTCGATATAAGAGTAGGCCATAGTGCCGCTGTCCGGGCAAAATTTCCCCCCAAGCACACTGTATGGCGTATGCCCGTTTTCATTAGCCCAGGTCGGAGCAGAACTAGCGGGTAAGGCGCTGGCTCGCTAGCCTGGAGGTCGGGTGTTCGATCCTTGCATTGGCCGAAAAAGTTCATCCATTTCCGGCGTGGTTCCCCTTTGTCAGTGATACAGGACGGAGGGCCTGAGAAGAACAACTATCTAGTCGTTCGGATGGGACGACAAGCCGAGGTCCCGTGTATTGACATGCACGTAAAAGGTCACTTGACGGCTGGAATTCGATATAAGAGTAGGTCGTAGTGCCGCTGTTCGGGCAAAATTACCCTCATTGCACACTATGGCGTATGCCCGTCTTTATTAGCCCAGTTCTTTGCAGGACAGTGGGGCGTTAAACCCCATTTCATTTCATTTTCACGGTTTCATTGATATTTTATTGGTATCATTTCAGGTCATCGTATATCTTCTTATCACAGCTGTGGCAGCATACCCTGTATTTCAAAGGGAAAATGCAACCTTAGAGAAACTAATTAGATATTACCACGTATTATCGTACAGTATGTGTGGAATACTTGGGTTTTTGGGTTTATGCCACAGTACATTCATAAGCATCCCAACTTTAAAGCGGATGTTAGGAAGTCTTGGCTTACGAAGAAAGAACATAAGACAAAATTTTCATACTATACTAGAAACATTTTTGCGTCTACAAAGGGAAGGTTTTATTAACGTCGTTTACAGGATTATGTGGAAACTACTTAACTAATTGACGGATACGATAAATCAAAGCCTTATGGAATTGCTATTCACGGGACTATAGACGGATTTTCGAGAAAATGATTATGGTTGAATGCTGGACCTTCAAATAATAACCCTCGATACATCGCTAGATTCTATCTAAACTTTGTTAAGGAAACTAAGAGAATTCCTAGATGTGTAAGGTTAGATGATGGGACGGAAAACGGCATTGTTAGGGATTTACAGACTGCATTTGTTCTAAGTCAGCAAGAATCTACGGACATGCCACCTTTCTTGTGTGGACGGTCAAACGGAAATCAAAGAATCGAGAGGTTCTGGGGATCCTTAAGTCAAACCGTTTCTGAATTCTGGAGAAATTACTTCAGTGACATGCGCAGCCAATTAAACCCAATTGATATCCAATGTATTCGTTTATGTTTCCTTTCGGTAATTAAATATCAACTGATGGTTTTCCAAAGTACCTGGAATGTTCACAGGATAAGAGCTCAACGAAATTGTCAAGTCAGTGGAATCCCCAGTGTTCTATACCACCAACTACAAGTATATGGGTATGAAGACAGATCTCTTCCCTTGTCGTGTAATATGGGAATTCTCCAAGAAATTATCGATGAATACAGCTTGGAATACCCATTGTATGGTTGCGAAAACGATTTCTTAGATATTCTTGAAGAGATAACTGGTGTGGATAAACATGCTTTTACTTTACCTACAAATGTGAGGGAAGCACACGAATTATAAGTTAGTCTGAAAGAGTGTTTGAATAGTTATGGTATTTAAGGTTTTCAAAGTGTATTTACTAAAGGAGTTAGTATTATTTCATTCGACTGACCAGAATAAGTAAAATGGCTACGTATTACTTGACCTATAGTTACACATATATTTTGTGGGATCGTATTCAGGACAGTATCGATTGAAGGACACTTAATTTTACAATTCCCTTATAAGGGTGTAATGTAGTTTTATTTCTTTAAACATAAAATTCAGTTGTGATACCTTGACAGTGGACGTTCTTAAAGGTTGTAAATAAAAAGGGAGATTATTATTTTTTTTTAAAAAAATGTTCTGTTATTGTTGAATTATTCGGTTCCCTGTATAGAGTTGTTTTATTTCATATCTGCAAACGAACAAATTTCCTGTAATCCACTTCACCGACACTTCACGGAACTGTGAGTAATCCACTTGTAACATAACTATTGATTGGTTAATCAAATATCTGACATCATAAGGTAAAAAATTGCTAGTATGTCCCCTGACACGACCTTTTACTACAACTTGTTACATCTTCATGTAGTGTAGGCCATCAAAATTATATACTCTTCAAACAAAGAAACACACAACCCCTTTTTCATCATTTTTTTTATTTAAACGAAGTCGTTCTTTCCATAAATCTTACTTGTTTCAATGTCATTATGTAAGGATAAAAGAAATTCATTATTGGTTTTAAATGTAGTGTCACTAATGGTGACTGGTAATCCTTTTTGTCGAAATTTGTTATCGCTTGATTGCACCAAGAAACATTAATTTAACAACTTCACGAGCTTTTCGCATGGAACCTAAATCTAAGGCCTTTAAAATCCCGGGGTTCTCGGTTTCCTAATCAGTTGCACATGCAAACACTCAACGAAGCAAGTGATGCCACATCTGAACGAAGACCAACACAACAGCGCTATTGGTCGATTACAAGCAGGTGAATCCAAGACAGATGTAACTAGGCTGCGGAATGTTTCCCTTAATTCCATTTCTCGCCTTTGGGATAGGTACCGACAGCGAAGTTCAACACGTGACCGCCCAAGCTCAGGCCAAACAAGAGTGACCCCACCTGTCCTGGATAGTCACTTCCGGTTACGTCATTGGCGTAAATGGTTTTCAACAGCGACCTCTACTGCAGCAGCAATTCCCGGACTGCGTAGAATCTCTTACCAGACAGTCCGTAAACGCCTACGTGAAACTGAATAACGAGGCAGACGTCTTCTGTTTTTGAAATACGCCGACACCATGAAATCCAACTTTAATGGGTTCAGACACTGAGGGTATGGCCATAGCAACACTTTAAAGCAGTTTGGTTCAGCGACGTGTCGCGGTTCTTGTTGCAACAAGGCGATGGTAGAGCGAGGATATACCGACGACGAAATGTACCTTTGCGTTTCTTTTTTGGGAGAGTATATAATAAAAGAAACGAAATACAATGTATAGATTTGTATTTTAATCATGTTGCGGGATAGAAGTGAAAAAACGAATTGCCCCATGATATACCTATGTATTGTTGTGTGGGCAGGGGATTCTCTAGAAAATTTTGAGAATTATACAGCCACAAAGGCATTTCTTCCTGCATTCAAACCCCCGAATACAGTTCCTGGAAATTAGACCAATTGCTTATAGAATTGTGCCCATCTGAAATGCAATCACCCAATCAATCGATCAGACTGTTGCAGCTGCATTTCCCGGCCAAATAATAACAATCCCCAGAAATATGTTGTTTATCAAGCAGAGTGCAGCCTTCTCTTACAGTGGCACCAGAAATGGTTTATTACATTGATTATAATTGTGTTAAATTTTAATCCAAAGAGATTTCGACTCCTTATATGCCGTCGCCCATGTCTGCACATGTGACGGTGTGTGTTTTTGTGTGTGAGTCGCCTATGTAGGGCAGAATTCTTTATGGAATGTCTCGAAACTTTGCAAACGTATTCCTTTTTGAACACGTTCATTTATTTCCATTCAGTTATGTCAAAAAATATGCCTCACTCAGATGAAATTGGGCTTTAAATTTATCACTATAACTGTTTTAACTTTATTAGCAGAATTTTTTAAATAAATACAACTAAACTGAGAAAGAAACCGTATCAATTTGCGATTTCCAATCGTCCTCCACTTGTCCAGGGGGGTTGGGATGGCCTAGTGGTCTAGAGTGCCGCACTTCGATCTCTAGCTGGCCGGTCACCTCTGGCTTGCGGCTGTGGTTTCGATCCCTGGTGTGAGCGTATGTGGCATGGAGATAGGGGCGCCTTCTCAACCTCGTGGTTTTTTTGCCTTTTATGGGTGTTTAAAATGACTTACATTCATATTTTTAACATTGCATTGTAATTTCTAATCAATTATATTCGTCGAAATGTGTGAGCAGTCCATACTTTAAAAAAAAGAGAGGAATGGAGTTTAACGTGCACGCGACTTAAACTGTGCCATTTCGGGACTAATGTATGGTACAATTTTATTTCAATGATTCGCTTGCACATAGGGGGTCTTTAGCAGTGGACGGAAACCGGACGACACGATGAAAACCCTTGGGGTTGGTCAGGTGACCCTACGCTTTGTCACGTACTACGATTATCCCCAGTATGCCGGTTCCTTTGTTAAGGGATTAACTAACAATTAACGATGGGGATTAAATAGGATTAATTAAGGGTGTACCAAAGGATTAAAACAGTTCATTGAAAGGCAGTTCAATTCAATATTTTATTCAATTTCACATCCAATCTTTTTACAGATTATTATAAATAATACAATTTTTGGTAATGTACAAGCAGTATCGGTAATCAACCAGTAATGTAAAATACATTTGTACAAGTTATCATTTAAACATTTGTTTTAACCATTATTCATCCACTTACAAGCATTTTCCTGTAAAATATACATTATCAATCATCCTAGAATGAAATATTACAAGCCCTCTAAGTGGGAGACAGCATCCCCGTACTGGTTGACGGTGTAGTGTCCTTCATGGAGGCGCCCCATCTCAGTCACCAGTCTCTCTTCCAGCTGCCGATACACAGTTCATGTGCCATATGACGAACAGGAATTCAGCACCGACATAAGTTTTAATAATAAATTGCTCATTATCATGATAAATATGATGAACACAGTTCACATGCCATATGAATAACACAGTTCACTTGACAATGAAACCGGCCTACTTGATAAAGCCAATGAGGGTCGTTAAGCATAATCCGATTTTAATCCAGGGATTAGAACTGGCATATCAGGGTGACCCCGTCCCAGACCCCCTAGGAGCAGAGATCCACGCTCAATTTTAGCATGTTTCAGTTTGTCGCCTATAAGCCACGTTTTTAGTGGATTGTCTTGAAGTTTTGCATACTTATTCCTTATAACCTAAGAATGATCGCTACTGTTTTTTGTGCACGACCAACCCCCAGGTGTAGAGACACGCCTATTTCTTCTTTGTGTGTCTCTGTGTGTCATGAAAACTTTTCATTCTTATTCCTTATACCTTATATTTGATGCATGTCCGACCCCGGGGGTATAGCAACTCCATTTTTATGCTTATCTCCCAAGGGCCGCAATTTTGAATGGGTATTCAAGGGGCCGGACATGCACCAAAAGTTCAGAATTGCAGCCAGTGGACGATAACACTAAAATCTGGCGTTGCTGTGCCCCTGGGGTCGAGCATGCACCACAAACAATAGGAAACATCATTAGGGTATAAGGAATAAGACCATGCGTTACGAATTGGGGCCTGTAGTTTTAAAGTGTTCGGTGATAGTGTAACAACAAATTACTTTACTTCAACTTTCTAAGCAGACCAAACAAGTTTTCCCCTGTGTTTGAAAGCAATAATAAATTAAAAAGGATACTCCCTGTAGCCAAATGAGTCTTTATTCTTATTCTACATTATAAGCTTCTCTATAATGACAAAAATCTGTCTGTCAAAGCCCAATATTCCAAATAATAGCATATTTGTAATCTACGTAAAAAGTCACTTTAAATAGACATGTTTGAGCAGTGTAGGTCATTTCAAAGTTATTTTAAAATCAACGTGAAAAGTCAATAATTTGGATAACAACCCATAAAACTTCATCTTCGCACAGATTTCAAGTGCCAATAAAAAATATAAGCCACCAAATAAACAAGATGGGCTTTAATGTATGTTATAGTAGGGTAATTGAAGTTTCATTCTCAAACGTTTTCAGAATTATAACCTCAGACCTACATTGCCGAAATTTAAGGTGAAAATGGGTATATTGTGTACGTTTTCAGTGTGCAGTGAATGTCGAGACTGAATATTTGGGAAAGTATATATCCCATCTACTCACATTAACATACCAATTTCGAAGGTTGTGTATGCAATAGTGATTTTACCAGTGGCCGTGGAAATTCGGAAAATTGCGCGTGATGCTAAATTCATAACCTACTCCACAAGTTGTCTTAGATTACAAAATTAGAGAGTTCTACTCCTATTAGAAATGAGAAAAATTTTTACTGAATTTATGATCCGTTTGAGTACCGCGCTCGTTTTTATAACTGATCTGAAGTTAGAGTCAAAGCGGAAACAATTGAATGTAAATCAGTTTATATACATTTGAATTACATTACTTTCGTTGCGACCCATTTGGGTCAATTTCTAGGTCCCGGCGCCGTGGTTAAGGAGGGGGCGGGCCGGAGCCAGAGATGGTGTTTAGGAGAGGGCAGGGTGGAACCATGTGTGTTGGTTTGGAGTGGGGGTATGACAATGGACAGAAAAATGCGAAGCGTGAAAATGTTTGGGAATTATTATGTTAAAAACTCTAGCAGACAGTAAACGTATAGAGACAGTTCCCAACAATCGGGGAGGGCGGGTGCTCCCTGGGATCCAATGGAAACGTAATAATTTCTCATGATCTACTTTCAATGTCGGTGAAGTAAAGTATCAGGAAATTTGTTCGTTGGCAGATATGAAATAGAACAATTCTATACAGAGAACCGAATAATTCAACAACAACAGAACATTTTTTTTAAAATAATAATCTTCTTATTTATTTACAACCTTTAAGAACGTCCACTGTCAAGATATCACAAATGAATTATATGTTTAAAGAAATAAAACCACATTACACCATTAAAGGGGAATTGTAAAATTATGTGTCCTTCAATCGATACTGTCCTGAATACGATCCCACAAAATATATGTGTAACTATAGGTCAAGTAATACGTAGCCATTTTACTTATTCTGGTCAGTCAGTCGATTCAAACAATACTAACTCCTTTAGTAAATACTCCTTGAAAACCTTAAATACCATAACTATTCAAACACTCTTTCAGACTAACCTATAATTCGTGTGCTTCCCTCACATTTGTAGGTAAAGTAAAAGCATGTTTGTCCACACCAGTTATCTCTTCAAGAATATCTAAGAAATCGTTTTCGCAACCATACAATGGGTATTCCAAGCTGTATTCATCGATAATTTCTTGGAGAATTCCCATATTACACGACAAGGAAAGAGATCGGTCTTCATACCCAGATACTTGCAGTTGGTGGTACAGAACACTGGGGATACCACTCACATGACAATTTCGTTGAGCTCTTATCCTGTGAACATTCCAGGTACTTTGGAAAACCATCAGTTGATATTTAATTACCGGAAGGAAACATAAACGAATACATTGGATATCAATTGGGTTTAATTGGTCTAGTTCCCCAGAACTTCGCATGTCACTGAAGTAATTTCTCCAGAATTCAGAAACGGTTTGACTTAAGGATCCCCAGAACCTCTCGATTCTTTGATTTCCGTTTGACCGTCCACACAAGAAAGGTGGCATGTCCGTAGATTCTTGCTGACTTAGAACAAACGTAGTCTGTAAATCCCTAACAATGCCGTTTTCCGCCCCATCATCTAACCTTACACATCTAGGAATTCTCTTAGTTTCCTTAACAAAGTTTAGATAGAATCTAGCGATGTATCGAGGGTTATTATTTGAAGGTCCAGCATTCAACCATAATAATTTTCTCGAAAATCCGTCTATAGTCCCGTGAATAGCAATTCCATAAGGCTTTAATTTATCGTAGCCGTCAATAGCCGTTAAGTAGTTTCCACATAATCCTGTAAACGACGTTAATAAAACCTTCCCTTTGTAGACGCAAAAATGTTTCTAGTATAGTATGAAAATTTTGTCTTGTGTTCTTTCTTCGTAAGCCAAGACTTCCTAACATCCGCTTTAAAGTTGAGATGCTTATGAATGTACTGTGGCATAAACCCAAAAACCCAAGTATTTCACACATACTGTACGATAATCCGTGGTAATATCTAATTAGTTTCTCTGAGGTTGCATTTTCCCTTTGAAATACAGGGTATGCTGCCACAGCTGTGATAAGAAGATAGACGATGACCTGAAATGATACCAATAAAATATCAATGAAACCGTGAAAATGAAATGAAATGGGGTTTAACGCCCCACTGTCCTGCAAAGAACTGGGCTAATAAAGACGGGCATACGCCATAGTGTGCAATGAGGGTAATTTTGCCCGAACAGCGGCACTACGACCTACTCTTATATCGAATTCCAGCCGTCAAGTGATCTTTTACGTGCATGTCAATACACGGGACCTCGGCTTGTCGTCCCATCCGAACGACTAGATAGTTGTTCTTCTCAGGCCCTCCGTCCTGTATCACTGACAAAGGGGAACCACGCCGGAAATGGATGAACTTTTTCGGCCAATGCAAGGATCGAACACCCGACCTCCAGACTAGCGAGCCAGCGCCTTACCCGCTAGTTCTGCTCCGACCTGGGCTAATGAAAACGGGCATACGCCATACAGTGTGCTTGGAGGGAAATTTTGCCCGGACAGCGGCACTACGGCCTACTCTTATATCGAATTCCAACTGCCAATGTGTACGTGGGACCTCGGTTTTTCGCCCCATTCGAACGACTAGACAGCTGTTTTTGTCAGGCCCTCCATCCTGTATCACTGACAAGGGGGAACCACGCCGGAAAATCGGGATAAACTTTCTCGGCCAATTCAGGGGATGGATCACTCGGCCTCCAGGCTAGCGAGCCAGCGCCTTACCCACTAGCCACCGTAACAAGACAGTAGCTATTTAAATATAGCTGAGTTGTATTCTTATCCAGAATTCTGTAGAAAAAACTAACGTATGGGGAAACATAAATTGTCCAAGACGTGCTTTAAAATAATTCGAAGGGGAAAGTGGCATAAGAGACAAAGAAAGTGTAATTTAAACTAAATACATACAGTTTTCATTTTCTCCACAGAATGCTTTCTATCTTTCGAGAGATAAAGACCCGGCTTATTATGCAAGTGCCAGCAATAAACTGTACAGCTATCCTCTTGTTTTTGGACATGTCGACAAAAATCGTAATAATGTAAATACACCAACCGATCTTAATACTTTGACGACTTAAGAAATCTCGAGATCTCGTCGTTTAGTGACCCGTGTTTTTGTCATTTTAAGAACTTGTTGACATCAATGCAAGAAATATTTTGCAATGTTCGGAAAATATCGCCATGCACTATATCGACATACATTATGATGAAATAGAATATGTTGACAAAGCTTAAGAATAGCAATATCTTAACGCAAAAGTGCGATCGTGGAATGACATGACGACATACAACATAGCGCGTTGATTCAATTAAATCAGCAAAAATTGTCTTTTCCAGGTAAAATCATCGCAATGATAACAATATGTTGACAAAAAACCTAAAATTTATCACGGTATTTATCGCACTATTGACCCCTATACGCTTCCATACACGAAGATATCCCTACATATTTGGCGGTCGACGAAAAACTCAAGTTTGATTATCAACTTGCCATTGTTGGGTTATTAGTTCGACAGAGCGTTTTTTTAATATCATAAATGAAACCGAAATAAATGCGTTAAAAGGGACATCGAGACTGCTGTTTGTTTTTAATCTTGTAGGTTCCGAAATACAATTAAGATGCACGTCCAGGGCAACAACAACAACGTCAAGCACAAACAATGGTATTTCTGACAGTACCGGGAGAAATGGTGAGCCATGTGCCACTCGTTCAACTCTAAACCCCAAAACCGAGGGAAATGATGGCACAAATTATAGAACGGATAAAGCTAACGCCCGTAGTGACATGCCAACAACAACTAAACCACAACCAGCTAATGGTAATTCTGATCGATGTAAGTATATTGGTCAATTTGTGAGTAATATTAAAGTTTGCTTTTCAAATCAAAATGTAAAAACCAATGGAGCATACAATGAAACAAAAACAAACGAAAGGTTTTCGTGATCTGTTTTTATAATAAATGACTATCTGAAAACAATTCTCTTTTGAAACGATATGACAATATTCCGGAGGGGGGGGGACTTATGGTATGTAATATGTAAAAATAAAAGCACGAAATTAGGCAATCGGGACATTAATTAGAAAATTACTTACAATGTTATTTAAAATTACAATGGTTAGTGTTAATTACTTTCTATAGAATTGGTGATGGTGAAGCAAGACTGTAGGCGAACTCGGTTCATCACTGCGTTTAACGTGAAGGGTCTGGTATTATTCTGGCAGGCAAAATGTGACAATACAACAAGCTTCTTTGTACAAATTGGAAGTCATCCAAGACCGGTGACTTGGAGAATCCTGCATTTGATCCGGGAATTTTCAGTCTGGTTACCTTTTGTTAGTACAAATAGCGCCCCATTGTCACAAATTGTTTTAAGATGTTTTTATTATGGCAAAGGGAGAATCTGACCCGCTCGCACGACAGCAGTTTATAAGTGTGATTTGGATTGACTTTTTAATATACAAGGACTTTTTATTTCGTGTGTTAACCAATTGTATGTTTTACCAACTTTCAATCCTTGAAGTGTAAATAACTTAATTTAATCAACCTGTCCATAATATCATATATAATGTATTGGACGTTAAATCTGTAATAAACAACAACAAATTGGTATTTCAAGCTTAACGTCACATGGCACAAATAGGCTAAAACCCTGATTAGTGATTCCAGTTAATCCGAATGAAGGACAAGCGAGCAATGGGCTTTTAGATAATGTTCTACAACAATCGTTCCCATAATATTGCCGAAGTGCTGTTTTTCTGGGGGTTGTAGCTTATTCCAACACTAACGACGAAAACTCAGATGAATAGTTAAAATTGTAATTTTAATAAACGAGTGTCCAAAACTGGCTAACGGTCACAATATCGAGATAGGTATCGCTAGGGCGAACGAGTCACCAGTCTAAAGTTACAGTAGAATATAGAACATATATACAAGCTTAGGATTAAAATAATTATATAATGATATTTGATAAGATGTTAAATTGAACATATGAAACATATGTTTAAATACAGAAGATATGGACATAGCAAGAATGCGTGTTAACTATAATAACGTAATATATATCGTTACATTAAGTATAAACTCAAACAGTTAAAAGACTTGAAAGATTAGTGAGATATCATTGCGGACATTGGTCATTTACTATTTTAACTAAAATCATATAATAAAATATATACGAAGATACACTATGATAATATTTAAAGACATATCGGTGTATTCTTCTATTTTAACCTTGTTGTATTATATTTACAGTGATCATTGGTATAATAATTGGATCTATCCTAGCTGTTCTGGTTGCTGTAGCTCTAGTTGTTATTCTTTGGTCAGTATACATCAAAATTATAACAACTGTTACAATATTGTGTTAATATCGGAAGAAAATCGAAGTGCTGTTCTATTGTATTTTGTAAAGCTATGCGCCTGAAATGTGGACAATCTCTTTCATAAATATCATGAAGCAGTGACTAAATGTTATGTCTGAAGTGTATTACTACTATTACGTTCATGGTCGTTAGCGTGATTGTCAATATCAGTAGATATAATTGTCAATATCAGTAGATATAATATACAAAGGTGTGACCACAGTTTACCAGCCTTCATTCCATCGACCAGTCGCAATACTAATTTGTTCTCGCAAGCTAGGGGACAACAGTTCACTAGCCTTCCTCCCATCAACCAGTCGCAATAATATTTGTTGTCGCAATCTGGGGGACAAGTGTTATAAACATACAGCATTTCTGGCATTAATGTAGACACATAATGATTAAATGTCTTACTAATATACTTTTTAGCTTGATGAAAAGACGAAAGAAGGATATCATATATGAAACCACACGACAACCACAACAGAGTTCACATATTTATATGGACTTATATGGTGTCCCCGTTGAAAACAGCACTCAACGACACAGCGAATATATGAACGTCGGAAAAGAGGGGTGATTTAAAATATATGTATTGACTCTATAAAGAACCGTTAGCGTTTAGTAGATAGGAATAATGGAGACTAAACTCGATGACATGATAAAACTATAGAAACAGTCTTTCAAGGCAACGTTTGTCACATAAAATCTATGTCATAAACTAATACATATGGTGTAGGGGTGTAACGATACATCGAACAATCGATGCATCGCGATAGTTCGACTGTCGATAGTATGTATCGATATTAAAAAGAAACTATCGATAAAAATTGCGATAGTCAAGCAAACTATCGATAGTTTCGATAGTTTGTAATAGCGAAAGTAAAATGGCTCAAATTCACTCGTATTTGTCGAATAATTACTCTGAATTTTTAACAAAGAGCTCTGTTATCACTAAAAGAGCGTTACATGATCTCAATATCACATGGAAATCTTCGTCTACCATATTAGGCATGGCTTACTAAGAAATGCGTAAAATGGTTGATTTTGGCGCGAAAAAAATGAAAATGGTCACGTACGCCAATAACAGATATGCTGAAAGCATGCCGCATATGACAGGAAAGTTGGCTATGCTTTTTTACAAGTTACTAAACTACCAATGTAATATTACAAATATACCATTTTATATAATATAAAGAAAAAAACCCCAATGTACTTTATCAGAATGCGACGTTACAGTGTACCCGAGATACCAGCTAGGAGGCTCTTCTATTCGCCCCCCACCCTTTTGTCGTGCCATTAGAAGCGACATGTTGTTTTTGTTTTTATCTGTACCGTCTTGTGTCGCTTCTGTCGTTTTTTTTGTCGATATGATTACCGATATCCGTGTTAAAATATTACGTACTGATTTACGGAGGGAGATGTTGAACTAGTGAATTGTAATCTATTGCCAGTACTGGATTTTTAATTAGCAGTTAAAGCAGTAGGGGTAAGTCAGAATGCGAGAATGTCTCATACAGGCCAACCGATACGATTTTTGGCGAGGCGATTACCCTATTCAAGAATTTTGTAATTGTGACAACACTAAAAATCAGTATGGTTATTTTCTGGGAAAAGCATTCCGGTCATCGATAATATAATCAGTAATATCATTATTTTGTTCTGCTTATTCGAGAGTCCGTTGTAAAAATGGATTTGATTCATTTGATTCGAAAAATGGATTACATTGATTTGTCGATTAAACGATTGTCCGTCATAGAGTGTCCGTTATAAAAAGACTTTGAAAACAAGAAATTTTTATTACAAAATTCGGGACCAAACTGTTGTGTCCGTATAAGCGATTGTCCGTTGTATGCGCATCCGATATATTATTCGGAGTCTACTTGTATTATATTATGTAACATTACCTGGAACTTTCTTGTGTTTCAAAATTTTTAGTTTGATTAAATGTTATAATAAATGTATACCTGGCAGTGTGTTTTAAACCTAAACTAATAAACAGATCAAACTATCGCAATAGTCCAATAGTATCGCAATATTTAATCCCCAATAGTAATAGTATTGCAATAGCTGTTTACCCAATAGCAATACTATCGCAATAGTGAAAATTACCAACAATAGTCACCCCTAATATGGTGTAATCTGGGAGATTCACAAACTGTTACATAAAATAATAAATAAATCTGAAGGGTGAATTTTCGGATTCTCTATGTTAGCAGCCTTGTGTTCATTCTATGTATTCAAGTATAACTGATAATATGCAACCAGCTAAATTACATGGTTGTAACAATGACTATATAATTATAAGCATTGATCAACATACATTTATAGATTACTATTCACTCGTTCGGTAATATTTACGAAATATGACGAATTGTCCCGATTGCCCTGTAAAGAAGATGCAAATATGGTTATCGCAGTGTCCCGTGCACGTGGTAAAGGATTATTATCATGTGGCAATGATTTCGAGTGAACACCGTTTTTTTACGTGTAGTGGTTTTTAAGTTAATAAATTAAAATATGTGTCTTCTTTGTGTTATTTCAATAATATTTTGATTGAACCCTATCATCTTATTTAGTGTCGTTCTTCGACAGATATCTGATTATACTGTAAAAAGGCATCCATTATGGGCGGACATGGCCATAGTTGTGGTAATGAGGATAACATTTCTATTGTTACATATCGTACCCGTTAAAATTCTTCGTTAGAAATAAGTAAATTGAAAACCAATAGAAAACAAATCCCGGATATACACTGTAAAACTTTTCCGTAAATTTTACGGATATTTCGCCGTAAATGCGTGACAGAGAGTAACCGTAAAATGGTTTACGTCAAATGCGCTGTAAAATAATTCGAATTACGGCGGTTCTACCGTCATTGATCGTAAAATGCGCGCTAAGAGATCATCCGGGTGTTTCGCGCAGCCGCAAGAAAAGCACAGTCCTGGCGAGAAATTTAACCTCATGACTTGGAATCCATCTGGCACTGCCACTGCTCTTTTACGAAAACGAATCTTCATATATCGGTAAGTAAAATCAACCATCACATATTGAAATAGAAACTAACAACCAGTTGAGTCACCAGGTTTTTAGTTAATATGCGCTTTATAAATAGATTATTATTATTAACTATTTATTATTAAGTCAGGATATAGGCCTATCATCCGTGCATAAATTTATGACTCATCATTTGTGGATCTTTGCTTGGACAACGAATAGGTCTAAATGCAAGTATAAAGATCGATAAAAAAAGATTTGGTTTTTGCAAAATATCTATATATCAATGCAAGTTATGCTAGTTACATATATATTTAGTGTTCTATTATAATCGGTGTTACACCTTACATTAGCCTACAAACAACGACAAGTTCTCACTCTCCTATAGGCCTAGAACTGGGTATAAAAAACAGCTTAAGGAATGTGACCCTGGTGATAAAAGATTGAACTTTCCATTATTTAACATTATCATTTTTGTTATTCTAAGTTTGAGACTTGGTCGGTAGGCCTAGCATATAGCCTAGGCCTATACTGATTGTCTCTTATATCAGTATATCGTGGGCTGAGGATTAGGCTAACTGGTTCTATGTACACTTTTCAGTAAAAGTGAGATATTTACATAATCTGTGAATCAACAGGTGTTATGTCCCGTGAGCATGAATTAATACAGATGCGCCTCCTTGGTTAAATTGCCAAAAAACACATAGGCCTTTGTTTAAATTTTGGGTCCATGTCCACTCACAAAATTCCATGTCAACTTTCACCAATAAGATTCCTGGATCTGTGTCATGTGATCTCGTGACAAAATGGCCGTAAAGGAAAACAGCATGGCCAGCTGTACAGGGCAGAAAAGAGTCATCGGTAGGCGATTAGAATATTGTCCGACAATTGTCCTACTCTTTTGCACCTAACCTGGGCTAATGGAAGACGTGCATACGCCATATATTTGAATTTTGCAAAATCAGACCGTATACAACCGTAAATAGAGACTAGTCATAAAATGACTCAAACTAACTAGCCTACCGTAAATGAAGAAAAATACATCTAGGCCCTATATGAATATATCAGTAGACACAAGTAATTATTATTGCTCAATTAGCCCAGCTTTATTCTAGGCTATATATATATATATTTTCAGATAATACTTTTGTCAGTCATGCCTGTTATTGTTTGATTCTATCAATGAACCGCCTTTTGGTTATTTGAAGAATATTCAAGATAATAGGCCTACTTAAATTAAAGAGAAAAGCTTTTGCTATATATGCAAGAATAAATCTGCCTATTGCAGGTCTTTCTTTGGGCCTGAAATTTTTTCTAAATAATTAATTTTAAACATTAATTTAAACAGCTCTCCATGACATCTGATTTCTCCGATATTATACACGTAGGTAAAACAACGCAGCCGTATCTTGATTATTTTAAAAATGGTGTCACTTGTTCGAATCAATGGGTTTAACGGAATGAAAAATAAAATGAATCCAAGTAGAATGCAGAAGTGTTTTCATTTACATAACAACATCAACAGACAACCAAAACTTTAATTTTGCTGAATTCCGGACTGACAATCGCACATCTCGAATAAAACAAAGTGCGAAACTAAATGCGGAGCATAGCTTTACTACTTGTACTAAGTGTTTATAACAGATGTCCTGGTTGGTTTATTTGCGCAGCTTCCATCCAATTACGGAGGGAATAAGTGAGTCTCCCCCATTGTCCCAAGTATTTGTTTACGAATGGCGGCCACCAGAGACAATTTGGTGTATGATGTATGCATCAATACGTTTCTGGTGTATTATTGTTGCGACAATGGGGCAATTCCGCGCAAATATGGACATGGTTAGTAAAAATGAAACAGCAGTTAAAACTATTTTTTTTTTGTCGTTTGTCTGGTCTATATTTCTTTAGGGTTTGGGATTGTAAAAAAATTCAAATTGTGAAAATTTGTTCTCTTTGACTTTGACAAAAGAGCTAATTCAATTGTCAGTACTGTGTGTATATTGTAGGAAACAACAACTGCAAGAGAAGTGGAAAAACACAGATCTGACAGTCCTTGCATTGCCGTATTAGGTAAGTGCAAATATGAGAAGGAAGGGTGGTCTAACATTTACGCTTTAGATCAAAACGTCTTTCATTGAGTATATTGGCTTAGTTTTGAGCCGCAACCTGTACATAACAAGGAGTTGTTCGCCTGTCCAGTCTTGTGGGTTTTCTTCGAGTCCTCCTATTTCTTCCCACTACTATTAAAACACATATACAGGCCAATTAACCACGTTTTAGTCCAAAATTTAACCACTCGTTAGTCAAAAATGACCTCGCCCGAGTTCACAATGCATTCTCAGACTTAAGTCAAGAATTTATTGAGAAGTGTTGACTTTATTGTAATTAAAATAATAATATAGCCCTTTATAAAACTTTTGTTGTTTTAATGTATCAAATACCCTATAAGATCTATATGCAAAGTTTTGTGTTTCTGGATCAAATTTATTTCTTATAAACAGTGACTGAAAGTTGAGTAAATTCTCGACTGAAGTCTGAGTATGCTTTGTGAACTTGGGGCCTAGTTTTTGTGGAGTGCATGTTAAACCCGATTTCTCTCTCTCTCTCTCTCTCTCTCTCTCTCTCTCTCTCTCTCCTGAAGATATAAATCAAAGGTATTGCTGAAAAACATGTTCAGCTGGTGAAACAGGAATATCTGAATAGGAAAAGCATCTTGTCATTTATATGATGTAAAAAATGGAACTCCTGTGAGCAGTTGGCGGCATTGGTTAAAGCTCCCTATACATTTGAGAGTAATTTTCTTTTTCATTTATTTTTGGAACATCTCCGGAGGATGCTATAGAATTTATGATCGTAATAGACAATGTTGTAACAACGACAACCAATTCGTTCAAAAGAGCATTTACTTTATACTTTGGACTTTATTATGTCTTAAACATTGAATATCGCATTTTGGAGTATGTACAAAGGTAAATATGTGTTCTGTCTCTGCAGGGTTGGAATCTCCTAGTGGTCTGAAGTGTCGCATTTCGACATCCAGCAGACTGGTTGCTTATCGCTTTGCACTTGAGGGTCTGGCCCCTGGTGCAATGTTTGTGGTTTGGAGATAGGTAGTGCTGATATCAAGTAAAATTTTATGCATCGGGAGCTAACATCGATATAGTATCGATGCATTAAGTAAATTTTCCTTATCACTGAAAAAATTGCATTGAAACGAAAACTCTGTGCTTCAAATCTCCAATAGGAATTCTTTAACCGAGCCAGTCTACCTTGTTATGTATTCGGTAATATGTATCCCTTTTTATATGCCCACATTTTCATGTGGACGTATATTGTCGTCGCCCCTGTCCGTCCGTCCACAATTGTTTGTGGATTCTCTACAGGTCACAATTCCGATTTTGACGAAACTTGAATATAGGTTTATTTCCAAAAGATCTTGGCTGCTTTCGATATTGGCATGTATGGGATCGAAACTTCATGGATTATGGCCCCTGATTGTACGAAAAATCACGTTTTTAGCTTCTGGACCCTATAGAGGTCACAATTTTGAACCGATTTTGATGAAACTTGACATGCATGTTTATAACCCAAAGATCATTTTGTTATTCGAAAAACTAAGTGATGAGTTTTCTATGGCGCTCAGTATATATCAAATGATTTTTCAGGTGAGATGGGACTCTGCGTAATATAGAGTGCGCTTTAGCAACATTGTAGCATAGACCCTTTGTCAGCCTTGACTTGTATTAGTATTTTGGGCATGAGCAGACAAAAGACATTGACAGCTTCCTATTACAGTTTTTACCAGGAGGTCACCTGAAAATTATAAATTGAAGAAGTGACATATGCAAAAGTGTTGTGGTCAAAATATAACACCAAACTGACACTATTCTACGCAGTCCAATAAATCTTCAAAGCAAGAAAACAATTTGACCTTTCTTTTGAGTTTCATAGAATTTTTCAAAATATTGTTAATTCTTGTATTTCGGCCATGTCCACCCCTCAACGTCACTTGTGGAAATCATTGCTTGAATAGCAAAAGGTAGGGTGTAAGTAGAAAATACTGATATATTTACTTTTTCCCCAATCTGATCATTGCTTATACAGTGAATATTTTTTATTTTCAGATGTATCGTTGGTATTAATCCAGATTGCTGAAAAGCAGCAAAGTCATCGAAAAGAAAAAAAAGTGCTGTAAATACTAATGTGCTTAGGCTTATAACCGAACTGACCCACTATGAGTGGACAGAATGAAAAGTCTTACTAATTTAAAATTTAATTATTAACATAACGGACACATTTTCATCAGACTACATTTTCATCAGACCATGACTTTACATTAAACTTTGTACACTTTTCAATATTATCTATTATTAAAGCCTGTTATATGTCATCTTTTATCTATTCTTATATGCCACATTTCAGTGTGGGCATATTTTTTGTGGTCACTCATGTCCGTCCATCAGTCCACTATGACCTTGTTAACGGGATAGAAGCTACAGATTTTAACAGATCTTTTTGATATTTGGTGTGAAACACAGGGGTTATGAGTTGAAAATGTAGACAGAATTTTGTGACACATTTTCAGATTACAGGCAGCAAGATTTTCATGGTTTTGGCATAACGAGTACGACAAATCTGTAACCATAGGATTACAGCGAGTCGTAAATTTTACGACTAATTGGCTGGCAGCTAGGTTGCCAAGGTTTCTTCGTAAAAATTACGGTGTGGCCGTAAAAAATACGGTATGGCCGTAAATATTTGTTTACGACACATCGTAATTTTTACGATAAAACCTTGGCAACCTAGCTGCCAGCCAATTAGTCGTAAAAATTACGGGAAATGAATTACAGTGTACCCAACAAAGTCTTTCCGGTGTGTGTTCAAACACAAACGGCAGGAGAAGAAAAAATAAGTTTATATAATATAAGTGTTGAAACCCCCTAAACACATAAGAATTCGTTTTACTGTATGTCTTTCGTGGAATACGCGTTGTTCTAAATTATATACAACATTACCTGAAATTTGCTAACGTGATACAATCTGTGAGAGCTTAATCCAGCAACCCGTTAGCAATAAGTGCACATTTGAATCATCAATAGAAAACCTATGTCTATGTCGTTACTACGTTTACACAGCGCCCGTTCTTCAGTCGAAATTTAAATAACGTAACATCTGCGAACATCTGATGGGATTACAACCAAATTTCTAACTTGTTCATTGTAATAATACTGTATTACAAGAGACATTATGAAAATACATCTTCCCGTATTCTAGCTGCTGTATTTTGCAAGTTTAGCAATTTGTGTATAATTCCAACTTCTCGACTTCTAGACGTCTTACATTCTCTAATTCTAGCCCTGCCGACTTTAAGAATGCGAATTTTCTAACGTTTTACTTGTCAAATGTGGAGGTTTATATGATTCACCGAGATTGTGATGGCCATAATAAAAGCTGTTTTAACTTCGTGCAGCGATATTTATTAATTAAAATGAATATTTTGCTACACTTTGTTAGAAATAACATCGATATTCGTACCAAATTTGTGGTTCAAATATTTTTTTTTATAAATTAATAACAGTATTTGTGCTTTAAAATTTGTATTAACTCCTTTTATATGACAGGATTTCCTTGACGTGGGCGTGCCTGTGTTATTGCCATAGTTAGATTGGTTATTGTCAAGTTCTATAATAACCCACAAATAGTTTTTATAATCGACATAGCCTCTCATTTAGTTAGTTATTGAGTTATGAAACGAGGAAGTAGATTACGCATACTGCTGGTGAGTAATCTATTCTTTGTGAATAACACGTCGTCTGCTTTATAAATGTATAATTTAGTAATAAAAGTGTGAGGTCACGGTAGCTTGAGTTTCTAGCAAGTATTAAAATAAAACTTTGTTATATCACCTACGTCCTACAGTATTAAGTCAGTTAGTTTTCTGTGTATTAACATGAATTTTTGTATGTGATTTCGTGCTGGATGTATATTAAGATGGGTCAGCGGAATCGGATAACGGGATTCTTTCACCTGAATACGGTTGGTAAAACTGATGGTTACGTTAACTTACTGGGTTTAAATGTGTGATTTGTGAAAAGTACTGGATGTTAGTGCATAACATTGGTCGTTTTATCTGATGTGATATATCGTACAGAATCTTAGTATTCTTAGTATAAATCATTTGTTTTATATGTGATTTGGGATATTGTATTTGATACATGACAAGTGAATGTACATTTCAAAATACCTGTCTTATCCTTGGTGTGTGTATTTTTATATTAGGAATAATTTAAATAGACCACATATTAATGGTTTAGAAGCTGACACAATTGAATAAGTTATGTGGGTTGTTTATTTTGAAAGTTACACAGTAGATTCCTTTATGCATATAAAGGGTGTCATTGAATAGAGTAACCAAGTCCTAGTTATATATTATAAATATACCTGTAGTAAATCACTTCGTCCAACCTGTATATTATAAATCTACATGTAACAAGGAAGTATATTATTATTATTGTAAAAATATACAGCTCAACGTATATGTATTTGTGAAATGTGAAAGGGAGATATTACACTTTATGAATTTGCATCTCCACAACGACAAGATTTAAATCAGAAATATGTTAAATAATATTGGTTGAGTAATTTCACTAATATTTTCATCTCACAAGTAATAATAATATTACTTGAGTAATTTAATCATTAATTTCTTCATATCTCAGACGTTTTACAGTGAAATGAAATGAACGTCCGGTAAATGATGACCAGTTCACATAGGGAAATATTTCATTTTGTCGCGGCCAATATGATGTTATATATTGGTGTTGTGGGTAAGTAAATTTTATTTCTACCAATGTATTTCTGATGAACTCCCTTAAAATGTTATTAAACCAGTGTTGAAACCAGCTTCCGCCAGTATAATATTGGTCTTTCACAGCATAACGGGGGTCACGGTGGCTAAGAGGGTAAGAAGCTATCTCGCTAGCCTGGAGGTCGAGTGTTCGATTTCTGCATCGAGTAAGTTCATCAAGATTTTCCGGCGTAGTTGCCGCTTGTCAGTGATGCAGGACGGGGGACCTGACAAGGACAGCTGTCTACAGTTGGAATTCGACAGTGTGGCTGTTTGGGCAAAATTTCCCTCGTAGCAAACTGTTACCCATCTTCATTAGCCCAGTTCGGAGCAGAACAGACGTTAAGCCCCATTTGATTTGATTTCATTTCACAGCATACCGTGAAACGGGAACTACGGTGGCTCATTGTAAGACCTTGGTCTTCTATCCTGTTTTCGATTCCTGCTTTGGCCAAGAAAGTTCATCCGGATTTTCCGGCGTGGTTTCCCCTTGTTAATGGTGCAGGACGGAGGAACTGGTGGGCGTTTAGCAACGTACAGTGCTTCCAATGGGACGAAAAACCGTGTACAGAATGGCGTTCACGTACAAAACACCGTGGCGATTGGAATTTGATACATGAGTAGGCCGCGGCGTCGCTGTCCGGGCAAAATTCCCCTATAGAACACTCGAGCGCGTAAGCCCGACCTCTTTATCACTGTCGGGGCACAACTGTATTACACGAAACCCCCACCTCACTTCATTACCGTGAATGAAAGTGGTAATATTTCCGAAAAAAAAACCGTCTTGAATTTATACCATATTATATATTGTTAGCTATTTGACTGTTTTACTTGACGTTGATAAAAATAACACTGGAGTCAGACACCTTGTTCTTCCATTTTTGGGTTTTATTCAGCAAAGAATTGTTGTTATTATTTATATGTTATGTGAACGGGGCATGGTGTCAGATGTTCCAGATAGGATACACAGATAGAGACCACTTCCTCATACTTTCATTTGTACTCTTTTATCACTAATTCTGTTTTACTTTTGTTTTATTATTTTCAGTCGGGTTGAACTGTAATAGTAAGTAATTTAACTTTGGCAATCTTTACATTTTTATATGCGATATGACACAAAACGCATTGTGGTACAATACATGTATCTAACATGGCACCTAACTGAAACTTTCTTTGTAAATAATATATACCCCCATTGTCTAAGTGTTTGACTTTTTACTGATAATGTTAATTCTCTATTTAAGATATTCCAAGAACCGTGCCGTTTTGTAGTGACAAGGGGGTTAGCGGTAGACAGGCTTATTTATCTGGAATAGATAATGGTACCAATGGTATCGGATGTAATTGTTCCATTAGTTTAATATCATATAATCAGGATCCTGTGAACATTGAAATAAAGAATGTAACTACTACCTCTATGTGTGACTATCACTTAAATTTTGATTACAGAAATACATCAAAAATTCTGTATTCGTGTATTCAAAAAATACATATACATAGTTTAGAACTGAAATCTATGGAAACTGTGAGATTATATATGGAGCCAGGAACTAATAACAATGCTGGATTTCCGTTATGTCTTAACATTTCTAGTGAGCAAGGTAAATTACGTATCCATTTCATTAAATCCACTTAAAATACAGATGTGACGTCATCCTTTGATGTTGGCGTACCATTAATACATTATTTCAAAAAATGGTATGGGCAATGTGCCAAGCGTACGTTATTCATAATAGTTGAAATATTGTACCCGAGTGACGTATTTCATTGAAATGCATGTGCTGGATATTGTCTGTATTTTAGGTTGTTTCATCGTTTCGCGCAAGACATTGCGTAATATATCGATATTGCCCTCGTGCTAACGCACTCGTACAATACCAATATATTACTTAATATCTCGCACTTGACCATTAAACTACACAGAATCATGACTGTAAAGATACGTTCAGTATTGTTTAGCACAACGACTTCTAACATAAAACCCTGAAGTAGACGGTGTGTAAGCCAAAATGCCACAAGTATCGGCGGGTCCGACATCAAATAAATCTCTCTAATTTATATTTACCCACCAGGATATTGTCCCAATTTCACTATTCATAGTTGTTTTCCGGTAGCAGACGAGACGCGCACCCACACATCAAGTACAAGTCATTAGGAATGGGATATATCAAACCGAGCACCCAGTCAGGAGCTAAATCGTTAATATTTGGGACCTAGAAACTGATATAATAATGTCATATGAATGAATATAAACTGATTTACATTCAATCGTTTCCTATTTACTCTTATTTCAAATCAGTTGTGTTCGGTGAAATACTCCAGAAGTCTTACTCGAGTGGCAATCTCTAGCGGCTGGTTATTCCAGTCTACACCGATAGTATTTATTTCACATGCCCTTCAGATAAGAATATTAAGTCACCGTTTGACATGACTTGTGGAATATGTCTAGTCTAGTCTGGATATCAGAAGCCCATCTGTTCCCGGTAAGATCACAACATCCATTTTAATTTTAATTGACAAATAATGCGTGTTTTCATTGTCGAAAACTTTTGCTGATTTTGAGTTAGAGACATAGTTACTTTAAACAAAATACAGTAATTACTTTCCACGGTATATTTTAATGGCTCTAGACATCATACCGGCCTAGTGCATTTGTTATCAATTCACACAATCCCCATGTATTTCGGAACAAATTTATTAATATTTACCAACCGAGGACAGGCTCAAGTTTTGGTTATCTGACGTTCCATAGCTGGGTAATCATAGTGAAAGGTCATCGTTATCTAATCATAAATAAAAACAGAATAAAAACGTTAATAACGAATATCAAAACACAGATCCATATTTTACCTTAAATCAGTTACCAGTGGGATAATTTATGGTTTATATGTTTTTAAACTGGCAAAAACTACTTAAACCAGAAATATGCCGTATTCGGGGTATTAATTAATTTCGTCGGAAGTCAGTTTTGCTTGCATTGATATATTTCTATAAATATTGTGCCTAAAATGGAGACATTGCAGATTTTACATTCAGCTATATGTGGACAGTCTGGAATGTTTCTTATTTAATCCAGATCTTGATTAATTCAGATCGTAATTAATATACTTGTAGGTTCTCAAATTAAACTACAGTGTACATCCAAGTCTCCAACTACCACGTCGTCACCAACATCTTTAAAGTACATGACATCAAGCACACGCGATGGAATGTCGACAATTAGTGATGCAAGTGCCGTTCATTCAACATCGCTAAATCCAGGGACCGGTCGAACTGATGGAACGAGTTACACGACGGTTATATCTAACACTAGTGGTGTATTTCCTTCAACAACTGAACAACAACCCAATAATGACGATTCTGGTCGATGTAAGTATATTTTGTTTATTCCCTTCAAGATGCAGCTAACTGGCCGTTAAGTGATTTAAAGATTTCGTTTTCTGTGCTTTCGTGGATCAAGTTTTGAGGGATTAAAAATGTAGCAATCGCGATACAGATTTTTATAATAAGAATTAAATATATCGTAATCCATAATGTGACTGGTATTATTCTGTATGCTGGCAGAGCAAATGTGACAATACAGCCAGCTTTTTGTTACAAATTGGTAGTCACCCACGGTGGCTCAATGAATCCCGCGTTAGACCCCGGTATTGGCACAGAAAGTTCTGATTTCCAGTTGTTAGTAAAAAAGCGCCCCATTGTACGTAAAACATCCAACGAAAATAGGCGAAAACCCTGATTCCACTTAATCTGAATCTTCCCCATACTATTGATGTATTTTTTGTATTATATTTTCAGTGATTGGTATAATATTTGGATCTATAGTCGGTGTTCTGGTTGCGATAGTTTTAGTTATTATAGTTGTCTGGTTAGTATATAAAACAGTTTTATACCAACTTTATGTTAAAATTCTTATGATAATTTTATCAATACATAGAGCGTCAAAACGTACTACACTGAGCAATACACATTCCAAACTCCTCAACACCACAAAACTTTGTGTAATCTGCGGTTGTTTAAAATTGATTTCACAATAAAATATTATCACGAAGAAAAATGTTATAAATTCGTCCGGGTGAATGTAAACAACCCAGTGATCACGACATTGGCGAATTGGAACTATAGCTAGTTGTCGGTGGGCGCGTGATATGGGTTTTTAGTAATTTTGGATCTACGTTTCTGTTAGAAATGGGTGGAGCTTTCAACAGCAAGTAGACAACAAGATTTACATATGAATAAAATATTGCCAATACATCGAATAAACAACTTTCAGATTATAACTTGTTTGAGTTTATAGTCAACCCAAGTTTCAATTTTGTATTGTAAATGGGGAGCTACGGTAGCTCAGTGGGTCCGACGTTGGATCTCTGACCTGGAGGTCCTTTGTTTGATCCCTGCGTTGTTCGGGATTGTTCGACCTAGTTCCTCCTTGTCAGTTATCCGGGACCGAAGGACTGCCAAGGGACAACGTAAGTCGTTCGGATGAGGCGTAATATTGAGGTCCCGTGTACACATTTGCGTGCACATAAAAGGTCGCTTGGCAGTTGGAATTCAATATATCAGTAGGTCGTAGCGCCGCTGTCCTGGTAAAAATATCCTCACGGGACACTGTATGGCGTGTACCCGTTTTCTTTAGCCCACTCGGGGCAGAACAGTAGGACGTTAAACCCCATTTCATTTGTAATATAAAAAGGAAATTTGCCGATTCCCCGATATCGCATTTATTTCTCTTGAAAAAAATAATTAGAAATTGGATGGGGTTTAACGTCCTACTTTGCTGCACCGAATGGGCCGATGAAGAAGGGCTTACGCCATGTTGTGTTCTAAATCATACAGAATAGGAATGTGTCAATCCCTTATTGTAAAAACATTCTATACCTAAACATGATCAACATAATATATCAGCCACATGTCGTGTACTTTTGTCATACTAGTATTTATTTGTTTTAGTTTGGTGAAAAGACGACAGAAGAAGCTTCCATATGAGACTCCACTGGAGCCACAAGATAGGCCACATAATTATTTAAATGCAGTAGTAACACCCAACAACAACGCGAATGGTTATAACAGCCAAATAACGAACCCCGGTAATCAGGGAATGATCTATTTAGAAAATGATCTGTATAAAAGTATAGATGAAGACGAGCCGGCAGGGAGAAGGGGAGGTAACCACGAAGGAATGATATATCTGGAAAATGATCTTTATATTTCAGGCAATGAAACTGACGACGTAAATCAAGATGCAGAAAATTCAGTTCCTCATCAACCTGTTGAATATGCTGTGATTAATAAAACCGCCAAGAAAAGTAGTTCTAGTAATGGCGCGTCAATGGGTCACACTGTTGGACCACGTGGTGACGAATACACGCTTGTACTAAAGAAATAGTTATAAAACATCAAAGTAAACAAATAACTTACACAAGAAAGACAGTATACGCTCTAATCAATGGCGTAGTTAATTCGCACTCAATTAAGTACACATAGCACAAATAGAAATGCATGGGGCTTACTTTTACCATCTGAGCGAGTATTGTCGTATATATTTCCCAGTAGTGTGTAGATAATTTAAATATTTGAGTAGCCTATTCCTTCTACGTCTGTTATATAATCGTTATTAAATTCATTGAGGTATTTTTCCTGGCAGATGTAGATAATATATTTGTATATTTTGTATTCCCCTTTGGTATGTTATATATTGACTGTTCAAAGTATGTAGTTTAATTGTGCTCTACATCATCCATGTGCGTGATATTGAAAACTTGTTTGATCGCTCTTTTTTCTTGTAAAATGTTTATTCATAAAATTCAAATACATTATCATATTTACATCACAGTGCAATCATATATACAATCATATATATAACCACACGATTTGGGTAAAACGGGTTTGAAAAGTGTATAAACCCATATTTTTGTTTCATATTTTTAAAAAAAAATCAGTGCTTATCTCATAATTTAATCCGAGATTAATAAGAAAAGGTGGCTTTATGAATTTAACAGTGTTATGCTTTTTGTGGTAGATATTTATATTATATATTAGCAATCTGTTAAATAGAGGCTTAATGTGTATACTAATGTCAATAAAAAATAACGTTGTTTATAGCTACTATTCTTCTTTTATATACACTGTTAAAACTTTTATGTATTTTTACCTCGTTTTAACTGGCAGAAATATTGCCATCGTTTTAACTGTATTTTAACATTGCATGTTATTTCACAGTCTGTAATGTAAATTTACCTCTAGCTATTTTACATTCAACGTAAAATTACATACCTGTAAATGGAGTACGTGTAAAATTGCCATGATGTTAATTTACATATATTTGTACAATAACATTTGAATCAAAAAATATTGGGTATTTTAACAGAGTTTATATAATAATACCTCATAAATGTTGCAGAATTTCATATTATGTAATTTACCAAGGTAACATTATTCAAATGTGTTTGTCTCGGCTTGGCTAATTAGTCCTAATTTCCATCCTGGCGAACACAGATAGTTTAGCGGAACTTTCAGCCGAGCATGTAAAACAACATTCGATAAAGTCAAGAAAATAAGTGAAATGAGGTTTAATGTGCTACTGTTCTTCTCCTTATAATGGAAAGAGTAGGCGATACAGTCCAAGCAAAATTCCACACCCAACTAAATGTATGGCATATGCCTATCTTTATTAGCCAGTTCGATACATTCAGATTTTAAATAACCTATTTCTCTAAAATAGACTAAACTGACTGACAGAAAAGTAAATATTTTGTATAATATTCGATATGTGGTCAAAGGGGGAATAACTTATGTGACCACTATTTGAAGGTAAATTAATTTACAATTTTCTGTAAAAATAATATTTACAGCAGCATTTATGTTAATATACAGCTCACGTGATGTAAACTGACATGTGGTTGTATTACTACATTAAATTTGGTGTAATTTTACATAAGCCTTGTATTCTTATGCGTCTACATCGTTTTAAATGTAAAGTTAACAAACCATGTGATATTACAAATCATGTACTGTATTTTTACTATAATTATAGCTGTAAATATACATATGATTTTAACAGTGTATAGTTTTAATAAAATATTCAATAACTCTATTGGTTGGAGTTTACATGACCGCTAATGACCAAATAAAATCACTCTGTTACTCGCGGATAGGGATGGGCGTCGTGCACAGTAGGCAGGTATTGTTATTCTTTCCAGAAGATCTCATATTTATCGTTTCAATTGGTTTATGGTGGGTTGGTTTAGATTTGTATATTCCGTCTTTAATGTGAAATTACGAGTTACACTGAATTGATCTGTGTATCGCAGGTTCTAATGATAGAAAATAATATTCTAAAGAGCATAAAATATGCAACGATGGGCTCTAATGATTGACTATTATTCCCCATTGTTGTTAATTGTAATCTGAATTTTCTATTTATTTTCATTCCAGTGTAATTTGAAATCATTCCCGAAATATAAACATGATGTATAAGCCTACTCTTTAAGATTAGACGAACGATGAATATTTTGTGCACATATCTAGCCCACATTTGGTGACAATGCTGATCAGGAGTTGTCTACAATTCACTTCCCTACACATTTTATTTTGTTATTTGATTCTACATTTAAATGAACGATAATATAAGGAAACTGTTTCGAATGCAATTATCAAGAGTGCACTTTCCTACACGTATAAACGTTAACATATATTATTATAATTATATTATTATGAATTGATTTATTGTATGGATTAAACAATTATAACAATGTTTACAGTTATTTCGATATATAGTCATATGTGGGATATGACCATAAGCATAAATATCGCTTGTTTATATGTTTTTTTTTTATTTTTTATTTTTTGTTATAATGCAACATACTATACATAATACTATTATGATTTTTGTTTTAATGTAATAAAACACCGTTTTCTAGATACCATATTTGAAAGTCGTGTGTTCCATTTAAACATGTAATATACCTTTTCATTAAACGTAGTGGTAGAAAATATACTACTCAGAAGAAGTTAACGGTCAACCAATTATTTTGGTTTGACATTTTATTAAACACAGGGAACATGTAAATCAAAACTTTTAAGCACATTTTTGGTCAGAATGGGTTCAACATGTCTCAATGTTGAGTCTGTTATGCAAAGCATATGCACTTTTTATACACAACTGAGGATCTGATGAAAATTCGCCATTTTGAACATAATGAGGTCCAACTGTCTCAAATTCGATGACTTTGTTAATAACGAGTACACCACTTGCATTTCGCAGTTCATCTCTCAGACATCTCGCTGTAACAACGCGCTGACGTAAGGCCATTTGAATGACATGTCGGTCTTGACGTTGCGACGTTGATCTTGGCCTACCAGACCGTGGGCGATTCTGAATTGAATTGGTTGCCATGAAACGCTGTCATAGTCTCCCAATCACACTCTGGCTACAATCGATTCTCTGTGCCACATATCTCTGTGTAAAACCCCGTTGAAGCCACGCAATGGCTCTTTCTCTGCCAAGTTCACTCAGCTGACGTCTGACCATGTTGAAATTTCAACTGAGGGCAGCACGGTCATGGAAGGTTTTTTTAATACCAAAACTGTTCATGGGAAATGCATAATGCACGTGCAAGGACATAATCAACTACAAAAGGTCGTACCCTACTGCGTTAGGGCGATGCAAACAGTTTTGTGGAGCTTTGTTTTGAGCTTCAGTTTATGGTTTCTAATGTGTGATATGTGCATAGACAATTACCTGGTAAAAAAAAAGTTTGACCCTTAACTTCTTTTGAGTAGTATTGTTGAAATTAGAACTACTGATAAGGATCAGAATAACGAAAATGGTTTGAAATGAAATAAAATGAAATGGATTGGGGTTTATGTAATGCTCCGATTAGGCTAACGAACCCGGGCATACATCATACTGTCTGGTACGGGGCCATGTAAACACGGGACCTTGGATATTCCTCCCAGCCGAACGACGATACATTGTCCCTTGACAGGCCACACGTCCTGCAAGAGGGGACATGCCAGAGAATCCCGATGATCTTTCTCAGTCAACAACAGTTATCTTGAAGCCAGTAGTCCTTTAACATTTACTTGGATCAACCAATAATGATTATATTTTGTATGGATATGCATTAATTCTATAAGGTGTGAACGCAACAGCAAATCTCCCGGATGAACGTGATCTGTCCAACCTCTTGGGTTTCTTCCGGTTTCCTCCCACAGCTGAAGACCCCTACGCGCAAACGAATTTTTGAAATAAAATTGAACAATGTATTAATCCCGAAATGACCTCTCCGACAAGGAATTCTTTTTGAAAATCTGCATAAATAAACTGAAAGAAAACAACGGATCCGGGGAGCAAATTTGATATGAACCCTCTATGGTGGGGCTCACGAGTCCCGTGGAGGGGCCAACAGTGCAGTAATAGATGCCTCCCTTCCCCAACGCCTCTCCCCCTTCCCCCCAAGCCCAAGGCAAGGGATGGGTTAGTTTTAAGGGGGTTGGTTTATGTGTGGCGTACTTATCAATGCAGTAGCATCCTTTCTCCGATTTAGTGCTAATCGCCCATAACCTGTGTTCCACTGAACCGCGGTGCCTCGGTTAGTAAGATTTTGGCTTATTGACCTGGATGACCCGCATTCGATACCGATGTTGACTGATAAAGAGCCTCGTGATTTTGTTCCGGTGTGGCTAACTCTTATCAGTGTTGCAGTTTTCTCGTTAACCAGGACGAACTATACTTGTGCCATTATGAGATACGGCGAAGACGGATATCAAGTGGGTAAATAAGATTATATCTACTACTTGCTGTGTCCGTATCCTATGGTTCTTGTATACAGTTTAACGTCTTATTCGACTGGGCTAATGGGGACGGGCATATACTATATAGTGCATTCCCTAGTGGATTGAATAGTTACAAATATCATCATTATTATTACTATTATTACTACATGTATTGTGCTATGAGGACTACGACCTACTCTTATATCGAATTCGAGTCGTCGCGGTTTTTTTATGTGCACGCCTACTACACGGAACCCCTTTTCTTTATCTCGTTCGGTTCCTTGAACTAGTTGTTTTGTCGTCAAGTGGGCGTGTCTTTCATTCATTCGCTCAATATAAATACAATGCCATAAAAGGAAATAACTTCAAATTGCACGCAACCCTCGAATGGTACTTAAAGCATCCGTTTGGAAGTAACCCGCGCTTTTAAAAGTTATAGTCGTAGAGAAGCCGTCATTATAAGCGGTCTTTACAGGATGTTTCTTCAGATATTATTACTTTTGCTTTTTGGAGGTAAGCTCATACAAACGTCTGGGTATATACATTTAATTGTGATTTGTTATGGAAATAATGGGTTTAACGGGCGTATGGCTTTATTTTTTGGAAGGGAGGTTGCATGGCCGAATGGTTAGCGCGCCAGCTGACACGGTTTCAATTCCCCTGTTGTACGTCCCAAGGAGTAGGGTAGCCTGTCCACCATCGTGGGTTTCCTCACACTGCTAAAGACCCCTACGCACAAGCGAATTATTAAAATAAAATTTAACCATATGTTGGCCCAGAAATGACCTAGTTTGTGTCGAGAGGGCGTTAAACCCCATTTAGTGTATTTTACCGCTTTATAAAATCATTATTTTGTCGTTTGTGAATCAACCTTTACTAATTACTTCCACATTGTGTTGTAGGATATGTTTCTATTTGTTCATTACAAAATGGCACCTGAAACCACAGGGTACACGACTCGTGTACTGATTATAAAATGTTAATATTTTCACGGCAAGACAACATCAATATTGAATTTTAATTCGTGTTTTTTTATTTTCGAATATCATGGACAATATTGAGTTAGAGACTTGACTCCTTTAAGTAGAAAAATCAACTTGGATTTTTACATTTTTAACATCATCTCGCAAATGAGATGAAATGGGCTTTAGCGTCCTACTGTTCTGCTCCTAAACTGGGCTAATGAAGATGGGCATACGCCATACAGTGCGGTATGAGGGAGAGGGAAATTTTTCCTGGGCCTACTCTTATATTGAATTCCAACTGCCAAGGGATCTTTTATGTGCAAGTCAATGCATGTTCAGGACCACGGTTTTCGTACCATCCGAAAGACTAGACAGCTGTCCCTGTCAGGTCCTCCGTCCTGTACAACTGACAAGGGAATACCACGTCGGAAAATCCGGATGAACTTTCTCGGCAAATGCAGGGATCCAACACGAGACCTCCAGGCTAGCGAGCCAGCGTCTTAGCCACTGCGGCCCCTATTCCAGAGGAGTAGGTAAATAAAATAGCATTAATATATTTTCTCGTGATCGATCTTTGCCAATTTTAATTAATAAGAAAGCATCCTGACTCTAAACTTCGAATGCGTTACCCGGAGAACGCTAGATCGGAGACGGTCCTACGTATATTATGACGTCATATGTAGATTGTGGGTTAGGGTAAGGGTTAGGCTTGGTCCAAGGGTAGGGTTAGGGCTAGCCCTGTTTACATCTCAAGACTTTGACGAAATATACAGGTCCTAACCCTTACCCTAACCAACAATCTATACATGACGTCATATGTGCTAAAATGCGTAGGACCGGCTTCGATCTAGCGTTCTCCGCGTTACCCAGATGCATATATTTTATTCGTCTTCCGGAAATAAACCATTGACATTTAACGTGGTTTTTATTGGGCATATACTAGTCCAAATTTGTATTTTCTTTCTGTAAATTTCGAGTGCTTATTTTGGTTAGTCTTTCCGGCGACATTTTCATTATGAACCACGTGTTGCAACGGAATGTAACTGCGTATTTAATGTTTTAATTCTGACTTGGGATGTTCGATTAAAATCGATCTTATGATAATGATAATGATCAGATATTTACAATTTTGTTTGTATACTTCCTCGAATTATTTTGCCTGTTTATATCCAATGTAGTATTAGTGATTTATATTAATTCTTATTTTTGCTTATCAGGTTATGCTGTTAATGGACGATTTAATACCAGCTCTTGTGCAGACTATGAGTCCGAACTTGACAAATGTTATACGGATAATGGTCTGGAAGTAACGGATGTATCACTACTGCTGCTACAAATACAACTATTGTTCGTTCAAAACACAACTGAAATATGCGGGTATTTATTAATCATTTTCTAAAATATTTTGTCAGTTGAGACTATATTCCGGTTTTTAATAAGTTGCATCCATGGTAGCGTAGTGAGTAAAGGTGTGGGAAAGGGGGTCCGGTAATGGACAACGATCTAGATACCGTGCACATAATATCCCCATCCCCCGACACACGGCATGGTGTATGCTAAGGTTTTTTTTTAGTATTAAACTCCATTTCACTCATTTTAATCCGTTTGGTCGGAACAGTAGGACGTTAAACCCCCATTTCATTTAATTTTGATCCGTTTGGCACAATATCCTAGCCATCGCCCACACTACACGCTCATTTAACATATATAAATGATATAAATTTGCTAGTCTGATGTTAATATTAATGTCGCTCGTGGTCATCCCGACGCATTGCAAGATGGTTTTCCATTGGACCATAAATTTGCCGAATGGTTCCACTGGAAACAATGGTGCCTCATGGGATAACATTAAATTTTGTGTATATAAGTATGTCGCGTTGGGTAACGCACGTGCATACGTGACTCGTGTATAGCCGTGCTAGGTTAGCGTGCGTGGCCTGTGTGTCTTTAATTTTGGGTGAACTTGTTAAGTCTAGTTATTCCACAATCTAACATGGAACATACAGGAAGTAAAGTAAAGCTGATGAGCCGTGTTGTTCCGCGATTCGAACATGGGGTATGCTTTAAGGTTGTCGTAATTTATTTCAACTGTGTCGCCAATTCAAGTAGTTAAATGATTGGCATATTGTTGAGTATATAAGAGGGCTTACTTGTGTGGAAACGAATTAATGGGCTTACCTGTGCCTTTAGCAGTGGGAGGAAACATGTGCCACTCAAAGGTTTAACATGTTATTTTTTTTATATATATTTATTCGTTTAAAAGTCAAATTTAAACATACTCGGTGTCATTGTCTAGTCCATGAACACCTCATTGTCTAGTCCATGAACACCAAAGCGGATCTGTTGTACCATGTAAAAGGTTTTTTGGGGGGAGTTTTGGTTTTTGGAATGGGATTTAACGTTAACTCGACACAAACTAGGTCATTTCGGGACTAACATATCGTTTAATTTTATTTCAATAATTCGCTTGCGCGTAGGGGTCTTTAGCAGTGGGAGGAAAACGGAGTACCCGGAGAAAACCCATGAGGTTTGACAGCCGACCCTACTCCTTGCCACGTTCAACCGGGGATTCGAAACCACGCCAGTTGACTCAATGGCAGGCCGTATATAAATGATTTCCCAACTATTTAAATCCTATGATTAATAAATTTCAGTTCAGCGCAAGACAACTATAAGAATGCCGTGGGTTGTGCCATTGACCTACTTAGGGGGTGTATGTCGTTTAACGAAAGCAGATTGGTAGCTTCTTCAAGTAATTATATAGAAGCATTTGATCTACTCTGTAATGATGGGCCGAGTAAGTTGAACTTTATTGGCAGCATATATCCATGTTTTAGCAGTGACAAGGCAAATGACACCATTTATGTATTCATATCTTAGCAGTGAGAAGGCAAATGACATCATTTATGTCAGAAGTCAGTTCTGCGTTGATTCCAAGTAACACTGGAAATGTTAACGGATAGATTTAAACTTCAAAACGCCCATCTGTGTGCAAAACTGAGACACACAACAGCCAACAAGAATTACCTGCTTCTCTAGACCAAATTGTAAATGTGACCTTTTCTGATGATAGGGATCCAAATCGTTAATGTAACATTACCCTGTGTTACAGACGTACCTCACGTCCCAAACAGCAAAAACAATATCTACAAACAACCTCTACACTGACAAGGTTTAAACACACTTAAAATACGGATGTGACGTCTTCCTTTGATGTTCGCGTACCATTATTTCAAATGTGCCAAACTTACATTATCTATATTAATTGCAATATTGGACCCGCGTGACGTATTTCATTGATATGCGTGTGATATATAGTGTCTGTATTTTATGTTGTTTAATGCTCCCGTGCAAAGTGTGGATGTAGCTTATTGTCCCGCACGAGACCATAATACCTAAGAAGGCTTTTCTAGTCTTTTGACCCAGGCGCCTGCCGGGGTTACGCACTGGTCTAATTTTTATGAACAAATACCTTGAATTTAGATATGTGTTAGAATTTGAGGTAATGCCATTACTATCTTTTAAATATAAGATGAGGTAGATAAAATGCATTACTTGCATGGTAACCATGTTTTTTTTTAAAATTGTGGTAATTTGTAAACTATCGATTTTGGACTAGTTCCCTGAAAAAGCAGAATAGGTGGGGTCCTTGAATGATTTATATCTTACGCTAGGTTCCCACTATCTTGCAGATACATCCGGATACGTGCCGATACGATCAATGCGATTGCGACCTAAATATATAATAAGACCTGATAGGATAAATACGATTACTCCACGATTAAAACCACGATTTCATTCGCAGCAAGAATCGTGATAATAGGAACCTAGCATACGAATTGTGCATGTATCGCGATTGGTTAGTAGGCCGATACAACACCCATGTATGATTCAACAATCATTCAGAAATGTTCAGAATACATCGACATGGCTGTAACTCCCACCCTTTAAACGCGCAGTGTAATCAATGTTTTAAATTGGTCATTGGTCTTATATCTCGTTAATTAATGGTTATTCCCATGATATACTTTACAGCTGAAAGACATTGTGTTGGAAATTACACAATACGTTGTATTGTCGACAAAATGACAGATCCGGGTCTGACAAAACGAAAGCCTTCAACCAACGCTACGTACGAAACCAAGAAGTATTATTTGTGCAAGTATTATTGTACGTAGTTTGAATAAACATAGTGAGTTGTCAACCTTATTGTTTCTCTAATGTGCGAATCAGTATTAAAGCAGCTGAATCACTAATATTTTGGGACCTAGAAATTGACACAAATTGATAATGTTATATGAATGTATATAAACGGACTTACATTCAATCGTTTCCGTTTTTACTCTTAATTTAAAATCACCGAGAAGTCTCGATCGAATGGCAATCTATGGCGTCTGGTAGTTCCAGCCTACATCAGCATTCTTTATTGCGCATAAGATAAGAATATGTCGTCAACGTTTGGCATGACTTGTGGGATATGTCCATCCTAGTTCTTGGAGTCCCTCGTCACAAATGGCGCTGTAATACATTCTGGTATACGATTTGTATTCCAATGGGAAAATGTTTATATCAGGAGCCAATCTTTTCTCGGTAAGATCACAACATCAATGTTGATTTAAATTGAGAAATAATTCGCGTTTTCAATGCCGAAGACTTTGGCTGATATTGAGTTAAAGACTGACTGGTGATCTTCAACATAGATGTTATCTTTTAAGCCAATGTAGGCATAAGTAGTTGGCTGATATCTTGCACGAGACAGGGCCTTCTACTTTATTCACATACACTAACATCTGATACCACTACACATAGCTTTCGCTTTATTGAAATTGCCATTGAGTCATTGTGGTAGTAGCAGTAATGGCGCCTCCGACAAATAATACTTAGTGTGCACAATCAATAATCGAAATTAAAAGTTGTTATCGTGAAAGTGAAACCAAAGAATGTTTTTAATTTACAGGCTAGCTGAATATTATTCGACCTGTGTAAATGAAGAACCGTTGGTGCCGGCTTGTAGAGCAGCCTCCATAGAAAAGGATCGTAAAATAGTTACCAAAATAGCCCCCGAAGCATGTGGAACAGCCGCCATAGGGGTTATGCCAATAATTTATACATCCCTACTTTTGGCCGCTTCTCTTTTTGTCACTGTTTCTAATGCTATCATGTAATATTGAGTCAAAGTGTCGCTTGTCCAACATCGTGGGTTTTTTCTGGATCCCCCAGTTTCGTCCCACTGCTAAAGACCCCTGCTAGGCCCAAACGAATTATTGAAAAACGATTGAACCATACTGGCCAAGGTAATGTGGTGATGTTCTGTTGTTGGAGGTAACCTGTAACGATCCTGGCCCTGTGACATCTTGCGTTGTCATCCTGGAAGATGAAACGGCGGCCATGACGTCGTGCGAACGGCACAACATGGACTGCCAAGATGTTGTCCCGGTAGTACTGGCCTGTAACACGCCCTACAACAACATGTAAAGCCGTTCTTCCAGCAACAGTGATGCCTCCCCACACCATAACAGAACCACCCCCAAATCGATCATGTCTGATGACGCTAACGTCTTGGAAGCGCTCGTTTCGACGACGCCACACCCTCCTACGTCTGTCCAAAAAATCAACAGTGAACCTTGTCTCATCTGAAAACATCACATTCTCCAGCGTCGATTATCCCAGTGTTGACGATCCCTACACCAACGACGTCTTGCCTGAATGTGATGATCTCTCAAACAAGGGATCACGCGAGGACGTCGGGCGTGAAGGTGACCCCTATGCAGTCGATTCTGAATCGTCTGGCCACTCACTCTCACACCAGTGTCTGTTTGAAGACGAGCGCTGATCTGATTTGCTGTGATGACACGATTTCTCAAGGCCAAGGTACGGATAAATCGATCCTAGGCTTGAGTTGTCGCCCTTGGTCCTCCTGAGCGTGGTCTGTCCTGTACAGATTGTGTATCACGGTATCTGGACCATAGCCTGCTTATGACAGACTGAGAAACATTCATCGTCCGCGCCATAACCGCCTGGCACGTAACCTTTCATTTTGGGTAAGCCGACGCATATCAAAATTTGTTTTCTGGTCACTAAAACAATTAAACTGATGTTTCCACCCTGGAATTCAATGCCACAATGACTGTAACATTCAAAGTCAGAGTCGTGCAAATCTTGGGTTGGACCCCCATGATGATCCAAAGCATCACCCGCATTCCATGCGGTAGCTATTGGTGCGTTTGGGCGTCACATGTAACTGGAAATGTTTCTTCTGTTAGGTTCTATAGTGACTTTTTTCGTAGTCATTTGCATATTTTAGTATTATGCCCCCAAAATCAAATATCCCCTACTTTTTTTGAATAGTATATATGATAAGTCTCGAAATGAACTAGCCCCGTCTCTCTCTCTCTCTCTCCCGGCAAGCTTCTAAATCAGGCATAATTAGGGACTATGTCACACATCGAATTACGTCTCCTGCATACGGACACTTAGTTCATGTTCTCGGAGATTAACGGCGCTAATGTCGCCCATGATGCATCCAGTAACTAAATCTTCTGATGGGCGTATTACGTAACTTCGAGATCACAAATTCACCCATAGCGTAAGATAAAGCACTAGTATCGTTAGTCTCGTACATGTTCTAAAGCGGTCCATCGAAAACTGACTTATTCCATTGGTATATTTTTTTTCATAAATTATACGTTATGATATTGATGATCGTTGTACACGCGATCTAATTTGCTTTCTATTACTGCAGATCTACATTGTATCAATTTTTGTTGTACTTTCCTATTTAATATTGATTTTACTAGTCTTAAAATAGTATTTTATGTAATCTTTTCTATTTAATATTTATTGTTCCAGAAACTGGTTTGGATACAATTTTATGTTATGTTATTCAGCTATAAACTTAATGTCAATATATTGCAAGAGTTCGTTTGTTATTTTATAATAAAGCAATCATACTAAAATAATATTCGTCTACTCTTATTTTTTGTGCCTTATTCTTCTGTTTTAGGGGGGGGGGGCACGGTGGGTAAGTGGCTAAGAAGCTGGCTCGATAGTCTGAAGGTCGAGTGTTCAATCCCTCCGTTGGCCGGTAAAGTTCATCCATAGTTTCCGGCGTGGTTTCTCCTTGTCAGTGATATAGGATGGAGGGTCTGACAAGGACAACTGCCTAGTCGTCCGAATGGGACGAAAGACCGAGGTTCTGAAATGAGCCATGTCACTAATTTAGGTCGATAGAGTCAGCATTATTAGAAACTCTTTTAAAAAAGCATTTCTTCATTCCCATCGTCAAAATATATCATCTAATTTGTGTTGAGTGGACGTTAAACCCATCCCCCATCCCCCCTCTTTCTTTCTCTCTCTACCTCTCTCTCTATCTCTTATTACTCTCTCTCTCTCTCTCTCTCTCTGTATGTATCCCTATGTTATTGACCCCACCCACCCTAACATTGACGATGTTGTTACAATAATATTGGGTGTAACTAATATAAATTGCATGAACTCGTTTTCATCATGAGAACAAATTGTATTAACCTCTTACAGACCACGAATGTAATGATAAAGATATACTAAATTTTATATTGACATCTAATAAACAACTATTTACATAGAGACTATAGATGTAGAACGATTTTTCTGTTAAAATATAATAAAGAATTATTTACATCGACTATATAAAGATAAACCATGACTAAACAAATCATTATACTAGTCATTGGAATGTAAATAGACATCATCAATGTAACACAACCAGGTACAATTTTATGGATACGACGACTATACTCCCGTATTTATCAAGGGAGAGAGAGAGAGAGAGAAGAGAGAGAGAATTTAACGTATACTCGACACAAAGTAGATCATTTCGGGACTAATATATTATGGTCCAATTTTATTTCAATAATTCGCTTGTGCGTAGGGGTCTTTAGCAGCGCGAGAAACCCAGAGGACACGAAGTAAACCCATGAGGTTGGACAGGCGACCCTACTCCGTGTCACTTACAACCACGCCAGTTGACTCAATGGCAGGCTTTATGACACAGCGAGCACGTACTAACCATCCCCCCACCGTCTTTATCAACCAATGGTAAGGGTATGTGAATAGTTGACAATTATATGTTCAATTACTAAATTGCTAATCAAAGAAGATCAATGTATTTTCCTGGTAGTAATTATACTAGAATTATCTATTCACCGGGTAACTGTTTGTTGAATATTTACAAAGAGTAAAACACTTTCCTGGTCTTGATGTTGAGATTTATTTTTATAACATAGGAGTATTTCTATATTAATATAAAGTGGGGTTTATCGAGTTATTGCAGATGGATATATGCTGCTTTATTGTACGTGATAAAGAGTGGAGTCCCCTGTCCCCTGGGTTTTTTCCGATTTCCTCCCTACGCGCAAGCGAATTAATGAAATAAAAGTAAACCACATGTTAGTCCCGAAATGACCAAGTTTGTGTCGAGTGGACGTTAAACTCTCTCTCTCTCACGAGAGGAGGGAGCGAATGGTAAGACCGTGCGCGCTGTATCATAAGGTCTGTCATTGAGTCAATTGGCATGGTTTCGATTCCCCGGTTGTACGTGACAAGGCGAAGGGTTGACTGTCCAACCTCGTGGGTTTTCTCTGGGAGCGCCGATTTCCACCCACTGTTAAAGACAATAGAGTGACGAGGATTTGGTGGTCTAGAGGCTCTCTCTCTCTCTCTCTCTCTCTCTCTCTCTCCGCTGCTATAGAACCCTACACGCAAGCGAATCATTGTTAGTTCCGAAATTACCTTATTTATGTCGAGTGAACGTTAAACCCTATGCGAACGTTTTTCCTTACCAAAATTTCCTCGCAGGCATCAATGACGAGATGAAATTTTGTATGACAAAAATATGACTCTACTTTGAAAGAAAGATACCGTGACTAATATTTTATAACATAACATTACGCTTGGTAAATATGTTTGGTTTATGTCCAACAGACTTTGATTATGCAGTCCTGCACAGAGAATAAAATAATATTTATTTCAATGAGCTTTAGAGCTTTAGAACATAAAGTCTATCATAAAGTCAAGTAGTGTGGTTACAAGGAGAGGAGTTACATTTCGACATAGCAGGTTCCCCAATTAAAATTCAGTAGTGTAGTGTGATCCCGAGTCTGTACACGGCAAGGCGTGGGGATTTCTGGTTTCCTCCAGTGCTAAAGATGCCTACGCACAGACGATTTAATGAAATAAATTTGTTCCATATAATTGTCTCAAAATGCATTTAAAACCAGTTTTGTCATCAAATACTGCCACTGTTTACTCGTTACTCCTCGACATTCAGTTAATCGTTTTTATAAATTACTCCGTCTCATTCATGGTATATTTACACACGACCTGGATGGAGTATGTTCATAAAGGGTGGCTCTACATTTAATATATTTTTATTTATAAAGAATCGCTACATTTTTACGTTATTTACATAGGTGGGGACACTAACCGCGACCAAAACACGATAAACTGGCAGTTTGTAGTGAAGCGCTCATTCGGGGGTGTTTTTATTTTAGAGTTTATTGATTATGCATCGTTAAATTTAAGTGTGTACTTTAAAATGAACTAGAGGAATAGTTACAACATTACAAGTGTTATACCAATATTTCTAGATCTATATTAAACATTCTGAAGGGACCACACATTGTTTATATTAAGTTGCCGAAACTAAATGGTGCGTTTAAAGATAAACTAAAGGAATAGCTATATCATCTCAACATTCCATGGACATAACAATATTTCCAGAATTAAATTACACATTGTAAAAGGACTAGATATTATTTTGTGTGATCACAGAGGTGGGATAGTGTATCCAGATAGCTAGTGTGATAGTGTGGTCGGATATCACATACGTGTAGTTCAATTGATACATCTAACGTTCTACATTCTGGTAGTAGTAATTGTGTGTCCTTAACCATAGTCGTTTATTTATAGATTACATGAGGACGAACCTACAGAATAATAGCAATTCTGAAAATATTCCACATTTAAATAAACAATTTTGGCACTACTATGGGTTGTCTATAGTTAGGCGTCTTACATTCAGCCTGAGTTTAGAGATTGCGTTACGTTGTGATTTTTTTTTTATCCAATCTAGTGTTTTATCAGTTTATTAGAAGGAATATTACCGGGTCCTGAAACAGAATGGATTTTACTAGCAGGAGGTTGTTAGGTTTACTTGTGGTGGTGTTACAGATATTTGCTACAGGTGAGATATGTCAATATTCTAATCGGTATTTATTTATTTAAGGAAAGGGAGTTTAACGTCCTACACTGTTGCGACAACCTGGATATCGAATCCTAATTGTCAAGAGTACTTTCAATCTCTCGTCATGGTCCACAGAACACATTTTTATACGCCCACATTTTCATGTGGACGTATTATGTCGTCGCCCCTGTCCGTCCGGACGTCCGTCCACAATTTGTTTGTGGACTCTCTACAGGTCACAATTCTTATCCGATTTTGACGAAACTTGAAATATAGGTTTATCCCCATAAGATCTCGGTTCCGTTCGATATTGGCATGTATCCGATCGGAACTTCATGGATTATTGCCCCTGATTTTACGAAATATCATGTTTTTAGCTTGTGGACCCTATAGAGGTCACAATTGTGAACCGATTGTGATGAAACTTGACATGCATGTTTATAACCCTAAGATCTTGGTTCCTGTCGATATTTGCGCCCATCAGATCGTAACTTCCTGAATTATGGCCCCTGATTGTCCAAAAAATCGCCCTTTTTAGCTTGTGGTCTCTGTGGAGGTCAAAATTATTATCCGATTTAAAAAACCGTTTGATTATATCACCGTTACATGGTAATGAACGGAGAGTTTGGATTTCGGGAAAATCGGACTAGAATTGACGGACAAAATGGCCGCCGTTTGTACACGAATAGTGTGAAAATATGTTGTATCAAGGTTGTGGACCTTATAGAGGTCACAATTTTGAACCGATTTTGATGAAACTTGAGATGTATGTTTATAACCCAAAGATCTTGGTTCCTTTCGATATTGGCGCCCATCGGATCATCACTTCCTGAATTATGTCCCCCGATTGTCCGAAAAATCGCTTATTGATATGTTATATCAAGGTTGTGGACCCTATAGAGGTCACAATTTTGAACTGATTTTGATGAAACTCGAAATACATGTTTATAACCTAATGATCCTGGTTCCATTGCATATTTGCCCATATCGGATCGTAACTTCCTGAATTATGGTCCCTGATTGTACGAAAAATCACCCTTTTTAGCTTGTGGTCCCTCTGGAGGTCACAATTATTATCTGATTTAAAAAAAACGTTTGATTATATCACAGTTACACCGTAGTTATGGGTGAGTTTGAATTATGATTTTCTGATGATTACTTAAAATGCAACAACTCTTGTTGACTGCCCGGACGATTTGGCTGCTGTGTGGGCGTATGTTTCGTTGCCTGGCAACCTATTTTTATGGGATAAAATCACTAGTTTATTCTAATATCACGACAAGTATCCTCTTATAGTTATCAAGCACAAATGACAATAATTTTAGTAAACCTAGTAATCGTAGGGCCTGCTTGATTTCTCCGCTGATATGCGACCCGGTTTGTAAACGGCGTGCGCCGGTCAAGATATTTGCCGTTCCAACCAAAGCGGCACAATCGGCATGCGACAAAGCCGAACTTTTGCAGACTTCCGGTTAAATCAAGTGACCTCGCCGTTAATATTACCGACCCATGGTCTTTCGGTATGAATAAATCAAGCAGGGCCACTTGACCGTTTGCAACCGGCTCGCCTATCGTCGGAGAAATCAAGCAGGTAGTCATCAAGCTATCATTATGTTAAAGACTATGATACCATGCTATCATAGCTCTAGCATGCTAGAAGTCAATTACGATGATATAGTCATCTTATCGTGCTACGATTATTATGGTATTATTACGCTATAGTATAACAATGTTATTGTGCTATCGTTGTGCTACGTCTTGTTATCATGTTTATAATTTGAAAATATGTTATCTTTTGTTTTATTTTAGATTGTTTGAACTGTCCAAAGACAACTACAGGCAAGTTCCATGGTCTTAAATATAAAAGGTTTCTAACTGTATGCCTTTTTATTGTGCATATTTGATTTCATTTATAATAATATATTCAATAAAATTATACATTGACAAACACTTATTTTATGGGTATGAGACAGCTATATGTAATAGAATGTAAACTGATTCGTTTATTCCAGCCATTTCAGTTTGTGGAAACTCATTTACAAGAGGGGAACAGGTGTATTTATCTGGTGTTGGACTAAACGATACTGTTGAAGACTGTTACTGTTACCTGAGTTTAGAGAATGCATCAGATAGACCAGTAACTATCCGTCTTGATTCTCTATACCCACTAAACTGTACATTCACATCGATATTCAACACAGAAAGTGGGCCCAAACCTTTTGGATGTATTGATTCGAATTTTACGTTTAAACTACACTCGACTCCAGTTAAAGTGAAACTTGTCAATAATACAATCGATGTTGGCTCTCTGACTTTTTGTCTACATATGTCTGCAACTTCAGGTGAGATATTACCGTTCGCTTGACATTTCTAGTCGTTTATTTGAACGTTTTACTTATATACAATCAGGGTTCGGAAATTGCAAGGCCAGGTGGCTTGGTTTCAATTCCCATATTGTGCGTGACAAGAAGTAGGATCGCTTGTCCAACCTCGTGGTTTTTCTTCGGTTCCGCTACTTTGTTAAAAACCTCGACCCGCATGCGAATTATTGAAATTCCACAGTTCACCAGATAATAGTAATATGGTGTGAAACCATGGAGTAAATAACTTTGGAAAGGGTTCACAACGTATTCACAATGGGGAGGGTGGGGTGCAGCACCGAGTTGGAATACATATCTTAACCGTTTCATAATTCATTTTATCTCACATGATACAGAAGGAGTGTTGCTGAATCTCAGATGTGGGCCAATACCAACACCCCAACCTACACCAGTATCTTCCACAGCAACTGAATCGCCAGTATCAATCAATACTGAAGGTGTTGTTACAGATACGACTGCATCCTCGTCTTTAGCTGACTCAACATCATCACATGTCTCTGGAGTTTCTATAAAACAACCAACAACATCGTCATCTCAACAAAATACTAGTGGTGGTGATGGCGATGACATACTAGTATCCCCTGAACCACCCATGAACTCAAAACAAACATCCAATTCAAATGACTTCAGTACATGTAAGTTTGCGGAAGCTGCATATTTTATCGGCACAGTATCGAGAAATTGATCTCAGAGCGCTGTCGGTGAAATGACGCAAAATAGTCAACATGTTTGCAGGTCTTTACTGCACCGATGCCATTACAACACAGTATTGATAAGGTCCACAATGGCTAAGCTTAGTCCAAAAGTTACTAAGACTTTATATAAACTGCCACTGTCGACAGAGTTGTGTGGTTAAGGGACTGTCGTTAACTGTGATATATTCACGATATTTTGATTGATTCTAATTTAATTCTTAGTCATAGTGAAACACAAACCATATCGATTTATGTGCAATATATAAAAATGGAGAATAGTGTGATGTGTTAAAGCTAGTATATATTAAGGACTATCACTAACCTGCAGACGTTTGGCGAAGGCCTTGGTCAACTCCGTGATTGTAAGTCTGAAGTATAAGGGTCACGTGATAAGAAATATGTAAAGAACAGAATAATAATTATAAGTTTTATCTAAATAAATCAGCTTCATAAATTATGTGCCTCAAATGAGATATGTTGTCACACCAAATTTATTTCCAATTTAATTCAACTATTTTATTTGATGCCGGAGAGTTTCAAATCCAATCCACCTGCAAGATGTTACCGACTATAGTTTATAGTAAATATGTATATATGTTTCAGTAATCATCATAGTATGTGGTTGTGTTATTGGATTAATTTTCATCGCTATGGTCGTCATCACGACAAGGTAAGTTGGCTGGGTTTTATAACAATCGCTGCGATAATTTTGAATTTATTAATAACGATGGTTTTTAGGTTGTTTTCTAAGAGATTAATTCCAGTCGTTTGATTAAACGGCAGATTAAAGCCTTTGAAAATAATTGAAAACCTCTCTTGTCTTCTTTATGAACAACAACAATTGAATGACGTTATTCGGTTTTCCTACAAATATAACAGGCATGCAATGCAATGAAGTGAAGTTTCATGGTACGCCAGCTCCATCGGAACTATACCGCGTCAAATGTATGGCGAGATACAAGACAGACAGAATCATTACACTAAACAAATATACTTATTTTCATAACAAAAACAAATATCACCGAGTATTTTAAATAAATATCACAATATTACATGCATACAAATCTATAAAATGTAAAAAAGACAATGATATTTATACGATAAAACCTGTCAGTTTTAAAAATGCTACTATTTTACAATGTAGATCAGGTTGGGTAAATAACCGGTTTAATGATTGGCAACAGTAATAAATGTAAGAGTTGTTATACTGTACTGACAGACGCAGCCAATCAGTAAAACCACAAAGTCCCACACCCTGACAACTCCTCACCGCATATTTGATCGAGTAGACACAAATATTCTAGGATCAAAACCAACCCGGTAGCTTAAACATACATTATACAAGAACTAAATCTGCCAATCGTTGTCTATCTCAATTATCAATTAGACATTGATTAACTTATCCAGTCCATAATCCACTCTCGATGACACGTTAGTAATGATGATCGAGGCTAGACCTTAAATTCAATCGCTAAATACTCGGTTCAGGTTGGATCAATTTGAGTGAAATTATTAGCAACTTCCCTTTACATTATCTAGTTTTTAACTATAATAATGAGAACTGCCAGCTCTGTATCTAATCTACCATATACTATCTTTAGGCTTTCAATTTGAACATCAATCATAAAACAATATAATTATATTAATAAGGCGACAGTGTTCAGAATGCACGATACTCAAACCATATACGTATTGTTGAAAGAAAAGCGTTATAGCCTTCCATACTTGTTCTCGTGATGAATGGAGTGAAGAGGAACAACTATCTGCAGTTGTCTCCCTTTAATCAATGGAAAGAAAATCAAATGGGATCAGCGTCCCATTAATTTCACTCTTGCCTCTTATGTTAATTCTCGTCTCTGTGACCGGCTCTAACTTTTCCCCAAAGTTTCGTTAATGGAACAACATGTGGCAATCCCTTGCATAAAAAGTATGCATGGGGTTCGCCATGGAAATCTTGAGATACACAAACTGGAAATAGCATATAAATAAACATGCAACTATCGGCCCTCTTTTTAAAACCTATCTAACCTCTAAACTCTCTTACCCTTCCGCAACAAAATCATGAACATGTACTACAAAATGGCAAAAAATGTACATTCCAACCATTTTCTTCGATTCTAGGTCAGAACGTCAACTAAAATGGTCATGCAAATGGGGGAAAGGGAGAATAAGACTAAAAACTACATATTTTTTGCACTATACAATATGACCAGTATCGCTTCTTCAAATCAAGACTGTTTTACGTCCCCGAAAAGCAGTTTCTAAACCACATTCATTTTCAGTATCCAATTGTGGAAATACTATTGTTGGTTTCGAGAATAGCATTTATTATGTCCACAGTGACGTATTGTACAGAAAGGCACAGTTTTATTGAACAATTAACTATGTTTTATCGTTGGAAATAGAATAATTACTTTAATCTGCTTATTGTCGATCTTTATTTAGGTCTTAAATGTTATACATTATTAATTAGACATTTATTAACACGACAAGACCATAATCAACTCCCTGTGTCATCGAATGTCCCCGAGATTTAGTAGATTAGAACGAATCGACCATTAATTTAAGGATTAAGTTTAAAAATGGAGAAGCGAGGCTAAGTTACCACTATAAACATTCAATGCACACATCTTGTCAAAACTACAGACAGTGATAACTTCACATAAAATAAAGTACTTTGAATGAAATTTTCAATATATTCATTCTGTATTATCTATTTATGAACTTCTATAGAAAGGACGGTCAGTTATTTATCTAAATCTTACATAATGAATATTTAAGAATAAATTCTTGGAACCATTCATATGCTGTTACTGTTGTCGCTTGCTTTCTTTTACAGTTTGATATATAGAAGAGCTAAAAGGGCGAAGGCGTCCCGACTAGTAGACGAGGCCCAACAACCAGAAGCCCGATCAATGAACACGACAAAAGATAATGATTCTTGGACATTTCAAGACAATGATTTGTATATAAACTATGACAAATTTAAACCGAAAAATGGCTCGGTTTATTAATTACACACATTAATACACGTAGAATTGATTCTAAAGTTTAGCGGCGAGACCAGATCACATGTTTCATTTTCACCTGGACCCTTACAATCACCACCAGAGGCTGTCCAGGACATCCATGTCGTAGGTGGGGAGCGGGGCGACGGCATCCAATCAAGGAATGGATTTGACATTTTTCTGATTGGAGGTCTCTTTCTGAATACCGAACTTTATTAATGTGTTTGATTTATTTGAATTAAACGTTTTATCTCATATGGTTAAACATTTCTCTATACTTGAATCTTAGCCCTATATTTGAATCGTGGGGGTATTTAATCAAGGAGTTGACCTCGGACATTACCAAGCATCTGACGTCCCTGATCTTCATCTACTAAACTTACGCTGTATGTATACAATTACCTCCGCTTGATAACAAACAACTGAGCTAGATGACCGACATTTTAAGTCCTGAATCGACAATTTCAGTCGAAAATACTAAGTATATTTCGAGAAATTTGAGAAGTATATTATATCCTGCTTTCATTTACTAAAATTGAAATGGTTTAATTAGTCTTTTTGTGTATAACAGAATACTAATTGTTGAATATGTCGGCCATTTAGAGAAGATCTCTCTCTCTCTCTCTCTCTCTCTCTCTCTCTCTCTCTCTCTCAGTCTCTGTATCTCTCTCTCTCTCTAACAAGACATCTATTCTCCAAGTATAGGATAGACAGTTCTCTTTTTATAGAATGTGATCACCCGCCAGATAAAATAGCCCAAAATATGTTTTAGACTCATTGTTTTGTGTTTTATAAGAATATATTTCAGTATTCATACATGCCATTTAATATGAAGTTCAAAACATGTTGGACATTTCATTTTTACAATGAAGATTAACATATCTTGTTTCATTTTATTCCAATAAATGTTGCTTTGAAACAGTTACATTAGATACGAATTTAGGGTAGTTCCCCGGTATAAAAAACCCAACAATCAAGGTTGCACATCGTCTTTTCTTATTGTCTAAGTAATATTTGTAATATGAGATTAGTTATCTAGGTATGGGGAAAGGGAAATTTTACCACCACCACCACTACTACTGCTATTATAACCACCACTAAATTTCTGATGCTACTACTACTACTACAACTACTACGACCTATAAATATTACTAAAACCAGTATTACTATTACTACTTTTCGACACTCCTACACACTGGTGGACTTTGTTTAAGCATCCTTTTTCATACATTGCTTCGTTTTTAAGAAATAAAACTTAAAAATTTTTTTTAATCAATCTTATATTCTTGAAACAGTTTCTTTTGGACGTTGATATTATATATAACGATCGCCAATGTCTTAGTACTTTCCATAAACAATTTGTTACTAGTGGCGTCAATCACGCTTTATATTAACTTTGTACGCTTTGGTTTTGGCTCTATACCTATAGAGTTGATCTAAAGATCAAATACTCCTTCAATAGGCTGAATAGTCAATCGCATAACACTACACAGATCATTGTTAATTCGACATACCAAGTTCAATATATAAAGAACACGTATTCAATGCCTACTATAAAAGCTTTAGTACACACACAGAGTACAATGCATTTATCTTGTATATGTTTAATACTAATTATAGTCGCTTCTCAAGGCGCAAATCCAAACGACACGTTGCTAGTGCCGCTGCTAGTGGGGGGCTCTTGTTGGGGGGTGAGAACATATGGTGGGATTTGAGGCTGTCGTATATCGGCATAACTTCAGTACTGTTTAAATAATGAAATTGTCTTATACATTTTGACAGAGCGAATGAATGCATGAATGGAATGAAATGAAATGGGGGTTTAACGTTGTACTGTTCTGCTATGAATGGGGTAATGAAGACGGGCATACACCATACAGTGTGCTATGCGAGCAATTTTGCCCGGACAGTGGCGCTATACCCTCCTCTTATATCGAATTCCTACTATCAATGAATCTTTTACGTACACATCAATGTTTTTCACCCAATCCGAACGACTATACGCTGTCCCTTGCCCGTTATTTTGTCCTGTACCAATGACAACGGGGAACCACGCCGAAGGTGTGAATGAATGAAATGATATCTAGCGTCTTACTTTTCTGAACCAACTGGACTAATGAAAAAGGGCACCTTGACAGATATTCCAAACACCCCCTCGTTTAAAACATGGCTGAACATAATACACCCCCGAAATAAAAATGTGTATCCGCCCATGCTTGTTTGTATTCAGATGAAAGGAATATATTTATATACATTACTTATAGTTCAAACGGAATTCAGATAAATGATATTGTAAGTATACGTACGCTGGTTTAAGTGGAAATATATTAACTTTGCGGATTCAAAAAATTATTTTTTGATCGATTCAATATAATAGATATGGAAATAGTCAACATGATAAAAACAGGAAACTGAGAGTAGTGGTTGCCGTGGTTTACCAGTGTTAAACTTTCCTTCAAGTTATCAGCATGTGGGGGAAAATGCGTCAGAACCAGGATGGTATTTACCGGTGACTTGTCGATTTTAAACAACGAATCCGTTCAGTATTCATAACTTGATAACTGGAGATTAAGGAAACATTTTGCGTGCCTCTTGTGGATATTAGTAACCGAACTTAATCGGATATTTGTGTATTTGCCGAAACGATCAACAACTAAATATATGAAATCAAAGAGTAAAAGGCTATTAAGTTCTGACACAGCAAGATCTACAATTGAGTTAGCGCAGTGACTTGGATATATAAAGTGCATAACGCCAATTCTTTCTTCTTTTTATTTTGTTCATACCGCCATTTCATGTGGAAGTTATTGGTCCAATTGAAATGCATAATTGCGCGGCATTCGCAACAATTTAATGTCCTTCGTTTATTATTTTTTTTTTTGGCGTTTGAACATATAACATGTTGCGGTGTATATAAAGTAGCAGAAGGCCCACCTGTAGTCTGCCATTATGATGTGTGAGTACACAAAAGACGTTACAAGACTATTGTTGGCTTTCGTATTTCTATATTGTGTTTCATTTACAGGTAAGGGTTTTATTACGGTCTTAAAATCTGTAAGACAGTTATTAACATACATGTTTAACGACTATACATTATGCCAGTACGTGTATTAACAAACAGCGTGCGTTAAGCAATGTGCCATTGGGCTTGTATTTTGACATTTGACCAATGCAGGATAGGCAGTACTTAAACATTATTGAAGAAGGCGACTCAGCGCAGTTAATAACGCTGGCCCTCAAAACCACCAGAATATTCCGATGTTAGCCGCCACAGAAATGAAATGAAATGGGGTTTAACGTCCTACTCTTCTGCATCTAACCTGGGCTAATGGTAGACGGGCATACGCGTACTATGAGAGAAATTTTGCCCGGGCAGCGGCGCTACGGCCAACTCTTATATCGAATTCCAACTGCCAAGGATCTTTCACGGGCACTCCAATGTGTACATGGTACCTCGGCTTTTTGCCCCATCCGAACGACTAGGCAGCTGTCCTTGTCAGGACCTCCTTCTGCATCACTGACAAGGGGAAATCACGCCGGAAAAAGGAGATGAACTTTCTCGGCCAATGCAGGGATCGAACACCCGACCTCCAGGCTAGCGATCCAGCGCCTTGCCCACTTAGCCACCGTGATTCCCTAGCCGCCACAGTTCTGTGGGGTTTTAGAGCCTGGTCTCCACTTACGATTGATTCAGGGTGTAGGCCAAGGTGTCTAATTGCCCGGATGGTACAAAAAACCCGCTGCATAACCATTTACTCATTGGCATGCACGTATTTTATGGCAGTTGGATTTCGATGAAGAGTAGACAGATACGACACAGGCTTAACAAAAACTCCTTCATACTGTATGCAGTCTTAAATATCCCGGCTGGTGCAGAAAAAAATTAAACACAATTTCACTTTATTTCATTTTCCCAAGCACAAAGCGTTCTCAGACTTAAGTTGAGAATTTACTCAAAATTGTTCTCCTTATTTTAACTGAAATATAGCCCTTTATAATAATTGTATTGTTTTAATGTATCAAATACATCAAAAAGAAACTATGTGCAAACTTTTGTGTTTCTGCATCAAAAGTATTTTTCATAAACAGTGATTGAAAGTTGAGTAAATTCTCAACTTAAGTCTGAGAATGCTTTGTGAACTTGGGATGAACAGAGTGAGTATTTTTGTCGATAAACGAAAATGACATATAGTTAAGTCACGGACCATTCAAAACATTCTATGTGGCAATAAAAAAATGAATGTCCTGTCTGTTTATATTTTCAGATGGATCTAACTGTGACAATTCAAGTAAGTATCCATTTTACACACCGAGACCGCCTTATTAAAAATGTTAGTTTACTCCTTTTCATACACATGCGACTAAATAAACAATTGCAATTTTATTAAATGAAAGTAGAATAAATACCTCTCCAATTTCCAGAAGTGTCGTCGATTTAGGAATTAAAATGTCGGTCATTCAACTTCGTATCTGTTCTCACGCTGAGGTAATTATAGACAGACAGCATCAGTTTCGTATGTGAGTATTATCCAAGCCCTAGTATTGCCGGCGAAGTCATAATGCAGACAATTAGGAGATAAACCCCATGTCATTAGATTTAGATTTCAGAAGATTCAATATAGACATTGTTATCACAGAACCGCCGAATCACAAGATGGCCGGTTAGTTAGTACGAGCGCGCTGTATCATAAGGTCTGTCATTGAGTCAAACGGCGTGGTTTCGATTCCCCGGTTGTACGTGACAAGGAATAGGGTCACCTGTCCAACTTCGTGTGATTTCTCCGGACCCCCCGGTTTCCTCCCACTGCTAAAGACTCCTACGCTCAAGCGAATTATTGAAATAAAATTGAACCATACGTTAGTCCCGAAATGACCTAATTTGTGTCGAGTGAATGTTAAACTCTCTCTCTCTCTCTCTCTCTCTCTCTCTCTCCTCTCTCTCTCTCTCTCTCTCTCTCCGTCTTCCTCCCCCTCTATCTCTCTGACCAGTACAGTTTGATCTATAGCCGGCAAAAATCGTCACTATCGTATTAGCTTACAACAAATTCATCGTAGTGGATTACTAATACTTTAAATTGTATACATTCCAGTTGCTTCAGTTTCAATCTGCAGTTCCGCGTCACAACGAGGACGAGCTGTTCGTCTGACCGGTGTTCTGAATAACGACGATGGGATTGGATGTGGTTGTGCTCTACAATTAATCAATGATAATTCTGTACCAGGAACTATATCAATAGCGAATATCACATCGGCGCCTAGTAATTGTGACTATGATATAGATTCCACTTATAAAACTAACGTGAGACGAATTTTCTCGTGTGGTAATTATGAACAAAATGTACAGTACGACTTAATACCAGGAGAAGAGGTGGTGTTAAGACTTGAAAAGGGGACTAGTAATGTTGGTGCCATGTTCTGTCTGAAAATAAGCAGTACTTCAGGTAAGTAAGATTGTGGGGAGGGGGCACCGGAAGTGACCTTTTTGTGACGTGGTTCGATTAACCATGCCCTAGAAAGCCCTTGCACCTGCTTTTGCTAAAGATGCCCAGAAAATTAAAATGTCATATTATTGAAAAAGCTTGACTAATCGTTTTTAAGGGCCATTGTTGGGGCCACGTTGGCCAAGTGAGTACGACGTTGGCTCTGTAACCTACAATTTCCGTGTTCGATCCCTGTATTGGCCAAGACGTGGTTCCGCCTTGTCAGTGGGGCAAGACCGAGGCCTGGCAAGGGAAAAAGTAAAGCAGTGCGGATGTGAAGACAACCGAGGTCATGTGTACACATTGACGTGCACGTAAACGATCCCTTGACAGTTTGAATTCGATATAAGAGTAGACCGTATTACCGCTGTCCTGGCACAACCTTCCTCATAGCCTACGCCCGTCTTCATTAGCCCAGTCGGAGAAGAACAGTAGTACGTTAAATCCCATTTCATTTCATTTAAAGTTCCAATTTCATATTTTCTAAGAAAGTCAAAACATAATTATTTCTATGTATTTTGGTTAAAGGGTTGTCAACTCACTATTAGAAAGGCTGCCACAGGCCGATTGAGGAAATAGTTACTCAATTACCTCCCTTGTTTTCCCATTCCTCTCCACAGACGGCCATCTTCAAACGTTTGAATTTGAAGTTGAAAATGATATTTTTGCCAATTTCTCAACTGGCAATAGTGAATTATAGGATTAATAGGATTATTCTTTAACAGGGTAGGACTGTTTATAGGTTCAATCTATTTTAGGGCTTTATTTTGATACATTTTAAAAATATAACTTAAAAAAATGCTATTGGAACTTTAAGACCCATTGTTATACATTCAATCGACAATCATTATAGAGAGTGATAGAGGGAACATTGTGTGACTGCTTAGAGGGAGGGCTTGTTGGTCTAGCCTTGTAGTAATGTGCTTGTATTTACTAAAATTATATGTCCGTCTTCCTCTTTATACAATGGTGATTGCTACAATATCATCAGCGATGACTCTCTCAAATGTCCACATTAGTGGATATTCCTGGTCATCTTGGGGCAACGGCGACTACTCCTGGCCAGGCCGAACTGGACTATGTATCTCGTACATATCACAAACACTAATTTGTACATCCCAGTTTATAACTAAGTCTGTTCAACTCGAATATTAACCTTTTTGGAATATCTCTGTACCATCATAATGCTTTCTGTACATCATGGGGCAGAACGGTAGGACGTTAACCCCCATTTAATTTCAGCCATTTCTCTTTACATAATATTTTATATATTTCAGGATCAAACGTTAACATTGAATGTAGCAAAACCTCAACAACTACAGTACCGACAACCGGTACAAACACTGACACTACTGATAACTCGAACACTAAGAGTTCAACACCCAATAATGGTTTTAGCCAAGCTGCACCTTCATCTGAAGACGGTGAGTATTCTGGCTCCGAGTTCACATAGCATTCTCAGCCTTAGATAAAGAATTTACTCAACATTCAATCTCTGTTTATCAGAAAAATCTTTGATCCAGAAACGCAATACTTTGTACACAGTTTCTTATTAATGTATTCTCGATACATTAAAACAGCAAAACTTTTATAAAGGGCTATATTTTAGTTAAAATAAGGCGAACACGTTTGAGTAAATTCTTAACTTAAATCTGAGAATAGTTTGTGAACACGGGGCCAGGTATCAAGTCGGGTTGACACTAGGTGGTGCTGCTCTTTATGAATGGAACCAAACTTTGTTTACTCTTGTTGCAAGATCTGTTCTCGCCAAAAGGCAAAGGGCTTTAATTTATTTTAAAATCGGAGCCAGGATGTTAGCATATATTCCCCCCCCCCCTACTTTGAATATAAATGTGAGTAAAGATATAGTTTGTGACAACACAAATCCGACATGAGCTCATGGCAGCATTGGAAATATTTGTGGGGGGGGGCATTACCAAATCCCTTGTTCTTTTCCAATAAAACATTACGTGCTGGTTCGATGGTCAAACGGTCCAAAGTGCGCATTTTAGGTCATAAGTCCTGTCAGAGATTCAAGTGTATGTGCCTGTGTATACCATCTTGAATTGTCTCCGTGTGCTATAAATTCCTCCAAAAATTCCCCCGTACCCAAAAAAACCCAAATGTCTATTGATTGATGGTTATGCGGCACCATCGCCACAACCACCACCTCCGCATATAATTAAACTAAAATCGCACGATGAGTTAGTCCCGAATTGATCTGTTTCATCCCATCACACCAGGTCTATGATCTGTTTCAAAATCTAATGAATCTGATATTTGATGGGCCGAGCTCCCTGTAGTTTAAATTTTAGTGGTTATAAACTGCCCGTTATGTATAGAAAATGATTGATATGGTCCTTGTCCGTTTTTTTTCAGAAACTGGTTTTATTGTGGGTATCATATTAGCAGTAATAATTTTGGTAACTTTGATATCGCTGGTTGTTTGGTAAAGTATTCATTTCGTTTATCTTACTACTTGAGGAAGTCGTCCCGCGTACGTGTGTAATTATATGATATAATATGCTTCAAATTCCTCTCTATACATTTCAACCTCAAGGAAACTACTCCATGCCGCAAGCATCTATTTCTAGAAGCATTGTTTGTCACGTGGAAGGGTTGGGTGGCTGAGTAGGGTCGCCTGCCCAACGTCGTGGGTTTTCTCTGGGTCCCCCTTTAACCATAATAGACGCGGGTCCTTAATGTACTTATAATTTATATTCACATTCGACACCAAAATCAACACATCTGCTAAATCTACGAATTCGTTTGAAAAGCTAGCTTTCATCGAGACCATCTAGTAAACTAGCTTATGCTTTCGTCATTAGAGTTAACGGATTGATCGTTTCAAATCAATTTGGGAATTTGGATATTTCTTTTTCAGTGTGTTATACAGAAAGGCGAAGAAGGTCAAGAATGTGGTAGTACCGGGTGACGTCAAACAAATAAAACATTAATATTAGACCAACTTCAGTAACCGATTTCGGGGCCCCAATATTAAGGGTCGTCAACGAAAACCCAAACGGCCGCTTGAGGAAAGGAGAGAGAGAGAGAAATGGGGTTTAACGTCCACTCGACATTGAGGAAAGGAGGTGGCGACTGTCATCAGTTGGGTGTGTGTGTGACATATAGCAATGCATTGTACTGTGTGGTCATATTTGATGCTATATACACCGGATGGAGGATGCAATGTATGTGAAATAGCTATAGACCTGATACCTGGGTGGAGGGAATACATTGTATGTGAGATAGGTATAGACCTTATACTGTAGGGTATTTTATTTAATGCAACAGCAATAAGGTGTGAAGGATTCTGGCAGTCAGCAGTGTGGTGTGTGTTGCAGACCTACACCTTAACTGGGATCGTATTTGAAATGAAGTGAATATTGTTCTCCTCTCAATCAACTGGACTAATGAAGACGGGAGCTTATTTGCTGCTGTGCGAAAGAGTGTGTTGCTCCTGTGACTATCCTTGCCTTTCCAGAACAGCCCCATTTCTGATCTGTTTATTATACGTTTCAACATTTAATTTTAACGACGACTTGTGATATTGTTTTTTTTTTTATTATGTTCATTTCTTATGTCGAAAGTAGACATTGTTCAGAGTGTTTTTAAGCTTTTATGATACGTATTAAAGTTACATTATGGGAGATAAGATAAAGATATGGCAGTTCTCACTATAATAGTTAAAAACTAGATAGTGTAAAGGTAATTTGCTGAAAATTTCAGTCAAATTGGTCCACTATTAGCCGAGAAAACAGCGTTTGAAATATTCACATAGACTCGGTCATCATTACTCAAATCATTAATATAAACAGCATAGTCTCGATTATCCACTTGATTGATTTAATTATCAACGGCCATTAAGCGGCATATAGGAATTCTATCCGCCAACATCGAAGGCTAGCCTTGACTTTAAGAGTTTATTATGGTCTGGATATGTTAATTAATGTCTAATTGATTATTTAGATAACATCTCAGGCCTAAAGAAAGACCTGTAATAAGCAGATTTTGCTCTTGCATAATGCTATTTTAAGTTATCATTTATCTCAAATTTGCATACAATCTAAACCCTGTACAAATTATTGTATTAAACTTGACACTTTGTACAATCTAATTTGAGAGAAAGAGGGAGGAAGGAGAGAGAGAGTGTGTGTGTAGGGTTCGAGATAATGGAGAAATTAGGTGTAACTCAATCCAATTACAATCAAAGCGAGAGAGAGAGAGAGAATGGGGTTTAACGTCCACTCGACACAAACTAGGTCATTTTGGGACTAGCACATGGTTTCATTTTATTTCAATAATTTGCTTGCGCGTAGGGGTTATTTAGCAGTGGGAGGAAACCGGAGTGCCCGGAGGAAACCCACAAGGTTGAGAAGGCGCCTCTATCTCCATGCCACATACGCTCACACCTGGGCTCGAAACCATAGCCGCAAGCCAGAGGTAACCGGCCAGCTAGAGGTCGAAGCGTGGCACTCTAGACCACTAGGCCATCCCAACTCCCCTACAATCATAGCAATTAAATCCGCTAATTTTCAGGGGTATTATGTACGGCAGTTCTCGCTATAATAGTTTAAAAATAGATAACTTAAAGAGAATATGCTAACAATTTCTGTCACATTGCTGCACTATGAACCGAGAAATTAGCTTTTGAATTTTAGGTTATAGTCTTGATCATCATTATTACTTAAGTGGGTACCATAAAACTAAAGTCTCGATTATCCATTTTGACATTAAATCATTCATCACACATGCATTCAAATCTAGTAAATATCGCAAGCTATAGCTAGTGATGGCATCGAGAGTTAAATATTGTTTGGATACGTTAATTAATGTCTAATTAATAAGATAACATTTCAGGCCTAAAAATAGACCTGCAATAGGTATGTATAAGAAGAATAATAAAGATACATTAGTTTAAAGTTTACTGAAGAGTTGGCTATACTCGTTAGAATGTTTAGAAAATAGATAATGTAAAATGAATAATTTGAAAATTTCATTCAAATTACTCAATTGTGGGCGAAGATATTAGCCTGAGAGGGTTCGACAAGACGTGTGCGTATTTGTTGTTCGAAGTTTAGTCTCGCTCCTCCAATTTTAAATGAATCAAGGTATGGCTGAATCCGTTCTAATCTATTTAAATCGGGGAAATCCGATGCCATCGAGAGTTGATTATGGCCTGGGTCAGTTAATTTATGTTTAATTAATAATTTAGATAACATTTGATGCATAGAGAAAGACCTACAATAGGCAGATTTAGCTCTAGTATAATGTATGTTTACTTAAATTTTGGGGGGTTGGGATGGCCTAGTGGTCTAGAGTGCCGCGCTTCGACCTCTAGCTGGCAGGGTCACCTCTGGCTTGCGGCTGTGGTTTCGAGCCCGAAATGACCTAGTTGTGTCGAGTGGACGTTAAACCCCATTTCTCTCTCTCTCTCTAATTAAATTTTATTCATCGATGCCCGAAAACTGTCGCTCAATGCAGAGTGGCTTCATGCCTAAACGTCATGGCATTTCTGGTACTTTATTTTGTGAAAGGCAAAAGGGCTTTTCCCTAAAAAAAATATTATTTTTCTTCTTTTTTCACATTACCCGTCTACCCGGCATAAAGTCACAAGAATTAGAATGGCACTGTTTTGGGTTAACGTATGACTTCACCAAACTGACGCCATGCCGCCTGCAAGTCATTAAGGCTTCTTGCTACTCAACTTTCAATCACTGTTTATGAGAAATATCTTGGATCCAGAAACACAAAATTTGAACATAGTTTCTTATTGATGTATTTAACACAACAAAAGTTTTATAAGGGCCTATATCTTAGTTAAAATAAGGCCAGCATTTTTAAGCAAATTCTTAACTTAAGCCGGAGAATGCATTGTGAACTCGGGAACAGATCTACGATGCTATAAACTTTAGTAATCACTTTTCACTTTTTTTTAATTTGCAATAAGTTTCAAATGAAATGAAATGTGGTTTAACGTCCTACTGCTCTGCTCCGAACTGAACTGGACATACGCCATACAGTGTGCTATGAGGGGAATTTACCCGGACAGCGCATATGTACACGGGATCTCAGTTATGGATGAACTTTCTCGGTCAATGTTGGGATTGACCACTTAGCCACCGTGATCGAAAATTTGTGGTAAAACAGAGGTTTATGTGTTTTGTTTTATAAAACCCGTCCCATTATCGTCACAAAGTTACTTTCGGCAATTCTCTCTTTTCGGCTGGTCCTCGGAATGTTTATGGTCCTAATTTCCACATTTCGTTCAACTGGGAGGAAACACCATGGTCTCAACAGCTGAAATACGGATACAAGGCGAAAACTGCACAGACTGGGCGAAGTGTACCTCGATGCACATTATATGCAGTATACCCTTTTTGTTCCTCCAAGTGCTACTGAATAGTATAATGTTAAATCCATTTCATTTCCCAAAATAGTAAGACGATGAACTCCATATCATAGATAAGGACGGGAACCTTTACATTTTTAAATAAAGGTGGGAACGAAATTAAATATCCTTTGTTTTATATTCTATTGAATATCCTCGGGTGTATGACACGTATCTCTCTGAAACCATTGATAAATATCCGGGTATTTTGGCTGCGCATGCATCGTGCTCAAGTCGATATGACACAAATCACACAATGGCTGCTTAAAATAATGACTGTGAGTTGAGTAGGAGTTGCTGGTGAGCGGATATTCGTATTCCTCAAAGATACTTGCATATGAGTCCTTTCTTTTAAGATAATCAGTATATTTGACCTCATCTTGCGCAAGAGATTTTAAATAATTTCCTAGCTCCTCCACTGATTCATAATCGGCGGTATCCACGAAAGTTCCTGGTGGGGCTACCTCGCTATAGTTGATCCTGGCACGGACTATTTGTACAGTGTCGTATTTATAATAACGGTAAAATTTCTCCGTGACGTAATCTTTACACAGAGCATTTTCGAACGACAGGTAAAACATATACTCTTCAAATTTGTTCTTCAAGCAACTTGAATCATTAAACCGCCCACACAATCTCTCTCCGCATGCGCCAAAAATATCAACCGGAAAAAACTCACGTAATTGATGAACCAAGGATTCTCTTTTGCTATGAGTTGAACAGTGACTGACCATCCAGACCGCAGCCATCTTCTTCCTGCTAAATATGTCTGTGTAATTTTTTTTAATAACAGGGGTTCCACCATCCTTGGCTTTTATAATACCGTACGGGGTTGGAATATCGGAATCACGGCGATACGTGGCAGTCAGATCAAACTTAAATAACCATTCATTGCTATTCAGATTTTCCGACTTTATTGCAATGGGTGACTCTTGACTGAAGAAAACCCATTTTTGATGAGGTAATTTTTTGGGTGGATGTTTTGGTAATGTGTGCGCATCGAAAATGACCACTTGCGAAAGTGTGGATCGTTTACGGTCAGTCGTATATTCACAATTCAATTGTGGACAGAGTTGAGTGGGGTTAAATTTACGAGCACGTTTGACGTAGCCTGGGGCATTATACCAGAGAATCAATCTCTTGCTTATCTTAGCAGATGTGACGTTTTCGGGAACAGCCAATGTCGAACTATTTATCTGTCGATACGTTGAGTGGTGTTGAGGTGTAGGAGTTAGGCTACTGAGCCACAAATCGGATTTCAAATAAATAAGAATTCCCACCATAAATATCACCATAGCGACTATATTTCGATGACGAAAACATTGTGATCTGAAAATAAGAAATATGAATATTAGAACAATCACAAAATGCTCTAAACTCGGACAAAATTGAGAAACGGTAGATGTAAATGCTCTGGACGCTACATCTCTAAAGCGCACAATAGTCCAAAAATAGCTCAGTTACATAGATAAGCGTCGACGAGACGTATTTTGGAAGGGTTATTAATCCCCGGTATAATACGTCATCCAATGAATTTCTTGACTTAACTTCAAACAATCATAACTTCGCTCAGAAAATCATAATTTGACTGAAATGTTCAAAATACACATTTTGTTTTGTTGAATTATTATAGCAAGAACGGCCCACTCTTTCGCTAAATCTCGACAATGTATTTTAAACTTAAGTTTAAATACCTACAACAAATGAGGTGAACTAAGTTTAAACAATATTTTATTTCTTAGTGAGTCACAGATATATTTAACATACAATATATGGATACGATAACAAGCATTGCTGCTTATGTAAAATCGCTTCTATAAACAAGGATCATTTAGAAGGTAGACGACTGGATGTATTTGATTTACATATTTAACAGGGTGCAAAGGGTGAAGGTAAAGAAAGTAAAGATCCCTTGGAAAGAACATATGCAGTACACATACAAGTAGATTATAACGATAGATATTCATTGAGACGATGTCGATGCCAAGGCCCAAAATCAGTTCATCAAGTTTTATGAATTTTATGAGTTCATCTGCTAACTGGAGGAGGTGGGGAATTTCAATAATGATCTAGGCAGTTTTAAAGCGTTTAGTTAGTTTGATAAAATTATGTACGATTTCAACGATTAAAGAATTTTCCTCAAAAGAAATAGCGGTGTTTCCAGAAAGTATTGTTTGAATATTCCTATGTTCAGAACCTAATTTATTTATTGAGAATTGTATAATGGGCCGTGTAAGAAATAGTGTTCACAGTCTTCGACACCTTGACCACAAAAACAAGAGGGATTTTCCGATATGTGCATCAAACACTTATGGAGGTTTAAGTCACTCTTTGAGTTTCGTAGTATACAATGTATTATCTGTAGATGTCTTTCGCCTATATAGTAGTGAGCATTTGTTTCGATTAAGCGCATGCTTGATTTTAATTTAGTTTTAAATTCAGAAATAGTTTTGCAATTTTTTATTTGATGACTTAGATCATTCCACTGTTTCACAGAGGAAGGAAAAAAAGAATTCTGGTAAAGTAATGTTCTACAGTTTATTTGCTTAATTTGGTTTGAGTTACGAAGACGGTAGGGTTGGTTAGCGGATACAAGAGGTGGGGTTATATCGGTTAGATATTTAGGAACTAGTCCATTTAAAATTTTGTAGAAAAGTACCATTTTATGTTGATAGCGTCTTAGTTGAAGCTGGCATATTTGTTGTCTCCATAATGCATGACTATTTTTTATTTAGAGCAATATAACAACAAAGTAGTAATTAATGTATTGTTGGACTAGGACCGAAGCTCTGTCAGGTTTCTTAGCAACGCACCCATGTTGAATTTTTGTGGAAATCAAGGCACCAGCACGGTTGAAAGCCACTGTTGAAAATTGTAAAAAAAAGATGAATATGAATATGTTTTAAGTTCAGAAAAGTCACCAATTGATTGTTTATTATGTAGATCATTCTTTTTTAAGAATTAAGGTAAAGTTTTGTAGAAAAACTGTAAAATAACAAGTTGTTGGAAAGTTGAGCTATTTAATCTCAGCTATTTAATCTCAGTTATTTAACCTCTGACACCGGTAGGTTCCCCTTACAGTGGAATGCCAGACAAAACATTGTCTTCAAGGGAGATAACTACAATTAAAAATACATGAAAATCCTTGGAATTTATAATACTTAATTCTTTTTAATTGTTATATTTTGCAGCGAATCGCACTCTTTCTCTCGCTTACTCACTCACTTACTGACTGTTGAAAGATGTAGAAAGATGTTGTGTTTATTGTAGAAAGAAATTACCGTTTGCTTATTGTTGAAAGATTAAAAATAATAAACTTGAGTTATAGTGTGATATCGAATTTTTGGTGATTTATCGGAATGAACAGAATTGCACGTGACGGAACTTATAATTCGATCTAATTGACTCTACTGTTCGTTAAAATGTCATCCCAAGAGCCATTATTACCGACAGGCGACGAAAGCAGTAAACACAGTTCCCGTCACACAGAAAGAAAGTTGAAAGAAATAGAATTAAGGAAGTTAATGTTAAGACAAACAGAAGAAGCTTCCTTATTCGAATTAGAACTACAACATGTCAAGAAGGAACATGATTTAGAGCTTCGAAGGTTAGAAAAGGAAAGACGATTACGCGAATTAAAATATCAAACGCGTCTAGCTGAATTAGAGATGCAAGAATTAGACGCGTGTTCAAAAAGCGATATAAGATCAAGAGATGAACGCTTACCCGCAAGTCCAAATCCCATGGATCAGATAAGAAAGACCGAAGAGTGGGTGAATTCTGAATTTACCCCAGGACCAGAATCCAGTAGAATGAACACAAACCCATTTACAAATACATGTAATGACTTTACTCCCAATCCCTTTATACTTGGCGACACAGAAACGAGTAAAATTAGAATGAATACGAATCCTTTTATAAACAACGAATTCACTCCCAGTCCCTTCGTGAATTATACAACAAGTTCAAATCCTTTTCTGGGTGTGGATATTGTAGAACCAAAGACGGAGCGAAATGTGGAAAGCAATTCACAGGCTGTGATGATGAAATTAACCTTGTTACACGCCGTGAGACCTGTTAAATTCTGTGGCGACCCAGCAGATTACCCAGATGGTCTGCTTGCTGAAAGTCAAAAGGTGGAATTCCTAAATAAGTTTATAGAAGGCGAAGTAGTCGAAGTGTTGAAACGTGTTTCTGGTTGTCCATATGATAAAATAATTTCTGTTCTTTACGAGAGATATGGACACCCCGCTAAGGTAGCTGCTGCATGCTTGAAGAAAATAATTAACGGCCCCAAATTAGCCAATACAGATTATACGGGACTACAAAATTTCGCTGAAACACTTGAATCAGCAACAAACAGATTAACTGGTGAATATGAACAAGAGGCCAGTACCATGTCCAATATGAAATTAATAATCGCCAGATTACCTTCTTATCTAATCAATAAGTGGGGTGATAATTCCTATAATCTGAGAATGAACAATGGGACTCCGAAATTAAGAAATCTTTGTGAATTTGTGAAAAAAACAGGCTAAAATTAAAAATGATCCTTTATTCTCTGCTGTTTCGTTACAAACTACCGCGGAGAGAAAACCTGAAACACAAAAACAATAAACAGGTTATAGTTATAAACCAAACAAAGAGAAACAAACTTCTACTTTTTTGACAAACACTAGTAGTAGTCCACAAAGAGACAAATCCGCATATGTTTCAAATAGAACGCAAAATGATAACCCAAAACCGAAACTCAAATGTCCGTATTGTTGTGGTAATAATCATTTACTACCACAGTGTGGAAAATTTCAGGACTTATACATACAGAATAGGTGGACCTTTGTGAAAACAGAACGGTTGTGTCATGCATGTCTTTTGACAGGACACTTTAGAACTGAATATATATTTCAAAACTACTGTACAACAGAAAGAAAACATCATCCTTTGCTTCATAATGACAGGGGAGTGCGAGAACAATATAATCAAACATTTGAAAAAAAGAAACCTGAAACCAAGTCAAATTATGCCACATTTGTACATCCACTAAAAAAGGCTGTATTATTGCACGTCTCGGCTGTAGCCCTTGTCTCTCCTGATGGCAATATAGTAACAACATACGGGTTAATAGACAATGCTAGTCGAGGATCGATTATTGGGCGAGATATGGCTCGACATATGAAACTAAAGGGTAGAAAAGAATTAATGTCGATAAATACTATCATTGGTAGCGATACGCAAGAATACGAAATGGTTTACTTCGGCATTCAATCTGTTTCTAATGATTCAAACCTTTACGGCGTGGAAGCTATTGTTTCGGATAGTTTCAATATATGCGAAAAATACCTCCCACACGACATAAATTTACAAGACTATGAACACTTGGCTGATGTTAAATTACCAGATGTAGAAATAAAAAAAATATCAATTTTAATCGGAAAAGATGATGATGAGGTACACGACATATATGAATTTCGCAAATCTCCAAATTCTGAAAAACCCTTGCATGGGATTCTAGGACCATTAGGATGGGTCATTACTGGATCGTACGGTGAACCTGTAATGAACAAAGACATTAATGTGAATTATATTGACTCTAATCACGACTATGATTTAAATGACATGGTTAAGAAGTTCTGGAAAATTGAAGACTCGGGGATTAATAAATCGAATGTTTCTGATAAATCCCTATCTATAGAAGATAAACGCGCCATAGACATTATGGAAAAAACTACAGTATTGTCCGGTGGACACTATGAAACTGGTTTATTGTGGAAAAATGACAACGGAAAACTTCCAAATAATAAACCTCAAGGCGAACATAGATTAGCATCTTTAAAACGAAGATTCGAACGCGATCCTAACTACAGAAAAACATACTTTGATAATATGAATGATAGTATTTCCAAAAAACACGCAAGAAAATTAAGTGAATCTGAAGTTTTGTCCACATCAGACAGAACTTGGTACCTACCTTATTTTGGTGTTGTGAATCCTAAGAAACAAGGAAAATTTCGTATTGTGTTCGACGCTGCTGCACAATATCAGGGAACTTCTTTAAACAAGAATTTACTTCCAGGGCCAGATAGAACAAATAATCTTGTGGGCGTTATTCTTAGATTTAGGCAAGAAAATATCACGCTATCTGCTGATATACAGGGAATGTTTCACCAGATCAAGGTTCGTAAAAAGGATCAGGACGCATTAAGATTCCATTGGTGGGACTCTGATGATATAAACTTAAAACCCTCAGAATACGCATTTTGCAGACACATCTTTGGGGCTACTGATTCACCCTGTATTGCGACGTCAGCACTAAGAAAAACAGCTTCAGACAACAGAAATCTTTATAATGAACTGACCATAAAAATTGTAAGTAAAGATTTCTATGTTGACGACTTGTTGACATCGGTACCAACAGTAGACATAGCGATAGAACTAGGACACAATTTAAGTAAGTTATGTGAAAAGGGTGGTTTTAACCTAATAAAATTCAACAGCAATAATTGTCAACATTTCCAGCCGAAAAATTAGAAGAAAAAACTATTGATTTAGACTTTGACCAACTATGTAAAACGAAGGCATTAGGAATTCAATGGAATGTTGAAAACGACACCCTAGGTTTTGACGTGGTCGACTTGCAAAAACCTAATACCATGCTTGGGGTTCTCTCAACGATTTGTAGCGTTTTTGATCCACTGAATATAATTGCGCCAGTACTGCTACCTGCGAAATTGATAATGCAGGAACTGTGGAGAAAGCAGTGGAAGTGGGACAGACCTTTAGAAGGACAGCTTTTAGACCGATGGGTGAAGTGGAAGAAGAACCTACACACAATAGAAAATGTAAAGATTCAAAGGTTTTATTTTAGCCATTCTGAACACTCTAATTGTAATATCCAATTACATCACTTTTCTGACAGTTCAGAATTTGCCTATGGATCTGTATCATTTCTGCGTATACAGTATGAAAATGGAATAGTTGAATGTAAATTTATTATGGGTAAATCACGTAACGCACCTTTAAAAGTTGTTAGTATACCTCGATTGGAACTACAAGCAGCGGTACTCGTTACCCGAATGAACACCTTTATAGTGAATGAACTTGAATTAAAATTTGAATCAATAACAATTTGGACGGATTCGATGATTGTTCTAAACTACATAAGTAATACCAACCGAAGATTTAAAACTTTTGTAGCTAACCGAGTAACTGAAATACACGAATCGACTACACCTGATCAATGGAAATATTGTCCAGATACTGAAAACCCAGCTGATGATGTCAGTAGAGGAATGAATCCAGAACAGTTAAACATTAATAACAGGTGGTTATCTGGACCGGAATTTTTAAAGAAAACCGGAAAGTGAATGGGCACATTCCCAACTTCAGGACATTCCTTTAGACAAGTTAGAAATAAAAAAGGAAGTGAATTTTACAAACATTGGTTCTGAATCATAATTATTATACAGGTGTGTACTTCAGAAATATTCAAATTGGACAAAATGTTTACGTGCCTTCGCATGGTTGATTAAATTTGTCAATTGGATTGGATTGACAAACGGTGAACGATCGAAAATGAATAAATCTTTATCTTTAAAAGAAATAGAAATAGCCAAACGAAAAATTGTAGGGTTGGTTCAGAACGAATGTTTTTGCGAAGATATGAAAGCGTTAAAAAATAATACGTCTGTGAAGTCTTCTAGTTCTATTAATAGTCTAAAACCTGTGTTAAGAGGCAATATAATTTGTGTTGGTGGACGCATTTCAAAAGCACCAATTTCCCTAAGTGCTATGCATCCAATGATAATTCCGAGAAAAAATCATCTGACTAAAATGATTATTCGACATGTACATGAGACCAACGTTATCAATTATTCGTGAAGAATTTTGGATTGTGGGAGGTAGGGCAGCAGTATCAGAGACTGTCGGCTCGTGTATAGTTTGTAAGAAACATTTATCTCCTACACTGAGACAATAAATGTGTGAATTACCTAGTTCGAGATTAACACCATTTGAATCCTGTTTTATGTATACCGGAGCAGACTTATTCGGACCGATCCTAGTAAAACGTGGACGAGGAAGAGTAATGGAAAAACGTTGGGGTGTATTGTTTACGTGTATGAACTCACGGGCAGTGCATTTAGAAGTAGCTCGTTCGCTTGAAACGGATGACTTCATTCTGACTTTAATTAGATTTTTGAATCGAAGAGGACATTAAAAGAATTAAGGACCGATAATGGATCCAATTTTGTTGGTGCCGATAAGGAATTGCGTGAATTATGTAGAAACTTGAAAAATGAACAGATTGAAAGAGACTTAAGCAAACGCGGTGTAAAATGGATTTTCCATACGCCGTTAGCTCCTCACACGTCAGGAGTATGGGAAAGCTTGGTGAAAGTGGTAAAAAGGAGTTTAAAAACTGTCTTAAAAGAACCAGTAACAGATGAAATTTTACAGACTGTATTTACTGAAGCAGAATACATCGCGAACAATCGACCTTTAACAAAGAACCCAATGACGCCTTATGACTGTGAACCTCTAACCCCAAATCATTTTCTAAACGTAAGACCCTCTTTAAATATCCCTCCAGGAATAGTAAGGCAGTCAGACAGATTTCATAAAAAGCAATGGAGACAGGCTCAATTACTTTCAGAGCATTATTGGAAGCGGTGGTTAAAGGAGTACATACCTTCGTTACAAAACAGACAAAAATGGCATCAAGTTAAAGAGAATTTGTGCAAAGGAGACCTGGTACTTTTAGTCAGTTAAAATTTGCCACGGAGTAAATGGCTCCTTGGACGTATAGAAAGTATATTTAAAGGACCCGATGGACTTGTTAGGTCAGCCGAAGTAAAAACGAAAAATGGCTTTTTTAAGAGACCAATAACCAAATTGTGTTTTTTAGAAGCCCATAACTCTGATTTGTAGAAATAGACACCGTTGAATTAGTATGTTGAAAGATTTATAAGATGTGATTGAAAGATTTGTTTGAAAGATTATTTTATAAGATGTGTTTAAAAGATTTGATCGAAAGATTATTTTTATAATAATGCAAATACAATACATGGTTCGAAATATTTGTTCGAAAAAATTATTTTGATATGTGTTTGAAATAATTTGTTAGATAGAATTATTTTTGATATATTATTTTGAAATATTTTAAATTATTAGAGGATGATGAAGCTGTCTTAAGAGCGACCCTTCATGCGGGGCGGAATGTTGTCTCTATTATGCATGATGACTATTTTTTATTTAGAGCAAATATAACAACAAAGTAGTAATTAATGTATTGTTGGGCTAGGACCGAAGCTCTGTCAGGTTGCTTAGCAACGCACCCATGTTGAATTTTTGTGGAAATCAAGGCACCAGCACGGTTGAAAGCCACTGTTGAAAATTGTAAAAAAAATATGAATATGAATATGTTTTAAGTTCAGAAAAGTCACCAATTGATTGTTTATTATGTAGATCATTCTTTTTCAGAATTAAGGTAAAGTTTTGTAGAAAAACTGTAAAATAACAAGTTGTTGGAAAGTTGAGCTATTTAATCTCAGTTATTTAACCTTACTGTGGAATGCCAGGCAAAACATTGTCTTCAAGGGAGATAACTACAATTAAAAATACATGAAAATCCTTGGAATTTATAATACTTAATTCTTTTTAATTGTTATATTTTGCAGCGAATCGCACTCTATCTCTCGCTTACTCACTCACTTACTGACTGTTGAAAGATGTAGAAAGATGTTATGTTTATTGTAGAAAGAAATTACCGTTTGCTTATTGTTGAAAGATTGAAAATAATAAACTTGAGTTATAGTGTGATATCGAATTTTTGGTGATTTATCGGAATGAACAGAATTGCACGTGACGGAACTTACAATATTCCAGTTTCCGTATAAAGTATATTATGAGAGGTACCACGTGGAAGGCCGTTTTTCAAGTTGGGTTGATTTATCTTTAGAACACTTATTCCATACACAATCTGCATAATCGAAAATTGGAAGAATGAATGACTTATATAATGTTTCTAATGTTTTTCGTTTTAGACGGTATTTAAAACTTCGTAGATAATTTATCAGTTTGCTTATTTTGGACGTAAGGTAATCTACACGCACATCCCAGTTACACGACTTGCTGAAAAGAAGGTCCAAATGTTTATGGCCTATTTCATCGTTTATATCTTGAGTTGTTTAGCGATAATTTAAAGATTGGGGGTGATAATTTTCTTGAAAAGGTTAAACTTACAGTTTTTGATGGGTTAAAATCCACTTTCAATTTAATTGACCATTGAAATATCTTTTCAATATCTCTATTTAAAAAAAGAGAAGTGTCATCAGCGAACAAGCGTATATTAGATTCAATGTCATTTACAATATCCTTTATGTAAATAAGGAATAGTAACGGACCTAAAATGGAACCCTGGGGTACCCCAGAAGTAATATTTTGAAAAGAGGAACTCTGGCCACCAATTAACACCTTTTGTTTTCGATTAGATAAATAATTTTCGATTAATTTTAAAGTATTATTTCTAATACCTACCGAATTTAGTTTATGCAAAAGGCCCTCGTGCCAAACACGATCAAATGCTTTACTTATATCAAAGAAGATGGATTTGACTTCATGTCCATTGTCGATGGCTCTACATATATAATCATACATCTCAATCAATTGGTAAACGGGAGAATTATTTGGTTGAAAGCCCGACTGTAAAGGGGTTATAAGATTGTGGCGTAGAGTAAAATTAAAAATATGTCTGTATACAATTTTTTCAAATACTTTTCCAATCGAACTGAGAAGAGCTATAGGCCTATAATTAGAACAATCATGAATATCGCCTTTCTTATATATCGGAACTATATTAGCCTCCTTCCGGCAGTTTGAGAAAATACAATTTTCTGTTAAAATGTTAAAAAGTTTGGTTAGGGGATTACTAAAAGAATTGGCTACGCTTTTCAGAATAATATTATTGATGTTGTCAGGATCACATGATGTTTTCTTTTTTAGGGAGAGTAGTGTAAGTTCAACGTCATATCGATTTACAGATAGGTCGTTTATAATCGTGTTGTACGTTGTAACAAAAGGGAGAGCATTGGAAGATTTAGAGTCTGTTACTGACTGGGATACAAGGTAATCGTTCATGAGATTTGCTTTATCAACATTTTCGAAATAGACAGTATCATTCGATTTAAGTGGTGGTAGTTTATATTCAGAATTTCCATTATTTAAAAACACGTTTTTATCAAAGACCACCATTTTGATTCATTAAAGTTATTTTCGTTTATTAATCTATCAATTTTATCTAAGTAGGCCTTTTTGGATTTTCGGATTTCGTTTGTAACTAAATTTCGTTTTTGTCTAAATAAGTACCAATGGTTCGGATCGTTTGAAAGTTTAGCCTTTTTATGAGTTCTATTTCTTTGCCTTAACAGTTTTCTGAGATGCGCATTTATCCACAAGGCATCCTTGGGTCGACATACTATAATCTTATTTGGAACAAATGATTTAATACCACTTACTAATATTTTTGAAAGATTTAAAGTTAATTCACGTGGATATTTTTGAAAGATTTAAAGTTAATTCACGTGGACAAGCAATAGAGTTAAAAGTACTATCCCAGTCAAAGTTATTTATAAATTCGTTTAGCCCTATAACGTTCATATTCTTATAATTCCAAATGGTCCTATTAAAACCATGGGGTTTTAGCTTGTTAAAATTACAATGTAAAACTATCGAGCTAAGGTCACTTAAGCCAGAATCCCTCACCTCAACAACCTCGTGAGTTTCCTCCGGGCACTCCGGTTTCCTCCCACTGCTAAAGACCCCTACGCGCAAGCGAATTATTGAAATAAAATTAAAAACCATATGTTAGTCCCGAAATGACCTAGTTGTGTCGAGTGGACGTTAAACCCTATTTCTCTCTCTCACACCTCAACACTACTCACGTAATCAGAACAACTCACGATAGCAAGGTCGATCAATGATTTAGAGTTCGACTGAACACGTGTTGGTTGTTTTACAACTTGAGAGAAGTTAAAAGTGTTTATCAGATTATGTAGTCTACTATTTTTAATAGTAAGAAAATCAATGTTAAAATCTCATAAAATAATAATATTATAGTCAACAAAATCACGAGTTGCATTGAAACTTTCTTCTACGTGGTCCCAATAATCAATGGAGGCTGAAGGTTGGCGATAAAATGAACCTATTAAAAAAATTTTGTTTCTGAAATGCACTTCAATCCAAATCGCCTCGAGTTGTTTAATGATAAGTTCATAACGTGGTTTAAAATATAGGTTTGATTTAATATAGATTGCAACCCCTCCACCCCTACTGTCTTCGCGATTCAATAATACGGGTCAACCGTGTATGCTCAAAATATCTAAAGGTGAGTTATTATTTAGCCATGTCTCAGAAAAGGTTAGTATATCGAAATCATTTAATTCTACCATTATTCCGTCAGTTTTGTGTTTAATGCTTCGCACATTCAAGTGCAGAATCGAAAATTTACCGGGTCCCGGATTTGGGTGGATATCGCCGCACAATGCTAAAAGTTTAATATTAAGAGATAAGCAGGTCTTCATAAGACTAAGAGTGTTAAGACTGTTAAAAGTTATTACGTATCTGTAGGAAATACAAACTATATCGTTTAGCGTTACATATTTAAATATTAAGTGGTAGTGTTTGGATTAAAATAGCTGGTTATCGACATAGTTGTATTTCCTGCTGATAATATTATAGATTTACGATGTGTAATGTAGGCCTGGCATCGACACCGATAATAATATAAGAAAAAATCAATAATACAATGACAATAAGTTAAGATGAAATAAAACTTTACCAAGGGATGTATTACCTCAAGGAAAAATGTGATCAAAAGTATGCAATGCGTTTTACATTTAGAAGAAAAATATACAAAATATAGGTACAAGACAAAAAATGTTAACAAATATTTACAAGGGTGTAGGGGGGTCACAACAGACATATGGAGTACTTTAAACAGAAAGCAACTATTGATCAATATAAGGGTGAACATTGATATTGATAGGATGGACTAAGTTTGTGACAACAAATAGTAAAGGTTTTGTAAGTGTCAAAGCGATTAATGGTCACGTTCATTGGATATGTAACTAATATATCTCAAGGTGTGGTCAGGATGGGGGGGGGGGGGTGTCAGGGTGTGGGGAGATCAGGGTAAAGATATCTAATCGGATATAATACTGCTTAATATATCAAGACATATTGTATATTATTATAAATGCATAGCATATAATAGAATGATGTTGATGGTGATAATAGTTATAATATTCAAATATCTGGGTTTATTTACAAGACAGTGTTACCTATATCATGTCACAGAAATTAAACTTTTTGTGCTACCTTTTTTTAAACGAAGTGGAGCCGAATTTAACAGCGTAGAGGTGAATTTAACAGCGTATCGATATACAATTACTAACCTTTTGTTAATCTTCCGAACCATTTTTTTCTACAGTCTTGTAAAGTCGCACTTTTTTTGTATCAGTCAACCTCGGATCCTGAAAAGTGTAAAAAAAAACTTGAATAAAGACGTTTCTAGCATATCGGATAACGCATCCAGGGCTTGGTCGAGCAATTTAATCTGTATCAGACCCCGTCCCTCGGTCCCGGCAATACTGGAAATGGAATAGTGCTTAAGGTAGTGGGGCTCTGGATGGGCTGAAGAAGATGGGTACACCCTATACAGTGTAATACGACCTGCTCTTTTTCCAAATTCAAACTGCCAATGTACGTGTACACGGAACCCCGTTTTTCGTCCTATCCGGATGAATATACAATGTCCCTGCCCTGCACTACTGACAAAGAGAAACTACGCCAAAATATCCAGATGGACTTTCTCGGCAAATACAGAAATGAACTCGAACACGGGACATATGCCGTGCATTATTTGTTAGAGGTTTTAATTGATTATATCCTGTTTCATATGAGTACGTTTAATGTTCGATTTATTTTCTATATTTAAGCCCCCGTTACACCAAACTGGTCCTCACTACGTTCTGGAAAATGTTACAAATCTGACTCAAACTAGATGCGAACGAAGTGAGCATAGTGGTAAGTGTTTACGATCTGCTTATGAACTTCCCATGGACGGGAAGGTGCTCGAGTTTTGAGCCTGTTCAAAATTGTTCCTTTCCTGCAAGTAGACGTAGAGACAACATCACTATGAGCGGCATTGCTAAGGACGTGTAACAACAGCTCGTCGCGGGTGTCGAGCAGTACGACATGGTCAATTTGTAGCTCCCCGTCTGCAGTACGCTTGGACACTGGTACATAATTCAAGATTTTCAACATTTTTGAACAGAACCAAGCGACCATTCAACATCGGTTTTCATGTATCTTCTGTTGGAAGCAGAGCAAGAGTACAATGAAATAGTGGAACAAGGAAGAAGCAGGAGAGAGCGAAGAAACGTCTGGTGAAGAACTGGCTGAAACGTGCGAGGAGAACAGCCGTCGGACATTAACAACGTTTTAAGAATCACTCCACCTGTGTTTGACGAACTTCTTGAAGACATCACTCGCTTCATAAAAAACACAACACACCAAACCAACTGCTCGGAGGCTCTAGAATCGGGGCTGCAGCTTACCATCACACTGCGTCATCTCGCAACAGGAGATTCCCATGCCACTATTCAATACGATTTTCGGGTAGCAAGAAGCACAATAGGCTTGTTGGTGATGTAAGTCTGTGAAGCCTTGGTGATGGAACTAAAAAATGATGTCATCATATGTACTGCCCCGTTGACGGGGGAGGGGGTGGCCTAGTGGTCTAGAGTGCCGCGCTTCGACCTCTAGCTGGCCGGTCACCTCTGGCTTGCGGCTGTGGTTTCGAGCCCTGGTGTGAGCGTATGTGGCATGGAGATAGGGGCGCCTTCTCAATCTCGTGGGTTTCCTCCGGGCACTCCGGTTTCCTCCCATGGCTAAAGACCCCTACGCGCAAGCGAATTATTGAAATAAAGCTGAAACCGTATGTTAGTCCCGAAATGACCTGGTTGTGTTGAGTGGACGTTAAACCCCATTTCTCTCTCTCTCTCTCTCTCTCTCTCTCTCTCTCTCCCTCTCTCTCCCTTTGACAGAGACACATGAAACGAAGCTGCCGAGGAGTTCATGATGTGGTGTCCCATATTCCCGAAGCATGGACCCAAGAAATCCTCCCCTGGCATTTAATGGATTGACTTCTGATACTTGAGCTTTTGAGGGAGTGTGTTTATTCTTCCCATCAATCAAATCTATCCCAAATACAGCAACATGACACCCTTCGTTTAATCTGGGGTCTTCCCTAAAACTTTGGACAGTGATTTAAGGTATTAAAACGGCAAAAGTATTGTTCGTCTCCAAGCAGTATTGTTTACACTGTAGTCGTAGCCGTTTTGATAGCCTCGTTTGTTACGCAATTAGTTTTTCTGCAATATTCTGCTCTGCGCTGATTTATTGTGCGAAACGTTATGTAAACACATCTAGAGCTCTGTTTAAACCCGAAGTATATTGTTACGCAGTTAGGTATTGGTTGTTAATCGGACTTTTGACCAGTCATAGTTAGGAGAGGAAATTTGCTTTCATTACATCAGTGTGGGATTTGGTGTAATCAAACAAAACTCTGCGAGGAGTATGGTGGTGCACTGAATGGAAAACATATAGTAACCAGAATACACCCAAAGACTGGAACAATGTACCATAACTACAAACGCTTCTGCCCAATGGTATTAATGGCCATGGTAGATGCAGATTACAAATTCATGTGGATAGATATTGGTGGTTCTGGAAGCAAGTCTGATGCCCAGATCTACTAACACACAAACTAGGTCATTTCGGGACTAACATATGGTTTAATTTTATTTCAATTATTCGCTTGAGCGTAGGGGTCTCTTTAGCCGTGGGAGAAAATCGGAGTACCCAGAAAAAACCCACGAGGTTTGACAGGCGACCGTATTCCTTGCCACGTACAACCGAGGATTAGAAACTGCGCCAGTTGACTCAATGACTGACATTGTGATACAGCGCGCACGCTCTAACCATTCATCCATCTAACTCCTTGATATGACTGATGACATGGTACAGACGAGATAGACGTATCGAGTACCGTTAATGAACGCACCAGGATCGTATTGTAGACATTACTAACAGATTGTACCCCGACCACAACCCGTTTCACTTTTTCTAGGTCATTTTCCAGAACGCAATGAGGACTAGTTTGATATGAGAGGTGCTTAACATTCATACAGTTCATTTTCTATTTCCAATTTACATCGTATCGATTTGTTTTCACAACTTTTTATACTTAATGTCGTGCTATATGTGTATAAACCAGTGATTGTTTTCCATATAAATGGTGTGGTGTTTTTTAATATTTTATGTGTTTGCGTTATCTTTGTACATGCTTCCTGGATATGCTTCAGTAATTCACACGCTTCAACAAAACAATCATCGACGCGATATGAAACCGAATTGAACTTCCTGCCTAGCGAACGAAGGGATGGCCAAACGCAATGCAGGGTACTATAAGGGAATTTTGCCCAGACAGCCACAGTTCCTTCTACCCTGCGTCAGGTTCCGACTGCCAAGTTTCTTTATCTCCCTTCCTATGCATTGTTGTTTGCCAGATCCTCCGTAATGTTGCACTGCCATGGTATCGATTTTTATACGCCCACATTTTCATGTGGACGTATATTGTCGTCGCCCCTGTTCGTCCGCCCGTCCGTCCGTCCACAATTGTTTGTGAACAATCTACAGGTCACAATTTTTATCCAATTTCAATGAAACTTAAAATATAGGTTTATCACCCTAAGATCTCGGTTCTACGGTGGCTGATAAGGGACATGGAAAATAATATGATTTGATTTTTTTAATATTCACCCAAGTCAATTTTAATATAATTTGTTTTTTATCATTTTCACCCAAGTCAATTTTAATTTTCACCCAGGTCAATTTTAATATAATTTGTTTTTTATAATTTCCACCCAAGTCAATTTTAATTTAATTTGTTTTTTATAATTTCCACCCAAGTCAATTTTAATATAATTTGTTTTTTTATAATTTTCACCCAAGTCAATTATAATTTAATTTGTTTTTTATAATTTTCACCCAAGTCAATTTTAATTTCCACCCAAGTCATTTGTAATATAATTTGTTTTTTATAATTTTCACCCAAGTCAATTTTAATATAATTTCGATTCTGTTGAATTTCCACCCAGCGCGTGATGACATCGGAGAACGCTAGATCGGATATGATGACGTCATATGTGGATTGTTGGTTAGGGTAAGGGTAGGGGTAAATTAAATTAAATGACTCTCCTGGAACGTACAAATAAAGAACAAATTCTTACCTACTGACGATAGTCGAACGATGTAATTTTAAAGCGGGAATTTCATATTTTCTAAGAGAGTCAAAACGGTATCCAGACAACTCATCCCAAAGACAACTCATCCCAAGACAACTCATCCCAAGTCAAAAGACAACTCATCCCACTATACAAAACAACTCATCCCACTATAAAAGACAACTCATCCCAACTTTAAAACATGGGTAGATATAGAGAATACCTGACAACTCATCCCAAAGACAACTCATCCCAGACAACTCATCCCAATAAAAGACAACTCAATCCACTTTTAAAGACAACTCATCCCAAGTCAAAAGACAATTCATCCCAAGTCAAAAGACAACTCATCCCAACTTTTAAAACCTCCCACTCATTCCAAGTTACAAATAAATACCACAAATTATCACTAATATATGAATTTATTACATCAACAATTTATTAAATTATACATTTATGTATGAATTTTTTACACCAACAATTTATTAAATTATACATTTACAGTTGATTCAGCCTGCGTGGGAAAAATTAGTTAAAGTCTCATTTAATTTAATTGGTTGTTAAAATCGAAATTAAATATTATTGGTTCACTAAAAAATAACCAATGAAATTTATTCTTTCATGCGTCAATTAACATTCATTACCAAATGTATCTTCTCTAAGTTTAATATACCTCTAGTGGCAAATTCTTTTTGTGGAAGCAGACGTTAAACAGCCCGCTGCTACTATTGGATTATAATATAATACCGACGATCAGTTTAGCTACACTGAATCCAATCGGCCATTTTCTACCGATGTTTGCCGATTTCTACAGCCATGGGACACCGGAAGTAACGCATGTATTTCTAAACTGGCGGACAAAGCAAGGGGAAGAAAAGGTAGGTTGATTCTGTAATCATAATAATGTACTTAATCATCTACTTTTTCTGAAATTTTACACGATTATCACTAGAATTCCAAATATTCAAAAAAAAAAATCGTTCGACTAGGGTTAGTAGGTAAGAATTTTGTACGTTCCACGCGAGTCAATTCATTTATTTTTCTTCTACGCCGCCATTTTGATTTGGAAAATTTGGCCAAAATAGAAATTAACTCGTCCATAAACTAAATAATATGTTATTGCTCTTTTGTGTTAGTTCTTTGGTTGAAATGAAATCTACATTATGTGAAAAATTTCAGCCACAGTCAATATGATTAGATTATTTTTTTTTCAGACAATGGTGTATATATGGCCCTCCAGTTTTAAGCAGATCGTTTAGAATTTGCAAAGAAGGACCGGTAACATTTTTATATTATTATTTGTTTTTAACAATAATGCCCTTTGCCTATAATTATCATTTTATATAAAGATACAGGAAAATGAATTTATGTAAGCCCATGCTTGTTTCCGATTCCGATCCCACAACTAAATACTGTATCTTCTAACCAGGCGCGGATCCAGGGGGAGGTCCAGGGGGGCGTGCCCCCCCCCCCCCCGTCACCCCCAGTGTGACATAGTTGATTTTCGTTTTCGTTTGCTTTGTTACTGTTTTAGTTCACATATCTGCTCTTTAATAGATGATTTAAACATGATTTTCGCATTATCTCCGCTGGGGACTACACCAAACCTGATTATTACCATGTGCTCCAATGTATGGCCCCTCCCTCGACAAAATCCTGGATACGGGCCTGGTTATTGACTGAATAAAAGTTAGAAAAAAGATAATACAAGTATGACATATTACAAATATGATTTTCTGCATATTATAATAAAGGAAGTACATACTTAAAAATCTTACTACAAAAATATCGGATTCTCTAAAACAACATTCATGTACAGAACAAAAATGTGAGGGTATCAGCATATGATTATGGTTTGGACTTATATTTTACACGTTTTAACTGATCATGGGTAATTGTGAATATGATCAAATCAAAACTGTCAACTTAATTCAAGTCAACTACTATCTGGCATATTTATTTCAGTGACCAACCGCCAAAGGGACAGTTGAAAATGGCTGTGGAAATTTTGTTCTCAGAGATTGCCAATCAGTTAAAGGCTATGTAAGTACCATACATATTTGTTTTTGAATGAGGAACCGGGGCATACTCTCCACAATCTAGTTGTTCTTCGGCATGCAATGTCTTGGGCTTTGTCATTTCAAGTACGAACACCAAGAAACTTTTGACAATTGAATTTCTTTAACTTTTGTTAATTGAATTTAATGAAATTTCCTGGCTCATGTAGTACGCTATTCGGTTCATATACACGTATTAAGCTTTTACTTGTTCATATGTTACACCCTTTCATAAAAAAAACAATAGTCCCTAAAAGCGTTAAAATGCATCAAAATTTATGAGAGCCAAAAGCGCTAAAATATAAATAATATACTAAAATAATAATATCCAGGAGCCGAGAACAGTTTCATTACACACCAAACAAGGGAACTATACAGAAGATATGACAAAAGTCAAGAAATAATGCTTGGTATGTTGATTTTACCTAATTGCATAATAACTAAAATATCACTACTTGCTTTATTAAGTAATGACCACAACAACTGTATTCTACAGTTGGTTGATGTGTCTACTATAATTGTAGTTTATATAAATTAGCAGTGCTTGAAGCAAAAAGCTTAAAATAAATAATCACATTTGGTCACTTTGATGCACCGAGAACAAGTGTTGTAGAAAAGTTCTCTTCTACTTATTTCAGGTGATAAAGAATAATATGACATTATTGACAACAAAGAACTACAGTTAAAAGTGAAAGCAAGCCATCTAGCTTGTACAGAAAGAAATTTCAAAAGTTTAATTTCCGGATATAATAGTACGATGATACAGTCGTCCACAAGCTTGAGCGGCACCGTTCATGAATAAATAACAAAGTAAATCATTTTATTCAATAAAACAAATCTAATTTCATCAAAATAAACCCCATGCAGAAATATATTCCTACACCGCTACCAAACGACCCACGTTTTAAATTTGTTTTCCGCAACCCGCGTTTTTTATACTTCGTACCGTAGGCGGGTGAGGTTATTTATACATATATTTGTCTTTTTTGTCGGTTTAATGTCTTTACATATTATCGTGCTTACCTTTGAACTATAAATGTACGTGTCGGTATAACACTACTTGCTTCAGATTTTAATATCCCTAAATATATCATTTTTTTTTATATTATCTATATAATAGCTGTCTTTGTCGGTTTATTTTTTGCAATATTTTGGATGAAAGAACGCTTTAAGCGGTTCTTGTTTCACGTGCTACACTCATGCTCAGGGGCGCCGAACACTACTTGCTTCAGATTTTAATATCCCTAAATATATCATTTTTTTTATATTATCTATATAATAGCTGTCTTTGTCGGTTTATTTTTTGCAATATTTTGGATGAAAGAACGCTTTAAGCGGTTCTTGTTTCACGTGCTACACTCATGCTCAGGGGCGCCGAAACAATTTTCATGTGCGGATGCAGGACCAATTTTACCACCACCTCTCAGAGTACGGCATCACGTATCGGACCGCGGGCTCTGCTGCACAAATACTGGCCATGTCGATGTAAATAAAATTTAATAGATCTTTATGGGCCTCCGGGGGCTTCATGGGCCCGGGGCGATGTATCGACTGCACACACCCCTCTAGGGGCCCGCCCATGTTTTCCAACGAATGTCGTGTTAGGGTTGCGCTGATCGTTATGGTTGATTAAATTACAAGTTGAGATGGTATATTATGTACAAGAGATTAAATTACATCCTGATTGGTTGTTTCGGTTAGGTCCATGAATATTTAATCAGGTAAACATGTTTAAAGATATGACAAAATGTCTGAAATTTTCGTTATCTGAAAATACTACAATCTGTAGCATACAATCCAAATAAAGAATATACCTACATGGTATATGAAACACTACAATCTATAATATACACTCGAAATAAAGAATATACCTACATGCTAAATGAAACGCAATAAGGTTTATCTCCGACTAGCTAATGATACTATATCAACACAAGTTTTTTTTCAGTGTACAGCTCATATCTCGATTTCCAAACTAAACGGGGGAGGGAGAGAGAGAGAGAGAGAAATGGGGTTTAAAGTCCACTCGACACAGACTAGGTCATTTTGGGACTAACATATGGTTTAATTTTATTTCAATAATTCGCCAGCGCGTAGGGGTCTTTAGCAGTGGGAGGAAATCTGAGTACCCGGAGGAAACCCACGAGGTTGAGAATGCGCCCCTATCTCCATGCCATATACGCTCACACCAGGGATCGAAACCACAGTCGCGGCACTCTAGACCACTAGAGGGAGGGGGAGTGGTTAGCACGTGTGCGCTGTATCATTAAGCCTGTCATTGAGTCAACTGGTGTGGTTTCGAATCCCCGGTTGTACGTGACAGGTAGTAGTTTCCCCTGTTCAACCTCGTGGGTTTTCGCCGGGTCCTCCGGTTTCCACGCACTGCTAAAGACCCCTACGACGAAGCGAAACATTTTTGTTGTACATAAGCTAATGCACATTTGATTTGAAATGTGATTTGAGACGACATGCTATCATGAACCCCGATATTCAACATTACAATCTTAAAAAAAATCAATGATCCCTTACCTGCTACACCACTCGTGTATATCATCAAAGTATTCACGGGCTTCATTCAACGTGTGTATGTTTGACACTGCCCTAGATTCACAGCTACTGATCAGTAAAATACAATTCCAATCTTAAAATATAAACGATTCGCTTACATTTCTACGCCGCCCCTTTAGCCGTGTATTAACGTTATCCAGGTATCGCGGTTTTCGGTTTGCGCGCGCATGTTTGTGTCTCCTATTGATTCTTAAATATTCAAGTTTATAACAGAATCATCGAATTTTGATTTTCTATATTTTTATTGACATGTTAGGTCATGCTGAAGACCAGGAGGAAGCATTGTTTATTCACCCAATCCAGCAATGTTACCCACTACTATAAGGAATCTGTTAGTAAATAAATCCTTATACTACTGGTAACAACGGTAGGCCGTCCGTACCGTACGGTACCATAATATCTTATACTAGTAGATACAACGGCCGATCACTTAACAAAGGACTGGACTATCTCGTCTTTCTCACTCGGTATTCTGGGTTATCTTTCCCGGACCATTATTTGGCGGATTAAGGCTAAAAGTCAATGTCGATAGTAATTTCCTCACGAGATTTTCAACTCAAGGACTAAGCATGTTTTGACGCCCCCCCCCCTTCGAGCGCTCGATTTTCTCGAAATAATCCCAGGGGATCGAGTATGGTCTCAAAATTATTTACTTTTAATCCCATTTTAGTCAGTCTTGGTTGATATCTGAGCTGGCAATCACGCCACAAGCTCGAAATTAATAGACACCCCTTATTAATATTAGTTCTATGGCATCTAACATGTCAACAATTAATATCAAGTCGACAGATCCCCTTTGGGCCTTTTTAGTCTTTAAATGGCAAGTGCGCTATGAAATATCTGATGTGCATTTGTTAGTGAGGTGTCCATTCTATTGTAGGCTAGCCCAAAACCTCCATTGCGGCATTAGGCCTTAAGGCCCAATAACGACCAAAAACGGATTTTTGGTTATAAATCTGCCAAAAACAACCCGAAAGCCGAAATTTTGGGTGCCGAATTGCGCTAATACTGTCCGGTCGTGCTAGAAGAGTTCGATAAACACAGATTTTATTTACGAAAAACGTCGGACTTTTGCATTAAAAAATGACACAAATGTTTTCGCATAAACGAAGAGTATCTTCGGAGTTAGTCCGACGAACTAGGCCTTGCGACTACACCCCCCCCCCCCAATCGATCCTTTCGAGTCACGTGCCCTGCATGTTTCAGGCACCGAAAGTTCGTGAAACCCAGCCAAAATTGTCAATTGACCTTGACCTCTTCGGACCCAATTCCGGAACTGGAAGTCAAAGAGGTCCGAAATTTGGGGCCGTGGCCCAGAAAGGTTCCACCACAAGGTCCCATAATCTCAAACCCCCAATCGAGGTCCCTTGGGGCTCCGGTGCCCCAAATCGTCCTATTTCAATAATTAATTTTTCTATTTTTTAAGATCTGCCGCTGAACTAGTCTTCGCGGCTACCCCCACTATATCGATCTTTGCGCGTCACATGGTGTCAATTAATTTTTATGCGACGACCGGAAGTAGGACAAAATGGCGCACAATGGTCACTTTAAAGGTCAAAGCAAGGTCACCACGCGACTCACAGGGGTCGATTTAGTGTAAGAGGCCGCGACCTTAAGGTCGTCAGATGCTTTTCAGGATTGGCCAGTTATCTGCCCTTGGACCACATCACTAAAAAAAAACGGCTATTTGACTTTCTCAGGAACTTTTGCCCAAAAATTTCTTCCAATCGGCCCGGGATTTGTTGTCCCGATCGACCGACCAAACATTTCTTCTTCATTTTTTAAAATCGCCAACCAAAAGTCGTGACCTTGACCCGCTAGGATCCCCGGAAGTATTTCGGTTTTTACCCCCTGGGAGCCAATCTAATAAAATTAGGTCTACCGGACCTTGACCTTCCGACATTACATCATGGCCCACGTGACCTTGTTGGGTCAAGTTCATCTGAAAGGGCCAAGGTCACTGAAATATCTACCGACTCAGGTGCTCCGGGGCATTTGATGGGACCCCGGGCCTACGCAGCAAGTCCAAGGTTATTACGTTTGATGGACATCTCATTGACCTTTTGAATGAGACCTTGACCTTGGACCTGAAATTTGACCTTGGGATCGAAAAAGTCATAAAACTTCATGTACCCTCCAGACTTTCGCCAGCAATGTCAAGGTCAAAGTCAAGGTTACGACCCACAAGGACGGTGACGGGACTGTCCATTGGGTCAAGGTCATGACTTTAACTGACATACCCTAACCACGGCGGCAACTTCGGTAAAAAGTCACTTTCAAAATTCACCCGAAAACAAGTGAAAGTACCGCTTTTTCCATTTTTCTCGTGTTTTCAACGGGACAAGGGGGTTTCTCGATGATAATTGTTTGTCTAATCTTTGATATATAAATGGGGTCGTTCTCTGATTTCGGAAAGACAAGGCGGGTTTATCAATTCATTTTTGCTTAAAAATGAGAAAACGCGTTCTTCAATAAATAGAAAATAGATTCAAGTCAAATCTCTGATAGAAAAGGGGTAATTTGGTAATTTTGAACCCTTTTTTCGTCTTTACTGTCACTAGAAAAGAGAAAAGTCCTGACATTACCATACTTTTATTAGTATTGGAGGAATAAAAACAAGTGAATGTACGCACTATTTCTATTTTTCTCGTGTTTTCAAAGAGACAACGGGAGTTTATGGATGATAATTGTTTGAAAATGAGAGGACTTGATCTTTAATTCACAGAAAAGTGAATACGGTCAAATCTCTGACAGAAACACGGTCTTTTCGACCATTTTTGCATTGAAATGATAAGGCGCCCGCCGTAATTTCGTAATTTACAGAAATGGAAATGTATTCAATTTAGGAAATATCACGAGGGATATCTCGATGATAATTGTTTGAAACTGAGAAGACGCGTCTAATCTTTGATATAAATGGGATTGTTCTCTGATTTCGGAAAGACAAGGAGAGTTTATCAGTGATTTTTGCTTAAAAATGAAATGACGCGTTCTTCAGTAAATAGAAAATTGAAAAAGTTTAAATATCTGATAGAAAAGGGGCAATTTGGTAACTTTGAACTCTTTATATCATCTTGAAATGACAAGGCGCGCCGTGGTTTCGTAATTTACTGAAACTGGAATCAGGTCCAATTTTGGTTAGACATGGGTCGTTTCTTAATGTTTTGTACATGGAAATAACTCGATCAACGTTTCCCGCCTCAGCGAAAATCTAAGTGCAATTATGAACAATAATGTGTTTTTTTATTATGTGCTTTTTTTTCTAAGAAATCTTCAGGCGTGTTCCCCAACCCACAACAAATAGACCTGGGTACAGTTTCGACAAACGGAGTTTCCAAATGATCTTTGCTTGGAAATGGGGGAGACGCATTCTTCAATTACCATAACCGTGATTTGGTCAAATTTCTAATAGAAATGAGGTCGTTTTCCAATTTCGGACAAAAATGGGTGAAGTTTGCTCGAATTTCGGAATCTTTTTAAATACCCTTTGAATCTTTGATTGCAAATGAGTTGGCCGTCTCAAAAACAAACAAGATTTAGTCAAGTCCAGTGACTCAAGTTACGGGTAGAAATGGGGTAGTTTTTAATGCTTTGTAAGAAACGGCTGTCCAGTTCACTAAAGTCCAGTTCAGTTTCGGATAGTGCTGGAGTCACTCTCTTCACCTTCCACCCTTGAGCGATGTCTCTCCCATATATATAAATAAAACCATTAGTATGCATTATATAGCCCGGATTTCCGTCGTAGTTTCCCATTGTCATTGGTGTAGGACTGAGGGCCTGTTAAGGGACAACATATAGTTGTTTGAATGGAACAAAAAAACGAGGTTCCTTGACCGTTGGAATTCAACATAAGTGTAAGCTGTAGTGCCGCTACCGGGGCAAAATCAAAACAGTAGGAGGTTAAACCCCATTTCATTTATCTTTGCCTATACAACCCGCTTAGCGTGGTCATTTCAATACCAGTATACACGTTTTAGTGAAAAAAGTATTAGTGACTTTTGGCTAGCGTACATTTCTGGTCCGTATCGCGTATCCGTATCGATTTTGTGTGTGACGTCAACAATGTTTGTGTATTTCTCATACGTGATACTGCACACGAATACGAGAGCACGTGTAGAACAGCTTTCATACAAAAAAGGTTTGTATAACATCGTCGTCTTTTTACCGCACTTTTTGCTACTTTTAGACGTTGAAATGTTGTGTCAGTGTTTTTATGAATACATGTGTACCCTAGAACAAGACGGTATATATTTGATGCAATTATGACCATGATAAAGACAGGGATTCAATGATTACTCTTGATGAGATTTTCGCAGAATTTCCATATTTTCCCGTCTGTCAATCTGCATGCTGGCTGATTTACGTGCTAGATGTATGTCATACTTTCTGAAATGATACATTAGTGAAACCCAAAAAAGATTAAACACTAATTAAATTTCTTTTTAAATTCTAAATAGCTCAGCCACTGTCGAGCGACTTTATTCCACTCAGGAATTTGTAGGCTAGGCACATGACTAGTACTGGTGTTGCTGTATTAGAACTAAGCTCAGCTCAGCTACTCATATGCACACGGCGGGAAAATCTGCCATAACTCTAAAACAACATTGACGCAACGTATCACGTAACGATACGGATGCGAAAAATTCCTCTTGCCAAAAGTCTCTATTAAGCAGCATCTCTTCCGTATCAGCACTATCATAAATCATATTGGGTGGATCGCGTGGCTAAGTGGGCAAGACGATGGCTTGCTAGCCTGAGGTCAGGTGTTCGATGGCTGAATTGGAAGACAAAGCTCATCCAGATTTTCCAGCGTGGTTTTCCCTTGTCAGTGATAAAGGAAGGAGGACCTGACAAGGACAGCTGCCTAGTCATTCAGATGGTACAAAAAAACAAGGTCCCAGTACACATTGACATGCACATAAAAGATCCCTTGGAAGTTGGAATTCGATATAGTAGCAAAATGTCCCTCAATGTGAAGTCAATCCTGGACTCTAATGATAAGGTTTTATGCCAGCTACAAAATTTGGCAAAAAAAAAAAATTATATTTATAAATTTATATTTATTTCCATATTAAAATACTATGTTCACTTTCATTTAAATATAATATGTTATTGATTAATTTCAATATAAATATACATTCCGTTCCACATAATAAAAAGTATATACTGTGTATCAAAATTTTTTAAACTACGAAAAGTTAGAAGGTGTGCCCAAAGAAATTGATTTCAACAATGGTTTAAATGACATTTTTAAAGTACTTTTCGATCATCTGGTCAGAAATAACGTCACGGTATTTACATTTAGTTCATTGTTAACATAATTACATATTAAGTTTAATATTAATATCATATCACATTCAGTTACAAATTAAATTGTAAAATAAGCCATTTATTAAAAATGACTAGAATTAAAGTCATCCGAATCTCCTTTAGTTCATATTAAGTTTAACATTAACATAGTAAAACATTCAGTTATTTGCCAGTTATTATAATCATATTCATGAAATCAGATGTTCCAATTAATAATATTTTAGGCATTCTTGCTTTCATTTGATTCTGGTGGATCATTGATGCTTGACAAACTGATCATCTGTTGACTGCCATGTTTTTTTCTAGATGACTTATGCTTCTTTTTACACTGTAATTAGATAGATATACATTTTATTTGCTTATTTAAAACACCTTAAATATTAATTACAAATATATGATGGGTGGAAAATCGATAAGGCTCCTCCTATCATACACAGATTGGCCCTACAGCATCCAAATATATGTTAGGTAGGTTGATAAAAACTAAAAAAAGATAAAGTTTAAAACGTGGTTTTTGCTGTTGACATAACTAGAAACTGTCCTATGAAATTTTGATTTTGTTTCTTGATGTTGAAATCATCCTGAAGATCAACTCATTGATGCCTTATTTCATCATAACCATTATTAGTGACGTAACACAGTACAGGTATTCTTAGTTCAATTACTAATGGGCCATGTTAAGCATCAAGTGATAGGTGCTCAATAAAGGCCCTAATAATTCAAATACACTTAGGGCCTGACATACTTCTGTCACGCCAATAGTTGGCTGTGATATCTGTGATACAGAACTACTAACTTACTGGTGGATGGCTGGATAAGGATAAATCTCTTAAACTTTTGAATTTCTGTAAAGAAGGGTGCTGCCTTTAGCTGTAAAAAAAATCACTGAATTGTCACCATTCTCATCAAACACATAACCTCCAACGTGGTAGTTAAAGCGGAGACTGGAAAGAATGCAATAAAGCTGACAAAGATGGAATTTCACAACTTTTGGTAATATTGGCATTATACGTGTTGATCCCAATCACACTAGTTTAATTTGATCATCTGCAGTCTAAATCTCTGCCACATTCATGTGAAGTTTCAGCTTGTTTAAGAAATCATATACTTGTTTCACATAGACTGATTTGATATTACATAAACACATTAGAGGACATTAATTCTGCCTTATTTCTAGCTATATTACCTCTTTTGGAATAGCCATTGCTGAGAGCAAGTTAAAGTTTCCTTTATGAATTGGTTAACACTATAAACTTTAAGTTAATTATGAAAGCTCGCAAATCATGGTTATGCCTATATGACGTCACAGAGTGTTAACGCCCAAAGCCGTATATAGGTAAAGTTGCGACAACTGTGAAGCCAGAAATTTCATATGACGTCATGAAAATATGACGTCAATTGTAAAAAGACGCCATTTTGGGTCCCAAGTAATTGCCTACTCACTGATGTGTCGAAGTTGCCTGCTCCGACAAAGAGTCTATAGGCGATAAAACATACATTTTTAAAAACAAAAACATTAGCTGAACATACTATCATTATCAATTGTTATACAACACAAGAGTACATGTTATATAGCCTAATTCATAAGAAATGAAATGAAATGTCATTAACGGAAATGAAATGTGCTAGGCCTAATTCATAAGAAAATGAAGTAAAAGTTAACTTGCATACGCTTTTAAAAATCAGATTTGTTTTTTGTGCAGACGGGTAAATTGAACAATCAAAACATATATTATAATTTGGGAGATAAACCATTTTGCCTCCCAGACTGCAAAATAAGGGCCTGAAATTACACATTTTTTTGGTCTGGAGCCATTCCGGATTGTGTGTCAGTTTTCGCTTATCGATCATTAATAGCATGATCAATTTTTCTAAAATCGAAATTTCTCTAAATTGACTAGGGATAAAACATTTAAAATTAGTGTAACTTAAAATCAGTGTAATTTAGGTGCAGAAGAGTAGGGCGTTAAACCCCATTTCATTTCATTTCAGATAAAATGTGTCTAGCGTCACTCTGCTCTATGTGTAGGCTATGCGCGACATGTGTTTATGGTAAATTTTTTCACCAGTTTCATGCGATACTAGTTATCGCTCTTCGAAACTTTCCGGTTACTTTTGCAATTTGTTTTGGGTAAGACGTTATCACTCCCCGCCTATGTGTAAATAATAATATTAATTTGTCTAATATATAAACGACACAAATTTAACATAGGCCTGCAAAGACGCCATTCCACAGGTAGACAATGAAGGGGACGCAGTTAGTCTTGAGTTTGTCCGACTCCTTTGAGTATCTGCCCCCCCCACCCATTTCCAATGAAAAGAATGATGTTCTGGTGCTCAACCAGTATCAAAGATCAGATTAGTTACCAATTGTCTCGAGCATGTTACACCCATCTCAACATTTATCGGCTTTTTGTTACATCTAAGAAAGCATACACATTCCTACTAAATGTGAAACGAGAAAATTCAAATGCTAAAAGGAACAACAGAACAAGTACACCTTAATGTCGACAAATACGTAAGACTTTATGAAATAAGATATTTTTATATGATTCAACTGAAAGGTGCATAGGTACATGTATATGCAACGTAGATAATTAATATCTACATTCAAGTTAAACCAACCGTGTCTATATACGCCGAACTGCCTAAAGTATGTGAATTATTGTCATAAAAACATTTATGTGTGGTTAACAGTGTGTAACTAGAATTTTCTTCACCAAATCTATTGCATCCAGATATTTAAAGCGCGTTAACAATATATTCAATTTAGTCATAATATGCATAGGCGTACGAGCTAGGGGGGCAGGGGGGGGGGGAGCAGCTGCCCCCTAACTTTCGGGGAAGCCGACTTTTCGGGCAGAGGAGTAAAGTGAGAAAAAAAATTATTTCGTCTACTTGGCAAAATAAAGTGCCCGAAATCTAATAAAACTCTAATTTTTACGAGCTTGAATAGCAGTAAAACGCGTTTGCGGTCGTCAAATATTCCAAAAATGTCTTGGGAGATCTATACAAGGTCAGCTCCGCTTCTTCGCCGGCGCCGCTGTCTGTAAACCTGAAATTTTTTCGGGCATTTCTAGTTTTGCTTCCCTAACTGTCATCGAGCCCTAATAAAACACTAATTTTACTTTTCTTTAAATTGGATACCACGAATTTGTTTTTTGTCTGGAGCCACTCAATTTTCGAGCATCGGTTAGTATTTGTGAATGCAGCTGCAACAGTCTGTTTGGATGCTTGGAATTCGGAGTGGGATTTCGGTTACAAAACATTGGATACTTTTGGAGTTACTTACACGGACTAGAATTGCAAAAAACATTCGCGGTGGTTAAATTTTCAAAATGTTCTCCGGGAGGGTGAGGCCCCATACCCCGCGACGATTGATTGGTTGTTTGGAATTCGAGTCAGCCAGGTAGACTATATTGGACCATATTGAAGTATTCACGGGCTGGAATAGCAGGGAGATGCGTTTGTGGCACTTAAATTTTCAAAATTTTCACGTATTCCAAATCAACCTGTCCATAATATCATATATAATGTATTGGACGTTAAATTTTTTAATAAACAGCAACAACCGTTTTCGTGGACTATAAACGATTGACTGAAATCGGAGTCAGCCACCTTAATTAAGTTACATTAGACCATTTTGAAGTTGCTTTGTTCACGGGTTGAAATAGCAGGAAAACGTGTTTGTAGCCGTCAAATATTCTAAAATTTTCTTGAAGGGGGAGGGGGGCGTCTGTAAACCCGAAAATTTTTCGGGCAATTCGGGTGCTGCCCCCCTAACTGTCATCGAGCCCGTACGCCTATGATACTATGTCAGTTCAGGATTAACATATCGTAAAATTCACATTCATTTTACGATCGACTATGGTTTACTAACTACAATGCACACATGGTTTAGAGACTCTAATCTAAACTACCGGGTACATCATGTTACAGAGACTACTGGATAGATAATGGATTGGAGACTATCTGAACTACATGATACATCTAACTAAAGGGTAGTCTACACCATGGTTTAGAGAGTCTATCCAAACTACAAGGGTACATGATTGTTTAGAATGACTCTATCCGAATCACAGGATACATCACGGTTAAGATACTCTATCCGAACTATTCTTTTGCAATTTGTTTAGGATAAATTGTAGCTCGTAACACGTTTTACCAAGAAATAAAACGTTTTGTTAAGTAAAGCTACATGACGCCATGACGTCATAGTTTTTATGGCGTCATAGTTGGGACCCAAAATGGCGCCTGTAAATGAGTTGTCGTAACTTTCCTTATACAGGGCTTTGTTAACGCCCAAAGCCGTATATAGATAAAGTTACGACAACTGTGAAGCCAGAAATTTCATATGACGTCATGAAAATATGACGTCAAGTGTAAAAAGACACCATTTTGGGTCCCAAGTCATTGCTTACTCACTATCTATTTTATGCCCAATTATATTGCTGCGTCGAAGTTGCCAGCCCCGACAGGGATATGAAATGTTGATAGATATGCTATATAATTCCGCGAAAAAGAGTCTATAGGCGATAAATCATACATGTTTAAAACGAAAAGTATAGATGAACATACTATCATTATTAATTATTATACAACACAAAGAGCACATTATATTCATAAAAAATGAAGTAAAAGATTTCCCAGATAAAAACGCTATCAAATATATTTAACTTACATATGCTTTTACATATGCTTTTACAAATCAGATTTTTTTGTGCAGACGGTTAAATTGAAAAACCAAAATATATATAATAATTTGGGAGATAAACCATTTTTCTTTCTAGCCGGCAAAATAAGCGCCTGAAATTGCGCGATTTTTTGGTCTGGAGCCATTCCTGTGTGTCAGTTTTCGGTCATTGTATCATCAATATTTCAAAAATCGAAATTTCTTTATATCTATGCGCGACATGTGTTTGTCTTATATAAACGACACAAATTTAACAGATACAAATACATGTTATTCCACAGGTCGGCCTAGACAATGAAGGGGACGCAGTTAGTTTTGAGTTTGTACGACTCCTTTGGGTATTTGCCCCCCTCCCCCCCCATTCCAATGAAAAGAATGGTGTTGTTCGGGTTCTCAGCCAGTAGGCCCTATCAAAGACATATCAGATTTGTTACAAATTGTCTCGAGTTTGTTCCACATATCCCAACATTTATCGGCTTTTTGTTTCATCTATAAAATCATACATCCCTACTAAATGTGAAACAAGAAAATTCAAAGGCTGAATGGAACAATAGAACAAGTAGACCTAAACCTTAATGTCGACAAATACGTAAGACTTTACGAAGTAAGATATTTTTATGATATGATTCAACCGAAAGGTACATACGAGGTCAACGACCAAAGTCTCCATATTTGTATGGGCGACACATAAAGCCGAGTGACATTGGTTGGGCGCCCACGACGAGATTGGCGCCCAACCAGTGTCACTTGGTTTTATGGGCGCCTCGCCAATCATGTCGCTATATATGAGCCGTCTCATAAGAACCTACACGATTAACATGATAACTGATGTGGTGTCCAAAACGGCCTGATTTGTGGGTGCCTTATCTCGGAGAGGCGCCCATAATAACATGATTGGTGCGGTACCTTATAATAATGGGCTGCACATATTGTATAATGCCTAATTGAACTGGTTGGGTGCCAACGACTTGATCATGGTCGCCCATAATATAATGCTAATGAGATAAGTTAGGCGCCTACGAATGAATTGGGCACCCGAAATGGCTTGATAATCTTCAAAATTAAAACAGGTCGCTCTCATGTAACGTTATTTTAAATCCGTTAATAACTGTGATCCCCAAAGGAACCACAAGTTAAAAAAAAGGCGATTTTTCGTAAAATCAGGGGCCATAATTCAGGAAGTTACGATCAGATATGAGCAAATATCGACAGAAACCAAGATCTTTGAGTTATGAATATGCATTTCAAGATTCATCAAAATCGGATTTGAATTGTGACCTCTACAGGGTCCACAACCTTAATATACCATATTTTTACACCATTCGCGTAAAAGTGGCGGCCAGTTTGTTAAGCAATTGTGGTACAATGTTCATGAAATTCGAACCGAACATTCATTACAGTGTATAATAAGTTTGGCCTCCAGAGCGTCACAAGATTTTTCAAAGTGATCAAAGGAGATAACTTTGGCAGTAATAATCGGTAATCGCTGAAAATGCATAGGCGCTTCTTAGTCTCATGACCTTAAACATTGTGTATCAATTTAAAGTCATTCGGATATTAACTCCGGCAGTAATTATTGGAAATCGCTGAAAATCAGGCGGCTTCTTCGTCTTATATGAGCTTAATCACTGTGTATAAATTTAAAGTCAATCAGCTATTACGTTTAGCCTCTAGAGCGTCCACAAGAATTTTTGAAGTGATCAAGGGCCATAACTCTGGTAGTAATTATCGGAAATCGCTTAAAAAAAATCTATAGGCTTCTTCGTCGCATGACCTTAATCACTGTGTAAAAATTTAAAGTAAATCGGATATTAACTTTAGCCTCTATAGAGCATCCACAAGAAATTATGGACAGACGGACGGGTGCAACGACAATATACGACCACATTTCAATGTGGACATATAATTTTAAAAACCCAACAAAAGTCCACTTTTCATATTTCCACATACTAATGACATCGAATATATTTAGAAAAAAATCTGAATTGTAGATTTCTATTCTGGTCCGTAAAGGTATTAAAACTAAAAGAATTGGATGGAGCGATAAGAGACACTACACACAAAATGCAACTACAAATACCAAGACTTCTTCGATTTTAGTTTGTAGGCAAATCAAAAATTCATAGTTTCTACCAATATGTGTACAAATTGTTATAAGAAATATTTTCCTACCTGTACAACGCAAGCAGAGTGTCGTCTGTAAAGTAACTAATACTTGAATGAGTTGTATCATTAAAAGCGCGGGCGTGATAGAAAGACAATAGTACAAACAATGACATAACGTCATGTCCTACATTCGTTGATTTCTCTACCTGAGATATATCTTTAAGTTATACGAAAATCGAAAGAAACCAAGATAATTGGTTTATAAACTTGCATTTCAAGGGTCTACAACCTGATACACAATATTTTGACACTACGTGCGAACGAGGGCGGCCATTGTGTCTGTCGATCAGATTTTGACGAAATTCTAAGCCAACCATCCTTAGGATGTCGCTCACAGTGACACATTCAAATGGGTTTTTTTTACACGGATAAACAGTGTGACCTCTATAGGGTCAACAAGCCAAAAACGCGATTGTTCGTACAATCAGGGGCCATAATTCATGCAGTTCCCCCAGCCCCGAGACATTTTGAGCTGTGCAGAAAATGCTTGAGTCAATTTTTATCTGAGCCACGTATGTTCGATAAAAGCTGATCATTATGATTATAGCCTTCAAAACCGCAAGGAAACCACATTAGAGGAACACAAAATCTCTAAACCCATGACACAAACTGTTAATATCATGAAGTTACCTGTATAATTTTTAAATGTTGTTACGATGGATATTTAATATTAACAAAGTAGCATTTATAGCTTATATGCAATGTTTTGACAACAGTATGACTTTATGATAAAGATTTTCCTATAGATGTGATAGGATCTCCTAAGAAATGGAAATTATATCTATGTATCGTAAATGAAATGAAATAAATTGGGGTTGTCCTACTTTTCTACACCGACCGGGCTAATGATTTTGGGCATGCAATGTGCTATGAGGGAAACTTTGCACAGACATAGGCACTATGGCCTACTATTAATCCTAATTCCGACTGTCTAGGTTATTTTATGTGCACGGCAATATTACATACAGGACCCCGTTTTCCCTCTAATCCGAAAGACTATACACTGCGCCTTGCCAGGCTGTTCGTCCTGTACCATACAAGGTAAAACAACGTCGGAAATTCCAAAGAAGTTCTTGCCCAATACTGAGAGTGACCCCAAGACCCCATAGTTAGCAAGCCATAATCTTACTCTCTGAGCCACTCCGTACACATGGGCACAGTAACAAACTTATCAAATTGCTAAATATTTGATAAATATTTTCACATTATAATGTATTATTGCTGTTATTGTATGATATAATGATTTATTTAAATTAACATAAGTGTAAACATTTGAAATACTTGAACTAAAAGTATTCGGATACTAAAGTTACTAATCTATAAAATCTGTTGCTAGGCAACCATCAATATTTAGTAGTTTTCCCTTTTAAACATCTAATCTTAATTCATGCAATAGAAGCAAGCATGGGTATTGTTAATGTCTATCTGACAGATACCTATTTGAATGTTGTCAAAATATCAACGTTATTTTATTGTGAAATTGGTTATATTTCTGTTTACGTATAACTTCACATAGTTAACATTTGTTATATTGTTACTTTGATGTTAAATAATTATTCTGGGATAATATGATATGATGATTTATGAAGTAAATGTACATATTTGAACTATTAAAACTAACAATATTGGTAAATTAAAATTACATACCATACCATCGATCCAGAATCCTTCTTTCCACTCCAACCCGCGCCAAATGGTCCGCGAAAGATAACTCACAATACCGAGTGAGAAAGACGAAGATAGCCCAGTCCTTTGTTAAGTGATCGGCCGTTGTTATCTACTAGATGCTGTTGAGATCCGATCGATTGTTTGCTGTCGTTATAAGCAATCAACGAGATCAATGTTGTCATTGGAAACGGCGTTAACTAGTAAATGCTGCCATTATTGACTATGAAATATTCAGTATGTATATTGCGTGGTAGTAATAGTCGATACGAAATAAAATGAAATGGGGTTTAAAGTCCTACTGTTCTGCTCCTAAACTGGGCTAACGAAGACGGTCATACGCCAGACAGTATGCAATGAGGGAAGTTTTGCCGGGGCAGCGACACTAGGGCCTACTCTTATATCGAATTCCAACTGCCAGGGGATCTTTTACGCGCACGCCAATGTGTACACGGGTCCTCGGATTTTTGTCCCACCCGAACGACTAGGCATCTGCCCTGGTCAAGTCATCCATGTTGCACCTCTGACATGGGAAAACCACGTCGAAATCCCGACGAACTTTCTTGGACAATGAAGGGAGCAAACACGCGACTCCAGGCTAGCGAGCCAGCGCCTTACCCATTTAGCCACTGTTGTTCCCCGCTGATAAGACAGTCGTTTCCGAATTTAGAGTTTTTTTTTTTATAAACAATATTTTTATTCATTAAATCTGAATTTGGATTGGGGAACAGGCTATGCCTATGTGTAACCCCTCTCTCTGATTTAGAGTTAAGTCAGATAGATGGAGTAAGGACTGTGTGGGTCAAGTACACATTGAACGAGGGGGGCGGGGGGGGGGGGGGCGGGGGGGCGGGGGGGGTGTCGACTCGACACAAACTAGGCCATTTCGGGACTAACTTATTGATCAATATTATTTCAATAATTCGCTTGTGCCTAGGGTTATTTAGCAGTGGGAGGAAATCGGGGGGGGGGGGGGGGTCCGGAGAAATCACATGAGATTGGGCAGGCGACAAGGGTAACGAAATCACATCATCTGACTTAATGGCGGGCTATTACATTGAAATAATTGACTAGATCGATCTGATTAAAACACTGATCCTATTTCCTTTCAATTTTTATAGTTCAAAATTTCGTTTTACTTGTCTTTACTACACTAGGATCCCTTACACCATTGACGTATCCTCAATGGTGTAGGGATTAGCCAATGAAACGGTCTATTACGGCGAACTTTAGGCGTGCTTTGCACGGAACTGTGGGAAATCCACTAGAAACATCAATGGTGATTGGTTAATCAAATGTCTGACGATATAGGGTCAAAAACCACTCGCCACTGGTCCGTCCACAATTGTTTGTGTACTCTCTACAGGTCACAAAACTTGAAATATAGGTTTATCTCCAACAGATCTCAGCTGCTTTCATATTGGCATGTATGGATTATGGTCCCTGATTATCCGAAAAATCACGTTTTTAGCTTGTGGTCCCTCCATAGGTTACAATTTTTATCCGATTTAAAAAAAAATACATTTTAGTATATCACTGTTACACAGTAATGATAGTATATCAAGGTTGTGGATCATCCGGAGGTCACACTTGTGTGCTGATTTTGATATTCGCGCATATTGGATCAAAACTTCACGAGTTACGGCCGCTGAGTGTACGAAAAATCGTGTTTTTAGCCTGGGACATTCTAGATATATAATTGTGATTCGATTTTGATGAGACTTGAAATGCCTGATTCTAACTCAGAAATATTGGTCTCTTTCCATATTCGCTCATATCGGATCTTTACTTCTTAGATAATGACCCTGATTGGTCGAAAAATCGCATTTTTACCTTGGGGATCACAATTTTTTTCACGATTTTAAATCAAAGCGGATAAAAATTGTGACGTCTACGGTGTTTACAAGCTAAAAACGTGATTTTCCAATGAATCAGGGGCCATAATCCACGAAGTTACAGTCAGACAATATCGAGAGGAACCGAGAACTTAGGGTGATAAACCTACATTTCAAGTTTCATTGAAATCGGGAAAAAAATTGTGACCTGTAGAGTGTTCACAAACAATTAATTGTTGAATGACGGACAGGGGCGACAACAGTAAAAAAATCATATTTGTAGTAAAGCGATTTCTTGTTATTTAGATAACATTATATCTTATTGAAAATAACCAAGTTTACGACATATCGGTAACACTGCTTCAAAAATACAGACTATTTTACATATAATTCAGTCACGTGCAGTCTTTATAAGAAATCTCAAATGAATGTTGGAAACGAAACTAAGAAATAGCTGATAATTGGCCAAAGTAAACGTATTTATAAAAACTAAACAAACAAATCTCTTCATTATCCGTTAAGACAGTTCATATGCACTTTATCAATCACTTGTTGATTTATGCTCATTGATAAGGGATAAAACAATCAGCAATAGGTCACAAATCAATCATAAGTAATCAATAATCAATTACTATTCAATGATCAATGGTGATTTAATTCACTCAATGGTTGTACAAGTATCAGTATATATTACGCGTGATAGTATTATGATTTATATCGTATCCTGTTTTTAGTCTTCTGCTTGTGTAATACATTTTTGTCTTTAAGCATGGATGTTGAAGTAAGAATATTATTTTTTTTGTTATAAGTATATTAATTTGGTTTTAATTACTGACTTTGTAAGTGTGTTTATTTTCGTTAACAACAAAACAATGTTTTCCTTCCATTTCAGTTTGGGGGGGTTGGGATGGCCTAGTGGTCTAGAGTGCCGCGCTTCGACCTCTAGCTGGCCGGTCACCTCTGGCTTGCGGCTGTGGTTTCGATCCCTGGCGTGAGCGTATGTGGCATGGAGATAGGGGCGCCTTCTCAACCTCGTGGGTTTCCTCCGGGCACTCCGGTTTCCTCCCACTGCTAAAGACCCCTACGCGCAAGCGAATTATTGAAATAAAATTGAAACTATATGTTAGTCCCAAAATGACCTAGTTTGTGTCGAGTGGACGTTAAACTCCATTTCTCTCTCTCTCCATTTCAGTTTAAGCTTCGAAAATCAGAAGGACCCCGCCGTAGTCTATCTTTGAACATGAGAAGATGCATGGAAGAAAGTCAAATGAAGTCGTCGCCTACTTTATCTCGTAAATTAAACTGCCTGGTCCCAAATCGAATAATAAAAGAGAATAGACTAGTTGATGTTGTAGAAGAAGAAATGCAGGATAGAGATGTTGATCGTATTAAATTAGCCGTAGAAAGATTATCAGACAGTGAAGAATTGATAGCTGATTGTAGCAGACCATACACTCTTCCTACTATATGTGGCAAACATAAAGATCTCAAATCAATCACACCTCAAACAGTAAGTGATCTCAACTTTTGTTTCAATTAGCCTTTATCTTCAGGAAATCGTTGAAGAATATTAAAGATGTTGTTTAAGAAGTGACAAAAACACGATACAATATGTGTATCCAATATTCATTTACTATATTTTACAGCTTACAGATCTATTCAGCGGAGAGTATAACCAATTTCACATTGACTACACGATCATCGACTGTAGATATCCATATTAATATAACGGAGGACACATACAAGGCGCAGTTAATATTTATACGAAACAATCTATTGATGTTTTATTACAACGATCAGAAAAAGACAGACCCCAGATTCTTATCTTCCATTGTGAATTTTCATCTCAGAGAGCCCCTACATTGTAAGTAGATTATAAACTCCACATTCTATTCAAAATCAATGGAATTCCTATATAAAACACAGTATAATTGTTTCAGTTTGAAATGTCTCAATAAAATCTAAGAGAGCCCCTACATTGTAAGTAGATTATAAACCCCATGTTCTTTTCAAAATCATTGGAATTTCTATATAAAACACAGTATAATTGTTTCAATTTGAAATATATCAAGAAAACTAGGCCTTGTATTGATATCCATATGAATACATGTATAACGGAGGACACATACAAGGCGCAGTTAATATTTATACGAAACAATCTATTGATGTTTTATTACAACGATCAGAAAAAGACAGGCCCCAGATTCTTATCTTCCATTGTGAATTTTCATCTCAGAGAGCACCTACATATTAAGTAGATTATAAACTCCACGTTCTATTCAAAATCATTGGAATTCCTATATAAAACACAGTATAATTGTTTCAGTTTGAAATGTCTCAGTAAAATCTAAGAGAGCCCCTACATTGTAAGTAGATTATAAACCCCATGTTCTTTTCAAAATCATTGGAATTTCTATATAAAACACAGTATAATTGTTTCAATTTGAAATATATCAAGAAAACTAGGCCTTGTATTGATAAACCGACTAATAATGAAATAAACTGTTTCTTTCAGATTACGTTACTTGAGATCACAAGATCGTATGTTAAACTCTCAAAACTATCCAAGATTATACTACCCAGAAGTCTATATTCTACATGGCGGCTACAGAGCTTTCTACGAACATAATCAGGTACATTTTTAACAATTTAATTATCTGCTTAAATTGGCGTAACTCAAAGTAAGGAGAAGTTTCAATTTATAAATACTAACGCCTGTAATATTCATCTCCATGTCATTCTTTGCTATAAGATGTTCAGTGATTTCAGGGTGTGTTATGTCGACCTACATTTAAAGGAAATGCTGAACGACTTTGAAACCGGAAATACACTGCTTGATGTCAATGAGCATTTTTCAATTATTCTTTGGTAACAATTTGTGTAATGTTTCACAATTATATATTTCAGGATTTGTGTTACCCATCTAGTTATGTTCCAATGCTTCATGAAGATTACAGATCAGAGTTACATCATGTTCGCACCGTAACCAAGTCACAGACGGAACGAGAAAAGACAAGAGGAAAAAGTAAAACAATGTCACGTGTTGTTAGGTTTTAAACTGTTATTGTTATTTATATAAATTTGTTATGCTTGAAATTGTTTTACTGTAAATATTGTTGTTCTGTTATAATTTATTTTGTAAATATGAATCAAGCGAAACTAATAAATCAGGTGAAATGTATTCTGTGTTTTTCGTTTATTCATGAACGCTGGATTGCTTCAGTATTAAGGAATCAAGTTATAATTGCCATGTATTATACTGCAATGAAATCCACTGGAATTTATGAAAGTATTTATTCTGGATCAAGTAAAAAATTAAAGCATACAGTCTGGTTTGTCCGCATGCTAATGACATTGGATATATTTAGAAAAATAGGTTTGCAGGTAACGAAACATACGCCCACGGCAGTTAAATCGTCCAGGCAGTCAACAAGTGTTGTCACATATTAAGTAATTATTAGAAAATCATTAGAATTTGTTTGGTTTTTATAGAGTTCTGCCCATGCTAACGTTTAGTATATGAAACATTTAATATTATGGATTTAGCTGTTCAATTATAGATTTTCGAGAAAATTCAAAGTCAACCATCATGTGTAACGGGGATATTGTCAAACTTTTGTGATCTCCATAGGGTCCACAAGGTAAACAAACCCAAGATTTTTCGTACAATCAGGGGCCATAATTCAGGAAGTTATGGTCCGATGTGCCCAAATATCGACAGGAACCGCGATCTTTAAATTGTGACCTCTACAGGGTCCACAACCTTGATATATCATATTTTTACACTATTTGCGTATTAGCGGCAGCCATTTTGCCCGGCAGGTTTGGTCCGATTTTTACGAAAATCGACCCCAACCTTCTTTACAGCGTAACGGTTTTTTTTAAATCGGGTAATAGTCTACAACCTCGATAAACCATATTTTTATGGTATTCGCGTACAAGCGGCGGCCATTTTGTCCATCAGTTTTGGTCCGATTTTCACGAAATTCGAACTCACCCTTCATTACGGTGAAACATTGATATAATCAAACGTTATTTTAAATCCGTTAATAATTGTGACCTCAAAAGGAACCACAAGCTAAAAAATGGCGATTTTCGTACAATCAGGGGCCATAATTCAGGAAGTTACGATCAGATATGTGCAAATATGCAATGGAACCAAGATCGTGAGGTTATAAACATGTATTTTAAGTTTCATCAAAATCGGTTCAAAATTGTGACCTTTATAGGGTCCACAACCTTGATATAACATATTCGCGTACAAACGGCGGCCATTTTGTCTGTCAATTTTGATCCGATTTTTACGAAATGTGAACTCAACCTTCATAACCATGTAACGGTGATATTATTATACGGTTTTTTTTAAATCGGATAATAATTTTGACCTCCAGAGGGACCACAAGCTAAAAAGAGCGATTTTTCGGACAATCAGGGGCCATAATTCAGGAAGTTACAATCCGATGGGCGCAAATATCGAAAGGAACCAAGATCTTTGGGTAATAAACATGCATTTTAAGTTTCATTCAAATCGGTTCAAAATTGTGACCTCTACACTGTTCACAAGCTAAAAACGTGATTTTTCGGACAATCAGGGGCCATAACCCATGAAGTTACAGCCCGATACATGCCAATATCGAAAGGATCCGAGATCTTAGGGCGATAAACCTATATTTTAAGTTTCATTGAAATCGGATAAAAATTGTGTCCTGTAGACTGTTCACAAACAATTTTGGACGGACGGACGGACGAACAGGGTCGACGACAATATACATCCACATGAAAATGTAGGCGTATAAAAACCAGGGTGATTAATTGAGTGTGACGCTATGCATTGACAAGCCCATTAGGGTCAATCAAGTGAAACAGAAGTGTTCTACCTCCCCACTGCTTCGTTTCACAAATTGAATTAGGAATTGGCAAAAGGAAAAATAATTTAAAAAATGACATAAACATAAATTCAGCACTACCCCCCCCCCCCCGAAAGAAACAAATTAGTCTATTATTAATTTTTATATTCATATTTAACTGGCATTTATTGTGGCCTCGCCATTAACACTTCTTGTGTTTCAACGGATTACCGCCCCTCTCCACGACTTCGTTTCACAAATTAATTAAGAAATCGGCAACAGGATAATAATAAAAAATAACATAAACATTTAGAATTTTTAACGGGTATTTATTCTAGTTAAATTACCCTACTCTATGTAACAGCCAACAAAGCTACGGGAACACTGCACAACCTGATTATTCTGGTCATCACTAGTGCAGTGACAATTAGTGCAAATTCCACAAGCATTACAATCAAGTTTAAAAGTTTCGTCGAGATTGTACACCTTCTCTTCATAGGAACACTGACCGGAGCCAGCGTTGACTTCCCTTATTCCTAAAACATAATATACAGACTACATTAAAGATACATTATGGGAGATTTTTACAAGGAGTTAGCCATTCTTGCTATAACAGTTCAAAAATAGATGCTCAAACAAGAATATATTGAAAATTTCAGTCAAATTACTTTATCCTGAACAAAGTTGTTACCACTATAATTTTTTACTAGAAATAGTAGTTAAATTTCATCGACACCGTTTTCCCATTATGGCCGATTGTTGATTGACAGGCGTTAACTCCACCTATATAGTCTCGATTATCAAGTAATGTTTACACTGACTAGTACCGATAGCGTATTCGGTTTGAGACAGGACTGCAATTCAATTCGTATACATTTATTTTTTACTATAAATTAGAATTAAGACTTTTAATATATAGATAAGAAGAGAAAGTCTGCGATAGGATATTAAAGTTTGAAAGGAATGGGTCAAATCAACGAGGCAGTATTGTAAATAAATTATAATAAATAGCCGACTTCTTGCGTTGCCTGCGTGTACTCTTTTGTACTTCAGGTAGGCCTAAGCGACTCCCTAAGCAGACGAATAGAAAACAGTCCGGAAGTATGATGACGTCAACGTCACGGAGAAGCCCCTCCCACGACGCCATAGTGATTAAATCAGTCGACGAAATCCTGTTTTAATCCGAGCCCAATCCAAGCCATCCGTAGGTCTACAGAGTTAATTTTGGGCTTGTTATTTAAATAAAGATCTAATTTATAATTTCTATGACTTCTGAGGCCCAAAGGAAGACCGACAAAAGTCAGTTTTTGCTCTCCCATAATGTATGTTTAATCCTAAAACATAATATATAGATAACATTATTCCTATAACAGAGAGACAGAGAGTGAGAGGGACAGAAAAATTGGGTTTAACGTCCACTCGACACAAACTAGGTCATATCGGGACTTACATATGGTTTAATTTTATTTCAATAATTCGCTTGCGCGTAGGTTTTTTTAGGCAGTGGGAGGAAACCGGAGGACCCGGAGAAAACCTACTGCTTGTCTCGTGCAACCGAGGATTCGAAACCACACCAGTTGACTCAATGACAGGCTTTATGATACAGCACGCAGGTGCTAACCATTCGGCCACACACACCCCCTCCAATTCCAAAAGCATAATATTGACTTCATACTAAAACATAATATAGACTACATATTGCTACTGTACATTACTACATAAACAAAATATATATTACATTTCAAGTACCTTGGACAATGTCAATTTGAGGTGGGTTTTTTTTGTATAGCTGGGTGTTGTTTCGTTTGTGGCTTAAACTAATAAAACCAGATACTCTTTTATACCAGTTGTCCAGGATACGTTTATATAAGGATTATAGAAGTTTGTAGCCTAAAATGTGAATGTGACTTAAAGTTAAAAACTGGAAAGATATTAATTTTTTTTCAATTTCATATCAATATTATGTGTCCCTTTAAATTCAATAATATTGTCCTTAGGATTAACAGTTGACATGGTCCAAGGGAGACAACTATGTTTTTATTCAATTATAGATAGCAGAACGTAAAACCATTTCTGATTGGCTATTCAGTTGGATATTTTAGATAGAGAAATTCTATTGGCTAAAAGTTGTTCTTCCTGTAAATCCGCCATGTAAACTATTAAAGCTAACGTTTATATATCTTTTCTTATTCTTTCACAGGTAAATATTAAAAGTCATTGTCCATAAATTATGTGAGAAAGACATTAGATATCAGGGAATATGTTTTAATAGTTTCTATGCTTGAACCTTTCCTGTTTATTATGTTTTCGTGCATTCTTCTCTTGGCACAACCAAAACCGCATGGCATGGGTTAGGTGTGACGTCAGAGCGCGTTTCTCGAAGGAACCTTATAGGCCTTGGTAAAGCTGTACCATATCGAAATAAATAAATGACAATAGCCTTATACTTATTGATAGCTGTCAATATATATTATTAATAAGTAGTGTTACTCAGTTACTCTTTTTATCAGTTACATATAATTCTAGGATAACCTTGATCTTAGTATTTTAGTAGAATTCTTGTTGATTTCTATGGCATTCCAACAAAACACTAAAACACGTTTATTGATTGTATAATTTTATTCAATATTTTACAATACATTATAAATAAGTGTCACTATTCAAAATGTGTAACAGTTATCTCAAAGTGTGTGTTCATCTCCCATTCCACTGGCATGTACATTTAAGTACATAGATTATGACCTTGATGTGAATATTAAGGAGTAAGATATCTTCTGTGCGTGGCAGCAGTTAGATTGTGTCATGTTATCCATTGCGTACAACCTAAGGGTTCATCATTTTGTTCCTTATGTTTTTGTAATATTGTTATTGTACAAAAAGTTGTTCTTCCTGTAAATCCGCCATGTAAACTATTAAAGCTAACGTTTATATATCTTTTCTTATTCTTTCACAGTGTGAACCGAGAGTAGTGTCGCAAAACCCCTTACATTGACTTCTAGTTAAATTACCCTACTCTATGTAACAGCCAACAAAGCTACGGGAACACTGCACAACCTGATTATTCTGGTCATCACTAGTGCAGTGACAATTAGTGCAAATTCCACAAGCATTACAATCAAGTTTAAAAGTTTCGTCGAGATTGTACACCTCATTGATGGTTGTATCATTAAAAGCGCGGGCGTAATAGAAAGACAATAGTACAAACAATGACATAACGTCATGTCCTATATTCGTTGATTTCTCTACCTGAGATATATCTTTAAGTTGTACGAAAATCGAAAGAAACCAAGATAATTGGTTTATAAACTTGCATTTCAAGGGTCTACAACCTGATACACAATATTTTGACACTATGTGCGAACGAGGGGCGGCCATTGTGTCTGCTGATCAGATTTTTACGAAATTCTAAGTCAACCATCCTTAGGATGTCGCTCACAGTGACACATTCAAATGGGTTTTTTTTTAAATCGGATGAACAGTGTGACCTCTGTAGGGTCAACAAGCCAAAACGCGATTGTTCGTGCAATGAGGGGCCATAATTCATGCAGTTCCCCCAGCCCCGAGACATTTTGAGCTGTGCAGAATATGCTTGAGTCGATTTTTATCTGAGTCACGTATGTTTCATGCAAGCTGATCATTATGATTATAGCCTTCAAAACCGCAAGGAAACCACTTTAGAGGGACACAAAATCTCTAAACCCATGACACAAACTGTTAATATCATGAAGTTACCTGTATAATTTTTAAATGTTGTTACGATGGATATTTAATATTAACAAAGTAGCATTTATAGCTTATATGCAATGTTTTGACAACAGTATGACTTTATGATAAAGATTTTCCTATAGATGTGATAGGATCTCCTAAAAAATGGAAATTGAATCTATGTATCGTTTAAATGAAATGAAATAAAATGGGGTTGTCCTACTTTTCTGCGCCGACTGGGCTAATGATTTTGGTCATGCTATGAGGGAAACTTTGCACATACAGGGGCACTGTGGCCTACTATTAATCCTATTTCCGACTGTCTAGGTTATTTTATGTGCACGGCAATATTACATACAGGACCCCTTTTTCCCTGTAATCCGAAAGACTATACACTGCGCCTTGCCAGGCTGTTCGTCCTGTACCATACAAGGTAAAACAACGTCGGAAAATTCCAAAGAAGTTCTTGCCCAATACTGAGAGTGACCCCAAGATCCTATAGTTAGCAAGCCATAATCTTACTCTCTGAGCCACTGCGGCTCTCTGTCTAACGTCACATGTCAAGTTATCACTCCGTACATATGGGCACAGTAACAAACTTATCAAATTGCTAAATAATTGATAAATATTTTCACATTATAATGTATTATTGCTGTTATTGTATGATATAATGATTTATTTAAATTAACATAAGTGTAAACATTTGAAAAACTTGAACTAAAAGTATTCGGATACTAAAGTTACTAATCTATAAAATCTGTTGCTAGGCAAGCATCAATATTTAGTAGTTTTCCCTTTTAAACATCTAATCTTAATTCATGCAATAGAAGCAAGTATGAGCATTGTTAATGTCTATCTGACAGATACCTATTTGAATGTTGTCAAAATATCAACGTTTTTTTTATTGTGAAATTGGTTATATTTCTGTTTACGTATAACTTCACATATTTAACATTTGTTATATTGTTAGTTTGATGTTAAATAATTATTCTGGGATAAATTGTAACGTGTCATTGCATGATATGATGATTTATGAAAGTAAATGTACATATTTGAACTATTAAAACTAACCCTATTGGTAAAACAGTGATTTATAAAATCTGTTGCTATAGCAACCATAAAAATTTAGTAGTTCTCCCTCAATATCTGAACTTGTTTTTTTAATTCATACCATAGCACTATGTCTATGAGTGAATATCTGACAGATGCCTATTTGAATGATTTTTTAGGTTATCATGAGATTTGTCAAAATAGCAAAGTTTTTTTTGTGAAATTGATTATATTTTTTACGCATAACTTCTCACATTTTACATTTGTTATTGTTACCCCGATGTTGAATAATTATTCTGTGATAAATTTTATCATATCGTTTGAGTTTACACAGAGAATAAAGCTTTTTAAAATTGTAGTATTTGACTTCACATTTTCCTCCTTTTTTCCTTGTTGTTGTCTTGGTAACTGCTGGTAGACCACTGAACTGGTCATGTCCAAATTTGAGAATTTAGTACATTGACCATTTTTTTACCCCAAAAAACATAGTTTTCACATACCATGCTCACTGGATTTTATACATTATCATGAAATGAAAATGATCAGTATTTAGACCAAATTTTGCAAATTAATTGGATTCCATGGGTACTATCCTCTTCTGAAAAGTGTAGCCTGAAAGGGTTAAAAACGTAGTGAAGGTTGAGTTGGAATTTCGGGAAAATTGAAAAGAAACTGCCCGACAAAATGGTTGCTCTTTGTATATAAATTAGAGAAGTGTGTTTTTGTTTTCTATCCATTTCTTGCCAAATGTGAGCGTATACCCCTTGGCTGCAGCTGGTTAATGTAATCCACGACTCAGACATTCACATTTATGATTGATGTAATACGCCTCATCTTCCTCTTTTTACTCAGACGTGTTTAAAAACATTTTCGCCTTACCTCATAGACCATAGACTGTGGTCTCTGTTCATCTAAATCCGTGACTGGCTGCAATGCTGTCGAAATGATGAGGCAATAATAACGCAATACATATGAAACAGTCTTGTCTTCAAAGATAAACCCTAAACATTATAGATACTACCAGCAACTCAATATTACTACAGATACGACCTCTTTGTTTCTATCCGAAATATTTAGTTACTGGCTTACATTTATCCCTATTAGTTCGAGTCAATATATTTAGTTAGGGGATGCTCAATTGTCAGTCCAAAACGTCCCGAATTGACAGAATTGATATCGAGTGAAGCAGAATTCAGTCTTGTCATAGTTCTGCCAGTTCCGACAGCTGAGATGGTGTGAGTAGAATAATGACGTAAAAAAATATGTTTCAGCTGCCATGATTGGTTGAGATATTTTTCTATGCAGTCGGCACATGCGTTGTACTCCGAAATTCTCCTTTTCACTCGATTGACTCTATTTTTGGAATTGAGAGAATTTGATTCCTGAACTGTGAATCGAGCATCCAACGATTACCGAGTAAAGTTATTCATGATTGTCAGGGCGGGTCTATATTGACCTGTATCATCACATTGCCAACGGTAGTGGTCTAACGCTATCAGATTTTGGTAAATATTAAAGTTACTATCCTGATTATAACAGACTCTTAAAAGTAAAAGTCCATTTTATATTTATCTTGTCTTAAAATTTTAGCTTAAAATATTGAGTCGTTTGGACATGAACGTCCAAATTGCTTTACCGGACAGGTAACCCTTTTAAGATTTCGGGTCAATTTTTGGGTTGGGTGACCTGATAATGGATTACCGTTCCTTGAGAGAGAGTGACCCATGTGTTGTAGTTGATAACGAAAGGTATACTTTACCTACACGTTATTTTTATATAAAAAATATCTGGTTTTATCCATACAACGCATAATACAGCTTGGTACACCGGTTTCCATTTCCAGATGAAGACTGGCGGGTTTAAGGTTGTTTGAAAAAGTATCACAAATTTTAAGTTAGCTGCTTGGCTGCTAGACACACAATTAAGCAGTTTTATTCTCCGAAAAATTATCGACATAAGCCCTTTAATGATATTTAGGCGAAAGGATCGGGTGATAAACAGGTTTAAAGATTAGGGGACTCACCCACGATAGTGATGTCATTGTATTTAGTTTCATTTGACCTGGAGTAGAACAAAATCAGCATAGTCAACGCCCTTCAATATTCTTATCAGTCAATTGTTGTTAAAAAGATGAAGATAAACTGGAATGATAAAGACCAAACAAATGACATGGATTTAACACTAAATTCATTGGGGGAAAGATCACCAGTCTGACTCCTAATGCAAGAGAAGACAACTCGGTTTAAAACAACGACAAGTTGGCAATTGCTGTGCCTAATAATTGTCTGTCAGAGAGAATTAAAGACGATAAACAATGTCTGACTATAGAATTAGAGAAGCTAGAGTTGAGGATTGTGAAGAAATATTACGACTTATTCAGGTAATCATTTAAAATAGTGAAGTTAAACGTAAATTTAATCGTGCACGAACATTGACCACATGTCAAGTATAATTTGCTATTTGGAGTTATTTCCCTTTAGTCACTTCGCTGCAAAGCACACTACATGGGGGGGTGAAAGCATATGGTTATAAATATCGGGGATGTTAGATTCACACTCCAGAACGTCCCGAATTGACAGAATTGCAATCCAGTGACATGGTATTCAGTCCTGTCACAGTTCTGTCAGTCTGCCGAGGTGGTGTTAGTAGAATCGTGACGTAATTAAACACAACAGCTGCATTGTTGGTTGAGATTTAGTTATCCAGTCGACGCATGCGTTGAAGCCCGAAATACCTCTTTTCACTCGAATGTCACTATTATTGGGATTGAGAGAATAGAATTCCGGAACGTTCAATCAAGTACCCACAGAACCTATGGGGAAGAATTATCTTATTTAACAAAGCCGTTTTTAAAAAGCATTGCGATGGGGGGAGGGGGGGCAATGGATACCTCGAGCGCGATGCATCATAAGGTCCGTCATTGAGTCAAGTGGCGTGGTTTGCAATCAAGGAGTAGGTCGCATGTCCAACCTTCGTGGGTTTTCTCCGGTTTCCTCCCTCCGAAAGAACCTTACGCGCAAACGAAACACTAAACCATGTTAGTCCCGAAATTACCTAGTTTGTGTCGAGTGGACGTTAAACCCCATTTCCCTCTTTCTCTAGCTTTAACAAAACGTTGACAGTATGGGCAGTTGCCCTTTGACCCAACAATCAAAGGGGCCCATGCTCATCTATGGATGTTGTGCTGTTTAAACACTGATTTTATTGTAAATACCAGTACAATAAATATGTGCTTAATTCTATCGACCATTTACACTTTTATATTCCTGCTAATGGTTGCGTTGGTAGCGGCCCCAGTGGGTTTTACCCCGGGGCCTAAAATGCCGTTATAAGACCATTTTGATATTTTAACTCTAAGTAATTCCTGTAGATAGTATTAAATATTATATGTATCGATTTTAGGAATTGGCCGAATTTGAGAAGATGCTAAAAGACTGTCACATGACCGTTGAAAGTGAGTTACCCCGACTATATCCAAACAGTTTTATTTATACCACATTTATAAAACTATATTCATTGACTAATCCGTGACTCACTGAGCAGCCTATGCTACTGAACACTGGATGGGAGGCGGGGGCATGGTTCGATACTTAAATAGTTGGGTAGGCCTATGTCAGAATGCAAACCAGGCCCTCACCAAATCCGTGGCGACAACAGTAAACCTAAACCAATTTATAATTACAATGGTAGTAATTATAAGTGGCTCACTAATCGAAAAAAAAAAGGAATTTACCACACAGGACTGTGTTTGGTACTAAAACACGTCTAGTCATTCGGATGGGACAATTAGGGTAACCGGGGTCCCGCTGTCCGTACAAAAAAGTACATCTCCAGAAAATATAAGGCACACTAGCACATGACAATGGCACCAAAAAGTTTTACTGACTGAGTCAACTGTTTTCGCGGAATTTTGTTTCTACTCCACAAAACGACCAGTTTCTATTCTGGGCTCCTGTTTCTCGACTTGTTTATCTTTTTTCTTCTAGCTTTAAGAAAAGATGGATTTGGTTCCAATCCTTTATTTCGTTGCCTCGTTGTTCAAAGTTTGAATTCAGGTATAGAGATATTATTTATTCTTTGAAAATTTAAAGTCGACGAAAATGGATCGAAAAGCATACATTAATGTACTATGAATACATTTGCACAAATTTCGATTTATTTTTTTTTAAATTTGTATTGTTATTTCTAATAAGTTTGGTGAGCCGTCCCCAGAAAAAACGCGGCCTAGCAGTGTACTCGTTGGCGGATGAAATTCGACAAATACTTGGCGGAGGTGCAAAATTGCCCTTATAGCACACTGTATGACGTACCGTCTTGTTTGGCCCATTTTGGCGTAGAAAAGTAGGACGTTAAACCTCATATCTTTATATTATGGAAATTCCCCCGGTACTATAGGATATTGTGCTTGTATTTCAGATGGCAGTGAATCTAGTGGTTTGATTGGTTACTGTATATTTTACTATATATATAGTACCTGGGAAGGGAAGTGTATATACATGGAGGATTTATACGTCACACCTACCTCACGTCACAAGGGCATAGGTCATGCCACACTAAAGAAATTATCACAGGTATGACGTCACTACACCAAGACTAAGATGTTGTCGTATATTGCCCGCTAGCCTATTAATCGGGAAAAACTCTTCCTTGTACGGGCTTTTAAGTTCCATTTGACTCAATGACGAAATTATGATGCCACGCGAGGACGCGATAACTATTCATCCCCCCCCCCCCGTTGTAACTGAATAGTATGTCCCAATCTTTATTTTGGTCAACAAATTGTATTATTTTACAATATTCCAATTAATTGACGATACAAATTTCATCTTAACACACCTAATTTAAAAAATTGGAAAAATTCAAGAAAATGCTTTGAAACGCCTAACGTAAACCTTTTCAAATGTGACTTAGATTTTAAAATATTTTCGAACCCTCTGGACAAGTAAAATAGGATGTAATGGATAATTTGCAAAACAGGTTGGACACATAAACATCTAGTACTTAGAATAAGGCTATTATTTATTTTCTGGAGCTGCCAAGCCAACAAGAGTGTTATTGTCCCTTTAACTGGCTCGGTTATTGTCAGGTGTTTGTATTGGCAGATAATTCAGCTGAACACCGTTCCTATATTATCGAATATCAGGGTTTGCCGCAATGTTATTGTAAATTATGAAGCGCTCACAATCAATTAAATCTATTGTATGTTTTTGATTATAGATTTGTGTAGAGGAAGGATGTAAGAGACTACAATGGGCTGTTTTAGACTGGAACAGTATTGCCATTGATTTCTACAATAAGAGCGGTGCGACAAATTTATCAGAAAAGGAAGGATGGATCTTCTATAGATTTGATGAAGACCGTTTAAAAGCATTTGCCCAAAACTGAATTAAAACGGAAATTAGTTTGAAACTAGTTTGTCTTTTTTGAAATGAAAGGGTGTTAAAGCGGAAATTTCATATTTTCCAAGAAAGTCAAAACATATTGATTTCTATGTCTTTTGCTCAATAGGTTGTCAACTCACTATTATACAATCAAAGGCATTATTTTCCACGCTGAAACATCTTTCACATCGGAAATAATAACACAATTACCTCCTTGTTTTCCCATTCCCCCATACAATAACTATCTTCAAACGTTTGAAATTAATGTTGAAAGTGATATTGTTGCCAATTTCTCAACTGGCAATAGTGAATTATAGGATTATTCTTTAACAAGGTAGGACTGTTTATAGATACGATCTATTTTAAGGCTTTATTTTGATATATTTTAAAAATATAACTTAAAAAAATGATATTGCCACTTTAACGTTCTGTCCTTTACGCTGCTTGGAGAATAGTTTCTCTACATCAATACCATGAGCAGTTTATACTTGCGCTAAGGATGCAAAATGATGAACAAAAAGTGCGTAAAGGGGAGTGGTCATTTTCTTGGACATTTTTGGTCAGCTTTTCGGGAAACTCGAAATGAAATTAAATGGGGTTTAACTTCCTACTATTCTGCACTTAAACTGGGGATGGTGAAGACGGGCATATGCCATACTGTGTGCTATGAGGAAAATTTTAACATGGCAGCGGTACTAGGGTCTAGTCTTATATCGAATTCCGTCCGCCAAGGGATCCTTAACGTGCACGCCAATGTGTACACGCTATCTTGGTTTTACGTCCAATCCGAACGACTAGTTTGCCAGGCCCTCTGTCCTGCAACACTGACAAGGGGAAACCGGACCGGAAAATCGGGATGAACTTTCTCGACCAATGCAGCGATCGAACACCCGAACTCCAGGCTAGCGAGCCAGCGTCTTACCCACTTATCCATGCCCCCCCCCCCCCCCCGCGCGGGAAATTCGAATTCAAACATCATAAGGTTTTTAAAATCTGATAAACTATAGTGAACTATAGAAGGACCACAATCTAAGCACGATTCTACGTACAATCGGGGGTCATATTTCAGAAAGTTGTGCTCTGATATGCCCCAATCTCGACTAGAACCGAGAACTTTTACGGTTCATCAAAATCGGATAATAGTTGTAACATCTTTGTAATATTAACGCACATTTCAAGTTTTGTCAAAATCGGATAACAATTGAGACATGTAGAGTGTACATGAACAAAATGTGAACAGACAGAAAGACGAACGGGCGTGGATTATGAAATGAAATTTTGATAAGGAAATCAAAGTTTACAGTTAAACGGGTCAAGAGGTTCAATGAAATACTGCTCTGCTCCGACTGGGCTAATAAAGAGAGAGAAATGGGGTTTAACGTCCACTCAACACAACCAGGTCATTTCGGGAATAACATACAGTTTTAATTTTATTTCAATAGTTCGCTTGCGCGTAGGGGTCTTTAGCCGTGGGAGGAAACCGGAGTTCCCGGAGGAAACCCACGAGGTTGAGAAGGCGCCCCATACGCTCCATGCCACATACGCTCACACCAGGGCTCGAAACCACAGCCGCAAGCCTGAGGTGACCGGCCAGCTAGAGGTCGAAGCGCGGCACTCTAGACCACTAGGCCATCCCAACCCCCCGACTGGGCTAATGAATACATGCATACGCCATACAGTGTGCTACGACGGATAGTTTGCCCGGGTAGCGGCACTACGGCTTACACTTATATTGAATTCCAACCAAGGGATCTTTACGAATGTTCGTTACATTCAAATGCACTAACAGAAACCACTGACAAATTACAATATGATTTTAAAAATATAAACTGTCTTTTATTCGGCTCCAAATCCTACAGTCTTGAAACTAATACTTTTAACCTGGGTCCGAGTTCACAAAGCATTCGCAGACTTAAGTCAAGATTTTACCCAAAATTGTTCGTCTTATTGTAGCTAATATATAGCCCTTTATAAAACTTTTGTTGTTTGAATGTATCAAATACCCTAATAAGAAACTATATGCAAAGTTTTGTGTTTCTGAATCAAAGATATTTCTAATAAACAGTGATTTAAAGTTGAGTAAATTCTCAACTTAAGTCTGAGAATGCTTTGTGAAGTCGGGGCCAGGTCCATAAGTTTATTAATATGTCAAACAGATTCTAAACTCAATTCGATCAAGTAATATTTTCATGTATAATCTTGGCTATTCTATCTAATGTTGCTTATTATTAAATAATCCTCACTTTACTTGCATATGTATAACTATTAATTACTATATATACTGTACATTTTCACCCATTTTATTATGATTTATATAATATGTATGTGTTTGCCATTTTAACTATGTATATACACCCATTTTTCATTAATAATATGTATACAAATTACTTAGGGAGAGGGGTTTTACATAGGCTAAGCCTATTCCCCAATCCCATTTACACAAACTGAATAAAATATTGTATTAAAAAAAAAATCTATATTTGGAATAATGTCAATCTCGTTTCTATTTTTATTGCGTCCGGCGTATATTGCAGAATCAATTTTATACCGGTGCTGTACTGCTGTTAATTGCTTGTTAAATATATTCTGACATCGTTATGAGCATAACATGTGGTCGGATAATTGCATAATTATATGTACTTATTATGACTGTTCCCTACGCCTATAAATATTTCTGTCTGTCCTATCGATGATACACAGATTGTAAACAACAGTTGATGATCATGAAAGTTTTACCGTTAGTTCTTGTACTTTGTTTCATCGGACTTGTTTCCGGTAAGTATTATTAGCATTTTGCATCTCTTCGATTTTAAGTTGCAACACATATTCAAATTTACGGATTTCACGCAATCTACAAAAGGGGGTATTAAAAAAAAACAATCTGATTTCTGATCATAGTGGACTAATGGGCCTTCAAAGTCAAAGTTACATTATGGGAGATAAGACAAAGAAATGGCCGTTCTCAATATAATAGTTAAAAATTAAATAGTGTAAAGGTAATTTGCTGAAAATTTCAGTCAAATTGATCCACTGTTAGAAGAGAACAAAGCGTTTGAAATATTCACATAGCCTCGGTCATCATTACTCAAATCATTAATATAAACAGCATAGTCTCGATTATCCACTTGATTGATTTAATTATCAATGGCCATTAAGCGGCATATAGGAATTTAATCCGCCAACATCGATGGATAACTTTGACATCAAGAGTTTATTATGGTCTGGATATGTTAATCAATGTCTAATTGATTATTTAGATACCATTTCAGGCCTAAATAAAGACCTGTAATAAGCAGATTTTGCTCTTGCATAATACTATTTTAAAGTATAATTTGCAATAAACTTTATTTTCTATTACAGGTGCAGGTATATCAAGCCATGGTATTCGACCACTGCATCTAGGTATAATTATTCATTGTTTTATCAATCTGTGTGAACTTCCCCCAATGTAGTCACTGATAGTCTCGAGAAGACCAGGTGACACATCTTGTTGTTTAGGAGAATTCATGTAGGCTCCTTGTAACTTGACACGTGACTGTAGCCATGCCATTTTCATTACGGTGCACGAAGGAAGGGGGAGGGTCCTGGTAAGTGAAAGAGTCTCGAGACCAAGCTCTCAAAAAACTGAGTTCCCGTGTAGTAGTAATGTAGTTTATATTATTATGTTTTATTATTAATGTAGTCTATATATAATGTTTCAGTATTAATGTAGTCCATATATCATGTTTTAGTATTAATGTAGTCCATATACATGTATTATGTGTTAGTAGTAATGTAGTTCATATTATGTGTTAGATGTTTTAGTAGTAATTTAGTCTATTATGTTTTAGTATTAATGTAGTGTATATATTAAGTTTTAGTATTAATGTAGTCTATATCTTATGTTTTATTATTAATGTAGTCTGTATATTATTAATGTAGTTTATATATTATGTTTTAGGATTAATGTAGTCTATATATTATGTCTTAGTATTAATGTAGTCCATATATCATGTTTTAGTATTAATGTAGTCCATATATTATGTGTTAGTAGTAATGTAGTTCATATTATGTGTTAGATGTTTTAGTAGTAATTTAGTCTATTATGTTTTAGTATTAATGTAATCTATATTATGTTTTAGTAGTAATGTAGTGTATATATTATGTTTTAGTAGTAATGTAGTGTATATATTAAGTTTTAGTATTAATGTAGTCTATATATTATTAATGTAGTTTATATATTATGTTTTAGGATTAATGTAGTCTATATATTATGTCTTACTATTAATGTAGTCCATATATTATGTTTTAGTATTAATGTAGTCGTAGTCCATATATTATGTTTTAGTATTAATGCAGTCCATATATTATGTGTTAGTAGTAATGTAGTGTATATTATGTTTTAGTATTAATGTAGTCTATATATTATGTTTTAGTATTAACGTAGTCTATATTATTATGTTTTAGTATTTATGTAGTCTATATTATTATGTTTTGGGATTAATGTAACCCATATTATGTTTCATTATTAATGTAGTCTCTATCATTATGTTTCGTTATTGTGTCTATATATATTATGTTCTGGTATTAATGTAGTCTATATATTATTATAATGTAGTCTATATTATTATTTTTTAGGAATAAGAGAAGTCGGTGCTGATTCCGATCAGTGTTCCCATGAAGGGAAGGTGTACAAGCTCGGCGAGAATTTTCAACTTGATTGTGATGCTTGTGGAATTTGCACCAATTGTCAATGCACTAGCGACGATCAGAACAATCCTGACGTACGGTGTTTCCGCATTCTTTTGCCTTGTTATTTAGATTAATTCGATTACATTAAATAATCTTTCAAAGTTTACAATGTGTTTGTGTTATTTTTCATTATTAGTCTTTTTGCCAATTCCTTGGCAGGGCCCGTTCACTGGTAAATGAAGATGTTAAACAAAGCAGTGGAGAGGGGATGCAATCCACTGAAAACGCAAGAAGTGTTAAAGGCGAGGCTACTCAATGCCACTTAAATCGAGCCATTCATTATTTTGCATGCAAGATATTTTGATTGAGGCGTTCACTCGTTAAATATTTCTGTTTAAAAATGACGCGGAATGTTAAAACTCAATGTGATTAACAAAGAACCTCCTCCTACAAATCTTTTTTGATATCAAAAAATATCAACACAAGGTGATATAGTATAAAAAAACGAGTTGGAAATTTTATTTATCACCCATGCACGCACATATAAATAAATATGGTATAGATTTCGCTTTTACTGAATCTGATTACCTTACAGCGTAGCGATACATCATTTTTTGACAGTAGTTTAGTTATTGCAAAGTCTTATATATTGACCAACTGCTTCCTCCAAGGGCAATGGAATAAAAACAGTTTCTTTTAACAAAAAAAAAAGAAGTTACTTTCTATTTAAAATAACTGGTTTCTTTAAAATGAAAGAAAGTGGTTCCTGTTTGATTGACCAATCACATTCATATAAATTAGGAGATATCGCAGTAGATTATGTAATTTATCCAACAAGCTATATATACTGTCAAATGTGTTATTGGGTGATAAAAGTGCATATCCATATTTCGATGGCCCACACTACATGAAGATCTATTAAACACAAATTTATATGGAAAACAGTCACTGAGTTTATTACACACTACATTTTAACAAGTTCCTCTCGTCGTTCTTAAGTAAGTAATGGGAACGGGCCGAAATCTTACGAGGTTATGGAAGCCATTTGCACGTATCGTATTTTGCAGCCTATTCTTTGATTAATGGAAACTGATCTATATTTCGTTTTGTTTCATTATACTATCAAAGGCCTGCACTATATTAAGATCTGACAGGTTGCAGCAAAAGGTCGCGTCACCAGTCGTACCCCTGGCGTTTTACCCTATGACGTGAGTCGTACCCCTGGCATTTTACCCCATGACGTATGACATTGATTAATCAATCAGCACTGACGTTTCTAGTGGTTTACCCATAGTTCCGTACATCGCACGCCAAGAAGTCGTCGTAACAGACCGTTTCATTGGTTAATTCGCCTTTTCGGAATGTCAACATCCGGGTATTTGGTTCCGTCCAAAACGAGGCTCAGGGAGGGGGATTCGTCTGCTAATGCTATCTTGCGCTTTGTAATATTTACGCTACACGTCTACGCTTAAATTTACATGATGTTTGCTGTCTTTTTACATATCAATTCATCACAAATATAATAGTACCAGTAATAGGAGATGAGTACAATGTTTTTTATATTACTTTGAGCGCGAAGGTTGATCCACGACCGATATTTAAGCCGTGAAGCCCGAAAGGATGAAGGTTGCGTCAACATTGACAGGTCATATATTATATCATATATTATCATCGTCACTGTCTATTCTCTTGCGTTTATCTTATTTTTATTTTTTTTTTAGATTCAATTACACCTCATTAATTCTTTGGGTGCTTACCTGTACCTTATCTCATTAATTATTATTAGTATCAATCAGTGTTGTCTATTATCTGTTGAGTGAGACTGATTACATTCGATCGATATAATAACAATAAAGTCATTTTAACTACAATGGGACCAGACGTAAATCTAACCACTTCTTAATTTGTTGTGTTTTAACTCTGTCGAGTATACCCTTTAGGCTATTTATTATTATTTTTTTTTTAGAACACAAGCAAGAATCCGAAATCGTTGAAAGAGCTGACAAGTTTGCCAAAGCCGCAACTTAATATAATAATATAATTCTTAAAGTTCCAATTTCATATTTTCTAAGAAAGTCAAAGCATAATTATTTCTATGTCTTTTGCTCAAAAGGTTGTCAACTCACTATTATACGATCATTGGCAAAATTTTGGGGGCATTAGAAAGGGTGACACAGGCTGATTGAGGAAATAGTTACTCAATTACCTCCCTTGTTTTCCCATTCCTCTCCATGTACGACCATCTTCAAACGTTTGAATTTGAAGTTGAAAATGATATTTTTGCCAATTTCTCAACTGGCAATAGTGAATTATAGGATTAATAGGATTATTCTTTAACAAGGTAGGACTGTTTATAGGTTCAATCTATTTTAGGGCTTTGTTTTAATACATTTTAAAAATATAACTTAAAAAAATGCTATTGGAACTTTAAAGAGAACGAATTATGTACGAAGGGCAAGAGAAGTCAGAAAATTAGTTTTGGCCAAGAAGTTATAAGATGACGAGGAAGATACATTCAACCAGGCCTTAAGAGTCGCACGGTCATCAGTAAAGGGCTGGAAGTTTGACAGCAAAGCTATACCAATCATATTTTAATAGTGTGTATGCTAAAACCAATGATGAATTTTCTGAAAATTACATTGTAATACGATGTCTGTGCCATCCATCCGTGGATACTTCGGGTACACAGTATCAGGTATATTTGGTATTTTCTAAATTAAATAAAGTGATTGGAGCCAACTGTTCATGTGTGGTAGGTAGAGGAGAGGCATGCACCCACATTGCCGGAGCACTCTTCACCCTGGAGGATTTCACAAGCAGAGGCTACCAAACCCTATCCGCATCGATTGATATTTTATGCAAATGAAATGAACCAAGAGGAACCAAGGTTGGTATTTTATTTTATGATATGATTTATATCTGTTTTTGTCCCCCGCCTTTCGAAGAACGTTGGGGGACTATTAAAATGGGTTCGTCCGTCTGTCTGTCCGTCACACTTTTTGGGATACAATAACTCTCTTCCTAATTGAGCTAGAATGTTCAAACTTGGTGTATGTGTTTATTAGGTCAATGCCTTGATGGAGTTCGAAGATGAGCATTTCCCGCTTAGGGTAAGCAGAGATAAGCAATTTGATTGGTTGATGCTTTGGGACACGATAACTTTAGTTCTAATTAAGTGAGATTGATGAAACTTAGTGTATAGTTTCATTACAGTAATACCTTGACTAAGTTCGATAATGAGCGATTTCAGCTCAGGGTAGGCAGAACGATACGCAATTT